>BTXE01000001.1:5557500-6157500 GCA_036986855.1 Diaporthe destruens | reverse complement strand
CCACGGTACAAAATTGGGGAACAGCTCACCCGCAAGCTTCTCATGACTGAATCACCCTGCAAGTCATTAATGTCTCAGTCTAAGCCCCAGTCCTTACTTATGGTTTTCCTGGGGCTGGTCAGTTTATTTGCTGGCCTCGTGCATCACGACATATTCGCAATAGCTCGCTCCGCTTGCTGCATGGCGCAGACCAGAATGTTTTAAAAAGCCTTTCAGCTGCTCCTGTAACTCTTTCAGATACCCAGCGACTTGATAAAGTGTCGCTCGTGTTCCGTAGTGTCCCTGCGTCCACGCTCCATTTCATGCCGGGCACCCCCCCCCCCACATTTGGATATTACCAGGTATATCATACGCGCCATCCGTGCCTCCGATTGCGAATTTCGCGAGCGGCTGTACTATACTTTGCCCGCACTAGCACCTGTGAGCTTGAATCCATACAACGGGGTAAAGCTAGATGGAATTCGATGCACACTCCTTGCCTAGGCCGAGAAGAGTTTGCCTCATCCTTACAATCCGGCTCCGCTCTCCCTCCTGGATCTCCAAAGAGATAACGGGGCGGAATGTCAGGCCGTACATATAAGGGCGCTACCCCGTCCATTTTCTTAGATGATTCACCGGATATCTATGTGCCGCTGCTCTCGGGGACCATGTCGACCGAAGACAAATCTCAGCACGACGTGCGCGCTTCCTCGGTGGATTCTCCTCGCCGAGGAGAATCCACTCTCAGCGACGACTCGTCAGGGAAGAAGGCACCATGGTGGTCTTACTTTTGGGTGAGGCGGAAATACCAACGATGTTCGAGCGGCGCACACTAATAGCTATCCCAGGATTATGAACCGACGCGGACAGCCGAGGAACGGAAATTGTGAGCATCACGTTTCTCCTGTCCCGGATTCCCGTCTTGTACATGCCAGGATTTGTAGCAAGACTAACGTCACACTCAGCGTGAAGAAACTAGATATTTCTCTCCTTACGATCCTTTGCTTCGGATACTTCATCAAGAACTTGGACCAGACGAATATTACCAACGCATACGTATCGGGGTTAGTACATCTACTTACTTTTACAGATCCCCAACAATACAGTGTTTGAATATATGTGGCAGGTGGCTAACAGGTATTAGAATGAAAGAAGACCTTTCCATGGACTCGAACCAATTGAACTTGATAGATGTGGCGTGGACTACAGGCTATGTCATCGGGCAACTCCCGTCCCAGTTCATCCTCACCAAAGTTCGGCCCTCAATTTGGATCCCAAGCTGCGAGCTTGTATGGACAATCTTGACGTT
This sequence comes from Diaporthe destruens, assembly GCA_036986855.1. NCBI lineage: Eukaryota > Fungi > Ascomycota > Sordariomycetes > Diaporthales > Diaporthaceae > Diaporthe > Diaporthe destruens. The sequence goes on along the minus strand of BTXE01000001.1, from coordinate 6,156,212 downwards.
CTGCCTTGCTGCTACGAACAATAGCAATCAAGTTATTGCTATTCGATTCCTGGTCGGTCTCGTCGAGAGTATCTTCTATCCCGCGGCACATTTCTTGATCGGCAGCTGGTACAAGCCGAGCGAGCTGGGAAAACGCGCCTGTATTTTCCATGCGTCCTCGGCGGCGGCAGGGATGTTCTCCGGATACCTTCAAGCAGCTGTTTACACTGGCTTGAACGGAACTCTAAACCTAGCTGGTTGGAAGTGGCTTTTCCTTATGGACGGCTTCATCAGTCTTCCAATCTGTCTTGCAGGCTACTTCATGATTCCCGACCTACCAGAGAACACTCGTGCGTTCTACCTGACAGCCGACGACGCTGTGCTCGCCCGGAAGCGGATGGACTCCATTGGCCGTGCTCCACGCCGGAAGCTGGGCTGGTCAATATTGAAGCGAGTCTTCACACGCTGGCATGTGTGGGCCTTGACGCTCCTCTATATCATCTTTATCAACACGGGGCCATCTTCGAGCGTGAACCCGCTTTCTCTGTGGCTGAAGGCCACGGGGTGGCCCGTGACGTCTGTTGTAAGTAATCCGAGTTGTTGACGATCTGCCGTGTCGTTAAAGTACGTATGGATACTGACATCAGCCCCGTAGAACATCGTAAGCAGCTTCTGGATATACTTTTGCCCTTCAAGAACAAACAAATCCTATTCTTAACCTATGGCAAAGAAATTAGGGGCTATAGGTTTCGAGATGTCCCACTGTTTTGGCCACCTTGTGGCCTAGTCTTTGCTCTGTCGACATAAAGCTGATTGGCTAGTTATTTGATGGCTAACTCCTAACGCTGCAGATACCCACGGCACAGTCTGCTGTTCAACTCGTGTCGACTGTCAGCTTTTCCATCCTATCGGACTACCTGCGTTCCAGACCAGCAGTAATGAGCATATCCACGTTCTTCGGATTCTTCACATCATTCTTGCTTGCTATTTGGTCGATCCCGGCGGGTCTCAAATGGTTCTCATTCTTCGCGTCAAAGGTTTCCGTCGCATATGGACCATTGTCCATGACCTGGGCAAACGAAATATGTGGTGGAGATGCCGAGGAAAGAGCAGTGGTACTGGGAATCATGAATGCCTCGGGATATGCATTCAATGCTTGGCTCCCGCTGCTGACTTATCCCGTATTGGATGCTCCGAAGTTTAGGAAGGGATTCATCTACACGACTATCGCATTTGTGGCACAGGCAGTAATCACTTGGACAGTTTGGTGGCTATCTCGGCGGGACAGGAAAAAGGTGGGAAAGTCCGCAATTGACGCAGCTGGTATTACCCAGGAACTATAGACCGGAGATTAGGTTGAATACTGTCGCCCTTTGTCGCACGCCAGCCGCCCTTCAAGGCTACGCCGTTCCTCTCATGAGTTCATCACTATCCCAATAGCGGGCGCTCTGCAGGTAATGGGCCGTTTGAAAACATGCAGATCACACGTGCCTCATACCAGTTAGGAAACACGCCTCATGGTGACGAGGCTCTCAAAGAAGGCCCGCAAAGGCGGACCTTAGACCCATCCTCTATTCGAAATATCCAAGTTATCGAAGCCTTTACATCCTGCCCATCCCATGACACAAAGCAGACTACAGCATCGACTGGGTGGTCTTGGTCAGACCATGAACCTGGCACGCTATATGCAAGCCGCGAGTGGTCTGTGGCTCGGTGTAGAGTATGGGTGGTTTCGCTTCTATTCCGTATACGTCCGAGGACATACATGGCCGGCGTAGAGTATGCAGACCTTTCCCAATGGGGTGTCTGTGGTTTGAGCCTGGCGGTGTATATGGCATTCAAAGCGTAGGGGTTCTGAGGACTCCCAGTTTCACATGCTGCGAACCCCGAATTGAATGTGCGAGGACTTTGGAGCTTGTTCTAGTTGATCGTAGACACTTTCAGTCTGTTCTGTTGTGTGTATGTGTTGCAGTGCATATAAGTGGTTTCGCTTCTATTCCGTATATTACGTGCATATGAAGAATGAGACTAAACGAACTCTGGCGGGTTTGGAGATGACCAGATGTGCAGACGGCGAGAAACTAGCTTTTACAACAAAGCTTGTGGACTAGTGACGATGGACTTGTAGTGAATGCAACGCTCTGAGCTGATTTCACGCACGCCATTACGTTGGAAGTGAAGGGCGTGCTTGCAGGCGTTGTGTTTGACGTGTGACTTGCTGGAACCGCTTGCCCAACCACGGCCGGACATCACGCAAGTATTAGAAGCGTTAGTTGATGATAAAGAATCGAGACCAAAGCCTGCAAGTATTGAGCATCTAATAAGACACCTAAGTCTCCAAGAATACCTACCGATACCAGGTTGCATGTGAGTATGAACGAGTGAGAGATCTGAAGAAGCATCCTGTGGGAGCAAGCTGAGTTCTGGTGCTTTGGCGTCGTTCAAACCATTAACCCATGGTGTCTGGGCAAGCTTGTCGTCTAGCCATCCCGCTTCAACCCCCAAGCCTCCTTGATGAGGTCCGCAGCTTTTTCGCCGATTCCGTACGCCGGCATCTGTGGGTGTCCTCCGTTCAAAGTGGGCATTATACTAACATCTGCAACACGCAAGTTTGTCACACCTCTGACCCTGAGCTTTTCGTCCACCACTGCATTTGTGTCGTCGCGTCTCCCCATAGCACATGTTCCTGCAGGGTGGTGACCTAAATGGCACACGTGTTACACCACAGCCACAGATGGATGGGACGGCAACAGGGAAGAAGACGCGGGATGGGGTCTTACATGTGGTAGCATTGTCCTTCACGTATGGGACCCACTCCTCTCTACTCTTGTAAGTGTGGTGCGTGAGGTTGGGTGGCCACGAGCCCTGAATAACATCTTTCGTCCCCTTCCCCCCCATTATGATCTCGTTTGCGAACCGACAAGCTTCTGCGAGGACCTCGACATCCAAAGGATCCTGGAGGTACCCAGAATCTACCTTTGGCCCATCCAGGGGGTTTGTGCTCTGCAGTTTCACCGTTCCCCGGGACCGAGGCGCGAAGAGCTCCGCGATCATGGCGAAAGCATGTTTGTGGTCGACAGGAAATATGTCATACTGCTTGGGCCCACCATAACACTCTGTATTGAAAAACTCGACGTTCGGCTGCTTCGCTGTCAACCCCATTGGATCACGGCCGGGCAACCTGGGAGCGGAGTTCCACAATTGAGAGTCGGCAAGCCTGTCGTCCAGCCGGGCGTACCCGAAGGAGCCAAACGGGAAGGTGGACAGGAACCCAGTCTTGCTCTCTTTCCAGACCTCGTATGACTTGGTCATGGCATCATCGTGGAACGCCAGGTGGTCGTTGGTCAGGCCGGGCTTATTCACCTCGTAAAACATGAAGACAGCAGGATGGTCCATGAGGTTTTTACCCACGCCGGCGAGATCAACAACGACGGGGATGTCAAGAGCAGCAAGGTCATTCTTGGCTCCTATTCCAGACCTCTGTAAAATGTTGGGGCTGCAGTAAGCACCGCCACTGATGATGACCTCCTTGGTTGCGGTTATATCGAATGGCACGCCGCCTGCGCTCACCGCCCGCACACCGGTGGTCACCACTTCACCTTTGGTGTCTTTGAAGAGTACTTTGTCGACATAGGTCTCCGTAAGTATTACAATGTTGTCCCTGTGGTGAGCCTTGGTGATGAAATCGGCCCCCGTTGTGCGGATACCCTTATGAACAGTCCGCGGGGAATGTCCGCAGCCGTGAGGATTTTCGCCGTGCGAAAACATGTCATCGTCAAGTGGGAGGCCTTTAGATACCATGGACTCGATCACGAGCTTTGAGATAGGCGCCAAGTCGTGTGGCTCAGTGTGGAGCGGCCCTTGGTACCCGTGAGACTTGCTGTCAGCCTTGAACCAATCTTTGTTGTGGAACGTCTCGGCCTTGGAGATCGCGACGTCAGTACTTGCTAAAAGAAGCTATTCATGTATTGGCGGCAAAGCATGATGGGAAAGAATTACCTACCTTCTGCATGTACCTGAAGAATTCTTCGCCGCCCCATCCGTCCAGGCCCCAATCGTCGTAGTCCTGTTTGGAGCCTTTGATGCAAAGAGTTCCGTTGATACCCGAAGAGCCGCCTAGGAACTTGCCCCGGCTCAGATTCACCTGGCGGTTGTTGATTCCCGTGCCTTTTTCCGATACAATGTTCCAGTCCTCTGGCCCGTCTAGGTTTTTGGTCCAGCTACACAAGAACGTTGAACGTCAGCCTGCTGTTCCAACAAAGCAATCTAGGGATAGGCGTGGGACACTAACGCTCCGACCATGTGTGTGTTCTCCAAGTTCTCATTGTGTCGTCCAGCCTCGAGTACGAGAACACGAACGGTTGGGTCCTCTGCCAGCCTTCCTGCAACCACGCAGCCGGCGGTGCCCCCGCTGAACAGTGAAGACCTTGTCAGTGCATTCCACAGTAACAAGCTCAGCTCATGTGATTGATGACTTACCCACAGACGATGAAGTCAAAAGTGGTACCGTCGCCCAGGTGAGAGCCCATCATTCACAAGCACGAGATGAGGGGTCGCCGATTTCTAGTAAGACGGTTGATCTGAACCAGGGCTGAAGGCAGCGTAAGCACTGTCGAATTCCTGTCACAGTATCAAGCCAGGAAAAGGGGGTTGCCACGTTTGAGTCGTGCTCAGTACTTCTTTGGTTTCAGTTGAAAGAGGTCAACCGGATAATCATCACGAAGGATGCTCAACTCTATTTCAATGAATTGATACCCCTCACGGGCTATAGGTAAAGCCGCTTGGTCGACTAAGTTTCCGTGGGCCTCGGCTTCCACTTACCGACTGCTGGTGCAGGGGACATAAACCCGTGATGGTTCAAACCTTATTGTGACGGTACGGGCTAATAGGCTGCTGGAATAACCAATTGGACGAATTGGTTATTGTGGTCTTTTGGCCGGGGCGTCTGTTACGCAGCAATTGACAGGTCCGTCTCACTTATTACACTTATTTTAACTATTTTTTATATAGAAAAATAGTTTTTAAATCTATATAAATATAAAAATAATATAAAAATATAATTATATTTTAAATAATTATTTTTAAAAGTATATATAATTATAAAATTAATATAAATAAATTATAATAAAGATTATATTTAACTTTTAAATTTTATTTTTATAAAATAAAAAACATTATTTTTATACTTATAAAATCTTATTTAAAGGAGTTATATAGAATTAAAAGTTAACTTTTTATGTAAAAAATAGTTAAAATAAGTGTTATAAGGTTTCGGCGGTTGCGGGTTTGTGGCACCCCGACGGCACCGTGTAGGGAAGGCCCTGGGTAGCCAGTTTTCCAACCCACGAGAACATGCTCCGGCTTTGAAGAGCGGCAATGCGTTCGGCCCAAGAGCCTTGGAGAACGGCTGCGGACCACGGGAGACGAATGCGCTCGTCTGGGCATAGTGCAACTTCTTACTGAATTTTTTGCGAGGGCAGGACCGCAAATCCCACGGCTTGGTTGGTGAAGAGCTCAAAGGCTTTGAGTATTCTGGTCTGGGAAAAAACATGGCTATTCTCGGTCCACCTCAACCAACAATTAGCATGTCAGGTAGGCGAATGTGACCCTCGACGGATTATGACCTAAAAACACAGGTACCTGGGTAGGTTGACCGAGAGCTGAAATGACAAGGTTGGGCAAATGTCTCTTGAAGTTGTGTGAAATTCCTCCAGAATTGTATGGGCAACACATGTGCAATGCATCTAACTAAAGTGCACTTATCCTAAGACAACAAACAGCCTCGACACTACCTAGGCACCTAGGTACGCACGGTGTTGGTTGCCTTGATTTGCAGGACACCAATAACCTGCAGGCAGCCAGGGGTTCTCAGTCTGGCAGTGACGATGGGGTTAAGAGCCGGGAACTATTATAGCTCCCTAGGCGCTGTTCCCATTAATCCGGAATCGAGGTGGTATCGTGGCAGTTGAGCCCTGATTTTTGAGATGGGTGAATCGAGAGTGAGACGCTGCCACCGTGACTGTGTGACTGTGCCAGCCACTTCCGGCAGCGATGGGACTCATGCTAGTCTCTACTGCACCATGATGTCACACATCAAGGCCCCGCGATGGAATCGGCTCGCATATGCCTTGCACACTGGAGAGACTGGATGATGTGTATGTAGTCTACGGAGTATGTCAAGCCGGCATGATGATTCTTGACCGACACCAAGTGAACGAATAAGAATACTGCAGTAAAAATAAGAGAAGTGCTCACCGCGCTGTTTAAGGTTTGATTTGTGCTGGGCATCGTTGGCCTGGTTCCCGCCCCCGCCGGGCCCGCCCTCAAGTCCGGAAGCAGGCAACGAGGGGCTGAGAGGGCCCCACTCTGTCTATTCTGGAGGTTTGTGGTCTCAGAGCTGCTGGCTGTTATCCCACGGCTTTGCACGGCTGTTGGTGAACTGTGGGCTGTCTGTCAGCTCTAAATACAGCAAGCAGGACGGGCGGGCTGGTGGCTGGCCTGGCCCCCAAGGACAAGACCTGAAACACACACCCACAGCCTGTGTATGCGTGGCCTTATTTTGGGAGCTCGTGGATCGGCTGGGCGCGGTGCAGGATCAGCTGTCAAACGCTCGTACACCATCATGTACTGTGGTAGCCCGCCGCCACCCATCGGCCGTCGTTGGGGCCACTGATGACACGACCCGACGACGCAGGCAGACCCTTGCCATGGCGGCAGAGAGTGCTGTGTGCCCAAGGCAGCTCGCAGCCCAGCCAAGCGGGTGGGTTCCAAGCTTTGTCCCCAAGATGTGTCTACCACAGCACAAGGTTTGTCTTCCCGCTTCCCGAGGGGCAGAAGCTCCAGGGAAGAGACAACTCTTCCCTCTGTGCACTCTGCATGAGACGACAGAGCGACTAGACCGCCATCGACCACCCCTGGGGCGGACGAACCAGATGGCGGGGATGGGCTTGCATTGCGGCTGGACGGCTGGACGGCTGGACGGTCTGCCTGTTTAGCTACCTGGGTAGCTGTAGGATGACGACGTTGGTACCCCGTACCGTACCGCTCCCTACCGCACCGTATCATACCGTATCACTGCTCGGCCCAGTGACGACGGCCTGACAGACAGGCGGATAGGGAGACAAGGAGACTCGAGCATCCCCCAGACGGCACATGCAGTGTAAAAGTTAGAAGAAGCAGCCACAAGACGAGGGGCACATGGTATGGGATGCATCGGACAGGACCCGGGCCCCAGCATGCCATGCCATGTCAGATCAGATCAATCAATCAGATCAGCAAGACCGAGGCTCGGCTGGGCTGCGCATCCAAAATACCTGGACAACACCGTGGACAGCGTGGTAGGCACTTGTAGCCACCATCACAGGCGCGCCAGCCACAATGTCCCGGATTGGCAAGCCTGTTCAGGCCAACACTTGGGAGGGTCGGTCAGTCAGTCACACAGGCACACAGGACATAGATAGTCACAGAAACAGGCCCTGCCAGACCATCCCATGCCCATGCCCATGCCCATGACCATGCCCATGCCATCATCCCCTTCCGCCCGTCCTCCATCCGCCCTAATCCGATCCTCACCCTTGGATCCCTTGCTCCTCTTCTGCTACACTTGTTTTTGCCTTGTGCCCATCATCGTCCCAAAGTTTTCTTGGCCAGCCGGGGCTCAGTGTCTGCGTGAATTTTGCACAGTTCCTCGTGCTTGCAGTCGTCGAGCAGACCAGACACGGCTACCCTGCAGACGGCGTGGTCTAGCCCCGCTGCAAACCTACCGTCATACATCATCACCGCTGCTGACCTCGCCCATCTCGGCGGGGAAAGCGAGGGCAACCGCAACAGGCAACCGCAACAGCAACAGCAACAGCAACAGCAACAGCAACAGCAATCCACCTTTCTCAACAACACCGACATCTGGAGCGGCCCTGCACATCGCAGCCGCTGCGACCCCACCTGCCCACCTCCTCTGGGCCAGCCTCCCAGGCCTCCTCGACGCCAGACCTGACCAGCACAACCCGGCCAGCTACCCGAACAAGATCAACCAGGATATCGACCAGGATCCCACCAAGGCCACGCGGGAGACCGGTACACGGTAGTTCTCGCGCAACACCCGCCGTCTAGTGTCTTGTGCCATATACCCTGCCTCCCGCCCTGTTCCCTCACCTCTTCTTCTCCTTCGCCTGTCCCCCTCCCTCCTCAGAAATATATACCTCCTCCCAGGCACGGGAGAAGACCCCCTCCCGGTGACCTGCTCTGTCCGACCCTGTCTTGGACCTGCCCTGGTCTGGCATTTGGCCCTACCCGACCCCGGCCTCACACACCTGCTGCCCCAGAGAGCAGCCTCACAAGGTGTGTAGGTTCCTGGTTCAACATCAGTCTCCAATCCAGAGGGCCAGGGCGCTGAACTTGCTCTCCAGTGACTGTCTCCGAATCTCAGCCCTCCATCCGAACCCGCCCGCCGCGTCGATCTCCCGTCTTTGCAACCAAGCACCCGACCTCCCACCCAGACAGCAGCCACCATGCCTGAGACCTTCCGCCGCTACGAGGAGCGTGACGTTTATTACGATGACGACCCACCAAGAGGGCCGCCCATGCGTAGAGGACCTCCTCCCCCGCGCGAGCGCGAGGAAGAGATCTACTACAGGGAGGAGAGACGATCACGTACCCCTCCTCCTCCCATGACCCGGCGCAGCGATGTTCAGGTTGCCGTTCGGGAAGAGGTAGACCGCGAGTCGAGGGTCCCTCACTTCATGCGCGAGGATGCCCGTCGCCCGGCCGAGGCTGGCCCTCTGGTCCTGCGCCAACGCGACGTCGAAACCGTCGAGCGAGCTAGACCCCGGCCGAGGTCCCCCTCTCCAGTCGTGAGGGAGCGCATCGTCACCAAGACGAGGACGAGGAGCCTGAGCCCTGGGCCCCCACCCCCGCCTCCGCCAGAGATCCGCGAAAGAGAGGAGATCCGCACCCGCGTTGTTGATCATTCCCGGGAGCGGATACGGAGCCCCAGCAGGGGACCGGCCATGGATAGGGTGCGCATGGGCACCCGGATAATCGAGCGGCCAGACCGCTCGCCCAGTCCTCCGCCGGTCATGGAACGCACGCGCACCAGGGTCATTGAGAGGGAGAGGTCACTCTCGCCGCGGCCGCTTCCGCCACCCGAGGTTGAGAGAAGCAGGCTCAGGATTATCGAACGGGAACGTGAGCGGGCCCCCACGCCCAGTCCAAGCCCCTCGCCACCTCCCCCCGAGCCCCAGGTAATCAGGGGACCTACCATTGAGAGGGAGGTCATTACCCATTATCGAGATATCGATCACGGTAAGTGCCTGGCTTTGTGCCGTTCCGCATCCCAATCAACCAACCGTGACAGAGCTACTTAGCGCGGAATCGAAGAGAGTTTCGGCTGACATGGGATTCAGGCCTGGTTGTCGCGCGACCTCCTTCTCCTCCGCCACCACCTCGTCGAGTGGAGAAGCGAGAAACAGACATCGACATATACCACGGCCGTGGTGAGACCGAGATAGACATCACCAAGACGCGATCCCACTCACACTCACGTGCACGTTCGATGTCCCGGGAGCGGCCCAGGGTCTCGTACGACCCGCCTCCTGTCCGCGATCACTCACACTATCACGAAGACGAGATCATGATCTCAAGTGGACGCGATAAGCTGAAGGTCGACATTGAGCATGAGCACCGGAGCTCGTCCGCTCGTCCTCGCTCGCGGTCGGCAGCGCCGGGTTATGATGACGAGGCGGACATGATCAGGGGCAGAATTGACTCACGAGGCCGCATGGGCGAGGCCTGGGGCGGAGCCACCAAGGACTGGGTGGTTGTTGACGTGCCACCCGGCACCGAGAGAGTGCGCATGGACGGCATCGGTGGCGGCGCTGCCGAGCTGACTTGGCAGCGGTATAATGGTGCCCGCAAGTCAAAGTTCATCCCTGAGCGTTCCAGTGAAAGTGCACTGGTGCCCTTGTCACCGCCTACCTCGTCATCCACAACCGTCATATCTGACCGTGAGGCGTACGCTCCTCCGCGCGGTGACAGGGAGCGTGATCGATTGAGTGTGCAAATTCACGACAAGGAACGAGAAGTCGAGGTTGAGAAAGTCAGTGATAGGCGCATCAGCCTACGGCCTACACCCCCACCGCCTGCCCCAATGCCGAAGCCCAGAGACATGTGGACTGAGGTCACGAAGGACCTCGTGGTCAGAGAAGCCATTGATGAGCTTGGTTATGACTATGAGGAGACCGAGCAATTCTTCTACGTCATGCAGTATCTGAGATATGTAAGTTGGGCCGTACAGCTTCCGCAGATATCGGGCGCAGAACGCTGACTTGAGGTGCTCGATTAGGAGGACGTCCTCGAACTGGTCGAGATATCGGACCGTATCCGCGCTCGGAGAAAAGACCGCATTCGAGAGATCCAGTACGAGCGCGAGGTCCGCGACGATTGGGAGCGCGACCGCCGTCATCACCGCCATCGTCCCAGGTGGGATGATGAGCGCGAGAGGGTTGTCGAGCGCGAGGTCATCTACGACGCAAGCCGCCCTCGGAGGTATTGATTTGCTCCGATGAGTGGACGCATCCTCCTCCATAAGACGTTCACGCAACCTTCTGAGAACCCGGAACCAATACAATTCCGTACTGTGGACCAGCACAATCCGTCAGATATTCTTTAACCCTTTTGGACACCATCACTCCCCTCCGCACCCGAGACTTGGAATATTTGCATATCATTATATAGAGAGCGGCGGGCTACTTGACGGCTCCAATCCATTTTGCCGTGCTCGTATTTCTGGATTTTCTCTTCAGCCTGGATACCCTGACATCGGCATTTTATATCTGCAGATTGCCTTGGCTACAGAACGACTCCATTGATCTAACTGGTTGATCAACAGTACGTATTTGTTGACTTGGTTGCAAAGCGCGCAACATAGCGGAACGAAGACATGAAATTTGGTGGTCGACGACGAAGCGACGGCGGGGATGCTGGGACGCAGACCGGGAAGAGACGACGGCATTTGTTTTTCTGCTATACAGCTTGATCATTCCCCTTTATCCTGGGCATTTGACGATTTGACGATCAAGAAAAAAAGTTGAGGGAGCCTAGCAAGCTGGAAGAACTAAGCAAGAGTCGGACCTGATTCTCCCCCTTTTTTTTTTATCCTTTTTTTTTTTTTTCTTTTTTCTTGTTTTTTTTATAGCTAGGCGTTCATGTACATTGGTCTATTTCCTCATGAAATCTACGAAGTTTATGACCAGAAATGGCCTGTGTTGCTGTGCGGTGCCCACCAAAGAACCCAAGCCGAGACTTCGGCGCCCCTTGGCAATGTCTGACTACTTGAGTACTCATCCCTCTCACTCCATCACTCCAGCACGAGAAGACCGAAGGGCTGTCGCTAGTTTACAGCTACTGCAGGTTCACCCACTGCCGTCTCATCCCGCTTCAAGTAGGTGTTCTTTACGTCTACAACTTGAGAGCTCCTGGCCGATAGCCTATGCCTAGGGCTTGCTACTAAGCCAGAGGAACATAGATGCAACCCACAATCTCCTATGAGTTTAACATCATATGGCTGACCTAGCTAATTGACCAGAAGAGCCGCCCCGAGGCTAATCGTGAGTGCTTGATTTTACTGGTCAATCTGGAGCGATCGCAGCCAGAATTCTTGCTCAGTTGTCTGCTATAATGCCCCTAGGTGGTTTCGCTTCTATTCCGTTTACGTCCGAGGACATACATGGCGCCTTCATGCGGTGGTAAGCGCTCTCAAGACCCAGCGCTTAAAAAAAATATACGGTGTCGATACTTGATTTGTACAGAATGGCATGCCGGCCCACCATCGTCAAGGACTCGGGAACGCTCCGGCCCTATACAATAAATACACCTCAGGCATATGACGAGTAGCAGTCACTGTCGCGATTAGGCACAGGTGGTTGAGAGATTATCAGCATGAGCTTAAGCCAATTCGGGTGGATCGAAAATCACCCCGATCTACAGTCAACGCCGCTTAAAGTGACCTATGAACGCCGTGATATCTGCAAGGGAACGCCGCCCATTTAAAACCCTGTACGCCTTGCACCAGCCCTGTGCCATATTGTGAAGCCCAACCCAGACCCAGACCCGCCCAATGAGCCACAAAGAAGGCACATAGTAGGAAGTAAAACTGTAAACAAAGACCGTCTCAAGCACCCTCGCTCTTCTCACCCCCATCCGCACCAGTAATCTTCTCCCATGCCTCACCGGCCTTACCGGTCGTCCACTTCCAGGCCTTGCCGAATTCGTCAGTAGCCCAGCCCCAGAACTTTTTAGCAGAATCGCCGATTGATCCGTTTTCATCCTGACCTTCGTTATCGCCAGATCCCTCCGGGATGTCGACTCCGACCGGAGCAGACACCTCGTCGTTGACCACTGGATCGACGCCCAGTGCCTTTGTCGGCGACGCGGGGGAAGCCGGCGGTGTCGAAGTTGTAGTCGGCTCCACGGTGTAGCTAGCCACCGGGTCCGACGGGACTTCAATGGCCGGAACCTCTTCGTGCACGCCGACTGGCTTCAGGGGTAGGCGTAGGGTACCGTTGTTGGGTGCGGGCTCGAGACCTAGGGAATCGCAAAGAATGTTGTACACCTCGATATTCTGGAAAGGTTCAAGCTTGCTGCCAGGCGTGTGGGGGAAAGCAGGGCCCCGTGCGATGAATATCGCCCGCATGAGGGGATGCTCGTGATCGTAACCGTGCAAGCCCTTGGGGCTGTAGTCGATGTCGTTTGCCTTTGCCTCCTCTATATTGAATTCGTCTTTTGCCACAATGGCCCATCCGGTCTTGGGGATGATCCAAAGCGGCGCGATGCGATCGTTCTGGGAGAAATGGTATCGTTCCGGCATGTTGACGTCTCGCAGATAGACGTCGAAATTCGGGTTGGTCTTGGCCTTGTCGGCGAGTGCGTCGTACATTTCTTCCACATCAGCCGAACTCTTCGGTCGCAGGCCAACAAGTGGCCAGCCATCGATACAGGCAACCTGGCTGAGGTCCACGAGGTCGTCCAACTGAATCATCCGGGAGACGTCCGTGGTGGCCATGCCGTGATCGGACACGACAATGACATTGACAATATTGGTCAGATTCCTTGCCTCGAGGCCGAGGAAAATTTCGTCCATCATCCTGTCCGCCTCCTGGATGGTGGACCGAATCTCGGTGCTGTTGGGACCGAATTTGTGGCCGTCACCATCAACATTAGGGACATATGCTGCGATAAGCTGAGGCCGCATGTCGGCAGGGTTCACGTCTGGCTTCTCCGTCCCTGGTCGATCGAGGAACTCAAATATCCTGCTGACCTTGTTGGAAAGCTTCTCGTTGCCGTTGTACTTGTCAATGAATGCGGGTTCGACGTCACCGAGGTGAGCCTCGCTGCCCGGCCACATGTGGATAGCGCTGCGCACACCTTGTCTCTCTGCGGTGACCCAGAAGGGCTCGCCGTTCCACCATTTCGGCTGCATGGAAACCTTGGTATTGGTGTAAAAGAATTCCTCCTTCAGTTCAGGGTCCCAAAAACTGTTACCAACCACACCGTGCGCCTCGGGGTAGAGCCCGGTGGCTAAAGTGAAGTGGTTTGGGAAAGTGACGCTCGGAAAAGACGGTTTCATGTAGAGCGGGGAGACTCCCTCCTGGACGAAGGCGTTGAGCCTAGGCGTGATGTCCCGCTGGAGAAAATCTGCCCTGAAACCGTCCAAGCTGATGATGATGGTGGTCGGTGCGAACAGGGCGGTGCCGTTGCTGACGAGGGCCTGCTGTTTCACTAGTGGTCGTCGTGATCTGAGAGACAGCCGCCATGCAACAATGGACAGCACTGCGAAAGCGACTGCGATGACCGTGTACACCAGGGTCCAGCGGCGACGGTGCCTCTTTCGCTGTGACTTGGCATCGGCCAGATGAAGCAGTCCCCGGCGGTCGAGCTCGTCGCTGTCCTCGCGGTCGCTGCTACCTGTCGAGCTGGTCTCCTTCATGTGGCCCTCCTCCATCTCGTGCATGAGCTCGCCGTCCTCGCCGTCCTGTGCCTTCTCCAGCAGTCGCTCCTTCTTCTGTCTCCTCCTCTCGCGTCTTTGTCTCCGGGCCTCGCCTCTCAGGTCGGCATAGGACTCTTCCTCGATGGCTCCTCTGTCGGGGGGACTGGTAGACCGGCTCTTGTCGCTCATGGCCTTGGAGAACAGGCGCATCGGTAGGGGCAAGGACAGGTTGGAACCCCTGCGCTGGCCGGAGCCGCTGCGTTCGCGCTGGAGCTCCTGACGACGTCGTGCCTCGATGACCAGCTGGTCCATCTCCTCCTCCTCCAGAAGCACTATGCGATCGTGGGCGCGCAACTCACGGCTGTTGCGGGCTCTGGCCTGGCGCTCGTCATCTTCGGAGTCGCTCTCCTGGTCACTGCGGATCGAGGAAGCGTCGGGATCGTAGCTCTTGGCGGAGAGCAGGGAGCTGTTGGGCGACCTGGGTCGGGCCAAGGGTTGAAGGAGAGGCATGGTGGGCGTGTGTGTGGGTGCGTGGCCGTCGCCAGCAATGGTGCAAGAGAAGGACTCAGAAGATGAAAAGGCTCATGTGTGTTGGCATGTCGGTGCGACAAGCTCCCAAGGTTTGATGATCATTGTTGTCGAGGATGATTTGCCCCTTTCCAGAGTCTTCCGACACTGGTCGCATATGCAGAAGGTTCGGCGGTGGGTCTGCGGGACCTAATGCGCTTGGCGTTTGATGCCGCATCGAAACGCCAGGGGTGCATTTATTTAATTCGACTCTGTCGAAACACTGCACAAGCCCAAGGTTTATTATTATTGCGTTATTGCGCGCTGCTGGCCAGACAGAGGCACCGCTCCAGTCAGCATTCATTCATGGCTGTCTGCCAGTGTCTGGTACGCTCAATTGACGAGGCGCATCAGCGTGGCCACACAACGCTGGAAATGTTCCCAGCTCATTATTTCTCGACTCCAGCGCCCGACATGGAGACAAGGGCCCATCGTCCCCACCTGTCAGCCCTCCCATGTCACATCGTCCGGGTGGGTCGGTCGTGTAATTCAGTGAGGCTCATATGGCCCTGTCCATTGGACCCTGTGCGAGCCAATGTCTCAATTCCGAACACAGGAACCACGGCTTCCAGCTGCGAGATGACTCGAGTGGGTGTCTGACGATGCCGGAGAGTGCTTTTGTATGTTCCATGTCCCGGTCCTAGGCCTCCTCTGCCGTGTTCCTTTGCCGTGTCCTTCGCCCGTGACGAGCACCTTTCCCAGTGATGGTAATGGGCGACAACTCAAGCACTTGTTCGAGATGGTGTCTAGCCCCTTGACGACGTCCAGGCCGCCTGGCAGTCGCCACTTTGCCCATGTTGAATCCTTCCCCTCTGAGCTCTCATCGAGAGCAGAAAGTTGGACTTTGAGAGATGACGTTGTCCGGGGGCTTTCGGCCTCAGCGCCAAAGCCGGACAAGGACGAGACAGACAAGCATATAAATTGAGCGTCCCATCTGTTGTAACCCACGGCGGGCAGCTTCTTTCTAACCCCGGCTCGCAAGATGTGCCGTCGACGCCTACGACGATGCCGTTCTGCAGCTTAAGCAGGTTCTGAAGACCGACGATCTCGATAATATCCTGTCACCAGTGGCCATCGGCATTCAAAGGGCCCAGACAAACGTTCTCGACCAACGCCAGATCGCAAGATTCGTCGACACGTTGGGCCACTATTCGGGAGTCTTTGACGTCCTGTCACAATGCGCTTTCGGGTACATGACGCTCATCTGGGGGAGCCTCAAACTTGTCTTGCTCATGGCAAAAAGTCACTACGACACATTATACAAGTTCGCCGACGTCATGACCGAGATTGACATAAACTTGCCTGTGGTAGAGCTGTACAGGCAGATATTTCCCACGACGCGAATACTACATTTTGCAGCCCAGCTCTATGCGGCCACAGTCGAATTTTTACGAGAATTCATCATCTAACTCAAGCAAAAGAACTACCGCAAGTTCTTTGGCAACTTCATGAAGCCTTTTGACCTGCAGTTTGGCCGCCTCGTGTCGAGCGTCTAGTCCTTCGCCTAGGCCTGTTACAAGAAACACAGGCGCAGAGCCTGGCAAGACACCGGGTCGACTTATCCGTCCGACGAACATACAACAAAGATTGCCTAAATGATGTTCCAGATATCGCCGTGTCTCCATACCCGGTACAATGGGCACACATAACGCGTCCGTGAGAAGGCTGATGATGGGGGTGCTTGAGGCATATCTGGATGAGCCCCCGGAGCGGGAGAGCGACGCGAGGCGATGCGTCAAGGAGCTAATGCGCGATGTGTTTGGCTGGAATAAGACGTGGAGGGCTGCCTTCCTGTGTGAAGACAGCCCGATCCTCGAGGCTATGGTCACAGCAACAGGTACAGGATTCGGTGACGTCCTGGATGCAATCATTTCCGAGGTTGGCAACTAGCCACTGTTTTCAGATCCGGCCGGTATTAGAGGCGAGGCGCAGGTAACAAGCTTAGTATTGAAGTTTCCTAATCAGAACTGGCCCGCCTGTGTTTCTTGAGATCCAGGGTTCCCAAACGCCCGCTTTACAACCAAAAGCCAACCAAGACATGTACTCAACACCAACAGTAGTAATTGTTGTCCTCCCAAACCGTATTGTCGGTACTCCTGCCGTCTTTCCACCTCAAGCTCGGAATCGAGCCCTCGTATCGCTCGTCGAAGATGACGTCGACGTCATCCTCGTGATAATTGTGAAATCCCTTGACCCCCCGCGTCACGGTCGGCTCCGGGTTCCAAATCAGAACCTTTTTGATCTTCCACTCGATCGCTTCCGCGGCCGCCGCCCGCAACAGTTCCAGAACATCGACGATCTTATTTTCCTCCATGATCTTCAGACCCGTCTCCGGGTCGTGGTCCAGCGTCACGATGCGCATGATCTTGAGCTTGCCCTCGCGCCAGTCGTGGTCCCAGTACATCCAGGAATTGCCGCTGTTGGTGATGGCGCCCCGGTGCTTGATCTCGCGCTTGTGGAGGACACCGGCCATGTACTGCTCCCGAGCCAGCTGCCATGCGATCTGTGGATAGCTGGGGGAGAAGGCGACGTGTGTCTTCTTGTGGTCGGCCGCGAGGGCCTGGAATTTGGCCTTGACTGCGGCCACGTCCTTGTCGCACAGGGGCTTCAGCTCATCCTCAGCGAGGTACCTCGTGGCCGGGTGCTCTGGAAGCTTGAAGTCGTCTGATTCCAGGTAGATGGTGGCCTGGTCCGAAGGGAAGACGGCCCAGCCCAGGTTGGCATAGTAGATCTTCCCGATATCGCTGTACAGCGCGGAGCATTCGCTGTCTGCATCCATGTGCTCCTGCAGCTTCTCCAGCATGTATGCGGCCATCCCCAAGCGCCGGTATTTTGGGTTCGTGTACACACTCGCAATGCCGTAGGCTTTTGCTTCTATGAAGCCATCGTTGATGCCTGTACCATGGCCGGCGATGAAGACGGCCTTTTCGACCGACTCGCACGAAGCGACAATGTGAGTAGGGTCGTCCTTGTGAGATAGGACCCAATAGGTACAACGTCCGTCCTTGGACAGTGTCTGCTGTGACAGGTGTGTCTCGCGGGCTATATAGTCGTCGATGCTCATGGGTGCAGCCCAAGCCTCACCGTTGAGACGCCATGCGAGCTTCTGGACCTCACCGTCGGCTTGGGTGAAAACGACATCTCGGGTGCTGATGTTTTGATCGTCAAGAAAGGGATCGCCCATTTTGAACGATGCGTATATTGCAGGTATACGAGGAGGGTCTCCTGATAAAAGCAGGCCCCAAAAAAAAAAAGAACGAGGGGTGTGACAAGAGGTAATGAGCCTCTCTTGGTGGTGCCTCGCCCGGCCGAGCCCCTTTATATGCAGCTGAAAAACGAGCCAAAACAGACCCAGATTAGAAGCCGGGAAATGTGGGTTGTCAGACGTCTTGGCCGAAATGAAGTGGAAATCTCACGGGCAGCAATTCGGGCAGTGTTGGGTCAAGTAATTGTAGGCAATGGACCAAGAAATCCCCTTCACATGCACATACGTCAGATCCCAAATCGAAAAGCAATCGCCATCGTAGGCGTTGCGGGAGTGACCCGAAGGGGAATGGGGCGAAGCTCACGCCTAGACGTATACAGCCAGCCTCTCTGAAGCTCAGAGCATGCCGGCGTCCCGAGGACTGTCAGTCAGTTGGGCTGCTGGCTGTGTGTGCTCTGACACCCCGAGACTCCGGGTGTTGGGGGCCGGGCCGCAGCCACTCTGCCACGGGGCGAGCTTCCATGTCTGGGTTCGGCGACCCATCTCAAGTTGCGCAAGAAGTGCCCATGCACTAACTTTGTGCTGTTCTGTTTCTGTCCAGGTCAAGAAGGCCAAGGTTGTGGTAATTATTTTGTTTTATCTTTTTCTTTTTTTTTTCGCATGACAAGGCGTGTCTCGGGCATGGAGGCGTCCCGACTGCAACAATTGCTCTGGAGAGTCGGGAAAGAAATGGTTCCACATGCACGCCGAGTCCAAGAGAATGTAAAAGCCATCGTCTCACAAGCACGCCGTCTCCTGGCCACTGAGAGGCGTTGCGGCCCAAGTCAAGTGCTGCTTGCTGTTCATGTCTAGGTACCTAGGTACTTACTTAGCTACTTAAGTAGGTAAGTACATACATCGCCATATACATCGCCTGCAGCCCGAAAGCAAGGACCAGTGAGCCCTCACAATGATGAAGGCATGAAGCTCTTGTTAAAAGGATATTGCTGGGGAGCCTGCAGCGGGCGGCCAGGTCAACAACCATCAGTGCTCAATCTTGAATTGATCTAGGAATTCAATTGCCTGTTGGCAGCGTGCACTTGGTAGGCTCGAGGCCCCTGTCAAATGCTAAATAAGCGGCAACTAAAATGCAGCTCCGGACTGGCAGCTAGCACTTTCGCGCCGGAAGGAGCGAAAACTTTTCGCCGTGGTGCACGGGCTTCTCGACACAAATCGCCTCGCAAAATCAATCCACCCTACTGCTAACAGCGGATCGCCAACGCCGACGGGGGAATTTTGATAACGACCAACTCACCTCACAACCTCCAGCACTCGACATCAGTACGTGACACTGCTCTTCTCTCCTGTGTGCCGACCACCCTGCCGAACTGTCCTTCTAATCCGCATACCCCCCCGCAAACAGAACTTCGTCGAAAATGGGTGACGCGACCATCTCTGCTCCCAAGTGGCGCCTCGTTGAGGTCGGCCGTGTCGTCCTGATCCAGGAGGGCCCTTCCGCTGGCCGCCTGGCCACCATTGTCGAGATCATCGACCACAAGCGCGTACGTTGCCGCCCCTGCGATTGAGAAGGCTGCCTGTGGGAAGAAAGACGGACACTTTGATTGACACTGGATGATATCACAGGCCCTGGTTGACGGCCCCGCCTCCGATGCCGCCCTCGCCGTTCCTCGACAAGCCGTTTCCTTCTCCAATGTCCTGCTCTCCGACCTCGTGGTTGCCAACCTGCCCCGGGGCGCCAGGACGCCAACCGTCAAGAAGTTCTGGGAGAAGGCCGAGATCGACAGCAAGTGGAAGGCGTCCAACTGGGCCAAGACCAAGGCCCAGCAGGCCAAGCGATCGGCCCTGACCGACTTCGACCGCTTCAAGGTCCTGCGCCTCAAGAAGCAGCGACGATTCGAGGAGCGCAAGGCCATCGCCAAGGTCAAGGCCTCCGCGTAAGCCAACCCCCCCACCTCGGCAAACGACAGACATCGAAGAGTTCGGGTTTTGCGCGTCAGGGCAAGCAAGTGAGGGATCGGTTCGGCGGTGATGGCGGTCGTGTGCACTGCGCGGCCGGCTGGGCGATGGTGGATGGTGTTCTACTAGAGGTGTGACGGTATTCTGGACGGCACTGCATGAACACACAACAACCAACACGACAGCATTTTGGGCCGCTGGGTTTTCTTTGCTGCGTTTAACGGATCATATCACCTTCAAAAAGGCAAAGGTGGCCGGCGTCAATGATAGGGAAATTCAGAAACCGAAGAATCAAGACCACTCGTAATGGTCCAAACCAAATTATTGTGATACCAACCAACCAACCAAAGTTTCCACAGTTGTAATCAAAGTGAGGGAGCGTTGTGCCGAACAAATGGGTTTCGGCCCGCATCAGGAAACAGGATCTACGCACTCAAGGCACTCTACCGGAATAGCCCCCCCTCCCCGGTACGTGCTGTTGCTTTGACCATGTCATGGGGAGCTGCCACCAGAGAGAAGTGCTGCTGCAGTCACCAAGCAAGAAAGGAAGAAAGCGCACCTAAGTAGATGTGTGATTCCATGATCCACAGGTGATTATGGTGCAATGTGGGCAAGTCTAAAATGCTCCTTCCCAAGTGCCCCAATTGCCGTGTCGGCTACAAAGCGGTGTTCAAATGTATGTACTTAAGATGTATGTCTGGGTGGCTGCCAAACCCGTCATTGTTCTACGTAGTGCAGCCAGTACGGAGTACGAGAGCTGCCCCAAGGAGGTCGGCTGCTGAATCGGGTTAGCGTGGCTAGGGCTTCGTGGGCAGAATTGCCAGGGACATTTTGAGAGCTCTGCAACAACCAAACCCCCTCAGTCAGCCAGTCCATCACCTTCCCGCCACTCCAACGACGTGCCACTTTGACCTTTTGGGGTAGATATTGTTGCAGGTGAGTCTACGGAGTCTCAATTACATGTCGTGCAATTTTGGCAGCCGTAGGAGCAGGCGGCACCCGAGAATCAACATTTGAAAATTGCAGCCTGCCCAGCGGCTTTCTGCATTGTGTGGGGTTCGGCCGGGTTGAAAATTGTGGAAGAAGCTACGCTTCAGGCGCCAGCTCTCGATCGGACCAAGCAGCTCGACCAGGCCTTTGACTGAGCTGACCAACCCTCCCCGAACTCGCAGAAGCAGAATTTCAGTCGCGAAAATGGCCAACCCTAGAGTCGAGGAACTCCCGGACGAGGAGCCTACCAAGAACGTCTCCGTCGAGGAGGGTGCCGACGATGACAGCTCCGACTCTGAGATCGAGGCTGGCGACTCCAGCCTCCCGGCCGGCTCTTCCGCCGTCATCCACTCTCGCAACGAGAAGAAGGCTCGCAAGGCCATGGAGAAGCTGCACCTGAACCGTATCCAGGGCATCACCCGTGTCACCCTCCGCCGACCAAAGAACGTGAGTCAAACAATACCTGAGCTTGAAGGGAGACGGGGGGAGGGGGCGGAAGTGGACGAGTTCGCGGGGCAGAGTAAACTGTCTTGCGCAAAAAGACTAGCTGTGCCCTCGCGTCATTGGGATGGGCTGCCCGCAAGCACAGGATGCGCAGAGAACCGGAGATGACTGACCGCGCATTGTTACAGATCCTCTTCGTGATCAACAACCCCGAGGTGTACAAGTCTCCTAACAGCAACACGTACATGTGAGTGTGCCCCACAAAACCTGATGCCCCTGGCCCAACCCAAGACTAATGCCAACTTTCCTCAGTGTCTTCGGCGAGGCCAAGATCGAGGACCTCAACGCCTCCGCCCAGGCCGCCGCGGCCCAGCAGCTCGCCCAGGCCGAGCACGACCACGCCGGCCACGACCACGGCGAGTCCAGCAAGGCCGTCGAGGGCGGCGAGGCCAAGAAGGAGGAGGAGGAGGAAGATGATGGTGAGGAGGTTGACGCCGAGGGTATCGAGGACAAGGACATCGAGCTTGTCATGACCCAGGCCAACGTATCACGGAAGAAGGCTATCAAGGCTCTGAAGGAGAACGACAACGACATTGTCAACTCCATCATGGCCTTGAGCATCTAAGAAGCGACCGCCCATCCTTACTCTCCAAGTCCTTTTGGTATTACACGAGATGCATGGTAGCGCTAAGGGTTATGTACTCGGGGCCTGACGGGGCCGATCACGAGCACGTCAGATTAGTCGGAGTTGATTCTCGGGTTTGATGCACTCAAAAATAAAAACACCATGCACTTGACCAAATCCCAATGATCGTCTGGTTGTCTTCGAGCCTGTTCCGTCACTTGGAACTGTCGGGACGGATCCGCTCTAATGGAGGCGAGGACGAAGGCGTGTGATGCGAGCTCCGAGGCGGTAGGCGCCGGCTACGAGAATCGGTTTCAAAAAGGAATGCTCATGGGAGATCATCCTTTGAGAGAGTCATCATAGAGGTTGTCCTAGGTACCTAGGTAACTCATCCTGAGAGGTACGTGAGTGAATAGAGCAGTTGGTAAAAGTCCAACCCTCCACCGAGTGATTCTCCAAGCAACGTCTGGTCACAAACATACAGAAAAATAGAAGTAAAATGTTGTATATCGAGAGCTTCGTATCGAATATTCCTCATTATTTCTTACAGGGTAAACTCGTAAGGGTGTTGTTGTCTGCAAGTCGTTCCCCGGCGGAGGAAACCGGGGGGGGGGGCCAGTCACGTGATTTGAGCGCCCGCCCAGCCGGACCGAAACCGTCATCGTCAACCTCCGTCCGCATTGAACCGCGTTGCTTCAAACTCTCCACTCCCTTGATTCCACATATCAACCGCAAAGATGGCCGCAGTAAGTAATTGTCCCCTCAATTGACTCACACAGATTCTTTGCTGCCGTCGCTGGCCACCCGTCCGGCCGCCAACCCCGAGCATCCCCGTCGTCCGCAGAACCGAAAGATCCTGAGCTAATTTCTCCCGCCCTCTCCCGCGCAGCGATCCGCAGCCCTGAAGCTCGACTGGGCCAAAGTGACGACCTCGCTGGGCCTGCGCGGCCAGACGGTCGCGTCCCTGCAGGCGTTCAAGACGCGCAACGACAACGCGAAGCGCAAGGTGCAGCAGCTGTCCGAGCTCCCCACGGCCGTCGACTTCGCCCAGTACCGCTCCACCCTCAAGAACCAGGCCGTCGTCGACGAGATCGAGAAGCGCTTCAAGGCCTTCAAGCCCGCCACCTACGACATCTCCCGCCAGCTCAAGGCCATCGAGACCTTCGAGGCCGAGGCCGTCAAGAACGCCCAGGCCACCAAGGAGAAGGTCGACCTCGAGCTCCAGGACCTCACCAAGACGCTGCAGAACATCGAGCAGGCCAGGCCCTTCGAGGACCTCACTGTGGTATGTACACGGCTGGGAACTGGGAGTGAGGCGTACCTATGGAAGTCGAAGGTGCTGATGGGTTTCTACAGGATGACGTTGCTGCCGCCGAGCCCTCGATCGACGAGAAGACCTCCAAGCTGGTTTCCAGAGGCCGCTGGGGCGTCCCCGGATACAAGGTCCGTTTCCCCTTTTGTACCGCCCCACGGTCCATCTTTGCTGACGCCGGCCATAGGAAAAATTCGGCGACCTCTCCGTGCTGTAGAGAACAACATGGGCAGCACCTTCCCTTTGTGTACGCTAGCATTGTAGATATCGGGATCGGAGAGAGTGGAGAAGTGAGATGGACGGCATACTCAAGAATACAAGTCATTCATCGCGTTTTCTGCACTTGATTGCATTGATGGTTTGCTTTGCCCCCGTCCTCGAGGCCAGTGGCTCAATGCTCGGCCCGCCTGGGGTTTGGACCGGTTCTCATCTCAAGAGGCCTAAGCAAATGCTCACCACCAGCCATTTCAACTCGGTGTCTGGGCTATCCAAGCCAGCCCTTCAAGCATCGCTTGATCCGCCTCAAACGCCCTCTGCAAGTGCGGAGCCCTTAGCCAAAAGGTATGCGGCCAACCCCAAACGACATTGGTCCTGACTTCGACCCCGGCGTTCCTCAAGACCGTTGCATAGCACGCGCCGTCCGAGTACAACACGTCATTTGTACACATCTGGATCCATGTGCGCGGCATTCCTTTCAATCCTTCTTCGCCAACCTCAAGCGGCATCCTGTCTAGGCCGTCCCTGGGAACCTCCCTCTTCATAACCCCTAACAGACTCGTGTCAAAACTCCTATCCCAAGCGCTGGTGTGCAAGTGCCGGATACCTTCAGGCACGTACTCCTTCCCGCTGAACGCGTCGCTGGTTACCGGGCAGCGCAGGACGACACCTTGAAAACTCGTCTTGGATGCGTGCTGAGTCACGAGCGCGGCAAGCTGGCCTCCGCTCGACGATCCCACGACGAGGATCTTGGCACGTGGGTACCTTCCTACGAGGAAGTTGAACGCGTCGACGCAGTCCTGCAGGACGGTGGCTGCCGGATGCTGGGGCAGAAGCCGGTAGCCGACCGAATAGAGCTGTAGCCCAGGGAGGAAGGCCTCGGATTCCTTCGTGATACGCCGGCAGGACAGGTCCTCACTGTCGGCCTCGCCGACCACGAGACCACCGCCGTGGTAGTAGATGACGACCCACAGACAGGCTGACTCGTCTTCGTTGCTCCGGGCGTACTGCAACAAGGGGATAGCGAAACCGTCCAGCGTCGAGGGCACGTGGGTGGTCTTGGTTTCGATTCCCAGTGCGAGGTGATGATCTCTTGCTCCGGGGGCTGTCATGGCGTTGTTGCGCTCACGGCACTGCGCCGCGTAGACCTGCTGTCTGACGGAAGGCTCCATGGCTGGTTTTGGTGCCAGGAGGTCGGCCTCCTCTTCGTGACGAAGCCATGCTGTGTCAAGCGGTGGTGCTTCGTACAGAACTGGCGGCTCTTCTTCCATTTTCTGTCTCGTTCACGGTTTAAGACTGGCCAAAGTGCTGGCAATCAACTCCCAGTATTCGACAGGTGAAACAAAACCAATATTGTGCGAGCTTAGGCAGACTGATTAGACACTGTACTTCCTCAAACGACAACAGACTTGTTCGAATCATCCTTTTCATTCATGGTCTATTCCAGGCGTTGACTGCACATGTGCACGCACATCGTCTGCTCGGCCTTATAAGACAGCTGATTTTACACGCTGCGAGCCATCTGTGCTGCGGTATTTTCCCACCAATCAAGAGCCACTTTTGTACACTAGGTTCGAGCAGTAGTGAGCCGTTAATACTTATCTAAGTAAATAGGAAGCCCTGCGGTCGGTGTAGGTGAACTTTCAAGATAGTTGTGCCTACCTACTTAGGTATGCGAAAACTCCAAACTATCAGTGGTCTTGTATGCAAAGCGTCCAGACAAGAGTCAAGCCAGACCCGCTTGTCTTGATCTCTCCTTTCAATATGACGGACGACAACCGATCAGGAGGAGAGCTTCCAAACTCCAGACCCACGGTGTGATTTCTGAGCACATTCCAGCTTGGCCCGGAATGCACCCTAGGGTACTAAGTATCTACCTCGGTAGGTAGGCTGCACACACAATTGATCGAGCTCGAGAAGCCCAATCTAGACCAAGATGGCGCCGACTACAAGCCTTCCGCACCCATAGTGTTGTTGATAAAATGCTTTCCTTCATCGCCCCCTTGAACGAGGATTTCTGAATCTTGGCGTACCACGAGCTAATTACCTGGCTACTTGGGTATGTATCGGAACTCCGGGGACCGTAGCCCTCTGCGAAGAGCGAGATGCGCATTGCACGATCCCCTGGAGCCCTCCCCCAAGAACTTTTAGTGTCCCGCTCTGCGACACCTCGGCAGTGACAGGCCAGGGGGATAAAGTTCGGCCTGTCCCAAGCTCTTATTCCGGACGCAAAGTCGTGGGAGTCCCCCGCCTTAGATGACTTGTATTATGATTCCACATTCCACCACCTCCAAGGTTCCACACCATCAGCCCTCAATCACATCACAACCCGTCTCCCAGATCCGAAGCCAAGATGGTCAAAGCCAGCTGTGTGTGTGGGGACTCCGCGTACGAGTTTACGGGGAAATACCAGGCCTTTGTGAGTTTCAGAATCTCGAACATCTTGATTGAAGCCATAACCTGACCTGCTTGGTCCAGATTGCCTGCCACTGTATACCTTGCCGCAAGGTCACCGGCGCTGATCGGTCGTTGAATCTGGTTGCGCACAAGGACGAGGTGACAGTCACCTCAGGCACAGACAGACTGGTCTCCAGACCGGCTGATAGCGGCAAGGAATTAACTTACCACCAGTGCAAGAATGTGGGTCAGGATGAAATGGATATCTCTTCAAGCGAATAGACTGACAAAGCAGGTAAATTAGTGTGGGAACACCATGTTTGCGATATCTGCAAACGCCCCTGAGATGTACTTTTTAAAGGCCGGTCTTATTGACGACAACAATTTCCTGAATGGACTCGGACCGCCCAAGACGGAAATTTACTGCAAATATCTGCTGGATTGGGAGAAGACCT
Organism: Diaporthe destruens; assembly: GCA_036986855.1. NCBI lineage: Eukaryota > Fungi > Ascomycota > Sordariomycetes > Diaporthales > Diaporthaceae > Diaporthe > Diaporthe destruens. The sequence goes on along the minus strand of BTXE01000001.1, from coordinate 6,130,085 downwards.
TTGACGGGGCGCAAGTGACGCAGAACTAAGTTAATTACTGGAGACCGGTGGACATGCGTACGAGCGCAGTAGTATCCTCAAGCCTGTTGACATGCTTATGTGTGTCACACATGCAAAATAAAAGTATTTGTGTTCTCAGAAAGAACAATTCAGGATGGACCTAACACCACCGACGTTCATCACCCTTTTTTGCACCATTCATCAGCCCGAAACCTTTTGCGAGAAGCCATCCGAGGGCCATCCGGGCACTGTAAGCGGTTCTAAGAACCTGTTTCTTCGTTTTCTTGCAGTTCTCCCTCTGCCGCACCCGTGGACCCAGCATCGTCTCTTGACATTCTCGATCTAGGCGTGTCTCCATCTTCTCCGAGCGGTGGAGGGCTGGGATTGTCGATGCGCCGGTCGTGAGGGTCTGCAGTCTGCGGCTCAACAGGGCGTCCATAGACACCGCCTCTAAACGCCGTGTAGCCTTGATCCCTATAAAATCTTACCAACCTCCTAGCCGCCACCGCTCTGACCCTCGCTTCATATGCGTCCTCATCCTCGTACCCCACTTGGCCATCCCTCCTTCGAGGATCCCCCGGCCTCCTCTGAGGAGCCGTCCTTCGAGGAACTCTTTCGAACCACATCTGAACCTGTTTTGTCATTGCGTCAGCGGACAAGGACCTGAACTCGCCTGCACAATTACGTTGTTAAAGAAAGATACAGGTGTCTCAGGACACAGGTATTTGGTTCGCGATTGTCAAATACACATCTCCCAACATCCGGAGTGTTTGATTACCAATTCACGGTCGGTGAACAGCCCAGGTGTTAAAGTGAAAGTCACCCGTCCTCCAATATTGTACTGGCTCAGTACTCCGCCCATCGAAAGCCTAGAGGCTGTCAGTCAGACCACCGGCATGCGTCTCAACAGAGCCGCTGCCCGAGCTGATGCCGGGCAGTGCATGATGTTGAGCAAGACAGACCTGTAGAATAAATCCAAGGCGCGGGGGCCTATCCCGTTACCAGAGTACTATGACACACAATTGTTACCACTACATAGATTATGATGTGGGATTAAAGTTCTGATATCGAAAACATACATCGGAGTGAATCCAAAAGGCGGATATGTAGACAAGCTCTGTTCCCGTGGGGCCAAGGTCACCGTGAATTGAGGTTCCATCCCCTCTTGGCTCGCTGAAACCCTTGGCTATGAACGATTGGTGTACGCTTCCGTCAATTGTATATAACGCTTGCAATCCTCGTGCGGTTTCTACGGTGTTGTCGGCATAATCACCTTCGGGGTCCAGCAAATTTAACCAGTTATTATTTCGCCCTGGCCCTGCCTGGGCAGCGGGCCTCCTACCGGGAACGTTAGTCCTGCTACGGTGTTGTATCCTACAACAATCCAAAACATCAAATACGGGGATCCGGGGTCGCTTACAATATTAGCCAGGATTCTATATATCCAATAAACACCTCTTCTTCTCGGCCTGGGATTTCGAGGTACATCTCTCCGTAATACTATTGCGTTTCCAATCAGTCGTTTTTGGTCTGTGAGGAATCAACCGTGAGAGCAGCAGTATGCGCGGCCACCAGAAGGCTGAACGCCCGAGCCATTGATGGGATATTGAGAAAGCCCTTGAGGCCATAATCGAACAGAGAGGAGGCCAAAATTTTGCAAGTTACTCACACCCAACCGTGGTCCGCCATCTGCGTCTGTGAACACCTGTAAGGACATGCGAAGGGTACCTGTTGGGTTACCATCAAGGCGCGACAACTGGATCTCCATGGTCCCCTGCGCCTCTTCCAAAACTTGACCTTCATTACGAGCATCACTCCTTTTTGAGACCCGACGGCATCGAGTTGGTCTCCGCGGACTCGGAGTTTTAGGATTCTCAGCAGGGCTTCTAGCTGGAGAGGTTCGCCCACAGTCGGGAGGACAATTGCAATCTTGCAAATTTTCGAGTATTGTGGATAATACTCGGAGCCTATTGTAGAGTACCTCATTGGTCCTGGAATGCGATCTCTCGGATTGTCTTTGCGAACGTTGGCTGCCGGGTTCTTGAATACGTGGCCCCATTTTAGTCAGGCACGCCTTGCAAGGTTTGATAACGGCCTTGATATCTGAACACTGTTCCTTGCGAAGTCTCTGATTTAAAAAAAGCACAGAACTGATTTCCAGGAATCGGGTGCATATAATGACATGTGAGTATATTGAGACTAAGAATAATATGTGACCATGCAGCATGCAACCTTGATAGACTCACTGGCCTAGATTAACATGCGATTCGTCTGAAAGGGCAACAAAGCAAAAGATCTGGGATTGATGGCTTGGGGCGACGGAAACGCCGAGGACAAAGCCAGACAGATACCTGGGCAGGTGGTCTCCTGACATTGGATTAGCCGAAGACAGTTCAACCGCAACAAAGGTATTGAAATGCACGATATAGGAAAACAAATTCATCCGCGCTCTGCAGAACATTCTGTCTCTTACAATATGCCTCACAGGATTCAAGATATTCCGGAGAATGGCCATTCTCATCCAGTCAAGCGCCAGGAGGTGGGCTTTTGGGCAACATTGATCTTGATACTGTCGAGACTTTTGTATCGCCGGACCAACGTCCCAGAAGGTACATGATTTGTGAAATGACTTCACAACGGACTGAAATATCGGGAGCGATGCCTCATAGCTTTGTCCGTGCGGCACGAGGCTGAGGCTACGTGCCCACGTGTTGTATTCTCTCTGCACTGTTGTTGGCATTGTGTTTTTTTTCACGCTGAGTCTTGAGCATTTACCACCGTATGAAGACGCCATGCATGTCCTCGGAACGTATGCGGAATAGAATCAGCCCATTTACGACGGTGAAGGCTTCTGACGATGGTAAGACGGTAATTCAAGTGGTGATGCTATCAAGTGTAAATAAGTGCCCACTAGTTACCCTAGGGTACTCGGATCCACCGCTTGGCGAGATCAAATGAAATTCCTTGTCCTCTCCTTCTCAGTCATCGCCAAGTCTGTTGCTTTGGGCCCAAAAATCTGCAAGCATCCTCCGTTCTGCTTGCTGCCACGGGATTTGGGCCAACGTACCACGGACTCCCGAGCGAAGCAGTCATGAAAGCCAGCCCTGGAGTGGCTACCCGCGAATTCGGCAGAATTGGCGACAAGCTTCGACGATCGGCACGCCATACCTCGGGACTGAGAGGCGAGTCCTTGTCAGGGATATCTTCTTGGCCAGCGAAGTACCCCTGAGGGCGAAAGTCTATTTTAGTTTGGACGAGCCTCAAGAGGGTATGAATACTACCAAGGACAAGTTGAGCTGTGAGGACGCTTGCACGCCTAGGACGCACGAATCACATGAGCGCCAACAGTGTTGCCCCGTCAAGGTTACAATGTCTTCAATTTGCATATGTACTGTACATAGCTTAGCTGGCACTCAAATTGCTGCTCATCAACCGCCTTTCTGCGGAATGGGCGAAGAAAAAGCGATCAAAGGTCAACAGTGAATAAGTGGTGCAGTGCTTGTTTCCTCCACAATTTAGGTGCAAACAATGAAAGGCGTGGGCCTATTCCGTGTGGTCGAACTGGGTGACTACTTCTCATGTTCGACACCCAGGAGATGTGTAAGTGGGTCAACTTCACAATCACGTTCGGGGTAGGTGCGAATTGTGAACGTAAAGTCATTTCCATTGAGGTTGGGTGCTACCTGTCAGTTGTGGAAGAAAAAGCAATTCTTGGTAACTCCTGTCCTGTGATCCCAATTGCCCCGCCAATTTTCCGTTATAAACCAGTGTGGCTTAGATGCCGCGCTTCGCGTCCTTTGCTGCCAAACCAGAAAGCCTCTTCTCGGGCTTGGGGTATTCTGGCCGGCCGCCGAGGATGTCGACGGCGTCCTTCATGTACCACCAGTAGCCTTTCGTTGGCCGACGGTTGGCCCAGTCGGTTTCTTGCTCCTCCACCTCTTGCATGGGCGTGAATACAACGTCTGCACCCTTGATTCCGATCACAGACATTCCCATGGGGTCGGACATGACACGTTCGGCAGCGTTCTTGCCAAAGTTCTCCAGGTGCTGGATGCACTTGATGGCGAGTCTTACAGCTCTGGAGCGGTCCATAGGGGAGGGGACACCGCCTTGCTGCACGTGGCCGGGGATACTGTCACGAGACTCAAATCTGTCGTGCGCCTCCTCACGAATGATGTCTGCTACAAGCTTGGCGTTGTACACCTTCGAAGCCTTCTCGTTGATGAGAATCAGCCGACCAGCACGCGACTGCCCCTTGTCCTTGGCGAAGACATTCTTCAAGTGCCTAACATCGGCCTCGAGCATACCCAGGCTGACACCTTCTTCGGGAGTGTACACGGCCACAGCACCGACACCGAGACCGGCGAGTGTCGCGACGTAGCCGGACCGACCACCCTGGGTCTCGATCACGAACACACGACGGCGAGCGGCAGAGGCGGACTGCTTGATCTTGTCGCAGTAGTTGACCAGCTCATTCAAACATGTGTCAGAGCCGATGGAGTACTCGGTGCCGGGGACGTTGTTGGAGATAGTCGCGGGCAGGACGGTCATAGGGATTCGTAGCGATGGGAAGTCCTTCTGGGCCACACGGAGCTGCGACACGGCGTGGAAGGCCTCAAACCCACCAATGAGGAAGAGGGCGTCGAACTTGTACTGCTTGATGAGATCAGCGATCAGCTCCATCCCGGACTCCTTGGGGAGTTCTCGGTTGGTTCCGATCTCAGAACCACCCTTGCTTGCCCAGCCGTCGACCTCGAGCCAGTCGAAAGGGCGGACAGCACCCAGTGGCTTATCGCCGTGGTGTCTGGCGAACCCAGCGAATCCATTGCAGATGGCAATAGGTTCGTGCCCGCGGGAGATGCAGTAAGCGACGCCGCCTCGAATGGCTGCATTCATGCCGCCAGCTGGTGCTCCGACATTGATAAAACCGATCCTCATGCGCTTGTTCTCTGGGAGTATATGCTCTTGGCTGAGGTTGGCCGTTGTTGTCAACATGTATGACTTGTACTGATCCGCAAACTCTGTGTCCCGCAACGCCATGGCCCTGTCGAAGTCCTGAGCCTCGATAGCCTTAGACACAGCCTTTGTGTCCTGCACAGCCTGCATGAGCGGCCTTCGGACGATCTGGTTCTCAGTGATGGCGATGAAGCAAGTCTCAGTCTCAGGTGTGGCTTCGAGGACGGCCTTGACGGCCTCGACACCCTGGAGGGTGGCAAGCATGCGGTCGTAGGCAACCGCTGTGCCGCCTCTCTGGACGTGTCCAAGGGTGGTGATCCGGGTGTCGAGGTGGAGGCCCTTGGGATCTGCCAAGAGGTCCTTGACCATGTCGGGAGAGATCTTGCCCCCGTATTTGTCGTGGGCACCCTCGGCAATGATGACGATGGTCTTTCTCTTGCCCAAGCTGCGGTGCTTCTTGATAATGGCGCACATCTCCTCCCTCCAGTTGTCTTCCCTGGGCTTCTCGGGGATGAAGACGAAGTCGGCGCCGGTTGCAACACCAGTCATGAGTGCTAACCAGCCGCAATGACGGCCCATGACCTCAACGACAAAGGCCCGGGAGTGTGAAGAGGCGGTGGCCTCGATGTAGTCGACCATCTCGCAGATTCTTGAAAGGGCAGAGTAAGCCCCGATAGTGGCGTCGGTCCCAGACATGTCGTTGTCGATAGAGCCAACGGTGCCCACGATGTTCAGGTGGCGGAAGGGAGCGACCTGCTCCTTGGTGAGCTCCTTCTTCTCGATAAGCTCTTCCAGGAGAGAGGGCCACTCGGAACGGAACTTGTCTGCACCGGTCAGGGAGCCGTCACCACCGCAGATGATGAGGGCGTCGATGCCGTTGAGAACCATGTTCTTGGCGGCAGTAAGTCGGCCGGGCCGCTCGTAGAACGCCATGCAGCGGGCAGTACCGATGAGAGTGCCACCCTCGGAAAGCCAGCCACGAACGTCATCCCACGCCATCTTCCGAATGTAGTCACCCCCCCTGACAAGGCCCTCGTAGCCCTCGTAGACGCAGTAGGCATCACAGCCCATGTGCAATGCCATACGAACACAGGCACGGACGACGCCGTTCATACCCGGGGAGTCACCTCCCGAGGTCATGATGGCGATCTTCTTCTTGACAGGCGCCATGTTGTCCTGCCTGAGTGGGGATCCGGGGGAGAGGGGAACGTTGGGGTATTGAATCGGGTGCTATTCCCGATGCTGTTCGCCTGGTAACGCTCGTGTCCTGTCTGGCGCAATGTGTTTGTTCCAATGGAAAAGTGGAGGTAGATATACAAGTAGGGACTAGGCGACCGTTAGTTGCTGTCTGTCCATCGGCTGTTGTGAGGGAAGTGCACGCGGGAGAGTGAGAATGAGACCGCGGTGGAGGTCCAAGGGAGTGTGGAACGGGGGCAGGTATTTAGATGGCTGGTGCCCAGGCACGTCCCGGCATGCCTGAGCACCTCTGTCGATTGTCTCGTGTCGTCCCGTCGCTTCTCATCTCCCGGGGGATACCGTTTGTCTGACTGAGTGTCTGACGTTGACTTACCGGAATGAGGCCGTGCAGTTGCACTGGCAGCAGACAAGAAGCTTGGCTCTCAGCTGGCGGAACAAGATGTGTGTGTGTGTGTCTTGTGAGTCTGTGTGCGGCCTTTGGGTCGAGTCACCGCACCGGCCCGTTTGTGGGTTCTCAGAGACAAGAGTGAGTAGGAATTGAAGGTGGCAGAGGAAAGAAGAAGGAGTATCTCGGGGACGAGCAGCAGCCAACAATGGGGTTGATGCAGCCGGAAGACCAGGAAAACAGCTGCGTCAAGGTGGGACGACAGCAATGCAGGCCAGGGCAGCCTGGGCTCAGGTGAGCGCGCACAAGGTTGGAAGGGAGGGAGGAGGGACATCATAGCTCTTATCTTATCTGGGGTGGGTGTCCAACGTCAACCCCACCACGGCCACCGAAAAACTCTTGGAGTGACTTCATACCGCAGCTTGGACAGGGACTTAATCCCTCATACGACTTTTCCAGGTGTACATTGTAGCACGACAGCCAGGGCGCAGCCTCGCTGAAATGCCGCTGTAACAATGAGCTCGACAAGTGGGACCGGACCCAGCAGTGTCTCGAGACGGTGGCCTCACTGCAAGGAAAACTTTGACCCAAGTCATACGTCGCCGTATATTTCTCTTCCTCGCCTTGGGGCCCAGGCCTGGCATGAGCCGCTTACGCCCGCTTCTGGCGAGCCCAGCCTCACACACGGCCAGACGGCCAGCAGGGCTTGCTCTCACAAATGGGGTGAGCAATCTCGGGAACGTGGGGCATGGCCGGTGTGCGTCCTGGCCTGACGCCGAGCATCATGTATGTATGTACCGAGCACTCCGTACGCCATGCAGCCTTATCTGCTTGCAGGCGCCGTTGTCGTCCTACCCACCCGGTACGTACGAGTCAGATGCAGTACATCCGCCACACAACCACCTTTACTCCTAAATACCTCAAAAACTAACCATTTTATATAATAAAAAAAGGTACCTATATTTATAAAATATTAAAAACTATATATATCTTTTTTTTTAATAAATTTTAATAAAAAATAAAGGAATAAAGAGTAGTTTTTCTTTAAAAAGGTGATTCAATGGTACATTTTTCGGACGGGTGCTAAGGCCCTCGCTTAAAGAGCCGAAGCAAACTAGTTTCCTCACAGACCACATACTGAACAGTTACCCCTTGCTCCTCTTCAGAGGTCTCCACCACACCATTTCAAATTGGAAAAGAGCTGCAAATTCAGCCTTACAGACCCTTGAAAAGATTTGCAAGAGATTTGGAAGTGACCTATTGGACCTCAGAATTACTATGTATTATGGGGGGGTTTCGAGGTCACGAAATAAGCTCTAGCCAATCCAACCCCTGAGGACGACAACGGCGCCTTCAAGGAGTTATTATATTGGGCAGCTATGGCAGGGCGCATTGATGTATCTACTCCGTACCTCCCTGGAAGGCACAAACGGGCTGTACAAGATCAGGTGTCGAGCCAAGATGAGGCCAAGTCTTGGATGCCGAGGTAATGGATAGGTCCGCATGTACATGTAGACATGTCTATACTGTTGATCAAGTTGTACGTTTTCTCGTCTGTCCGTTTCGTGGCCGTACCGAGTACAGTGATTCCCCCAAGCTCCCCTCCTTCCGAGGCTACACAGTACCTAGTGTAGGTAGGTAGCTTTGTAGAAGGCCCACCCGCTGGCAGCCCACTAAGATTAGCGGCCGCTCACCCCTGCCAGCGGGAGCTTCAGCTCCAACCCTCCCATTGGCTCGTCAATCGCGACTGCAGGAGGGATGCTATGCCCGCCGGAGCTGTGCCCTGGCTCTGCCAACAACAATCTCGCGACAGCTTCAACCTCGGCCGAAACTACTACCTGTGTCGACCACTCGCCTCTCGGCGCCCCGAACCACACGTCCCAACCCACGCTGCAGTAATCTTGAAGACTCCGGCAGATCTAATCAGGGAGTTGTTGGACACGACCCTGCTGGTGTTTCCCGCTCCTCACATCACCTCGACGTCCTGGTCCATCAATTGCCCGATTCGCGCACGACCGATGAGAGAACACTCAACTAGCCCACGCCGAACGCCAGACACAATCTGGATCCAGCGAAGATGGCGTCAAACCACCCAGCACAGTCTTTCGTCCTGAGGCCGGTGCCTCAAAGCGACCGCAGGCCGAAGAACCTGGGCGAATTTATCGCCAGAATAAATGCCGATCGAGGGTTTAGGAATGTCACAGAGGAAAGCCTGCGCAGGGATATGGAGTCAGAGGTAGAAGCTAATGGCATGCTTGAGTCGAAAGAAGTCGACATGACCACTGGCGAGGGCGCGGGTGGTGATGGCGAAGACGGAGCACCGGATGCCGAGGACGAAGATGGCGGAGACCAGGTTGGGATCGAGGACCTTAACCAGGCGGTGCTAGACGTGCGGCAACATGCAGAGTGAGAACCGCTCGCCTTCTACATCTTGGAGTCTGGGTTTGCTGACCGTTGTTCCAGGACGGCACACCAGAATGCCATGCTGGCACTCGACTTCGTCTCGTTGCTCATCACGAAAGAGAACCCGAGACCAGCCCAAGACACTGTCTCTCCAGCCCTTCGAGACCTTGTAGGCATCGGAAGCCTCGGTGCAGACAAATTGGCAGCTTCGAACGTCACCCCTCAACGCCTGCTGGATAACAAATTGGTGGCCACGGGCTGGAAGTTGACGGACATCGATAGGACCGTGAACTCGGTTCTCACGTCGGCGTCACGGTTGCAAAAAGAAATCAGTGTAGAGACCAAATATTGGGCCGAGGTCCTCGCGGTCAGTGAGAAAGGCTGGGCCGTCACACGCGTTCCCAACGAGCCAGAGACTCTCGGTGTCAGGTATGGCTTCTCGGAGGCTGCGCCTGGCTTCCGGAACACCAGTCTTGCGCCCATGCGACGCGGCGACGACGGCACTGTTGAACTCGACTGTGGGAAAATGCTTGGGGACTCCCAGCGTCTACTCGTCACATTCGAGAAGAATCATCGAATCGTCGGGCGGTCTTCGCTCCCAAGACCGCTCCCACAAGATGCGCCGTTGGAGGAGCGGGTACTTGAAGCACGAAATACGATCTTTGCGCAGGAGCTCTGGCATGAGATGAATCGCGAGGGTCGCCTGCTACAAGCTTATGGCATTCGGCTTGAGCATGATGCGCTCTCCTACACCTTGGGTGACGGTACACGGATCGTTTTTAGCTTGCAGCCGCTCGAACAGGCCGTCGAGGAGGGTGCCTCGGAAGCTCTCCCAGAGGACTATCGTGCTGAGTCTCTGAGCTCGGCTCTCCATCAACTGCTGACATATGCACATCGCATCAACAACCAGAGGCGTTCGCGCCCTGATTCCAAGAACAGAGACCAGTCCACGACAACATCGCCGTACCCCCTCCTGCGACCTGTCCTCGCTAATCTTCAGCATGAAACATCAATTGACGATGCGACAGGATTCATTTCGGATTTGTCCACCATCTTGCACTCCGCAGGTATATCCACAGTGAACTTCAAACTTGTGGAGCCTCCCATCTCCTTGGACTTGGCTTCGACTGATAGGTCCCCATCCGAGGCCCTCATCCGAGCGCTCTTCGGGCCCCTTGAGCTCCAGTATGAGTTCAACATCACTCCGGACTCTCGACTACTCATTCACGGCAAGACAGTCATGGGCAATACTATTGCGACAACCTACCATGTCTCTGCCCTACCGCCGGCCCAGGGCGGAGCGAATCCTCTGTCGAAAGCATATCCCCCAATACACCTTCAGGGCGAAGGATACACTCTACCTGATCTCAAATACTACCTGCAACAAGCCGTCGCGCGTGTCCTGGTTGACCGTGCCAGCACCATCGTGCTGACCGCTAGAGCGCCATCGCCGAGCGATGAGGATGAGCTACCCATCGTGTGGGCGAAACATATCTCCGGGGTGGCCCTCGAAAATAGTAACGACAACAAGGAACAATTGCGCTTCGAAATCATCCTCTCGGAGCTCGGCCACCCCGAATTGCACCTCTTCGGGAGTTGGGTTGTCGACCAGCCCAAGCCTGCGACTAGGACTTGGACTTGGACGGTCGGCAACGTCAAGCAGGGGCTAAAGAAGGAGAGTATCGAGCAGGTCCTCCGTAACGTCGTGGCTCGTGTAGCTCAACCTTTGCCCTGAATTCACAATATCAGAAGACACATGGGCACGAAAAGTGGTTTTGACGCCCGGTTTGCAGACGTGCCGACTCGACAAAAAGCGTCGGATTGTTACACGATATGGACAGTAGTACCCGATTCAATAGGCAACGTCTGGCGACAGACCAAATAATGCTTCGCAGGTGCTTCGCAGGTGCTTCGCAGGTGCTAAGCAGGGATGAAGCAGTCTCCAAATCATCTGTGCGTAGCGACCATGCGCCTGGGTAGCAATGATATGCATTTTATCATCTTATGACAATGGATTCTATGGGCTAGCATGCCATCCCTCCAGTCGTTCTTCCCTTTTCAACACCTATAATGCCAAGGCAGACAACACGTATCTCCTGGGAGGAAATGAGCGATCCGAACTGCTAAAGGCCTCGGACCAGATCGCCGCCGGCTTGCAGATTCATGCGATTTCTTGTGCCTGGGTTTTGGGAGGGAAACCCCTGCCGCAGTCCTGTACCATGTCTTGTGCGCGAGGCTCTCCCATACGCGTTAGCAAATGAGCGAATGGTGAACTTCCTTCCCTGACAGCCACTCGTTTTTGCCCCGGGCGTCCGGGTGCAACCTCATGGGCAACTTGGAAAACCCTTGAAATGATCAGCCAGATCTGCAGGAACAAGAACTCCGTACGACACCAATTCGATGGCCTTGTATCTAGAAATGTTACCTCGGCGTTACATTTGACATTCGCGTTGCGCAACCTGGCAACACACAAGTCGCAACAACCGAGGCGCAGTTTCAAGGCTAAACAACGGTGTCGCCTGGGCGAGGCCGGTTGGAAAGCTTCCATGCATCGAGAGAAGTTCTGGAACAAGCTTCCTGCGCGAGGCATCCTGGTATTTGCATTCTCGCCCTGCGCTGGCGGTGAGACGCACATGTCCTCCAGCATCGTGTGGAGTCATTTCAGCAATCGACGGCTTCTTCGGGCGGCCCATATCACCGCCGCTGTGTTTGGGGCAAGAGCTCTCTAACGACTGCCGAGATGTCCCCGTCGATACTGATCGCAAGCCCAGCCTCATCAAGGCCCCATGGAACTGCAGTCTCGGGCCCCAAACCCACCCTGATCAGCTTTACTCTTCCCCTGCCCCTGGTGATAAGATCCTCATTCGGCCACCTCAAGACTCCTGGAGTCGACATGCCGGCGCCAAGCTCAAGGATCACCGTCATCTTCTCGCCGCTAAGCACCGTACTTTTGCGAAATTCCATCCATCTCCGCTCCCCGTCTTGGAATGGCACCTCGTTGAACCAATCCCCTGCCCTGACGCAGATGTTCATCTTGCCCCCGCAGAACCGGCACAACGGCACCTTGCCAGGGTCGGTCAGGATTTGAGAGACTGGATCAAGGGAGGATTGGGCGGCCTCGGCCAGCGGGTCGCTTGCAACCGTGGCATCTCGACGGCAGTTGGCCAGACACTGCAGCACGGAATAGGCGCCTTGGGGCGTTGACAACCTCTGCGCGTCGAGCCCATTGGCGAGGAAGAGGCCATCGGCGTTGGAGGTCCTAACGTGCACGTTACCACTGCCGAAGTGCTTCAGCCATGACACGAGGGTGCGGTACGTTTCCGATGCAGGCCACGAGCGGACCATAGCAAGGTGCGTGAAGTAATAACCCCACCGCACTTGCTCCGAAGGCCATCCATCAAAGCCAAAGACGTTGTATAGCGTCCGCAGCCCGTACTTGAGGAAGCCTGGGAAGTGCTTGGCGAACAGTCCCGGTGAAGTGTAGTCCAGCCCATCTGAGGCCGACAACCCTGCACCCGCACTGACGAGGACTGCATCCGCCTCCTCCAGCCACCCCCTCGCGCGACCCAGTGAGCCGCACTGGATAACGGGCTGCGGCGAGGAGTTTCCGTCTGGCTCTGAGGAAGTCCAGCTCTCCCGCTCCTGCGGCACGCGGGCCAGCACCTCCTTATAGATGGTGGTATCCTCGCCAGTGAATGTGTCGAAGATGACGTCCGTCACGGACGTCCCCTCATGCTCCTCAAGCCACTCGGCGACAGCGCGCACAGCGATCGCTGCTGCTTCCCGCGCGGGGAAAGCAAACAGGCCCGTCGAAATGCCGCACAGCGCGACAATCTTGCGCCCGTCGATGCTTGCCATGGGCAGCTTCTCCACGGCGCCGAGAACCGAGCTGTAGCACCGCGCGAGTTGCTCCCTCTGCAGCGCCGTGGGACCGCCTGCCCCTCGCCGTAGCTGTGGGCCCACGGTGTGCACGACGTAGTCCGCGGCCAAGCAGGAGCCCCTCGTGACGATGACCTCACCCGGCTCGATCCCGCGGCCTCGGGACCGCATTACCTCATTGCATTCATGCCGCAGACGTGGCCCTGCCCATGAATGAATCACGTTGTCGATACAGCGGTGCGGCGGCTGGAAGCAACCTAGACCCTGGGTGTTGGCAGCGTTGGTGATGGCTGTGAGCCCCGTGAGGGCCGTGATGTCTCCATGCCAGATCGAAAGCCTCACGTCTTGGTTTTCTCGCCTCAATGTTGTTGTTGCCTGGATCGAGCCTGCCTGTGTCAGGACTCTCCGTGACATCTGCTGGTCTAATATGGCATCTATGCCGTCAAGGATGCCAGCTGGCAGCTCCGGTTCTGGCTGCCGGACGCAAAGGAGCTGCTGCAATAAGCGCACATGGCTCGAGGGCTCCAGGTCGTCTAATTGATCCCTGAGGTGGCGGTAGTGATGGTGATGGCGGTGATGGTCCGGATGGTTGTCACTGGTATTTTCCTCGGCAGCATCAGCCTCATCTAGAAGATGTTTTAAAATGTCTTTTATTGTTGGGGCCTCCATTGTGATTGTATTGCAGGTTTTGCTGCTACAGAATCGTCACGCCACTGCACTCAAGTGCCTCCGATTGCGAACTCAGCTGAGGGGTCAAGGGAGTTTTTGGGCGGAGTATGTGGTTTCGTTTCTAATCCCCATACATATAAAACGTATGTGGCGAATATATTCCTGCAGAACGGCATACATTCACGATGCTAAATTACATGGTCGTCTGTACAGAGCCGCTTGCTTACCTTATTGCTCACCTAGGAAGATGAGCTGAGGCTGCTGGATAATGGTATGTAGTTGAGCCTAAGTCTTTACAAGGGTCAAGCCGGGAAAATTTGTTGCCGCCCGCTTACATGATCTTATCGCGTGACCGCAACGGTCAACGGCCAACGTAGGCTAATTAACGTTTGAGCCTTGACATGGCTTACTCGTTCCTGGCTCTCGGGTTCGGGCCAGACAGCCAGAACGGGTCCCCTTTTACGAAAGAAAGATATGCAAGACGCATGGGGTTTTAAGGTTACATCGAGATCCTAGCACGCAAACTAACATGACAACGAACGGCTGAGTTTCTGCCGACGGGTGGTTTCAAACTTGCAGGGCACCACCGTCTCCGCCCCTGCTTATTTGGTGTATTCTACGTATTGTGGAAACCGAGAAGGTCCACGGGTCGTGGGGCCATTGGGGCCATCCTTACTCACCCAGCCTCAGTCGACCCCGGGTCCATCTTTCGACCTTGACAATCAAGTAGCTGCCGATTCTGTCTTATCCCGGGGCTATTCGGTGCTGGCATCTGACGATGTGGGTCCGTGAGACCAGCAAGCATGTAGCATAATAGAGTCAGAACTGAGCTTGTTACGCCAGGAGTAATGACACTGGCTGCCACTGCCACCTCACGACAGGGACAACCGCCTCAGCATGATTTCAAGCATCCCGACATTTTCGAGCGTTGTGATTCAAGACATTACTGTAGTATCTCATTTTTGAATCAGCTACCCGTCCCAAACGTCCAAAACTCCTATATACCAGCTGGGGACCTGCCCTGGAATCCCAAACCATCATATGTTGCTTTGATGTGCCGTCGGGCCATCCCCGTTATGTCACATTGACTCAGTTCCACTGAGGCTTCGACTCGGAGATCCCTTGGGCATTGGTGACCAGCTCGATTTGGTCCTGACTCCTGCTCCATTGGTCCACTGATCCCCTCTGCTCCTCGTCCTCGCCCCGCGGCACCGTGCCTATGTGAATTGAATGGTTGACGTAGATCTTGTTCTTGGACATCCCCGCCCCTGGCGACTCTGGGAAGCCCTTGGATCGGTTGCCGTATGCTCCCGAGTGATACCCGCCTGAATTGTAGCCACTGCCGCCTTTGCGCCGCGTGTAGAGTGCTGTCACCGCTGGGAGACAGGCGCAGATGATTCCGAGCCCAACTTCTGCGTTGCTGTAGAACAGGAGCATGCGGGTTAGCCATCTGGTCGCAATGCTATATAGTAGCAATGAGCGGCGGAGAATATGCTTACCCGGAGAGGATAACCTTGACAAAGACGACGGTCTGATTAGCCGAGCTGCCTTCTGCAATAATCATCCCGAGCCGGTAGATAGAGAAAGCTGTCGCGATGCCGCCGGCACAAAGGATGCCCGCCACACGCAATTTCTTTCTAAGCGGCAGCTGCAGCGACCACGTAAGCGGCGTGGGCAGCAATAGGATGACGAGATCGCTGACGGCGCTGACTATTGCGTCGGCGATGATAATTGCCTTCTGGTCCAGACACTTGGTCATGTCTCCCTCCCCTGATGGTGATGTTAGTCCTGGTACGGGTCCTAAAGTGTTGTATTCTAGAAGATTCCAAAACATGAAGAAGGGGATCCGTAACAAGTGAAAAGTGATGCTTACAGTAGGCATGGATCGGCCAGCAAATCCGGATCTTGACCACCAGAGCAGAAAGATAATAACCCCCAAGCAAGCCCATAAATATATGGATTCCCATGATTGTTTTCTTATGTACCGACCCAAAGACCCTCGCAATAATCATGAGTAAGGACATCTTTACGCTCAGGGCCATTGGCGCGTAGAAAATCGTGGCCGCGTAGCCAGTCTGAAGCAAGTCAGCCACTGACTACAGCGCAGAGGAGTGAATAGGAATATGCCTACCTTCAAAAAGTAGGGAAGTTGGATCGTTGTCACCTCCCATTGATTGATTCCGCCGCCGTATATAGAAGCTGGTGGTGCTTGGTGTAAGCCAAGCTATTCGCTTTCCTTTGCCTTGGGTTGTGCGGAGAAGAGATCTTACAAAATATACTATCGACACAGTACCCGAGAAAAAGAATATATGAGAAATATGTGATATCTTTTTCCATGTCAGTAATCTGATGCCAATCGCCTTCCAAGTTCTGGACGTCAGTCATGTGCGAGCCTCACAATCTTCAAGATTCCATGTCCCTCGGAGGACACTAGACTTTGCATAGTGCTTGAGTCCAATAAACACCGTCACAAACAGTATGCTGAGGGCCTGGGTGACATAATTGACCGTACGGATGACGTCCACGGGCTCGTCAAAGTTCGGCGTGATACCGGTGGGGGCCGGGGCGGCGCCCACAAGTGTTGACGACGACATCGATTCTCGACGGGTCGACGGAGGTCGAGGTATGGCTGGCAAGCAGCGCGGTCAGGACGTCCGATGGTCAACAAACAACAGAGCAGACGATCATCGAGGACGGGTATGACAGGTTAGTCTAGAGGTTTGGATGGGGCCTCGTTGAGGGACGAACACTTGGCCCCCCCTCGGTTATTATTCAATATGTAGCTAAGTGTCTGCCAAAGCTCCACATCTTGAATGGGTTGGCGGGCCTTTGTGGTCCCTCTTAGGGCAAAAAACTCTTTTCCCTTGCGTTGCGTCGCGTTGCGTTGCATCAGAGCCCATGCTTGTGGGTGTCCTGGCTCCTGCATGGCCTGGTCTTATTTGACGGCTGTATCATTTTGATGTACGAGGATGTTCAGGGGGGAAATTCACGCTTGGCTACCATAGGCAATGCTCGCGGGTGGCAGTCCCGGGGTAAACCAGGCGCTTTCCGTGGACCCGGAGGAAGCAACATCAAACCGGAGCGCTTGGTAGCGGTGGAGGCCGGGATGGGTAGCCCCGGGGCGCACCCTGGTCGTAGAGACTCAAGTCCATCCGGCCGGCTCAACCTTTAATGCACCCTCAGCGGGCGAGCAGAACTGGTGGTGCTGTGGCTGAAGGATTAAAGCCTTTGGTTTCTGGAAACTGTCCTGAATCAGTCTGGGCCTCACCTTCATACACACTAGCTCTTGTTCCCCTCGGAGCGGGCGATGGAGGGGGTTCTCCTCACATTTCTGGAGCATGGGCGTGAGCTTGCGCCCAGGCCCAAGTACCGGCATCAGTTTAGTTCGCTGTGGGCCCAGCGCATGAAAACCCCCAGTACTGAGTAGTATTGTCTCCGTCCAAGATAATCGTTTTCCCCACCCAAGATGATCTTGGCCCACCTGCGAATCGAATATGCAGGAGATAGTGTTACATGATCCAGCTAAAAATGGATCCTTTCTCCGAATCGAGCGTGCTCTTATACTCAGAGCGACATATTCGACCTCCTTCGGGCTCGTTAAAGTTTAGAACCTGTCTGATACCTCACCTGTCCATCCAAACTTCTCGTCCGCAATCTCACCAAACAGCAGCAGCCGTTCTTGATCACCTCAAGTAACTTACTTTCCCGTAAGCCAATCACGCACGCACACAACATGGGAGACGCTGCCATCAGCAGGGCTGGGTCCAAGCTGTTCCAGCCCCTTGCCATCGCCAACGGCAAGATCCAGCTGAAGCATCGGGTGGTGCTGGCGCCTCTGACGAGGAACCGTGGCACGCCAGTCAAGGAGTCCACTCCTGAGGACCCTAATAGAGAATGGATTCCCAACGATCTGATGGCCGAGTACTACTCTCAGCGCTCGACTGATGGAGGTCTCATAATATCCGAGGCAATCCCGCCCAACTTGGAGGTGAGTCGTCGCTGATCACTGCTCGCATGACCACTCGGCATAGAGGAGCAAACCAAACAGGCTCAGGACTGACATGCTTCCCCTTAGGGCAATGCCATGCCTGGCGTGCCGGGTCTCTTCCGGGCAGACCAGGCCGAGGCGTGGAAGAAGGTGACGAGCGCGGTGCACGCCAAGGGCGGCGTCATATACGCCCAGTTATGGCACTCGGGGCGGGCCAACATCCCGCACCTGACAGGGACGCCAACACTGTCGGCGTCGGCCACCCCGTGGGACGACGCAGAGGAGACGTTCCCGTACCCAGCGCCGCACACCTCGACACCGGTGAAGCTGCGCGACCACCCGCCCGTAGAGATGACGGTGGAGAAGATAAAACAAACGATCGGCGACTACTGCAAGGCGGCGAAGGCTGCCATGGACGCAGGCTTCGACGGCGTCGAGGTGCACGCCGGAAATGGGTACCTCCCGGAGCAGTTTCTCTCGTCCAACATCAACAAGCGCACCGACGACTACGGGGGCAGCCCCGAGAAGCGGTGCCGGTTCACGCTCGAGCTGATGGATGAGCTCGCCAAGACCGTGGGGCAGGACAACCTGGCGATCCGGCTGAGCCCCTTCGGCCTCTTCAACCAGGCGCGCGGCGAGCAGCGCGTCGAGACTTGGGGCCACCTCTGCCGCGAGCTCAAGAAGAACCTGCCGACGCTCAGCTACGTCAGCTTCATCGAGCCGCGGTACGAGCAGATATTCAGCGAGGAGCAGAAGCAGAGCTTCCTCGACAGCTGGGGCCTGCCCGAGGTGGACCTGAGCGAGTTCCGCCGCATCTTCGGCGACACGCCCTTCCTGTCGGGCGGCGGCTGGAACGACCAGAATGCGTGGGGTGAGGTCGAGAGCGGCAAGTACGACGGCCTGCTGTTCGGCCGCTATTTCATCAGCAACCCAGACCTGGTTGAGAGGTTGAGGGAGGGCCTTCCCCTGACGAAGTACGACCGCTCACGCTTCTATGGGCCCTTCCCAGCAGACCCTCATGTAGGATACACCGACTACCCGACGTGGGAACAGCAGCAGAAGAAGGAGGACACCCTCAGCCGGAAGCAGCCCCAGATGTAGAGCCAGACTTTTATCCTAGATCAGATGCCTTGATTAATTAGCTAGCGGTGAATAACATGAAACTGCCTCTTCCCCCCCAAGCGTGCCCAGGACCATTATTCAGAGCCAGCGTGCCGAGGGTTTCAAATTGCGCGTCTAGGTTGAAGTTGGCCCATCCGCTTGCCCATCCGCTTGCCCACCCGCTCGAGCTTGAGGCCAACTGTCCAGCAGCTCTTTGGTGGGGTTGGTGAGAGGAGCGGTGGTGTTTCGAGGGGTCCCGTCGCGGTCATCCCAGGTTATGGCGGGATGGCTTATTGAGGTTAAGGTTTCTTCAGGGTCCATTACTCACCCGAACAGCTATGTCGCGGCCTAGCTGAACCGTAGTTTGTTTACCTCACGATTAAGGTTTCCAGGGTGTCCCAAGGACCCTTTTTTTTCTATTCTGGCCGCGCTATCCTGGCTATGCCTCTCTCTCGGATATGAGGGCCGAGCTGCTGTCGAGCTTGGACCACGGTGCCTTCTGTTCTAGAACGGATCCGTCCTAGCATCTTGGTTTGCCTGCCAGCCAGCTAGCCAGCCTGCTCAGTGATGTGCAGACTCTTCGCCACCGCGTGGGGACGATTGAGATTTGCCTCCCTCTCGTCGGCGGGTCCATGGTAGCTGGCAGGCTGGCTGGCTGGGACAAGAGCCCGGAACCCGGCCGCGAAGGGATGGCACTGAGGAGCTCAGGAGCTATGCTGCCGTGGCACCCACGTTTTTAGTGTAGTGTACCACAGTACTGAGTAGCTGCCAAACCCACACCGCCGACCCAAAGTTTAAAGTGACTGCTGTCCTCCTGTGCTCTCAGCCACTCGATCCAGGCTGCCGTGCCATGCTCTGGTGGAGCCATCTACAGAACACCATAGCTGAATGAGTGCCACATCGACTTTTTTATCACTACAGCAACTCCCCGGGTATAATTCTGACTCGGAACCTAGTGTTTTTTTTCTAAGTCAACCACTCCAACCCTAACCCTAGGCCAGCCACCCCCTCCACCCCCTCCCCCTCTTATTTTTTTTATTTTTTTTATTTCTTTTATTTCTTTTATTTTTTTTATTTTTTTATTTTTTTATTTTTTTATTTTTTTATTTTTTTATTTTTTTATTTTTTTATTTTTTTATTTTTTTATTTTTTTATTTTTTTATTAAATATAATATAAATAATAAATAATAAATAATAAATAATAAATAATAAATAATAAATAATAAATAATAAATAATAAATAATAAATAATAAATAATAAATAATAAATAATAAATAATAAATAATAAAAATAAAAATATATTAATAATTTAAAAAATTAAATTTAATATATTATAATAAAAATAAATAAATAAATAAATAAATAAATAAATAAATAAATAAATAAATAAATAAATAAATAAATAAATAAATAAATAAATAAATAAATAAATAAATAAATAAATAAATAAATAAATAAATAAATAAATAAATAAATAAATAAATAAATAAATAAATAAATAAATAAATAAATAAATAAATAAATAAATAAATAAATAAATAAATAAATAAATAAATAAATAAATAAATAAATAAATAAATAAATAAATAAATAAATAAATAAATAAATAAATAAATAAATAAATAAATAAATAAATAAATAAATAAATAAATAAATAAATAAATAAATAAATAAATAAATAAATAAATAAATAAATAAATAAATAAATAAATAAATAAATAAATAAATAAATAAATAAATAAATAAATAAATAAATAAATAAATAAATAAATAAATAAATAAATAAATAATTTATTATTAAATATAATTTAAAAAATAAATATTATATATTAAAATAAAAATATAAATAAAAAAAAAAGAAGAAGAAAGAAAAAAAAAGGAAGGGAAAAAAGGTAGGAGAAGGGGGGTGGGAGAAAGGGGGAGGGAGGGTATGGTAGCTAGACTAGGGTTAGGATTAAGCGCCTGACTCACAATCAAAAACAGGGGTGTGACTACTAAGTCATGAAAATTTGGGGTGAGCATAGTAAAAAAGTGGATGTGGCACTCATTCAGCTATGGTATTCTGTAGCCATCGTCATGCCAGACGGAATGGTGGTTCACCTGACCCGAACAGCGTCGCATCCTGCAGGCAATAGTCGAGCAACATCCCCTGGTTACCTGGTTCGAGGCGTGGGCAGTGCAGGGTTAATCGGGCAACTGCCAAATTGCCTATGGAGTACACCACCTCGACCCTGGTGGTGACGTGGAACCTGCGAATTGTGAATTGCGAATTGCGTGCGTGTTGAGCGTGCGTGCGTGCGGTGACGAACTGACTGTGCAGGCAGCAATCCAACAGCGGCCGAGTGCGCGATTCCCATGTGGTGGAGGGATGCGGATCTGCCATCTCCCAGATTGCGATTTGCGCAGGGACGTGCTTGCCGCATGCAACAAGACGCATGTGGCGTCGAATGGCGAGGTGCCAGGGTGCCAACTGCCTGGCTGCCCGGGTATGTACTCCGTACAGTAGTAACAAGCATGAGTGCTTGCAGTGCTGGCAGGCTGCCCTGCAGCCCCTGTCAGCAGCGGCCTGTCAGCCTGTCAGCCTGTCTGGGACACCACCGTGCCTACGTGCTTGTGTGCGTGTGGTGTGTGTGTGTTGCTGCAAGCAATTTCTTAATTCGGCTGCGGAGTGGTGCGGGGCGTGAGGGGTTCCCCCCAGGCACACAGGCACATTCCACGCAAGGGCGGGTGCGTGCGGTCTGACATATCGAGATCTGCTGTCGCAGCGCAGGAGACGCAGAGAGGGGCAAATCGAGGTACGAGTGATCTGTGCTCCGTACAGCGTGCTATGTATGTACATATTATTCATACTGCCCGCGGGAGATCAGCCACACAGACGGTCAGATGGTGAACCTGTCAGCGGCAGCCTCGGCTTAGCCCACCGTCAGTGTCTAAGTACTTAAGTAAGTACTTAAGTGCCCACCTACCTAGGTAGGTATATATGTAAGTACATTGCAACGTACAGCATTGTGCCATAGTACCATTCTGTACCATTCTGTACCTGCATCCCCGACCCCATCCCCCCTCCCCGCCGGGCTGCCGGGCTGCCGGGCGGTCGGGCTGATGTTTGAGAACCCCGCTGGCCGAGGAGGTCCAGCTGACTTGGATGCCTGTGATACCGTGCTCACTGCTACACGGTAATGCTGTGTTCCCGTCGTGCCGTTGCTTAATGTGCCAGTTAGATGGTGACGTCGAGGCACACAAACGCTCGAGTTTCAAGTCACGATCACGATGGTCCGCGGGAATCATCTTGGTTGGGTCAAGCTTTGTTCCATGTTGATTAATGTATTCTTTTTCTTTTTCTTGTTTCCTGAGCGTATTGCTAACTAAGTGCCTGTCTGTACACCGCTGCACTGTCACCTAGATTTCGAAACATGCTTATTATGCAGGGCGATTCAGCCGACGCCTCCGGCGTGCGTAAGCTGATCAGTGTTATTCTAGTTTGTTGATTGTTGTGACTCGTCCTCTCGGCTCGCGAGATCGTGTCATTGTGTGTATCCTGTCTCATGACAGCCGAGAGATAATCCTACACCCCCGAACATGGGCAAGGCTGTGTGCGGCCTGCTAGTCCCCGTAACCCCAAATCCAGTCCGTAAATGCCATGCCATGCTCTGATCCGGGGAAGTGATATCAAATCGCTCAGAAAACAATCGCTCAGAACTCCATGCTTGCTTTAAAAAGACTCAAAACAGAAAAGAGGATTCCGAAATCGGGTTATCAAGAACCCTTGGCAGAATTCCTCATGAAAGAAATCCATGACACCGGCAGCCTTGCTGTGTGCGTGTGTGCGTGTGTGCGTGTGTGCGTGTGTGTGTGTGTGTGTGCGTGTGGTACAACAGTTGACCTCTCATGGGAGGTCAAAGGCATCGTCTTCCTTCTGGTAGACCTCTTCACTCTGTCCACCAAAGTAGATCCCTCTTCGCTTCCACCCCCCACGCTTGAGATAGTGCGTTGGATCATCCGGAGAAGCAACCTGTGGTCTCCGTTGGGGGCTCTGCGGCGAAGACAGCTCGTTGCTCCTCTTCACGGCGGCGTCTTCCTCCTCGTCATCGTCGTGGTCGAACCAGGACTTGCCCGAGTCGACGCTTGATGCCGGTGACGGCCATCCTTTAGCATAGGTGTCATCATCATGCGCTCGGTTGCGCTGGATCATCCGGCCGAGGGCCTGCTCCCTCTCAAATCCAAAGTCAAAGCCATCGTGGACCATCAGTGAGAACCCGGAGTCCGAGTGATGCATTCGTGGCCGCCGTAGCTCATGCCCGGCGAAAGACTGTTTTGATCGTAATGATTGCGTAGGGAGGCTCTCACGGGACTTGGCCGCCAGGTCAGAAACCTGAGAAACTGGTGGGTTGAGCTTGAGTGGGTCCCACTCGATTGGTGGCCAGTGTGTTCGCGCATGCCTCTCCGTCGACGGTATCCTCGAGACAGGTGCCGGTGCACCGTCACTATGTTGCCTCCTGTGGACAATTCTCTGGTCCTCCAGCTCATCCGCTGGCATTGTCGTGCGCAGCTTCTTGTGGCTGCGGACCCCACGTAGGATCCGGTGGCCAGCCGAGCCAACCATTGTGGGTGATGTAAAAAAAAGTGTGATGACCGGGTGGTGATGACGTCCCTGGTGGGAAGTGGTGGGTGTTATGGTAGAGAAAGACAGTCTCCGCTATCACTGATGAGAGACTCTTGGGTGACGGCAAGTCCAGTGTTGATAGTGGCTGATGCGTGCCAAAGTTGGGTGAGAGGTTATAGTAAGGACTGTCCGTGAGAATGTGAGGCCTATCAACAGAATGGGTTGCGGGGGATGCCGCCTTTGATATATCCGTAAGGCACCGGTCGAGAAGCCCGGCCAATCCGAACCATGTGCCTTGCAGCACTTGCAGCAGGCAGACCAGATACGAGGGTACATTTGAAGGTAGAACGGTACGGAGTACCTCTGTACTTGCTTAGAAACCTGCCTGTGATCGCCAATCTAGCGATGTGCCAGGGCCTGTGAGGCAGGTTTGCCGATGGTACGCCGGAGCATTGGCAGAATCACCCAAGTGGGTGTGGTACCTGCTCGGGCGATGCACCCCAACTTTTTTTTCTTTCTTCCTGCGCACTAGTCGATTCCAAGGTTGTTCATCTAGCGGTGACTGTTGCACGGCCGGGCATCCTCCATGACAGCCAGATCCCGACCAGCCTGCCAACTCAACCCGCTGGGGATACCCTTCCCTGTGCGCACTCAGCCCTAGTGTGGGGCTGTACGTCACCCGGATGACAGTCTTGCAGGCGTGATTCTCCCCTTGATTGATCGGACGGGAAGCGAAGACAGTCAGCCACTGCCTCCGGAATGGCCACGAGACAGGGAGTAGACCACACGAGTCGGCAATGACAGCCAATCGATCCTCGCTGCCATTGAGCTGGACGGCCAAAAGGAAAAGGCCTCGGGCCCGCAACGCTTGTCACTGCCAATGAGCACAGAACCTGTAATGGATGGGGCTGTCATTGTATCTCGCTGACGTGTAAGCCATCATATGTGCCCGAGTGTGGTGCCCGGCCAGCACGGTCAAGTGCTGCGTCTGCCACATTGCGGTCATGAACATATAGTCCGTCCTACAATCAAGGATCCGAGTTGATGATCTCGTGTGCTTCTTTTTTTGTCACCGGCGACCCATTGATTTCATCATAACCCCCCAGGCTTGTGGTCACGGAACCCGGTACCCATGCTGGGCAAGGATGGACAGGGGGTGGCCAATTCCTAAAAAAACCGGCCCATGCGATCGGGAAGGGATTGCCGCCATACTCAGGCTGAGCCTCGCGATGCTTGGCTGTGACCGCGTTTTGCAATAATCCGGAAACAAGGACCAAGGGCGCCCGGCTGCCACGAGCACCCCCTGCTTGGTGGTTGATCTGTAGATCAAGATGCAATTCGGGCAGGTCACCAGAGATTCTGAGACTCTCCATGATCTTATCAGCTTGCCTAGTCAGTGCGTGGAAAGAAAGTTGTCCAACCACGCCGTTGGCACGCATACCCCGCGCGACCCCAGGACTGAAGTTGCAACCCATCCAACATCCTCGCGCAGAGTGGGTGTCTTGCAAGAGGCCTGCACACGGAGCAACCTGCGGCCCCCCGGGCGCCTGGGCACTCATTGAAGTACACCATGCAAGTATAATAAGCCCCCAAGAAGTGCCGCTTTTTACTACTTCGCGACTTTTTTTCAACTTGACATGTTTCCCGATTTGGACGACGGGATGTCACAGACCTTGCAGCCGATCGCGCCTCGAGATCCAGTGAGCGCTTAAGAACTCGGGGTGTCCAATTAATGAGATCATGGCCGCAACTGGATGTTTCAAACCTTGGAAAACACCGGATGACGAGACGGCGGCACCTGGGCACCTTCGGATGGACGCAACCTGCACCTTGCTGTTGCCGGCTTTCAGTCACGGTCAAGTTGATCGCCACGCGTTAAGTGGCTCAAGATTATGGGCTGCTCATTCCAAACATTTATGCTGCGCGTCTGTTTTTGACTACCGACGTGAGGGCGCTTGTCAACGGTCCTTGCTCTGTTTGTTCCTGGCGGAGATTAGGAGGATTAAAATGTCTTGCTATTTGCGTGGAACAGCAGAACAGCCATCCCTTCGTACCTGTGGTGGCGTTGCGTCACAGGCAGGGATGACCGCTTGAAGAAGTAATACCGGATCCGTTATCCAGAACCCAAGAGCTCGGAATAGCTATTAGCTTGGGTTGAGGTCTTTTCCCCCCACTACCTCGTATCACCGCCCGGTCAGCTCCCCCCTACCTCCATGCTATAGCTGTCAACGGGCCTGCGAAGCTTAAATTTGGGGCCTTCCCAGTCAGGCGCGGTGCGAGCGAGCACTGCTAACTGCTGAATAACTAACCTGGGCACGCCGGAGCCTCACCGGAGGTCAGTCTGGTGGCTCCTGTGGCTGCAAACGTTTACAGTCATGATTGGTGCGGCAGAAACAGACTTGGAGCTGAGGCTTTCTTCTCGCCCTGGCAAAGATCGAGATCGAAACTCTAGTTTCGCGACAGCAATTCGTGGCCGAAAAACGCCACGGCCACCGCATCCCGACGGTGGCGAAATACGAGTATTGTGTGTACTGTGGTATCTCAAGACGCCGGGCTCGTCTACCAGTCCGAGGTCGAGGCGAGCTGGGCGCCAAGTGCCGGTGGCCGCACCGACGAGTGACCAAGGTCGCGCGAAGCGGCGCCTGAAACAATGCCTGCGAGTCCCGTTGCCGCCTCGGTGACCACGGGTGACAACAGTGAAGAGGTTCACGTCAAAGTTTTGGGTATTTCAGATGACAAGCAAAAGGCGATCCCCAATGCCGGCGCCCCATCCCTGCACCACATCGTGCGGCTTGTCTATCTCATGCGAGTTTCGTTTGCCGACCGCTTCATCTCATCCGATAAGAGCTGAGCCACTCCCGTGATATTGAGTTGCGATGTTTCAAAGCTCTGATCCTCCCTGGCAGTTCGCGTTGGCGTCTGCCTTGCGACCACCAATTTCCTCGTGCCTCGTCATTAACAAGGCCATGTCGACCTCTTCGCCGGGCGCATTAACCACGCCAGGATCGATTGACAGGCTATTTCGAGATTTTGTCATACGTCAGATCATCACAGAGATGCTTGGCTCGGTGTGATTACAGTACGCCGTCGCTCTCGCCTGGCAGTCGCTTCACACGCTTCTGCTCCCAATCATCGAGGTCCTTCGCGGCAAGTCGCTGCGGAACACGGGCAGCGTTAGCAGACACGACCTTGTCTCCATACCGTATGCAATATACTGTCACAACTCACGTAGTATTCATCCCTGATGTCGACCTTGCGCCCTTGTCTGCCGACGCCGAGCTCTTCCTCCCTGGTCATCTGCCGCACTTTCCTGTCATGTTTCTCATATCGGACGGCCGTTGCTGGCGTGAGCACGAAAGAGCCGGCGACGATGATTGAGATGAAGGGCAAGCCAAAGAGGAGGAACGGGCGCTTTGCGAGGGCCGCTCGGTAGCGCGCTGCTATGGTATTTGCCTCGGCGGACGAGACATATTTCTTCTTCGGGAACACGCCCATCGTGACAAGTTCCGGAATTGCGACGGAGCCGAGACCAAAAGCAGTTAGATATTGGTGGGGGGCCGATATCAATCAGGAAAGTTGGAGGGCATGCGGTGAAAGTGAGAAGCCGCCTTGCTGGACGGTAACATGGCATGAGCAAATTGCTTCGACAGGCTGCGAGAGCTGTAGAAGCTTTGTGTCGTATCGAACAGTGACAAGCGCCGACACCCCAGAATGACCTAAGCCAGAACCAGCCACTCAACTCAGGGGCTAGGGTTATGGGCAGGGGGGGTATGCTCCTCCCCCCTTGCGAACCGTACAATCGCCCTTCAAAGTCAATGCCTTTAAATCAAGCCTAGGAGGCGGCTCCCGCCTCCTTTCTTCTCAATACATAGCACGAGAAAACGAGAGACAATGACGTCTTTCTGGATTACATGGCTTGCATGCATTGCGTTGACTGCGGGAGTAGCGAGTTGCTGGGAACACGCCGACGGTGATGCGCTTGAGACCGCCCTCGCAACACACGATGTTGCCCTTGTGGCTTGTGAGTGGACAACCTGCAACCGCAAAATCTAAGCTAATTCTTCCCTGTGCTATGTAGTCGTCTCTGTGAGTGCCCTATCTATCATACTGGCGTAGGCTCCCGGGCACCGAACGACTAAACGCTGACGGTGGAGTATTTGCTAGCCAAGCGAGTGAGTGGTTCCCAAGGCGAGGGCAACGCTTGGGGATTTCGCTAATTTTTGTCAAGGTTGAAGAGCCAGACTCTTGAGAGCGAATGGGCATCCGCCATGTCTGCATCCAAGCATCCGCTTCTCAGCATTGACTGTGACGCACACCCAAGCGTTTGTGCTGACCACAAGGTCACTTCGCGCCCGGCTCTGTATGCATACGAGAAAGGCCATCCAGTGGCCACTTATCTGGGATCTTTAAGGGGCTCTGCGTGAGTGAATCAGGTGAACATATATCCTCGAGGAACCACTGATGAATATGTGAAGGATTTCAAATTTCATTTCACGGCTGGCGAGGCCAGTCGTGACCGAGGTTTCAACGGATGATATTGGCGCTTTTCGTGACATGGACGACACAGTCTTTGTTGCTCATATCGGCCCAGACGACCAGGCATCTCGAGAGAGCTTTGCAGAAGTCGCGAGAATGTACAGGGAGGAGTTCACCTTTGGGCTCGTCACATCTGATGTCGAGCTCGCCAAAGAAGATGGCTTGGTCACGTGCGATCTGAGGGATGGAGGAACAGTCACGAGGACTTCTGCCTCCTTCACTGATTCTGCGGCATTGGAAAATTTTGTCGTTGAGGCATCAAGATCTGTAGTCGGCGAGCTGACAAAGTATAACCAGCAGAGGCTGCTCAACGTGAGCGCAGCCCCCCGGGTCCCCCCGCCCGCAGTGACCAAGCCCTGGAGGCCAAACTACTGGTTGAGAGAGTCTCGGGCTGACAGAACATCTGCACCAGAGGGGATGGCCCATGGTCTACCTATTTGCGAACTCCGAAAAAGATCGCTCAAGGCTTCGGCATGACCTACACGGCTTTGCCAAGGGCTACTACGACTCGCTAACCTGCGTGACGGTTGACCCATTGGAGTTCCCAGAGCTAAAGAAAGAAATGGGGCTTGAGCATAGAGACTTTCCTTCGGGGGCTGTTCATCAGCTGTCGAAAGACCGGATTTATCCATACCCTCGGAACCTGCCCGTGGACTCGCAGTCACTACAGAAATGGGGACTTGACGTCTGGCAAGGGCGTGTCAAACCGTGGACTCCTTCGGGAGCAGCAAGCTTGGCTGACGATCCCGGCCCGACCAAGACGGCGAAAAGAAAATTCTCGCTGGCCAATTTGCCAGGCGTGACTATCAGGGTCGGAGGGCATGATGAATTGTAGATCACCAGACGTAGTATTCTCACATGTCGCTAAAGTAGCTTGATCTCTTGCCATTTGGGCTGCAGTCGAGCTCAGAACCTGGAGTTCCGATGTGCCAGTTGTCTGTTGGTGGGAGAGATCAACTTGAAGTGGCCCACTGACAGATCGTCATGCGGGTGACGGCCGGTGTCTGACGGCCGGTGTCAATGTCATTCCCAGAGTGAGTTGGAACTTTAGAAACCCTAGCTCGGTCTGCCAGTCAGTCGGTCATATCAGTATCAAATCCACGCCTTAAGGTGTGTGTGCATCTATTTTCCTCTTGGCTTACTGCTTGCGTCATCCTATTAACATACATGCAAAACTGTTCTAACCTTCATCAAAAGACGGACTGGCGGGCACCACCAGCGACACCTTCTGCTCGGAAACCCCAGATTGCGCTGCTTAAGGCCAGCGGATAGCGGCACACGGCCCCTGGAGCGAGGAGAAGTACAGTGTCAATGGCCCAAGCCCTGACAGGGCCTGCGGGTGGTGTGAAAATGATCCAAAATAATATTCAACTACCTCGTAAAATGGTTTGACCATCGGGCTTCAATAGCCTTGTTTACGATGGCACTGCCCAGGTTGCCAGGCATTGCTAGGTACGGAGTAACATACCAAGGAACAAACGAAGTTCGGGTGCTGACTCATCCATTCTTGCAGCCTGCAGGCAGGACATGGGATGATGCATTTGACCTCGTGACAGCGCGCCTCCCCAGTTCGACGCGTCGCGCTCCTCCGACTCCACAAGATCTCTGCCCAGGCCTGCCTTTGAGTGACCTTGAGATGACGGATCCAGGTCAAAATGGCCGAGTCGCACACCCGGGCCGGAGCAGCCGGCCATAATGCTGCGAATCCAGGACCAGCCGCGAATGGTGGTGCGCCTCCATCCACCCTGGCTGCACAACTCGCCGGTAGCATCTCGACCTCGGCCAGGTCCTCGAGGCCCGACGAGGCCAGCGAGCTCAAGCGCCTGTTTGAGGAGATCGAGCGAGTCAAGAACAAGCCGGACTCGTTGAAGACGCCAGATGAGCATGTGGAGCACAATCACATGCTCATCTACGTCTACGCGCGCGTCATTCTCGACGGTCTCAAGTGGGACGACCCATTCGCCGACCGCGAGCAATTGAAAACCGATGCATTGACTGCTGTGCACTTTCTCAAGGTCACCATCGCCGAGACTCCAGTCGTTCTCAAGTTTACCACCAATGGCACCCTCTTTCTCCACCGAGGCCCTGAGCCACTATGGGTCTGGTTGTTCCCAAAGCTTCTCAGGATGCTGGGGCACCAGCGATGCCTGGCCCTGTCTTCTCCATTAGAGTCACTCTTTCATTTTATTCTCGTGACAGCAAGTACATCTGGCGGCCTGTGGAACCTTTGCAACCCAGTCTACGTCTATCTACAGGCGAACTTTCGGTGTAGGATGAACGCACCCCACACACTTCCACACTTTAGGGCAGCGCTGACCTCTATACAGCAATCCTGGCACATTTGAAGTCGGTGCCGCCAGCTACCAAGGGCTCTATAGATATCGAACTGCCTGATCACAATACCCTGAATTCTGTATTACCCGGGGAGACTCTGACCGGTGCCGTTCGCTGTCCCAGCTACACTCTTAGTGGCGGAGAGCATGCCCTTCGGCACGCCTCTAGTCTTTTGAACATCCTTCATCATGCTTCAGTGTCCGACGAAACGCCAAAACAATCAATCCCACCTTCCACAGAGCGGATCACCTGGTTGGTAGATTGTATCGGAGCATTGAACGAAGAGCAGAGGCGATGGAGAGACCAGGGCATTTACAGTCCAGCGTCTCTCTTGAATCAAGCCTTGAATCTCATTTTCCCGCATTCTGGAGTGGAACAAGCCGTGATACACAAGTTGTATTCCGTAATCATCTTGCTGGCGGCAGATGTCGCCGTCAGCCAGACAGGAACTACACAGCCAGAGCGGAGCGACCCGTCGGCCACCAAGGTACTGTCTCTGGCCCTTGTCCAAATTTCTGACACGGCCATCAAGCAAAGGCCTCTCGCCAAACTTGCTGCCGCTCAACTACTGAAGCCGCTGGAGCAAATGCTCGTCGAGGGAGTCACTAGCGATCTTTCAGGGGATCTGCAGGTACGTCCACTCTCACCGTGTCAAGTGCAGCCAGGGTCTGACATCTGCTGCGTACAGAGATCCGTGAATCTGTTCCGTGAGGCGATTGTCTTCCCCACGAACCAATCATTCAGCTCTGGGCTCTCGCCACAGTCTTTCGTTGATAGAGACATACGGTCAAAGGTCCAATCAATTGAATCCAAGGCACACGCAACAATAGATCAGAAACACCTCGTCAAACGGAGAAAAATCTCTCGGGAGCCGCCGTCAATGCAGCTTGTTCTCAAACAACTCCGTCGGGTAATTCATCTACCGGCAGTCACGAATTTGAACCAGCTCGAAAGCGGCATATTGTAAGCTCCGCAATTTGACGCATTAATTAACATGCTGACAGCAAGTGACAGGACTTCTTTCCCAGCTGCTAGTGACGCTGTGCGGTGTTCGATCATTCAGCTGCTCGCCTGTATTGGTTGCGCGGCGGATGACTCCCTTAGCCTGCGGTCAGTCGGACAGCGTGGTCTGCACTGCTCATTCTGCTCCAAGGATGACAAATGGGTGCCGCGATCGCAGAATACTGATTCGAAGTTTGTGGAATTGGCCGGCTCCATTTTCACAAAGCTCACATGCCTCCCGGAATTCCGTGAATCTCATCGTCCACGGATCGTCGCAATGATAGCTCTCCGACGTATCATATTACACTCAAAAAGCCCCGAGATGTTAGACCTGGAGAAATCGGTCATTGGCCAGTGGTGCCTGTCAGCTCTCCAAAGCTCACTCAGAGAACTCCGGATTGCGGCCGGTAGGGCAATCACCCTTTTCTTACGGCCGGGTGTGGGCCATGATGTTGGCGTGCAAATTTTGAAACGGAATACTGCCAACGCTTTGGCATTTGTGCGATCTGTCTCCGACAAAAATGAGCCAGGTATCAACGAGACTTCTCTAATGGCTTGGGGCCAAATCGGCAGAGTCGTCTCAGATGAAGGCCTCAATCTTGTCTTGGTCAAGATGCTGGACTTTCTTGGCCACCAGAATCCTATTGTCTCCGCAGTGGCCCTCAACGAGATCACAAATCTTGCCGCTTCTCTCAAAACAACACCACGACGCCTTCTGGAGCCTTTCTGGAGAAATCTCGCGTATTCGACTGTGAAAGATATGCTCACACGGCCGCAGACTACGCAAATGGTAGCGGATCTCCTGAGAATCAGCGTGGCAGAACTGCTTCTGCTCATCCAGTCTCACGCTTTGCCATGGCTTGTGCTTCACGGGAAGAAAGAAATCATACAGAAATTTTCCGAGGCTAGAAGAGATGAGCATTTGCAAGATATGTTTTTGGACGAATCGAATCTAAGTGCTATCCTGGCGCGTCTGTTCGTACAGGATGAAGTCAATGTCGAACGATTTTCGATGTCGGCGCTGGTCAACGTCTGCCCAACATTCAGTGGCACGGCCCTGATAGAGGTGTTGAGAACCAGTCCTGTCCTGACGATCTTGGAGCTTCTCAGAATGAGTGTGGAGGGGGATGAATCGACGAAGGCCTCTGTAAGCCACCTCTGTTAATCTTACTAAGTATCAGTCTTCCACAGAGAGCTAATATGTGGCAGGCCCGCTCAGCCCTGACCATGGTTGCAAACTTGCTGATGGTGGCTCCCCGAGATGGGAAGAGAAAGGGTGGCCATCATGTCATCGGCCGCTTTCTAAGGGAACATGCTCTAGGATTGTCAGCACGAATGGTTGAAGTAATCAACAATGCCTCACCCGTGCCTCCGCCTATGCGGGAACGCAAGCTGTGTATCAAGACTATGGAAGAAATGATAGTGCTGGCCAAGGAATACATCCGCATGGCACGGCCACAGGTTTGTCCTACCACGGGAATTGGCTTACAAATTACTGACCATCTGATGCCAGATATCCGTCTGTCTACTATCCGCCTTATCTTCAGATGAGTTGAGAACGGCCGCATTTGCATGCTGGTATTCCATGATGACTCATGTGGGAGAGGAGGATGTTGAGGAGCTTATCGAGACAACCTTTTTCATCATCGGCCAGTATTGGTCTTTCTTTGCCGAGGAGAGCCGAGAGCAAAGCAAGGCCTTACTGCGTTTCCTGCTCAGCAATCATGAGGCGGTGCTGAACAACACGCTTGCGAAACTCCCGTCGCTAAGCCATATAAGCGAGCTCTCAGAACTCTGGAAACAAATTGATGCACGTCGCCCGCCACTCGACACTCGCGCTGCGTTCGCCTTGTTCATTGACAGATTGCGTCATGAAAATTCTGGTGTTGTACAGAAAGGCTTGCTTGAACTCTCAGATTACCTGAGCCAGAATCAAGGGTACCTACAGGCATCAGCCATCAGTGAGCAGCCCGACAGCGTTGTGAAGAATTTGGCTCGAGCACTATTGGACTGCACCTCGAAGTATAACGGGATCAACCCTGATATCGCTCGAATTTGTGCGGAGTGTATTGGGCTGATGGGTTGCCTGGACGCGAACAGGCTCGAAACCGTTCGGGAACAGAGGGACTTCATCGCACTTTCCAACTTCACGGATGCCGATGAGACCACGGATTTTGCTGCCTTCATCTTACAGGAGGTCCTTGTCAAGTCCTTTGTCTCGACTACGGATTCTAGCCTGCAGGGGTTTCTGTCATATGTCATGCAAGAGCTTTTGGAGAGATGCGACTACAAGGCGGCCGTTGGCGTACAGGGAGCAGAGGGTGAGCGCATCTATAGGAAATGGCTGAGCATGCCAGAGAGCGTACGCGATGTCCTACTCCCTTTTCTGACGTCCAGGTACAAACTTGCACCGATGCCAAGCATCAAGACCGAATATCCCATTTTCCGCGCAGGGCGCTCGTATGCCAACTGGCTCCGGCAATTTACGCTGGACTTGCTACACAAGGGGCAAAATCCCTTTGCCGAGATTATATTTGACCCGTTGTGCCGGGCTATCAGGGTCAAGGACTTATCGGTTGCCATTTTTATGCTTCCATATCTCGTCGTTCATATAACTCTTGGTAACAAGAGCACGCATCAGGAGAAGGACGCAGTGTGGAATGAGCTGTTGAGCATCTTGAAACAAGACGTTCCTGAGAATGCTTCCTACTCGGAGAGAGAGGACAGGAAGCTCTTTTGCGAGGTACGTGGCTCGCCAAATACCTAATTCTTTGCGCTAACGGAAACAGGCCGTGTTCAGAGTCATCGATTATGCGATGAGATTCTTGCAGGTGAAGAGATCCTCGCGGCTCAGCAAGGCCGACGAGAACAATCTCATACTTATTCAGAAACGGCTGGACTCTATACCGCCAGAGTTGGTTTCGCAGCGCGCCATTGACTGCAGACAATACGCGCGTGCCCTGTTTCACCTCGAGCCTCACATCTTGCGGCAGCAAGAACAACATGGCAACGACGCCGAAAACATTCAACAGGCATTGGACTCTCTGCAGCACGTCTATTCCCATATTGACGAGCCGGATGGTCTTGAAGGAGTATCCGCCAACCTCAAGGTCATCGACCTGAAGCAGCAAATTCTGAGCCACAGGAAGGCGGGAAGGTGGTCCAGGGCGCAGACCTGGTGTGAAGTCCAGCTCGCGGAGAACCCAAACAATGTAGACGTGCAAATCGATCTGCTGACGTGTCTCAAGGAGTCGGGCCAATATGGTGAGAAGACCTTCCGTCGCAAGCGTCTTTCCTGCCAACGCTGACACTGCACAGACGTACTGTTGAACCACGTTGGCGGCTTAGATACCAATGGGCCTTGGATCAACAAGATTGCGCCGTTTGCTGTTGAAGCTGCTTGGGCCACCGGACGATGGGAGACCCTTAAGAACTATCTAGGTTCTTACAAGGCTGGCAATTACCTGGATGAGTTTAATCTCGGGGTTGGATCAGCCCTCCTAGCGCTCAAGGATGGCCAGACAGAAAGCTTTGTCAACCAACTTGAAGAGCTGAAGGAGAAGACTGCTTCTTCGATGTCCATGTCGGCTACAGCGTCGCTTCAGGCGGCCCATGACGCCATGTTGAGGTGTCATGTGCTTGCTGACCTTGAGATTATCGCAGGAGACCACAAGAAGGAAGCTGTTGACCAGCAAGGGGTGATCACCTCGTTAGACCGTCGACTGGAGGTTCTGGGTGCGTTTGTAAGTGACAAACAGTACGTTCTGGGAATACGACGAGCGGCAATGGAACTGATGAGGTGAGTCTCGAGAAACCCTTCTTGATTTCTTGTGCTGCTGACATCCATTTGAAGGCCCAAATTCTCGGATGGGGATATCTCATCTCTGTGGCTGTCAAGTGCAAGATTGGCCCGAAAAGCAGACTCACTCCAACAGTCATTCAACGCCGTTTTACACGCATCGCAACTTGGAGATGGCTCTGCGACAATTGAGAATGCCAGGCTGTTGTGGAAAGAAGGTCACCACAGAAAAGCCATTCAAATCCTTGAGAACGCCATCCAGACCAATTCGTTCATAGGATACAACCTGGGGCCTGCTGCCCCCACGTCAAGTAAAGGACCTGAAGTGCAAAGGAACTTGCTGACAGCCCGGGCGCATCTCCTGTTGGCGAAGTGGCAAGATTCGGCGGGACAGACACACGTGAGTGCCTTGCGGGCGCAGTACCAGCAGGCAGCAAAAACACACGCGACGTGGGAGAAAGGCCACTATTACCTTGGTCGTCATTACAAGAAAGTCCTTGAGTCAGAGAAGGCTTTGAGTCCAGACGAACAGAGTGACGAGTACCTCACCGGAGAAACAGCCAAACTCGTCATCGAAAATTATCTCCGATCACTGAACTACGGCACAAAATACCTGTACCAAACTCTGCCGCGGATCTTATCGCTGTGGATGGATCTTGGTGCTCAGATCGACAAGGCTCCCGAGGGAAAAGTATCACTGTCTAGGGAGCTATCCCAGAGGAGGAAGACCTTGTTGCACGAGCTCAACAAGTACTTCTACAAACACATGCAACGCATGCCTGCTTACATATTCTACACAGCGATGCCGCAGATCGTGGCTCGGATTGCTCATCCGAACCCGGACATTTTCACTCATTTGCAGCACATCATCATCAAGATTGTGGAGGCACATCCACGACAGGCCCTCTGGGGACTCTTCGCCATCATGACTAGCAAGCATGCATCCGACCGAACAAGGCGTGGCCTTCATCTGCTGACCCAACTCCGCAACATTGGTGGAAAGAAGGTGGACGGCTCGTCATACGATCTGAGCAAGCTCTTGAGATCGGGCGAGAGGTTGGCGGAACAGTTGCTCCTGGCATGCAATAACGGTGACTTCCAAAGCAACAGAACCACACATGCCAGCATAACTCGCGATCTCCACTTCAATCACAAATGCACCCCTTGCCCATTAGTTGTTCCGATTGAGGCGTGCCTGACCGCGACATTGCCCACACTGACGGACAACATAAAGAAGCACAAGGCATTTTCAAGAGACGTCGTGGCAATCGATTCCTTTCTAGA
Organism: Diaporthe destruens; assembly: GCA_036986855.1. Lineage (NCBI taxonomy): Eukaryota > Fungi > Ascomycota > Sordariomycetes > Diaporthales > Diaporthaceae > Diaporthe > Diaporthe destruens. The sequence continues at coordinate 6,093,948 of BTXE01000001.1, read as the reverse complement.
CGATGTCCTCGTCCTGGGATCGCTCGCAAAACCACGCCGGCTGACGGCCCGAGGTACAGATGGGAAGCTGTACAACCTCTTGATCAAGCCAAAGGATGACCTGCGGACGGATCAGCGCCTGATGGAATTTAACGGCATGATCAACCGGTCTTTGAAACGAGATGCGGAAAGCAGCCGCAGGCAGCTTTATATCCGCACGTACGCGGTTACCCCTCTGAACGAGGAATGTGGGATCCTCGAGTGGGTTGACGGGCTCAAGACACTGCGCGATATCCTGCTGGGACTGTACAAGCCCCGCGGTATTGTACCGAACTACGGTCAGATCCAGCAGATGATGAAAGAAGCCTGCACGTCGGAAAGGAACATCAAGCTCTTCACGGAGCAGGTACTCGGCATGTTCCCGCCGGTCTTGCCGAGCTGGTTCATCTCGCAATTCCCCAACCCGTCGGCCTGGTTTGCGGCACGGCTGAAGTACACGCGGTCATGCGCGGTCATGTCGATGGTCGGCACGATCCTAGGCCTGGGCGACAGGCACGGCGAGAACGTGCTGCTGGAGGAGGGCAACGGCGGGGTGTTCCATGTGGACTTCAACTGCTTGTTCGACAAGGGCCTGACGTTTGCGCAGCCGGAGCGAGTGCCATTCCGGCTAACGCACAACATGGTAGCGGCGATGGGCATATACGGGTATGAAGGGCCATTTAGGCAGTGCAGCGAGCTGACACTGTCGATCCTGCGGCAGCAGGAGGAGACGTTGATGACGATCCTCGAGGCTTTCATCTACGACCCCACGCTGGACCTGCAGCGGGACAAGAAGCGAAAGAGCGACGTGGTGAAGCTGAACCCGACGAGCGTGGTGGAGAGCATAAAGAGGAAGGTTCGGGGCTTCATCGGTGACGAGAGCATCCCGCTGGGGGTGGAGGGCCAAGTGGAGGAGTTGGTGAAGCAGGCAACGAACCCGAGGAACCTGTCGGCCATGTATATCGGGTGGTGTCCATTCTTGTAGTTTTGTAGCATGATCATTGCTGGCAAGCTGGCATTTATCGGGGTAAAAATCACGGGTCACGCTGTGCAGAATACTCGTCTCAACCAGGAACAGTGGCTGGAAAAATAGAATATGCGATATTGAGGGATGCTCTGCTGTTCTTGTTACAGTGTGGACTGGTCTGAGGATCTCGTACAATGAATATGGGGTAGACATGCATCGACTTAATTTCGTCACATATCCGCGTGAAAGAAACTCGGGAGCTGCCTGCGTGGTAGTTTTCGCTGTTTCACCGGTCGGGGGCGTCTCGAGAGCGTTGGACATCGGTTACAGGGGGTTTGGCTGCCTGGGAGCTTGACGCGACGCAGCACACAGCACAGCACAGCACAGCACACAAAGCGACGCAACACGGGACGGCGCCTCCCGTTACCGCCCACCTTGGACACAACCCCAACCTTTTCGTTTCCATGGCAGCATAAATTCGTGTCGATTGACTGCCACAACAAGAGTCACCCCATCCACTGCCTCTGAGCATCCGTCAGCGGCTTTTTTGTGGGCAGCCTCGTCCCTGCTCTCTGCCGGCGCGACTGACCTGCTTGGATCGACGCGACCGCGGGTGAGGCCAACGTCATAATCCTGGTGCAGCCCTTTGAAAAGCTGCATCAAGCCACAAACCGCCTGCTCACACTTCAAGCAACCTCGTTCCTGCCGCTGCAGGATTACCGAGCCCATTTCTGACTCTGCAGTCCATCCTGTCGAGCTTGGGTCCTTGAGAAAACATCTTCAAAATGCCTGTCTATCGCATTGGTAAGCAAACCATAGCGTGCTGCCTGCATCCGCCTCACTGCCTTGCTGGCGCTTGGCAACCGTGTCAAACTGTTGATACTGCCTACACCCATGTCCAACAACAGACTTCGCAAGTCTCACTGGAACACAGTACTGACATGCATCGCCAGAGATCTCCCCAAACAACCGTGCTGGTTGCCAGGACACCCTTCACAAGAAGGAAGGGGTCAAGATCATGAAGGGCGAGCCGCGCTTCGGCACCTGGCTCGAGCTCGGCGATCACGGCTCTTGGAGGTGGAAGCACTGGTAGGCATAACCCTCGATCAAACCAACTGGCGGCTGGTTCTCGGTGCTGGTCTGTCTTCTTACGCCGCTTTTAGGGGCTGCGTCTCCGGCAAACAGCTCGCAAATCTGCGCGATGAGATCGCCAAGGGGGACGGCTCGTATGATTTCGACATGATTGACGGCTACGATGAGATTAAGTGGGTGCTTACTCGCTTCTCAAGTTTCGACTTCTTTCTACGGCTAACAATCGCTATAGCGATCACCCTGAGGTCCAAGCCAAGATCCGCACCGCTATGATCGAGGGCAAGATTGCGGACGAGGACTTCAATGGTGATCCTGAGTACAATGTCTTAGGCCAGGCGGGAATCCGTGCCCGCGTAACCAAGAAGAAAGCCCAGGCAGATGATGAGGATGGCGAGAACTCAGTACGTGTTTTTGGCCCACAAAGTATGCCACCGTGTGCTGATGTTCCCAGAACGGTGAAGGCACCCCCGCCAAGAAGCCGGCCAAGAAGCGTGGTCGGAAGAAGGCTGATGAGGGCGAGGAAGAAGAGCAGGAGCAGGTCGAGGCTCCTCCCGCCAAGAAGGCTCGCAAGACCAAAGTGAAGAAGCCAGCCAGCGACGACGAAGATGCCCCACCTGTTGAAGCTCCCAAGACCAAAGTAAAATCCAAGAAGGCCAAGGTTGAGCCAGAGTCTGATGAGGAAGCCGCCGTCGAGGCTGAGACTCCCAAGAAGAAGGGCCGTGCCAAGAAGGTCAAACCCGAGTCTGAAGTTGACGCTGAGCCCGCCGTTGAGCAGCCCAAGATGAAAGGCCGTGCCAAGAAGGCCAAGGTCGAGCCCGATGAGAAGGCTGCCGAGGATTCTGAAACCGAGTCAGAGCCCGCGGTCAAGAAGGGCGGTCGCAAGAAGAAGACTGCTGCCAACGACGATGATGATCGAGCCCAATCGCCCAAGACTGTTCCTGCGAAGAGGGGCCGACCCAAGAAGAAGACTGCTGCCAACGACGATGATGATCGAGCCCAATCGCCCAAGGCTGTTCCTGCGAAGAGGGGCCGACCCAAGAAGAGGTGAGCATTAGGTCTGTCTAGCATTCAAGGTGGAATCTAACTATGGCAGTGCCTGAACGGGGTAGGAGTTGTCGATCTGGACATGCTTGGGATGGGGAGATGATCCACCCCCCGGGCCCCTGTCTACTCCTCCCAAGTATTGGTTGATTCCTGTTTGAAATGACGATCCCACGGTAAGATCCTGAGAAGATAAGCGGATCTTCACACGACGTGGGCAGTCTTTGCTTTGTATGGTGACACATTTCCGGCTCCACCTTCAAGGGAGGCAGGCAGCTGGTGGTGTTACTGAGTCGTCGACCGTTGAGTGCTTCAGCTTCAAGGGCGGCTCCGTTTGTTTTCACGCCAGCTTTTCAAGCAAAGTAAAAAAAGGTTGTTCGCGTTGCCGAACCGAACCCTCCCTATCTTCTCTTGGGAGGGAACGGGTATTCATGGTATCAGAGGTTTTTTTTTGCCTTTTTGACGGTATTGTTATAATTTTCTTAGCCGGAACCAGGCTTTCGCGGCCCGTGTAGGAGGCTTCGGCAGAGACTCAAGGCTGGCTCAGTATTAGCCAACCGCAGTATTCAGTATTCGGGATTAAGACAAAGACAATACTCAAATGATTGTTTCGCTGTATCTGACCGGGCTCAATCTATGCCCTAACCGACCCGTTCACCAAGAGGCCGGTCTAAACTCCCGCCCCTGCTCCCCCGGGTCACTGGTCCCGTCCTGCCTCCCGTTTGCACCCGTCCAAGATCCCAAGTTACAAGCACACGGCCGACCAGCCCGTGCGAACAATGTCCAGCCTCCCGTTCTCTTGTCGCTGACAACCGTTCTTTGTAATGTAGACAAATGTGACAAAGCACACAATGCGATTGTCCTGCGCGTTTTCTCTCTCCAGTGCGATGCTGCTCGAGACGTTCAAGTGCCTAAAATCCTATAACAACTCAGTCCGCCTTCCTTCATACAGGCGATACAACATCCTTGCTACCGTATCCCATCAGGTCAAAGAATCAACAATCTCACCTACTCTGTAACATTCCATTTTGATTCAATACTGGCCTTGTTGGGACGATTTTGAAACCCGTTGAATTGTGGAAACCATGGGTAAGTCAAACCTGCCGCTCACCATGAACGTGTGAACACTGTGCTAACTGTTATTAAAGCCTTTGCATACTCGTCCTACGAAGAGCTGAGCCTCCCGCTACCTTCTGGACACCCGGGGAAGCTCATCGAGCTGAGTTTTGACGACCACCTGCCCCAAGAACTCCCAGCCGATGACCTCCATTTTCATGAGCTCCCGGTTGACCATAGTGTAGTTGACAGCTGCGCCCAGCGACGCCCTAAGAAAGCGCCCAGGCCTAACAAGACCAGTCGCGCCTTTCGCCACGCCCAACTCGCCGCCCGCCAGTTCATCCGCCAACGGCGGCACAGGGCGGTCGCCGCGGCCGCCAAGCGCGTCGAACCAAACGAGCAGCTCCCTCTCTCCGTGATCGAGCTCATCCTCACGCACCTGGATGTGCGGGGCGTGGTGCAGAACTCGGAAGAGGACGGTGCGTGGGTCCCAGAGTGTGCGGGAGGGCTCTACAACCGCCTCGTCTACTCGCGGCACGCCCGTCGGCAGGCATTCAACCCGCTCGCCTCCTGGCTGCTGCGGTCGTGCGGCCCGGCGGCGCGCCTCGATGCGGCGTATTGTGTTACATGGACTGAGCTGCCACAGCTTCTGAGGCCCATCATTGAGGATATGACGGCGTGCCTCAGCTACATCGAGGTATTCCAGTCGTGCCTCGACCTCAAGACTGAGGGCTGTGACTTCTGGCTTGATCTGTCTCACCTCCGCGAGTGCGTCTTCCGCCTCACAGGCTTTTGGCCACATGATATTAAGCACAATGAAGAGGCCTGGGCCTTCGGACTGCCCGAGGTGCTCATACGGCTTCTTTATCCGCAATGTGGCAGGTTTGACCATGCTGACATGTCCATGAACCTAGATGAGGTTGTCGCTGGGCCTGCCCGGAACAAGCTGATGAAGCTCGAGGCAATCATCCGCCTGCATGAGGAGTGTTGCTCTTAGACTTCTGTTGCAGAGCCAGGGGTGAGTGAGACTGGATTTATCATAGGTTGCATACTTGTAGCGAGAAGGCGCTGGGAAGTTCCTGGGCTGGCGTTTGTGTATGCGACTTGGGAAGGATATTTTTTGTCAAAACAATACACCATACCCTACACATCATTTCTCTACCTAGGCACTTTATTTCTGTCCATTTCATGCTCTCACAATGTTCTGTGTGCGATAAGGAAGCAGCATTATTATTGACAGGTACTTCAAAGTCATGGAATCATCCAGACTACCTAGGTACTAGCTGAAGAACAAACCAACACTACCGTATGCTCGTCGGTTGTACCGTAGCTGGTCTTAACTAGGCGGTAGATTACTGACTTCTTGAGCTGTTGAGTAAAGGTAGAAGGGATAGGAAGAGGCTCCTCCTCAGGCCCCTCCTCAACCTCAGCCTTCTCCAGCTCCACAGTATAGTTCTCACCGGATATATGTATCAATACCAGTCGCTTAATCCATATTAACCTCTTCCTCAAATATATGCTTTGAATTATACTTTGCATACTAGTATATCCACAAGATGATGGGACTTAGCTGCTTATGATCGCTAGCTGTAATGATCGCTAAGGGAGAGTAGTGTGCCACAAGAATGTTGAAGATTATCTCCCTATCGCGAACTCACATGTAGATAATGTTGGGTCCTTTTTGGAAGGATTACTGAGACTGCATAGAACGGCTCAAAGTCAATTGTGTTATTTTGCCTACTTCACAGTAGTTGAATGTTGAGAAAATTATCACAAAAGATGGCTCCTTGAGATCATGGCCAGGCAAGCCTGCCTACCTAGGTAGGTACCGAGGTAGTAATATCTCGCACCCCCTGACAAGCCTGGCTTTGCATGTCACCACACAGATCCCCCTTGATGCTTAACTATCAATTAAAGAGACCGGAAATTCGCGTACCTAAAATCAGAAGTCGCGTACCTAAATTATAGTTTTTTTAAATTTTTATAAATAATATAATAGAAATATAAATTTTTAACCTTTTATATTATTTTTTATTATTTAATAAACTTTATATAAAAATATAAAAATAAATAAAATATTTTAAATATTTTAAATAATTATTTAAATATATAAATTTTTATTTATTATTATTATTATCATTATTTTTATAATAAATAAAAAAATATAAATATAATATTATTAAATAATTTAAAAATTCCTTTATATAATAATATAATTTTTTTAATTTTAAATAGTTTTATTTTTATTTTATATATATTTAAAAATATACATAACGTTTTTATATTATAATAAATATTCGAGACTTAATATTTAAAAATAATATTATATTAAAATAATAGTTTTTAATTTTAAATTAAATTTATTTTAAAATTAAAATTTAAAATAAAAAAAATAAATATTTTAAATTATATTATAAAAGGGATATATAAAAGGTAAAGCTTTTAAATTTTACTTAAGATCGTAGAATTTTAAATAATACTTAGTTTATTTAAAAAGAAAAGGAAGGGAAGAAGGAAGTTTATAATAGTTTTAAGTATAGAAAAGCTTAGAGCCTTAAAGGCTATAGGTAGCCCGTGTGCCTAAATGCCCACCTTAACTTTTAATTTAATACGGTTATAATAAATTAAATAAATATAATTTTTTAATAATCTTTAATTATATTTAATAAATATTAAATAATAATATTATTAAATTTTTTATATTTTTTATTAATATAAAATTTAATTAAAAATTTATTAAAATAATTTTAAATTTAATTTATTTATATATTTTAATAATAAATAAGCTTAGTATTTAAATATACGAATTTTTAATAGACTTATAATAAATATAAAAATATAAAATATAAAATATAAATATAAATATAAATATAAAAATATATAAAATATAAAATATAAAATATAAAATATAAAATATAAAATATAAAATATAAAATATAAAATATATAAAATATAAAAATATAAATATAAATATTTATATATTTATATATATATATATATATATAATATAAATATAAAATATAAAATATAATATTTATATTTATATTTTATTTTTAATATTATTTTTATAATTAAATAATAATATAAATTTAAAATATTATTATAAAATAATATATATTTTTAAATAATATAATAATATATTATATATAAAAATAATATAAAAAAGAATTTAATAATAAATAAATAAATTTAAAATTTAAATAAAAATATTATTTTTAATTATAAAAATATTAATTAACTTAGTTTTTATATATATAAAGATTTTAATAATAATTATATTATATATATTTAATTATAAATAAAAAAAATTATATATTTTATAAAACTTTATTTATTTTAATATTTTATAATTAATAAATATAAAAATATATATTTTTATAATTTTTTAATTTTTATTTAAAAATATTTATAATTAATTAATTATTAAAATTTTTATAAATAAATTTTAAATTTATATTAAAAATAATATTTTAAATTTATAATATAATTTTATAATATTTATATTATAAAATATTATAAAATATTAATATATAATATATTTATTTTAAATTAATTTTTTTTTTATAAAAATAATAATATTAATTTTAATAAATTATTAATTAAAAATTTATTTTATATAATTAAAATTAAAATTAATAAATTTAAAAAAATAAAATAAATATATTAAATTATTATTTTATATTTTTATTTAATTAAAATTTATAAAAATAAAAATAATAATATTATTTTAAATTTAAATAATAAATAATTAAATATATTATAAATTATATTTTTAATATTTATATATATATTTATTAAAAATAAAATTAAAATAAAATAAAATAATTATATTTAATATTTAATATAAAATTATATAAAAAAAGTTTTAAAGTTTTAAAATATTAAAAAAAAATTATAACTTAATAATTTATTAATTAATATAAATTAATTTCTTTTTATATATATATAAATAATAATAAATAATTTTATATAATAAAAAACTTTTTTTATAATAATTAAAAATCTTTTTTTAAATTTTATAAAAAAATAAATAATTAATATTTTTAATATTAATTTATATATATTTAAAAAGATTTAATAATTATTACTTTTTTTATTTATTTATTAATTTTTTATTAATTTAATAATATTTATTTTAATAAATAATAAAAAGAAAAAAATTAAATAATTAATTAATATTTTTTTTATTATATTTTTTTTATTTATAAAATATATTTTATATAATATTATTATAAATTTTTAAATTAATAATAAGTTTTTAATTTTTTAAATTATTTAATAAATGTAATATATTTTTATAAAATAATATATTTTTTTATAATATATTTTTTTAAATTATTTTATAATTATAAATTTAAATATATTATATAAATATTAATTTAAATTATAAATTTTTTATTATAAAATAATAAAAAATTTATAATTTAAAATAATTAAAAACTTTTAAATTATTTTTAAATTATAATTATTATTTAAATATTATTAAATTTTAAATAAAAAAATAATTATATTTTAATATTTAAATTATATTTTATAATATATAATAATATATAATATATTTTTAATAAAGATTTAATTTTTTATTAATTATTTTATATTAAAATTTATACATTTTTTATATTATAAAATATTATAAAATTAAATGATATATTATTATACTTTAATTTTAATTTTTTATATTAATATATTTATTATATTTTATTATTAAATTTAAAATATAATTATAAAAAATATAATATAAAAAATTAATAATAAATATAATTATATAAGAAATTCTTTTATTAAATATAATTCTTTTTTATTTTTAATTAAAATAAATTTATAAAAATAATTAATTATATAATTTTTAAATATTAATAATATAAACTTTAATTTTTAAATATTTTTTTATAAATTATTATATTTATTACTAAATTAAAAAATTTTATTATTTAATAAAAAATAATATTTAAATTATTTATAATATTTTATTTATTAATTATTTTTAATTTTATATAAAAAATTATTTATATAATATATTTAATATTTTAAAAATAATATTCGAATAAAAAATATTTTATAAATTTTAAAATTATATAATTAATAAATTTTAATTATACTTTTTTATTTATTTATATATATTAATTATAAATATAATTTAATTTATTAATTATTAATAAACTAATATTAAATTATTAAAAAAATAAATATATTAAAAAATAATAATTAAAAAATAAACTTTTTAATAAATTAAAAGTTTTATTATTTTATTTATATAAATAATTAATAATTATTTTTAATTAATTATTTATTAAAAATATATAAATAAATATAAAAATTAAATTAATTATTATATTAATAAATATTTTTATATTAATTTTATTATAAATTTTTTATTTAATATTACTTATATAAATTATATAATTAATAATAAAAATATTAAATATAAAATACTAATTTTTATTTAAAATTATTTTATTAATTAATTTAAAATAAATATATTATATATTAATCTTTTATAATATTTTATAATATAAATATTATAAAATTATATTATAAATTTAAAATATTATTTTTAATATAAATTTAAAATTTATTTATAAAGATTTTAATAATTAATTAATTATAAATATTTTTAAATAAAAATTAAAAAATTATAAAAATATATATTTTTATATTTATTAATTATAAAATATTAAAAAAAATAAATTTTTATAAAATATATAATTCTTTTTATTTATAATTATAAAAATTATAATAATTTTAAAAAAATAAAGAATAATTATTTAATTTATTTATATAATTTAATTAATATTAAATATTAAATATATAAATTTAAAACTTATTTATTTTTAAATAATACCTATTTAATATATTTTTATATATTTCTTTTAAACTTTATTTTTTTATTTAAAAATATTTAATTATAATTTTTATAATATAATATTATTAATATTTAAATTAATTTTTATTAAAATAAATATAAAAGTTAATAATAATATTTTTATAAAAATTAATAATAAACTTTATTAATAAATATATTATTAATTTTTAAAATTAATATAAATAAAAGTTTAAATAAAAATTTAATATAAATTTTAAAATAAATTTTATATTAAAATGTTTTAAATTAATTACTTTTTTTTTATAATTTTTTTTAATTTATATTATAGTTTATATAATAAAATAAAAAATATAAATTTAATTATAAATAATAAATTAATTTTTTTTATAAAAATAATAATATTAATTTTAATAAATTATTAATTGAAAATTTATTTTATATAATTAAAATTAAAATTAATAAATTTAAAAAAATAAAATAAATATATTAAATTATTATTTTATATTTTTATTTAGTTAAAATTTATAAAAATAAAAATAATAATATTATTTTAAATTTAAATAATAAATAATTAAATATATTATAAATTATATTTTTAATATTTATATATATATTTATTAAAAATAAAATTAAAATAAAATAAAATAAAATAATTATATTTAATATTTAATATAAAATTATATTTTATTATAATTAAAATATAATATTTATTATATAATAAAATTTATATTATTTTTAATTTTTCATATTATTTTTATAATTAAATAATAATATAAATTTAAAATATTATTATAAAATAATTTATATTTTTAAATAATATAATAATATATTATATATAAAAATAATATAAAAAAATAAATTTAATAATAAATAAATAAATTTAAAATTTAAATAAAAATATTATTTTTAATTATAAAAGTATTAATTAACTTAATTTTTATATATATAAAAATTTTAATAATTATTATATTATATATATTTAATTAATTTAAAAGTTTATATTATAAGTATAAAAGCATTTAATTAAATTATTAAACTTTATTAATTAAATTAATTATATATATATATATATATAATTTAATATAATAATTAATTTATTATTAACTATTATTTTAATATTAATACTTTTTTACTTTTTTAATTTAAAATCGAGTTTCTTTTTCCTTCCCTTCGTTTTTTTTTAATTAATTAAAAAGCTTTATATATTAATAAAACGGGTTAAATTATTTAGAATTATTATTAAATATATAATTATAATTTACTCGTTTTAAGCGGTTAAAATACTTTAAATCGACGTTTATAAACTAATTTAAATTACTCGGATTTAAATTACTTTTAGTAAGTAAAATCGAGTTTAAATTACTATTTATTTACTAGTTATTTATTTATTAATTACTTACCGGGCTATTATTAAATGTTTATTAACTATAATTAACTTTATTAATTTATAATATTAATTAATTTAGTTATTCTTTTTAATAATTTCTTTTTCTTTTTTTTATAATTTAATTAGTATAGTAAAAGTATTTCCGTATAATTAATTAAATTATTTAATTAATAAAAAAGTTATCGTCTTTATTCGATAGGTTTCCTTTAATTAAAATAGTAATCGTTATTAAAATTAATGTTATTTATATAATTATTTAAATAAAAAGTTATTTATAATCTTATTAATTAATTAAATATATTAAATATAATTTTTATATAATAAATATATTACCGCTTTATTTATATAATTAATTATTTAATTTATAAAACTATTAATTAATTTTATTTAAAAGTTTTTTAAAAAATATATATAAAGTATTTTAAATATTTTTTAAAGTTTTTATATAAATTTAAAAAATTATATAAAGTTATTAATTATAAAAGTTTATTTAATAAAAAGAAAAAGTTATTATAATTATTTATAGTTTAATGATTTTTTTTATATATTATAAAGGAAAAAGTTATTATAAAAAAAGTTTATTTACTTAGTCGTTTATTTATTAAAATAATTAAATTAATAGTAGGTAGGCTATTAAATAAGTTAACCGGTAGGTAATTAAACGTTAGTTTAAAAGTCTCGTAAATTTAAATTATTATTTATAAAACTTACTTAATAAAAAAGTCCTACTTATTAGTTTATTATTATAAAAAAAGTTATTAGTTTAATATTTTAATAAATATAAGTAGTTAAAAATAAATTTTATAAACTATGTAAATTATAAGTTATTTAGAATATTATTAATAAAAAAGTAGTTTTTAAATTATATAAAACGGTTAAAAAAGTTTTAAAGTACTTATTAAAAGTGTAAATAAAAGTTTAATAATAAAAAAATAGTTTTTAAATTATATAAAATAATTAAAAAGCTTTAAAAATATAATAAAATATGTAAAATAATAAAATAATTATAAATTTTTTTAATATATATTTAATTAAATTTTTTTTAAATTAATAATTTTATAATAAAATAATATATAAATTTTTTTAATATATATTTAATTATATTATTATTATAATTTATAAAATTAATAATTAAAAAAATTATTAAATTTTAATAAATTTAAAATATTAATATAATTATTTTATAATATAAATTTTTTTTATATATATTTAACTACTTAAAATAATTAATTATTTTTTTATATTTTATTATTAAAAGTTAGTAGGTAATTAATTAATATCGGTTAGCTTAGTTTTTATATATATAAAAATTTTAATAATAGTTATATTATATATATTTAATTAATTTAAAAGTTTATATCGTAGATATAGAAACGTTTAATTAAATTATTAAACTTTATTAATTAAATTAATTATATGCCTATGCACGTAACTTACTGTAGTAATTAATTTATTATAAATTATTATTTTAATAAAATGATTAATAAAATAAATAATTTAATAAAAATTAAATAAAAATATTTATTTTATTTATTAATTTTAAAACTTTTATAAATATTATTAATATTTATTATTTATAATATATAATTAAATAATAAATTATTTTTATATTATATTTTTTAATATTTTTTTATATTATTTTATTTTAATAAAATAAATTATTATAAAATAATATTTTTATTTTAATATAATTAAATAATTTAATTTTTTTAAATAATTTTTAAAAAAATAATTATTATTTTAAATAATAATTTTAAAAATTTTTAATATATTAATTTAAAATTTTTTAAAATTAATTAATAATATAATATTTTTAATTAAAAGATTTTAAATATTAATAATAAATTATTAAAATAATTGTAATTATAAATATTTATTTTTTAAATAAAATAAAAATAATAATAAAAATAAAAATAAATATAAATATAAAAAAAATTAATAATAAAAATAAATATAATAATAAAAATAAAAATTAAATTAAATATTAAATTTATTTTATAAAAATTATTAAATTATTATAATAATATAATTATATAATTATATTCGGATTTCAAAAAAAAATGTTTTAAAATTCTATACCTTTTAATAAAAATATAAAAGTAATTATAATATAGTAGTTATTCCCCGTAATATAATTTTAAAATAAAAAAGCTTATAATTATATAATTATAAATTCGAATTTAATAATATTAAGTTTAAGTAATGTATAATATATGTTAATTAGTTAAACGAATATGTTTTTAAAAGGTATATTACTTCCTTAATTAAAAACTTATAGGTTACTATATTTATTTAATAAAATAGTTTATGTTATAAGATACGTTTTAGTAGAGGAAGTGGGGGGGTAATGTGACGGTATGATTATATAGTTATATTTAAATTTTAGAAAGATGTTTTAAAATTTTATATTTTTTAATAGGAATATAAAAGTAATTATAATATAATAATTATTTTTTATAATAATTATAATAAAATATTTTTATTAATAATATTAGTTTTTAATAAAATATTTTTATTAATAATATTAGTTTTTAATAATTATTATTTTAATAATATAAAATAAAATAATAAAATATTAAAAAGTATAATAAAAAAAAAAAATAAAAAAAAATAAAAAAAATAAAAAAAAATAAAAATTATAAAAAAAATAAAAAAAAAAAATAATAAAAAAATAATAAAAAATATAAAAAATTATAAAAGAAATAATAAAAAAATAAAAAATTATAAATAATTTTTTTTAAATTATATTATTTAATTTATAATTTTTCATTTTTATAATTATTAATATAATTTTTTATATTTTATAATTTTAATTTATTTTTTATACTATATTATATTTAATTTTATTTTTTAAAAATAAAAAATTATTATATTAAATAATTTTAAAATAATAATTATTTTATTAAAAAAAATATAATTAATATTATAAATTTTTTATTTAATTATAATAAAACATTTATTATTTTAATTAAAACTTTTTATATTATTATATTAATTTTTTATATATATTAATATATATTTTTAAATTTTTAATTATATATTATATTATATATATTAAACTTTTTAATATATCAAAAATTTAAAAAATTAATTTTATTACTAATATAATATAATATTATAAATTAAAATATAAATAAAATAAAAATAAAAAATTATATTATATTTTATAAATTATATATTTAATTTTAATTTTTATATTATAAAGTATATTATAATTATTATAATATAATAATTAAATTTTAAATAATAAAATTATTAAATTTTTAATTATTATATTATAATAATTATAAATTAAAATAATATTAAAAAAAATTAATAAAATTTTTATTAATTTTTTTTATTATATAATAATTAAAATAATATAATTATAATATAATTATAATAAAAATAAGTTTTTTATTTTTTTAATAATAATTAAAAGTAATTTTAATTATATTTTAATAATAATATTATTTTAATTAATTTTTATTTTATATAAATTAAAATAAATTATTAATATTTTTATAATTATATTAATATATAATATTAAAGTTATTCGGGTATATTTAGTAAAATATATTAGGAAAAGAGCGTGGATAGCAGGGTATGCTCCTAAACGGGCTAGACGAATAGCTCCCAGGGCCCCGTCAGGGGCTTTCCACATGGTTTTCCTGGTTGGGAGAAACACCGTACCTGAATGTGTGGTTGGTCGTCAGCTATGCAGTTGGTTAACTTAAAATCTGACCTATATACTTGTGCATAAATCCTTCGCGTCAGACATAAAGCTATCTCCTCCGTTCCGCGCCCGAGGAGCTTTCGGCGGCGAACTGCGGCAGGGACATTCGATGGGCCCCACTAGGAGGATGCCTACCTAAGATTGTAAACAGCTTTAAGCGGCTCCCTTGGCGGCCTGCAACTCTCGATTACTACCTCCTATGTCTTGCAACTAACGAATATTGCCGACTATATGCGGTTCTAGAAAGACAGGCCTGACAACCTAGTAGGTATCTTCATATATCTCACGCGGAGCAGCCCGTGCTTGTGCATGTTGAGAAAACATCCTTATAAGAAACACATGCCGACTGTTTTTCATTCCCTACGGTCACAGCAAAAGCATGATACACTTCAACCCATCAAGAGCTCAGCACAGGCGCGCGTATGACCGGTGTCACCAGGCAAAAAGCAAATGCGTCCAGTATGGCGACCGGACATGCGAGCGCTGCGAGCGGGCCAATGTCAAATGCTCATACAGCCCGCGGGTCAGGCGCAACCGGGTGCAGCAGGCAGCACCGTCGCCATCCTCGCCGGCAGCCGCGGACGATCCGTTGAACATGTGGTTCAGCGTCGAGTCCGACTTTGACGAGGCGTTCCTGGCCACCTTTGGGAGGGACTCTGCCAGTGAGCTTCCCGCGCCGGTTCTGAGCCCTGTAGATTACGTGGGGCCTGCTACCTACGACAATTTGTCACCATCAAATCCAAGTCGATCATCGTCTGTCGGCTTGACACTGCTCGGACAGACCGACGGGGCCCGCGAGTCTATGCAACAAGACGTGTCCGACTGGCTGAGCAGCGTGACCGACAGGACCGCTGGGTCTGCCACGACCGTTGCGTTGCTGCCACCACCACAGAATGGAGTCACAGGCGGAGACTCGGCAGCCAACTTGACGCACTGGATGAACAAGCTGGCACATCTAAATACAAAGCTGACCGAGCACGCGGAATTTGTGCCGCACGGCGACGCGATATCCACCCCTCCGCCGTCCGACGGGAGCTACGAAAGTATCATCGACCACACCTTTCATCACAGCGAGTCCTTCATCCACATCCTCGGCGAGATGTGCCACAGGCTGCCGCCGCTGCAGCAGCAGACGCCCGGAGCCAGTGGCGTCCCGGGCGGGTCCCCGTCCCTGGACGAGCCCTCGTACCTCATGGTGATCTCCACATACCTGCGCTTCCTGGAAATGTTCGACAGGAGCTTCTGCTACCTGATGGCCCACAAGGGCAACGGCGCGGACTCCTGGGCGGGCTCGAGCCCCCAGCTGCCGAATGTTTCAATTGGGTCCTTCACGCTGACCAAGACGTCCGAGACGACGTCGCTCCTCCTGCTCAACCTGATGGAGTCGATGCTTAGCCGGGCAAGGAAGCTCGTCTACCAGATGATGTGTGTAAAAGATGCGATGGGCAGCCGGGGAATTCCGCCGGGCTTGCCGTCTATACTTGAGCCCGGCTCGGCTCTGAAGGCGATTCGGGCGAGAGAAAACAGGTTACTAAACTCAATGGAGCGCGTAAAAGCTGCGATATAATAGCGAAATATTAATACCGGGACAAGCACAAAAATAGAAATAAACGGTCTAGAAATACCTGAAAATCTTAAAATAACCCCTCTCCAAATTGTCTGTCAAAAAATGAATCCCTTGAATATGAGTGGAAACGTCTCAGCGTGGCGGAGCCTATGAGAACCGTAGGTAAATCCTTCCCGAGGTCGGAAGGATCATTACACACAGGACATTTCTGATTGTCAACTACCATGCGGATGTGTTGTCAATAAAAAGTCAAGCCTTCACTCAGAATACCATTGCAAGTAACCCGAGAAAGCTCTTTCCACCAAGAGCGCCTTAATTTTAACATTTTTGTAAACTCCAGTGTCAGCTACTCTCCTCAAAAGAAGGGACATTTAAAAATTCTTATTTAATCAATCAAGCATTTGACATGTTTAACATTTGAAAAGAACAGGCTGCTACTATTTGTTCTATTCAAAAGGCGTTGTTATGCTTCTTGGAATAACACTACGAATTAATCCAATTCCTAGCTATTCCTTATGTTTGCTACTCCTTAACGAGAATTATGCATACAGATTCAGAACAAGACCAGCTAGCTATTCCGTACAACTGTCCTAAGCCTTGATAAAAGAATTGAAGAGGAAACTGCATCCCTTTGTGATCATTTATGAGAGGCTGAAAATGAGGCTCTTAGTGTAATGCAGATGTGTGGGACGGGTTGTGTAAGTGTGTTTTCTGAGTTGAGCGGCCCAACCCACGCCACGAGCCCGAGCTCCTTGATGCATATAAGCGCCCAAAAGACCGTCAGATTCCCCTGAGCATGGCTTTCAAGGCTACTTCTCCCATATGATTCGTCATATAACCCTGGGCATGGCCTATAATGTAACATCAGACGGGGTTTATGTTATACACCTATGATGGTTTTGTCCTAGGTCTGGATGAGCCGAACTATGAATGTATAAAAAATGGATCGGAGGCTGACCAGTCTGCCCTCAGATACCCAAATTGTGTTGGCTGGAATCATGGGACGCCACAATCTATGCTATACAAGCCATCATGGTAGGTACCGTCTCCCTCACTTCGCATCATAATCGCCGGATGCACCTTCTTCGCCTTACTTCATGACGTAAAATTCCCCTTGATTGTAATGTTTCCAGGCACAGTGTTAATGGCCTGTAGAATCCCTCGAATCCGGATCGACAGCCTTCTCCGCTCCTTTGCTGTGATCCGGAAGTCTCTTGAAAGGTATCACCAAGGTGATCAGAACGGCCAAGGCCGCGCCCGCCAGGGAGCAGGTGAACACGTCCCTGATTCCGACCATGTACGCGTTTATAACAAGGTCTAGATCCGTGGCGCTGAACCCATTGCGGATTTCGGAAGCACCCATTCCAAGAACAGCCGCAGCGTCCAGGTCTGGAGCCGTGCTCAAGAGGGTTTGTAGCAGGCGATTCCCGAAGATAGCCTGGGCCACGACGAGGAAGACAGCACCAGCGCCCGATTGGCATGCTGTTTGGTCATGTGGTCAGTCTTTGCGGACCCAAGAGTATCGGCCACAAAATGAACACTTACTGAACATGAGCGCAGTGGAGCTGGGCACGTCCTCGGGCTTCGACAAGCCCTGCACTGCGGTGACGGGAACCTGGTTGCCGAAGCCGACGCCGAAGCCGAAGAGCACCTGGGCACCGACGTACCAAGATTTCGGGGTATCGACGTCAAACTCATATAATAGGGCCATTCCAGCAGTCATCAAGAGCGTGCTGACCAGTTGGTCTTTTGTCCGTTAGTGTTTTGCTGCAGAATCTGAAGTGAGACGAGGGAGAGATATGATTGAGAAAGCCTCTCGGAAATTTCATGCGTCATATGGAAAATGATCATACTCACTGGGTACCAGGTATCTCGTCTTGCCAATCGTGGCACCACTAGACACCGCACCAAGAGCAAAGAACGCGAGAAACGGCAGCGTATAGACGCCGCTCATGATGGCAGATTGGCCCTTGATAGACTGGAAATAGACAGGGAGATAGAACATGACCTGGTAGAAGGCCGAGTTGGACCTGCATGTTCAATCAAGAATCAGCCAGAGTAGCGGTGGAAAGGGCGTTGGGAAGACACTTACACAAAATTGTACAAAGCATTCGCCCACGCGATGCGTGGTTTGAGCAACCTCAAAGGAATCATTGCCCGTGACTTCTGGAAATATTCTACCAGAATGAAGCCCAGGAATAGGACGGGGAACATGACCAGCGTTGCGATGACTGAGCCGTCACTCCACGGTCTAGTCTGGCCGCCCCACTGCATGGCCAATGTGAGGCACACAAGCGACGCGAGCAAGGTGGCCAGTCCGGGGATATCCAGCTGCATTATGATCTCTTTCCACGTTGCTGGGGCTGGCTTGATGTGGTCTGGTATGTGTAGGAACAGGAGCAGCAGGACGATGACAGGAACGCCGAGCGGCAAGTTAATCCAGAAGCACCATCGCCACGTAACGCCGCTAGTGAATGCCCCGCCGATGATGGGTCCGAGGATCGTCGAGATCATAAAGACACCAGTCCAGATTCCTATGAGCAGAGGGTGCTTGCTGGGGTGAGAGACAAAGTTGATGACGATGATGGAGCCGCTCATGGAGCCGGCGATGCCGAGGCCCTGGATGGCCCTGCCCACGATGATGGACTGACTGTTGGGGGCGGCGGCGGCGGGGATGCTACCGATCATGAAGAATGCCATGGAGCTCAAGAACACCCACTTTGCGTTGCAGTACTTGTACAGCTTGCCCCACGTTGCCGAGGTCGCGGCGACGATGAGGAAGGTCGCAGAGCCGTACCAACCCACGTCGCTCAGGGAATGGAACTCGTCGGTGATCTGTGGAATTGCAGTGGATATGATGCCTATCTCCAGAGCTGTGAGGAGGGCGGCCATGTTGATGGAGAGCATGACCAGGAAGAGCTTGAAGCCCTCCACATATTGTGGCTCGACCGTCTTGTGGTTGTCCCCTTCATCACTGGCCGGCGCTTGAGGGATGCCATTGCTACTGGCGTTTTGATCTGTTGGGTTTGAGAAGTCCAGAGAGCTCTTCTCACCAGAGACACCTCCCCCTCCGTTTTGGACCTCAACTGACATCCTCCGGGTCCGTCTCAGTGGACGTGGGCCGTGTCGAAGCTGTCGATGTGGCGCAGTTCTCCTGGGTCAGATTGGTGAACAGGATTGCGTGTGCCTTGGTGAAATTATGGCTATGGGAGTAGAAGAGCAGAACAGAAGACTGGGGATGATGTTGAGATTACTGATGCATATGAATGAATCCGGAAGCCATCAACGACGTCTTATGTAGGAGGACGTGTATCGAAGATCACTTTGCTCTACCTAGAATGTTCACAATCCGATTTAATTTCACTGTTGCTTCCGGCAGATGACACCTGCTGAAAAATCTCACAAATGCGGCAAACACCCGAGAAAACCAAGAGTGGAATTAGATGGCTTCTCGGGAGTGGACGGCGAGTGGTCAGGTTCTGGGCTAGGACGGTTCGTCCGCCGAATGTCAGGGCGGACATCCTAAAAAGGCTAAATAAACCCTAGGAGACGTTGTCTCCGACAAAGCAGCGCTGAGAGTTATTTCCGCCGAACATCAGCTGATCTTCCGCCGAAGCTGACGGCCGCAACCGCCGACATGCACGACCGGCGCTGACAAATGTACGTTTCTTCCGCCGCTCACGTGCTTCGATTGTCCAGTTGGGCCGAACTTGCATTTCATTGTTATTATTCCCCCGTTGCCTGGCATCTCTTCCTCCGCGTTCCCACTTTGCGTCCACACACGCGTCGGACCAAGTCCAGCCTACCTCATCACTACCCTTGTCTGCTCCGAAGGACCACTGCTCCGTACCGGGTACTTGGCATATACAAGTACATAGCCTGGGCCCCATGTCGTCTGATTTAGCGGTAACACCCGATTCTGAGCCTCTGGTGAAGCGGAGACGGCTCCGAAAAGGGACACACTCGTGTTGGCAATGCAAGAAACGCAAGGTCAAATGCATTCCTGATCCTTTGGCCGATGGCGGCCCTTGTGACGAGTGCAGGCGACGTGGCTCACGTTGTGTTGGGCAAGAGTGCCCAGAGGACGCTCCTCTCACATCAGCTCCTACACCCAACCCAGACCACGCGGCTGTGGGTACCGTTGTCACTGTCGGCACAAAGAGCTTTCGCGAGGCTACGGGCTTCGCTTTCTACCATAGTAGCGAGAGATCTGGGCAAACGACACCGGCAAAGACCTCACCTGGTGACCAGCCAATCCACCGAAACGTCCTCACCACCCCGGCGTCAACTGTCTCGTCTCCCAGTCTAGCACATTTTAAGACACATGAAGTGGGTGCCCCGTCGTCCTGCGCGAGACTCACGGCACCAGAGCTTGACACTGCACATGTAATTGACTGTTTTATTCAGCGCCGTGCCATTGAGAGCGATGCCCTCGCACCAACCCCAAGGACTTCGGTGTCTGAGGAGCATGTTCGACAAGTCTGCCAAGGCAAATCCGAGACATTGTCTCAGTATTTGCATAGATCCCTTCCTTCACGCGAAGACACGGAAAGAATATGCACGGCCAGCCAGCACAAATCTGTGCTCGCTCACGAAATAATGACCATGCCATACACCACACTCTCTGAGAAGGGGCTCAAGACCCCCGAGACTTTACTGGAGATCCCCAGTCGAGATCAGCATCCGGTCTTGATTGCGAGACACATGCTCCTTCTGGCTACCTTTCTGCAACGTAAGGAAAATTTTGACTATTTCTTTCTACCCGTTTGGAACACTATATCTATCTCCCAAGTTTTAGACCCTCTCACTGTCTGCACCTGGAGACTATTTCGAGCTTCGGCTTATAAGAGGGGTTACAGGCGGGCAGTGTCTTATCAAACCCCGTTTTCGATGCAAACCTCCTGTCTCTGTCCTCGGATAGCTGAACTGAGATGATATAGACCTCCGCCCCGATCTGCACAAGGAGATCAAAGGCCTCTCAGAGTCTCCACAAGACATTATGGAACGACTTTCCGATCTCGCTATCCGCCTGGTAACGACAAACGATGAGCTGCTTGGAAGCATCGAGGGCCTTGAGTGTGTTATGATCGAAAGTGTATTCCAGGCGAATATTGGCAATCTGCGCCGAAGTTGGATGGCGGCCCGGAGAGCATTGAATGTCGCGCAGCTCATGGGGCTCAATCGAGCGGGCCACAAGGCACATTATGAGGTTCTTGATCCCGGAGCAAACTATCACCCACAGCTCATGTGGTTCCGGATACGTAAGCAGCTTCCGGATACACTTTTGACCCCTTTCAGCAAAAGACTCCCCTCTCTCCAGCCTGTGTCTCAGAGCTATGGGCGCATCGTGGCCTCGTCCTTGCTATTCTTGAATGAAACTTCTTTCTTGGTTCTGTGAAAGCTAATCTCAATGCTGCAGTCTTCATGGAGAGGTATCTCTGTCTGATGTTGGGCTTTCCCCAAGGCAGTCTTGATCGCAGTATGGGCTCCGAGGACTTGCTCGCAGCTGATACCCCGATAGGGCGGCTCGAGCGGATCCACTGCGTTGTCGCATCTCGGATTTTGGAGCGCAACGAATCTCGCTCAGGCATCGAAGATACCGCCCTGACGCGGTCCATCGACCTGGAGCTCCAAGGGGCCGTCAGAAGCCTGCCCAGCAAGTGGTGGCTGACTCCAGACCTGGACAGCAAGCTGACCGACGCCCAGGGCCTCTTCTGGAACACGAGGCGCATCTTCTCACAGCTCATGCACTACAACCTCCTGAATCAGCTACACCTCCCCCACATGCTCCACTCCTCGTCCTCCCCCGGGCGCGGCTCCGAATATTCGCGCCTGGCGTGCGCCAACGCCTCGCGCGAGGTGCTCTCGCGCTTCATCACGCTGCGCAGCTTCAACGGGATCGCCTACAGCTGCCGCACCGTCGACTTTCTGGCCCTGATGGCGGCCCTGACGCTGCTGCTGGCCCACCTGGACAGCCGCCGCCACCCGACCGACGCCGGAGACCTTCTCGCCCACCAGTACCACAGCGACCGGGCGATGATCGAGAGGGTCCAGGAGAACATGGAACAGGTCAACCGGCTGAACTCGGACGCGCTGAGCGAGAAGAGCGCGGACCTGATGCGCCGGCTGTTGACCATTGATGCCGATGCCACGGGCTCGGCCCCGGGCAAGGTCGATGTCATCCAGGAGCCAGCCGGCCCTACGGCGTCCCATGTGGAGCACAACCCTATTGTGAGCGTGCATATCCCCTACTTTGGCACCATCCAGATCTCGCGCGAGGGGATAAACAAAGAAGCCCCCAAGCCCGGACCAGCCTTCACTCCAGCCAGCGGCCCCGCGGAGTCGCCAAAGAGAGCTTCGCTACCAGGTGCTCCGGTGTACCTGCAAGATAACACGGAAATGGGTGCTGGGGCCGGAATTTGTGCCGCTGCCGGTTATGACAACAGCGACACGAACTTCGGGGCACTTGCCACCCCTGACACGGACGTGGCGGACTTGTATGATTCGCAAATTTTCCAGCAGGAGCAGTACCCTGGGCTGGTGGCAGGCAGAGAAGATTGGGCGTTTCAAGGTGTTGACGCTTTCTTCTTTGAAAGCCTCATGGGAGGCACCAGCAACAATGGCGATAAACCGATGGGTTGGCCTACAATGGTGGGCATCACCGATAGTAGCTAGGACTCCAATATTTTGATGGGGTGAACTACTCCGGACTATTTGGGTACCACTCGTATCTTAAATCTGCTACTATTAGTGTTGTGTGTTACTTAATGCTGGGTTTGTAAGCGTTCAGTACTGTATGAAGGTGCTATTTGTGACTCTTTTATGAGGAGTCTGGAAACGGATTAAAAACAAGTTCGACTACTCGGGTACTCAGCTGTGGGAGCCTCATGTGTCGTGATATAGGAGAATTAGATGGTTAACACCAGACCTCGTGATGATGATCCTTTGATGAATGGCGCCTTGTCTCGGGAACCTCGTATTTTTGCCTCTATTAATTCCGGACTGACTACTAGGCTACCAGCCCTGCCACCAACTGTGAGTACCCACAGAACTTGGCAAGAGCCTTTTTGACAGTGTTTACTCTTAGCTGCTTTCAGATAGGATCCTCTCTAAACCCCTCTCGCGTTCCGACTGCTTCCAAGCCCTGCTGCCGAAACACTTGGTCAGCGCATCCACGTGCAGCAGAATAAACCTTTTTTTAATAAATGAATAAAAAAGAGTCTAAAGAATTTATATAAATAAAAACTATTAAAATAAAAAAATATACTATTATTTTTACTTTTATATATAATTATAAAGCTAAAGGATAGCTGAAAAAGTAAGTAAATACTAAGAAATTAAAATGATAAAAGACTAAAAGTTTTGATTAGATGGTAAATCACACAGTGTGGCTGAAGCCATGTCTAATAAGGCCACAAGATGACTTCTAATTTAAAGGATCTCAACTTGTAACAAATCTATTTTTCTCTTCTATATCGTATCACAGAGCTACCTCTTAATTTGCCTCCATCCACTCTCTTTATTTTTCATGAGTGTCCGTGATTCCCTTAGAAGAGACAGCAGAACGTTGCCCTCATGAATAATACGGTGCTGATAGCAGCTCTTCCATATACCAAACTCGACTGCAAAAGAAGGAAAGAAAAATGGAGAAACGAGAAAAACAAGCTAAGTCGAGGATTCGAAATGACTCAGCGCCTTGGTGATCTGCTCATGAAGCAGATGCACCGTGCCGGGCATAGGCAGGTCGAGATGATTGGCGTCCACGGACAAGCACATGATGTCCCCCACATACCTGTCCCAGCCGTTGGGGCCCAGGTCCGCCTCGGTCTTGTCCGGCATGAGGCACGCGAAGGGGCAGGTGGATGTAGGTCGCGATGGTGCCGGTGCCGTCGGCCATCATGTAGAAGGGGGTCTTGCCGGACCGGGGGCTCCCGTGCAGCAGCGTGATCCTGGTGTCGGGCTGGGGCGGGTTGTCGTCCGGGGGGGACGGCTTGTCTGGCCTGTCGGCTGGCCCTGGGGTTGCTGTGGCCTTGTCGACCAGGACGCCAGACTCCTCGGAGGATAGCGACTCCGCAGGGGTGGCAGGCCCAGTAGAAATCCTCTTGGACGCGGACTCTTCACTGCTGGACGAGTTGCGCCTCGAAAGGGGCTTGGTGTCCTGGGAGGCCGCAGGGGCGTCTCCGAACTCGCGGCGCAGGTCGCCGACTGTGGGATACTGGAAGGCGAATTGGACGGGTATGTCGACACCCGTCTTGTCCCGGACGGCCGAGACGATCTCGATGGCCATGATGGAGTCTACTCCCAGGTCGGCTACCATGGTGTCGGGAGTGAGGTCAGACGCGTCGCCGCCTGTTGCCTTGAGGATGCTGTCCAGTATGGTCTCGAGGACCTGGTTGTCTGGTTGCTCATCGGCGTGCTGCGTCGACTCCACCACCGCCTCTTTGACCTGCGCTGCTGTCTCCGCGGCGGCGTCCTCCTTGGTCTTCTTCACGGGCTGCTTGGCAGTGGCCCTCACCGGAGCGCTGGTCGTGTGCGAGGATCCCGAGTGGCCTCCCTCGAGCACATTCTTCCACACCACCCTGGGCAGCTCCTGGTACCTCAGGTTGGAGCACTGCATAACCATCTTGGATGACTCGGAGTCGAAGACGTAGGCATCGCAATACGCCGTGTTGTCTTTCCAGTTGTTGATGCGCGTGTAGACCATGTATTTTCTCCCGGCCTCGAAATCGACAGTCTGCTCGACGCCGTCGAAGCCCATGACGATGAACGTCGTCCGAGGATCACTCTGGGGGTTCCCGTTCACCATGAACCCGGCCAGGTGCGCCAGGGCCTCACCCCAGTACGGCGAGAACGTAAAGAGGCTCCCGTTGGGGTCGTCCTCGAGCACGACGGCCGCGGCGGCCTCCTGGTAGTCGCGGGCAACGTAGGCCTCTTGGATCCTCTTGAACGAGGGCCCGAACTCGACGTTCCTGGCGAAGAGCGCGTATAGGGCTTCAGGCTGGAGCCTGTGGCCCGCACCCTCTTGAGAACTCCTTATCCTGGCATCCATTTTCTCCCTGATAAAGTAGGACACCCTGTCCCACTCGGACTGCAGCTTCTCGGTATCTCTGACCCGGACTGTCATCGTGCCGAGGTCCGTCGCCGGCGCATGTGGCGACACAGCCTTGAAGGAAACTAGCACCAGCTCCGCGGACGGCCCATCCATGACAGCAGTCGTGTGCAGCTCCCCGTCCAGCCCGACCAGTTTTCTTGTCAGGGGCGCCAGGAGCACCGGGTCATGGAGGGACAGGCTGCGCGCTCCTATGCCTTTCCGGCCGCTGTACTCGAGGGCGTACTTGGCCGCAGACAAGGCCGCATCGCAGAAGACGCTCCCGGAGGCCAGCCCGATCTGTTGCATCTTGTGGCTGTCAATGAGCGTCAGGAAGTTTGGGTCGGAAATGACCGCCCGGAAGGTAACCTCGATCTTGGGAGAGGACGACTTGTTGACCAGGTACTGTGCACAGGTGGCGAGATATGGCTCGGCTGGGGCCGACTTTGTTGCGGCTTGGAGGGTTGCCGGGGCTTCCTTTCCCTTGTCCGTGTAGGTGACCCAGTAGTCTTTCATATCCCATGAGTAAGTAGGCAAGGCTACAAGTCTGAGACCGCGCTCGAACGGCTTATGCAGTAAGAGCCAGTCGATATCGACACCAGCCCTGTACGCATTGGAGAGGCTGTTGGAAATGGTTGTCCAGTTGCTGGTGTTGGCATCGATGCTGTGCATGACCGCAGATGACGGTGAGAGAGTAGAGAGGACAAAAGATGCGCAGACGGGAGCCGGCCCAATCTCAAGCCAGACTGGGTTCTGGAGCTCGGACTGTATGGCGTGTAGCCCGCCGACAAAGTTGACAGGCCGACGCATCTGCTGGGCGAGATACTCTGGGTTGAAGATGCCCGGCTCCCTGACAATGGATCCAAGCAACGTTGAAGCCACAGGGATCCTTGGTGCCGCAAAGGTAACACCGGCTGCAAGAGTGGCGTAATCATCTAGCAGCGAATCCATCTGGAGCGAGTGGAATGCAAAGGGGAGGTTGAGTTGCCTCGCACGAACTTTTCCTGGTAGATCCTGCGTGGTTATCTCTGCCTGGAACGGAGCCAAGTCTTCAGTAGTCCCGCTTACAACGGTGGCAGTGGGGGTGTTAATGCACGCCACCTCGCAGGAAGACGGTGGGAGTTTTGCCAGGCACTTTCGTACGATCTCTGCCGATGCTGTCACCGAAAGCATGGAGCAGGACCCCGGCTCGCAACGCTCGAGAAGCATGATAGCACGGGAGCCCACGAGGTATAGAGTATCAGCCATAGACAGGACGCCGGCGGCATGCAGGGCGGCGTATTCCCCGAGGCTGTGGCCTATGACCAGAGAAGGCTCGAGCCCAGCCGATCTCCAGAAGGCAGTGAGTGCCAGCTCGACCGTAATGGTGGCTAGCTGGACCTGCACCGTGTTCTTTGAAGAGATGTCGCTTGCCGTGCCGGCGATGATGTCCACGAACGCAGGGAAGCCGTGGCCGGAACAGAGGGACGCGCACATCTCGACAGTCTCACGGAATACTGGGCTCGTGCGGTATAGTTCTGCGCCCATGCCGGCATAATGGGAACCTTGTCCAGTGTAGGCAAAAACAATCGGCTGCGTCGGTGGCGACGCTGAGGATGTCGAGTCTGGGGCTTCAAGCTTGGTGATCAGTTCTGCAATTGACGTCGCGGCGCAAGCGAAGCGGAAGGGGTGGTGCATCCTCCTTGCCGTCGTGGTGTAGGCAATTTCCTCCAACCTAGTAGACGGGTTTCCTCTGAGCCACTTGGCCAGCTTGGCCTTGTTTGCATGATAAGCAGCTTTAGTCCTGGCCGAGGTGGTGACAACATGGCTCGACCGGGGATCTGTGACTTGATCCTCGTCACCAGCCGGGACATACCTAGGTACTCTTCAAGCAGCATACATGCGTTGCCTCCTGCTGCGTCAAAATTATTGAGTAGGATGCGCCTCGGCTTGCCGGACTTCTTCTCAAAAGGCTTCTGCTCCGAGGGGATCTCGACGTTGATGTCTGAAAGGTCTGGGAACTTGGGGTTGAGAGCATGGGGCATACCCGCCTGTGGGGGGATGATGCCTGTCTGGAACATCTTGATGCTCTTGAGCAGCTCTGCCAGGCCGGCCGCCGCTTCGCTGTGGCCAAAGTTTGCCTTGATGCCCCCCACGGGCAGCGGACCCTCGGTGCGGCTCCTGTGCTTGAAGGTATTCGCGACAGCGCCCATCTCGGCCGGGTCGCCGGTCTGGGTGCCGGTTCCGTGCATCTCAACATACGAGATGTTGTCGGGGGAGACCTGTGCTTTGAGCATGACCTTCCGAAACAGCCGCTCCTGAGCTGCGGCGTCCGAGGTGGTGATAGAGGTGGAGTTGCCCGAGTGGTTCCTCCCCGACGTAGCTATCATGGCGAGGATGTTGTCGTTCTGAGCTACGGTATCCTTAAGCCGTTTGAGCACCATAGCGCTAACAAAGTCTCCGCGATAGTAACCATCGGCATCATCGCGGAATGTCTTGCAGTTACCCGTAGGGGATAAGATCCCCGAGTTGTTCAGATAGGTAAAGGAGTGGGGCTAGCTGAGGATATTGGCAGTGCCCGTGACTGCTATGTTGATATTCTTTTCCAGTAGGCTTAAGCACGCCAGGTGAATGGAGGACGTGGTGCCTGCGCATGCAGAATTGAGTGCGTAAGTAGGGCCCTCCTACTTGAACTGCCAAGTAAGCCGTCCAGAGCCAAAGGCTTGTTGAATGCCCTGCAGTGTGTAGGAATCATATTCGAGTATAGAATAAGTCTGCTTGTGCCAGTCGTCGGTAGCCTGCGCAAAAAAGGCACTAATGCGATTGGGGTTAACTGCCGTGGTCTTTCCATCTGTGTAGCCTGTAGACTCGAGCGCCTTATAAGTGCTTGTTAAGAATTGCCGGTGGTTGGGGTCCATTAGAAGTGCTTCCCTAGGCGAGATGTGAAAGAAGTGGGAGTTAAAGTGGCCCGGGTTGTCCATGAAACAGCCGTATCTAATCTTTATCTTGTACCGCTCATCACCACGCTCGTGGGCCGGGCAGAAATATTCATCAATATCGAATCGGTCTTTGGGGATCTCGGAGCAGAGATCCTTTTTTGATATGATGAGGTCCTAGAACTCCTTGACGTTGTCGCTTCCGGGACCGCGCCCGGACATACCCACAATGGCGATGCGGCCTGGCTTGATGCCTGTTGCAGGAGCACCATCTGCCCCAAGGAACGAGGTCTGGCTGGGGATCGCCACGTCTATCCCCGATTTCTTCAACATGTTTGCCACGTAGAGCGTGTGGCTACATACGGTGCCTGGCTGGAGGATCCGCACCGAACCAACGCCATCAAGCTTGGATTTGAGGCCGTCTACAACCTTGGTGATGTCCAGGGGGCGGCTCAAGACTTGCATGCAGATATCTTTGAGCATCTCACCCCAGTTGGCGTATACGGCTGCCGGGTCATCCATGCCCCAGAGTTGATGATTTTGCCCGCTGGGCTGCCTGTGCAGGGTGGCCGGATCACTCCCAACCATCGAGTCCCGTTCTGCGGTTGAGATGTCGAGAGTGTGTTGAGCCGCCTTGATTTCCAGAGGGTTCTTCGCAAGACCCTTGATAGCCGAACACTGATGGAGGACCAGCTGCAGCACTGACGGAGGCCCAATGACTGTAGCCCAGCCGTTTCCGACGACACCAACTTTTGCCTTCTTGGAGGATATCCCGTTGGCTCGTTGAAATTTGAGCCCTCTCCTCTCTGGTGGGTTGGGCCTCCTCATATATAAAGCAGAACTTGAATCGTACTGTATTGACTATACTAGTACTATACGTAACCATTCAGGAAGTCAGGGTTCATACAACCGCCCTAAAAGACTCGTGTTGAGGTTAGGGTCAAGCTAAGTCACGGTGTATGCATATGCGCTGGAGAGTTCTCAGTACCTAGGTAATTACTCCCTAACTTTTGCCGATCAAAGTCAGGCGATCCGACGCTGGCCCTTGCCGGAGGAGTTATCACCGGCCGGAAGCCCGGCGGCGACTTCGGGACCAGAAGGATCCATGACCACCGAGCCTTCCGCAAGCGCCCGTTGGTATGTAATATGACACCAACACGTGTTTCCGGAGGAGGCGGCGGGTGTCTAGAACGTTGAAGATGCTAGACGTCTCCCAACCTGCATGTGAACGCTGAACCATGTGTAAGGGGAAGCAAGTTGCGTACCAGCAGTATCCTGGATTTTGCCCGACAAAAGAACCTCTTTCCTGTCGAGATAAGCCTTCTCTAATCTCAAAGCAGCAATTCACCGTCCCTGCATCTGATCGGTAGACGCACCACCCTCTGCTGCACTTCTGCAGGCTGAAGGCTCAGCGCCGTGGGGGCTGGAGACATGCAGAAACCCTGCAGATGGCCTGCTGTGGCAATGGGCTCGGCTCCACCCGACGACCAGTCTCGGCGAAATGCTTCCACAACCACCACCAACTCCAGGCAAGAGGAAGAGACACGACGCGGCCAACTTCAAGGGGCGACCCGTAATGCTTATGTTGCTGGCTCGGCCCCCGGATCCTTCGCCGTCGGGTCTTACTGTATCATCGGGTGCTACCGGCTCGGTTTCGTGTTCACGGGCCAGGGCGCGCAGTGGGCCCGGATGGGCGTCGAGATGATGGGGAGGAGGGTCTTTGACGAGTCGGTGGCCAGGTCTGCCCGGTTCCTCAGAGACATGGGCTGCGGCTGGGACCCGGTGACGGAGCTGAGGAGTCAACTCTCCCCTGAGCGTCACCATGTCGGGCGACGTTTCTACGCTGGACGCGCTCAAGGCCGTCCTAGATCAGCGTGGCATCTTCGCCCGCCGGCTGCAGGTCGAAGTCGCCTACCACTCTCCCCACATGCACCTCTGCTCTGGAGAATACTACAATTCCATCGCCGACATAGAGCAGGACACCGCCGCCGAGAGACCGCCCACCACGATGGTCTCGAGCGTCTTCGGGTGCGACGTCGAGCCCGAGCAGCTGGGGCCGTACTACTGGGTCCAGAACCTGATCAACCCCGTGCTGTTCTCAGACGCCCTCAAGGAGATGGTGTCAGGGTCGTCGACATCGGCGAGACCTTCAGCAGAGGAAGAACAGACCGTCCGTTCCTCATCAGCCCGGCCACTCTGGACGCCGCATGGCAGGGCTGGCTGGGGAGCATCCTGCACGGAAGCGTCCACGGCGGCGACATCGACTCCGACAAGCTCTTCCTGCCCACTTTCCTCGGCGAGATGGAGCTCTCGGCTCGCGTGCCGGCTGACGTGGGGTATATCATGCGCGGTTCCTGCCGCTCAGAGAGGTACGGCTTCAACGAGATTTCGGCAGATATCAACTTGTTTGACAGTCACCTTTCTAGCGTCTTCATGTCCGTCGGTGACTTCCGCATGTCACTGGTGGAGATGGAAGACGCTGCGGAGCTGGGAGAAGCAGGTGCACTGGAGGCTGACCCGGCGGCCATAACGCCTGTGGTGCGCTGGGAGTATGCTCTGGATCTCGTGGGGTCTTCGGAGATTAGCCAAATAATCTCGGGAGCAGGCTGCTTCGAAAATGTTCTCCAGGTATGCCACCTCCCCACCTACCGTGCAAGGCCTAAAGGCCATCCGGGGACCCAGACGTAGGTCACTAACCGTTGAGTGAAGCTCGCCCGGATGGTGATCCACCAGCATCCGGCTTCAAATGTTCTACTGTCGTTGAGCTCCTGCAAGGCTCGGAGGACACGACTGACACAATCCTTTCTAAATTGCCAAAAGGGACCATCCTTCCCACTCACGGGCGTTATGTTGTGGTTGACGGGCAGGATGTTACCCCCATCGCTAGGGATCCCGGTGAGCTGCTATTCGGCATGGACACCATCGACACGTTCTCGTCGGCAACAACTCGCTCGGCAGATGTCTTTGTCATTTCTCGGGAGGTCCCCAATGCGCTCAAGGAGAAACTGGGCAGCATCTTGAAACGACTGTGCCGCCACGACAAGCCGGAGGACCATTCCCTGGTCATTTTGGCCGCTGCTGCTGATTCGGGTGACGACCTAAAGGCCGAGGGGCTTGACATTGTTGCCTGCGTGCCGGCAGACACCGGTGATGAGTGCGTCTTCCTCTGCCAGTACAGTGGCTGCGACGGGAAGAAGCAACCAGAGAAGCTCACTAATGGCAACCATGCCCCGCCGGAGAGGATCACAATCCTCGAGCCGGCCGTGCGATCCCCCGAGCTGCAGTCGTTTTCGCAACAGCTACAGGACCTGCTCGAGACACGGGGGTACTCTGTCGGCACCAAGGTGGGCCTCGACGACGCCGGACCTGAGCAAGATACGACATGTGTCTCGCTGCTGGAGCTAGATGAGCCCATGCTCGGCGCCCTCTCGGCTCTCGACTTCCACAGGCTTCGCGGGCTGTGGACTGGCTGGGCGGCCTGGGCCGCAGCCTGGCGGTGGAGCTCTCCAGGTGCGGCGCCCGCCACTTCGCCTTCCTCTCGAGGTCCGGCGACGCGAAGCCCGAGGCCAAGGCGTGCATCAGGGAGCTCGAGGCAAATGGGGCACAGGCCAGGGTGTTCCGCTGCGACGTCTCGGACCAGAGCTCGTTCCTCACCGCGATGGAGCACTGCTCCCAGCAGCTCCCGCCCGTCAGGGGGGTCGTCCAGATGGCCGTGGTGCTCCGCGACGTCCTGGTCGAGAACATGTCGTATGAGGACTGGACCGCGCCCCTGCGGCCCAAGGTCCAGGGGACATCAAACATCCACCAGTACTTTGGGCACGACCGCCCCCTCGACTTCATGATCTTTTGCTCGTCCATCTCCGGCCTCTGCGGGAACCCGGGGCAGGCCCAGTACGCCGCCGGCAACACCTACCAGGACGCCCTGGCCCACTACCGCCGCGCCCGGGGCCTCAAGGCCGCGTCGGTCGACCTGGGGATCATGCTGGACGTCGGGATCCTCGCCGACTTGGGGACCACCAACTTTGACGTGTGGGAGGAGGCCCTGGGCATACGCGAGCGCGCCTTCCACGCGGCTATAAAGAGCTCCATCAGCGGCCAGCTGCGGCACCAGCACCAGCACCAGCACCAGCACCAGCAACAGCAGCAGCGTGCCGCCGACGAGCACCCCGCGCAGGTCGCCCTCGGCCTCGGGACCGGCGACGTGCTGGCGAGGAACCGCCTCCCCAGCCCCCTGTGGTTCAAAGACGTCAGGTTCGGGCCGCTGGCCGTCACCAGCGCCGCGCCCGCCGCCTCGCTCGCGGCGAAGCTCGCGGGTGCCGCCGGCGCGGGTGACCATTCTGCGGCGGCGAGCATCATCACTGGCGCCCTGGCCGCCAAGATCGCCGAGATACTGCGGATACCGGTGTCAGAGGTGGACCCGGGGCGGCCCATGTACTCGTACGGGGTGGACTCGCTGGTGGCGCTCGAGGTGAGGAACTGGATCACGCGGGAGGCCAAGGCGAACATGGCGCTGTTGGATATCCTCGCCTCTGTCCCCATGGAGCAGTTTGCGGTCCAGATCGCGCAGAAGAGCAAGTTGGTGGTGGGGTCTGCTTAGGGATGCGACGGGCTTCGGCGCTGAATCCGTCCTCTCCTAGCATCGAAATGCAAGAGCAGAGTAGCTCACCAGCCTTGGTCATCCAAGCTGACACTGCTTGGCTTTCCATCTTTGGCCGTGTCTTGGCGTGGGCAAGTGAACGGGAAGGCATGCAGTGTCGTGTACTAGTATATAGAAAAAGAAGCAGCAGGAGATAGTCAAGTATACTCTAGATATCAAATAAATCATGTACCAAAATATTGCTGCCATTGTATCAAAAAAAGGCCTGCCTGTGAAGGTTGTTAGAGCAAATATTCGAGTGTGCTACCAGAACTAACATTGAAAGCATCTCAGCAAGACGATATCCGCCCGGCTTGTCCGGTACTTTGACAAGTTAACTCCCCTTCAAGTTCTGTTCCGAGTTGCAATACGTTACGCAGCCGATCATTCCATGAGACCCTGGCCTCTTGCTGCTTCCTAACTCCAATAATCAAGATTGTGCAGCCAGCAAACTTGCAGTGTCAGCCAGATCCCTCTTCCGGCTCGCGGACATACCTAGGTATGTATCCGAATCCTGCCCAGGCCGAACACGCACCACCTCCCGACCGCATACCCCACCCCTATCTCCCATTACAACCCTGGCATGGCCCTGTAGCTCGCTCACCATTCTCGCCAAGCCTCACGAGTGTTCGTCTCGTCGGCGTGAGGCCGTGCCGGCGGGTTCGTGCAGGTTTCCCCACTCCATGCTCAGAAGCGGGACGGTTCCCACAATTCCAGGCCCAATTCGAGGCTGGCTTCCTTATGGCACAAGTCCGACATACTCTCACGCAATCGACGGGTAAGAACATTTTTTAGCGCCCGGGGTATCCCGTGGGGGCTCGGGTATCACTTTACTACGCCTCAAGGAATGCAATGATGGATGCAAGATACATATGTAGCTTGTTCCTTCTGTACCTTCAATGTTTCCAGTTCATTTTGGGACTCTAATCTACCACAGCGGTCTTCAAGGTCAATCTATATTAGCATTGAGTTCCTGAAAATAGCACCAGACACGGTTCCCCGGCAGAAATGGTGGAAAATCTAATGGTACTCCGATAGTTAGTATTTCTCGTGGTCTGCTCCATCCATCCCCTCGTATCATATGTCAGGAGCACACCGAGTTACTGCACTTTTTATATGTTGGACTCAAAGTATATCTATACTAACAAATAATACAGATAACACGCCTGAGAAGCGCAGATTCATTATTAAGCTTGATTTAATCATGGTCCCGTATGCCGTTCTTACATACTAGGTAAAATACATAGGTTCGACGCTATCCCTCCCTTATTAACTATTAATAACTATATTAAAAAGCTAACTAATACTATTATATAGACTAGGTAAACTTAAGTATATTTCTTATACTAAAAGAATAAAAAAAGAATTTAATTTTAAAAAAAATAAATTTATAAAATTTTAAATAATATATATTATTAATATTATTATTAAAATATTACTTAGGTTTTACGGTATAGTAGCTTGAAGTTTGTATTAAAATATGTGGATTTATAGAGTAGGGTTGTTTAAGAAGAAAAGAGAAGAAAAGAAGGTTTATTGTGGGTCTTAGGGTGAGAGGTAATGGTATGGTAGTTTTATTAATAAGGGGATCTATAGGGACCCCTCTCTATAAGGACCACCTGCTACTCTTAACCCTAGCCTTTAATTATTATAAGTATAATATCTTTTATATTTATTTTTATTTATATTTTTATATATTAAATAATTCCGGCTATAAATATACTTTAAAAACTATTTATTTTATTATAATATTATATATATTTATTTAAAAAAATAATTATTTATTAATTTTTAATTAGTTTTTTTAAAGTTTATTTTACTTTAATATAATTATTTTTATTTATTATAATGCTTTTAATTAACGGGTTTTAAATTAGTTTTTTTTTAATAATATATTATATATTTAATAAGTTAAATTATTTAATTATTAATAAATTTATAAGATTTTAATTAAGTTTATAAGTTTTTAATATTAAAGATATAAAATTATATATAAAAGTAGTATTTTTTATATTAATTTAAATTTTAAAATTTTAATAGTTAATTTAATTATAGCCGGGGCGTTATATTAGTTAGAAGGAGTTTAAAAAATATTAAAATAATATTAAATATATATTATTTATACCGTTATTATAATTTCTATTAATATTATTAAGTATTTTTTATTATTAAATATTATAAAGTATTTTAATTATTAAATATTTAATAATTATAATATTAAAGTTATTAAATTATAATTTAAATATAAAAATTATATTATATAAAATAATTTTAAATTAAAATATTTTAAATAATTTTTTTTTAATTTTTAATTTTAAATTATTATTTTAATAAATATATTTTTTAAAAATATTAATATTTATAAAAATATAAATAATTTTTTTTATAAATTAAAAATTTAAAAAAATATAATTTAATATAAATTAATAAAATAAGTAGTTTTATTGTTATTTTATATATATTTAAAAATATATATAATATTTTTATATTATAATAAATATTTAAAATCTAGTATTTAAAAAAAAATATTATATTAAAATAATAATTAAAATATTATAAATATTTATAACTTTAGTTTTATAATATATAAATAAAGTTAAAAGGTATTATTTTAATAATAATATTAATTAAAATGTTATAAAAAGAGTTATTTAATAAAACTAAGTTTTAAAATAATTATTATATAAATAATATAATTTTATAATAAAAAAGTTTTAATTAAAAAATTTAACCCTATATATATATATATATATATAATTTTAAAATAATATAGTTTAAAAAAATAAGTTTATAATTAAATAAATATTATAATTTTTATTTAAATATATAATTATTAATTTTAAAAAGTAGTTAAAATAAAAAAATAATTTATAATATCCTACCTTTAAGATTTTTATAATGAGGCTTTAAAACTTTTAAAAAAAAATTTAAAAGTAATTTATTAAAAAATAAAGGGAGGGTATAATAAGCTTATTTTTTTTTTAAGTTTATACTTTTATTATTAATAATAAGTAATTTTTTTTTAATATAGAAAAATATAATAAAAATAAAGGAAAGAAAGTATTTAAAGTTTTTTTATAAGAGGATTATAAGGATATATATAAAGCTATAAAAGATTTTATATATAAGTTTTAAGTTAAGGAAAAAATAAGTAATTAAATAAAAAAATAGTTATATAATATAAAGGAAAAATATAGTATAGTTAAAGTTATTAATAAAATAAAAATTATTATTTTTATATTAAATATTATATATAATTTAATAATATATTTTTTATTAAATTTTATTTTAAAAATAATTTAAATTATTATTTTTTTTATTATAAAATATTATAAAATTAATTATATTTATTATTTAAAATATATTTAAAAATATTAAATAATTTATATTTATAATTATATATTAATTTAATATATTTTTAAATATTTTTTATAATTAAATTAATATTATTTTAAAAAAAATTTTTAAATAATAGTTTTTTGTATTAATTTTTATTATTATTATTATATAATTATTAATAATATAAATACTATTATTAATATTTTTTATTATTAAATCTTTAATTTATTTAAAAAAGTTTTTTTTTATTTTAATTATATTATATTATTAATTATAATAATTTATATTTTAAATATTTATATTAAATATAAAAAATAAGTTAGTTTTGCCCTGAAAAATCGTGTTATTAATTAATATATATAAATAGAAAAATAAAACTTATTTAAATTAAAAGTAAGAATGATTATAAAGATAATGTAAGAGCTATTTTAAAGGTAGTAGTTAATAAAAGGGCGAGCGTAAATATTATAATAGTTTACTAAGGCCCTATAAGTTAATATTATCTTATATTAGATTATATACTAAGCTAGATTTTAATAGTTTTTATAATTTAAATTAGAGTAAAAATATAAAAATTTTAAAGATTTTTAAATATTAAAATAATATTTTATTAAATATTTACTTTTATTTTTTTTAATTATTTATATTTATATATAAATAATAACGTATAAAGCTATACTTATTCTTATTAAGTCTATTAATTATTATAAAATTAATAGTTTTATTTTATTATATAATGGCATAGCTATATAAACTATATTTTAAATTGTAGAATGTTTTGTAATTTTATATCTTTTAATAGGAATATAAGGGTGGTTATAATGTAGCGGTTACTTCCCGTGATATAATTATAGAATAAAAGGGCTTATAATTATATAGTTATAGGTTTAAATCGAAGTAAAGTTAAGTTTAAGTTATTATATAGTAAGTATTAACTGGTATAATTAATTAGTAAATATATTAAATTAATAAATATGCTTTTAAAAGGTATATTACTTTCTTAATTAGAAATTTATAGATTATTATATTTAATATAAATTAATTTATATTATAAAATATATTTTAATAAATAAAATAAGGGGGGTAATATAATGGCATAGTTATATAAACTATACTTTAAATTATAAAACGTTTTATAATTTTATACTTTTTAATAGAAATATAAGGGTAGTTATAATATAATGGTTATTTCTTATAATATATTAAAACTTTATAAATTAAAGTTAAAGACTTGTATTATTGTATTAAAGAAAGTTTTTTTTAAAATTTAAACTGTATTTAAAATTATAATAATTAGTTTTTTAAATTAAATTATTTAAATATTTAAGTTTATATATATAAAATAATAATAAGTTATATAAAAAAATGTTTATATTTTTATATTTAAAATTTTAAATAATAATATATAAAATTTAAAATTTTTTTAAAAAATATAATTATTTAATAAATTAAATAACTTAATATATAATAATAGTATCTAATTATAAAATGTTATAATATAATGCTTTTAATATTCTTTTAAAGCTAATATTTTATTTATTTATTTTAAATTTCTCCGCTTTTAATTATATAATTTAAATAAGTAAATATATAATAATAACATAAAATATTTTTAAAAATTATTTTATTAATAGTGGCTTTAAACGTTTATTTATAAAACTATTTATATATTTCTAAAAGATTATAAAAAATTTAAAAAAGTATTAAAAAAATATTGGTTATTAAATATACTTAAGTATTAGTAATTAAGTATTATTATTTCTTTTTAAAATAATTAGTATAGTTATTAAATTATTATTAATAATAGTTTTTTAATATAAATAGTTATTTATTATAAATATATTAACTTTAATTAATATTATAAATTTTTTATTTTTTAACTTTAATATATTTAATACTTTATTTAATAGTTAATAATTTAATAAAGTTTTTAAAATAAGTTTATTTAAATAAATAAATATAATTATTTTAAAAAAAATTTAAAATTAAATTTAATAAATATAATATTTTTATATTATATTATTAAATATATTATTTTTTATTTTTTATAATATAAATAATATTTTTTTTATATTAATTATATATTTTATAATAATATTTTAAAAGAATATTATTAAATTTAAATATTTTTAAATATTTTTTTTAATTATTTTTAATAATTATAAAATTAATAATATTTTTTTTAATAATAATTTTTTATTTATATTTTATTTTTATTTTATTTATAATATTTAATAATTATTATAATAATTTTATATTTTTTTTAATTAAATAGTAATATTATTAAAATTAAATTTTATAAATATTTAATTAAAATTTAATTATATATTAAAAATAAAAAGTTTATTTATTAATATATTAATATAATATTATTAAATATTAAGTTTTATATAATTAATATAATTTTAAAAGATTTTTTAATTTTTTTATAAAATATTTTATAAATATTTATAAATTAATTATTTAAGTTTTTTATAAAAAATTTTAAATAAAGTTTTTTTTTATTTAATATAATTTTTTATAAATAAAAATCCGTTTTTTAAAAATTAAAATAAATATTTATAATTTTTATTTTAATTTTTAATTAATTATTTAATAATACTAATTAAATTTATTTAAAAAATATTATATAATTAATATAAATATATTAAATTAATCTTTTTTAATATTTATTTTTTTTTATTAATAATTAATATTATTTTAATATATATATAATATTATTTAAATTAATTAAAAATTTTTATATAGGGATTATATATAATTTAAAAATTTTATATTAATATTATAAATTATATATTATAAATTTAAATTTAAAATTTAAACTTTTTTATTTAGGAAATTTAAATATAAAATAAATATTTTAAAATAATTATTAATTATTAATTTAATTTAATAATAATTATAAAAATTAAATTATAAATTAAAATAAAGGAATTTAATTTAAATTAAAATTTAAAAAATTAATTATTATTTTTAAATATAAATATATTATATATTTATAAATTTAATAAATTAAGTTAATTAAATTAATTAAAAATAATAAATATAAAATAATAAAATAATTTATATTAAAAATTTAATAAAAAATAATTTAATATAAAATTAATTTATATAAAAAAGTATTCAAAATTTTAAATATTATTATTAAAATTTTTTATATTAATATTATAATATATATATTTAATATAAAGTATATTTATATTTTAAAAATAATTTTTTTTATTTAATTTTATTTTTTAAATTTTATATTTATAATAATAAATTATTTAATAGTATTATATATTATAATATTATTTTTAATTTATATTTATAAATAAAATTTAAATTTAATTATATTAAATATATATTTTTATTAATAAAAAAATATTATTTATATTTATTTTATAAAACTTATAATATATATATTTATAAAAAAACTTTTTTAATAATAATATTATTATTATAAATATTTTAAAAACTAATTTTCCTATTAAAGTCTTTTTATTATAATTATATAATTATTATAATAAATTAAAAGGTAAGAAAATAAATTAAAATTTAAAAAAATAAAATTTATTTTTTTTATAAAATATAGCTGTAAAATAATAATAATACCTTTTTTTATAAATTTTAAAATATATAATATATATAATAAATAATTAAAAAAGAAATTTTAAAAAAAATAATATATAATTTATTAATTTAAAAAAATAATAAATAATTATTATTTTTATTAAAATTAATATTATAATATAAATTAATAATATTATTATTATTAAGTTTTATTAATATTTTTTTTAAATTATAAAAATTCTTTATTTATATTATTTAATTAATAAAATAATAAATTATATTTTTATTTTTATTTATAATATTAAATTTAATTTTTTATATTTTTTTAAATAATTAAATAAGTTAAATTTTATTTATATAATTAAATATATTTTATTTATTTAAAATTTTAATTAAATTATAATAATATTAATTTAATATATAAAATTTAAATTAATTTATTAAATTAAATATTAAATTATAATATATTTTAAAATAAAAATATATTATAAATTTTTTATTATTAATTATTTAAATAAATTTATTATAATAGTTATAAATATATTATTATTATATATATTTATTTAAAAATTAATAAAATTATTTTATAAATAATAATAATAAGTTTATTTAAAGTTATAATAAATATAAAAATATAAAAAATATAAATATAATATAAATATAAATATATAAAAATATAAAATATAATATATATATATATATATAATATTTATATTTATATTTTATATTTATATATATATATATATAAAATATATATAAATATTATATATTTTATATATATATATAAAATATAAATATAAATATATAAAAAATATAAAATATAAATATTATATTATATATATATATATAAATATAAAATATAAAATATAAAATATAATTTTAATTTTAAATTAATTATATAAAATACATAATAATTAATTGTAATTAATATATTATTATATATAAAAAATTATATTAAATAAATAATTTATTTAAAAAAATAAAATATTAAAAATAATATTTTATTTATTTTTTTTATTATAAATTTAATTATTATATAAAAAATAAAATTTAATAAAATTATTTTAAATATTTTTTAAATATTTATAAATATATTTTTAATTATATATATTTTATTTAATATTAAATTTTATTAAATTAAATATTTTTTAATATTAATTTAAATTATTATAATAATATTTATTTAATTTAAAATTAAATTATATAATTATTTTTATATTTATTTTATAAAATATAATTATATTATATAAAGTTTTAAAACTAATTAAATTTTATAAAATATTTAATTTATTAAAAAAATAAATATAAAATAATTTTATTTAAATACAAAAAACTTAATATAATTAAAAATTATTCGGTTATAATATAATAGTGTTATATTTTTTATTTTAATTTTAAAATAATAATATAATTAACTTTATTATTATTTATTAAATTTTTTATTTATTAATTTTTTTTAATTTAATAAAATTTAATATAATATTTAATTACTATATTATTTTATTAATTATATAAAATTATTAATTTTATTTAAATAATAATATATTTTAAATTATTTATTAAATTTTTTTTAATTAAAAAATATTATAATAAATTTAAATTATATATTATAATTATATTTTAAAAAAAGTTATTAATAATATTATGTATTTTAAAATTAAAATTATAATAAATATAAAAATATAAAATATAAAATATAAATATAAATATAAATATAAAAATATATAAAATATAAAATATAAAATATAAAATATAAAATATTATATTTAATATTTATTTTATATATTATTTATATATTTTTAATAATTAATATTAAAATTATAAATATATATAATAAAATAATATAAAATATAATATAAATATTTAAAAATTTAAATTTTATATTATATATATATATATATATATATATATATATATTTCTTTTTTTTAAAAAAAAATTAAAAATTAA
The DNA here is from genome assembly GCA_036986855.1 of Diaporthe destruens. NCBI lineage: Eukaryota > Fungi > Ascomycota > Sordariomycetes > Diaporthales > Diaporthaceae > Diaporthe > Diaporthe destruens. The sequence goes on along the minus strand of BTXE01000001.1, from coordinate 6,051,803 downwards.
AAAAAATAATTTTATTAAAAATTAAATTTAAATTTTTTTATATTATTAATATAAAAGTTTTAATTTTTTTAATTTTTAAATTTTAAAAAAGAATTATTTAAAAAAATATATATAAATATTTTAATAATAAATAAAATATTTAAAAAAATAATAAAAATATTTAATTAATTTAATATAATATATATATATATATATATATATTATTTATATTTAAAAGAATATAAAATTATATTTTTAAATATATACTTTTATATATTTTATTTATTATATTATTAAATTAATTTTTAATAATAATTATATTATTTAAAATTATTTAATTATTAAATATTTTTTTTATATATATTATAATTATTATAATTATAAATATATATTTAATTAAATATATTAAAATTATTATTAAAATTAAATTATAATTTTATTTTATATATTTATATTTTATAAATATTTTATTTAAATTCCTTAAAAAATAAAAAAAATAATATTAATAAATTAATAAATTTAATTTTTTTTTATTTTTTTAAATAATAAATTAATATATTTTTAAAACTTTATTTATATATGTTTATATTAATATAATATATTAATTAATATTTTATATAAAAATTTTAATAATTATTTTTAATAATAATTTTTATAATTAAAAATATAATTAATATATAATTTTTTTTAATATTATTTAATATATTTATATATATTTTTATTTTTTTATAATAATTATATATATATATAATATTTTAAAAAAAGTTTTAAAATATATATTTTTTAAAAAAATTATATAATATTTTATTTATTTTTAATTTATATTTTTTATTTAATTATTAAATATTTTTATTATTAATTTAAAAATTATTGATATAAATTAATATTTTAAAAATAATTTTATTTTATTTTAAAAATATATTATTATAATTTAAAAATTTAATTTAATTTAATAATTATATTTAAAAATAATAATTTTTAATTATAATTTTATAAAAATATTATATATTTATTTTCTTTTTTTATTTTTTTTATTTTTAAATTTTTTTTTTTTATTTAAATAAAATTTTAATTTTTTAAATATTATATTTTTAATATAAAACTATTAATAAATAAATATAATAATTAGAATTATAATAAATAAATATAATAAAAAAAATATTTTCTTTTATTTTATTTTTAATTCTTTTTTTAATATATTTTATTTATTAAAACTAATAAATATTATTTTTATATAATAAATAATTATTAATTTTTTAATAATTTTTTATTTTATTTAAATTAAATATATTAAATTATTAATAATATTTTTAAAATAATATTTTTAAATTATTAAAATATTAATTAATAAATAAATATTATAAATAATATTATTAATTTTTAAATATATATTATTTAATAATTTTTTGTTTATTTAATAATATTTTTTTTAAATTTTAAAATATAATAAATTAAAAAATATTTTTTTTATAAATTTATTTTTTAATATTTATTATTTTATAATATTTTTATTTAAAAATTATATAAAATTTTTAAAATTTAAATTTTAAATTAAAAATTTAATAAATATAATATTTATATTTAATAATTATTTTATTAAGTATAATTATAAATTAATTTATAAAAGATTTTTATAAAAAATGTTTTTAAAATTTTTAATTATAAATATTTTTTATATTTTTTATTTTATTTTTAAAAATATTAAAAAATTTTATTATATTTTTTAAAAAAAAAATAAAAAAAAATAAAAAAATTATTATAATTAAAAGAATATTTATTATAAAATATAATAAAATATTTAATATAATTTAAAATTAAAACTTTTATAAATGTTAATAAAAAAATATATTATAATATAAATTAATATATTATTAAAATTAAAATTACTTTTTTTATAATTTTAAAATAAATATATAAATTTATATATTTATTAATATTTTATTTTTTATTTTTTATATTTTAATTTATATTTAAAAAATAATTTTTTAAATATTTAATTTTTTATTAAATATTAAATATTTTAAATAATATAAAATTAAAAAATATATAAATATAATATAATAATTAATAATTAATAATTAATAATTAATAATTAATAATTAATAATTAATAATTAATAATTAATAATTAATAATTAATAATTAATAATTAATAATTAATAATTAATAATTAATAATTATATATATACTTTTATTAATATAAATAATAAATAATTATAAATAATTTTTTTAATTTAATATAAATTTTTTAATATTTAATTAAAAATTAATATTATTATATATAATATATATTATTTTATTATATAAAATTTCTTTAATATTTATAAATATAAATTTATTAATAAGTTTTATAATAATAAAATTATTAAATATTATATAAAATTATTTATTTTTTTATTATTTATATTATTATTTATAATAAAATATTAATAATTAATAAAAGTTTTAAAATTAATAATAAATTAATTATATTAAATAATTATTATTATATAATAAAATATTTATAAAAATTAAAATAATATATATATATATATATAATTATATAATAAATTAAAAATAAAAATAATATATAAAAATAAAAATAAAAATTAAAAAAAAAATTATTATTTTATATAAATAAAAAATATAATAATTATAATAATTAAAATTATTTAATTATTATATAATTATATATAAATTTATAATAATTAAATAATTTTATATATAATTATTAAATTTAATTTTTTAATTAATTAAATTTTATATTTAAAATTATTAATTTATTATATTTAAAATTATTAAATTATTATATAATAATATTTAATAATTAAATATAAAAAATATTTTAATTTAAAATTATTAAAATATTATATAATTTATATTTAAAATTATTAAATTATTATATTTAAAATTATTAAATTATTATATTATTATATTTAAAATTATTAAATTATTATATTTAAAATAATTAAATTATTAAATTTAATATATTATTTTTTAATATATAAATAATTTATATTTTTTAAATTTATTTTATAATTTATTTATATATTTTTTTATTAATATATTATTATATTATAAATTTATTTATAAATTTTATATTATTATTTAATTTTATATATATATATTATTTTATTTTATATAATGTATAATTTTAATTTTTTTATTTATAATTTTAAAATTTAATATATATTAAAATTAAATTTAAATAATAAAAATTATATTAATAGTAATAAAAATATTATTAATAATAATATAATATTTAATATATTATATAAAAAATTAAATATAAAAAATAAAAAATATATAAAAAAAAATTAATTTAATTTTAAATTAAATTTTTATAATTTTATTTATTTAAAAATAAATTATTTATATAAAAATTATTAAATATTAATTATTTAATTTTTTAAAAAATAATATTTATATATATTATATTTAATTATAATTATATATATTATTTTAAAATTATTAAATTTTAAATTAATTTTAATAAGCTTATATATTATAAAAATTATTTTTTTAAATAATATATAATAAAAAAATAAAAAAAAACTTTTATATATTATTAATTAATTTAATATATAATTATTAATTTAATATTATTATTAATTAATAATAAATAAAAATTTTAATTTTAATATAATTAATATATTAAATTTAATATTTTAAAAAAATAATTAATTATTTATTATAAAGTTTTTTAATAAAAACAAAAAAAGAATTTTTTAATTTATATATATATTATAAATAAAATATATTTAAAAAAGATTATTAAGTTTTTATTAAATAATAATTTATTTTTTAATATTTTATTTTTATTATTATTTAATAATTTAATTTTTTATTTAAATAAATAAATATTTAAAATTATATTAATTTTTAAATATAATAATATTAATATATTATTTAATAATAAAATTTTTAAATTATATTATTAAAAATTATAAATATATTTATAAATTATATATAATAATATTATTTAAAAAATTAAAAATATAATTTAAAAATAAATTAAAAATAATAAAAAATATTTTATATAATTTAATATATAGTTTTTTATTAATTTAAATAATTATTTAAAAATTATTATAAATTATATTAATAAAAATTTAAAATTTAATTATTAATTAATAAGTAAATTAATTTAAATTATATATATTTATAATTTATTATATTATATTAATATTAATAATATAATAAAATTTAAACTTTTAAATAAAATTTATAATAAAATATATATATATATAATATTTAAAAATAATATTTTAAATTTTTTTTAATATATTATTTAATTTTATTAATAAATATATTTTATTAATTTAATATAATTTATTTATATTTTAATATTTATTTAATATATATATATTAATTATATAATAATATTATATAAAATAATAAATTTAATAATAATATTTTTTTAAAAAAATTTAAAATAAAATATTATTTTAAAAATATTATAATTTTAATAATAATATATAATATATAATATATATTTTAAATTTAATTATTAAAATTATAATTAATTTTTTTTAATAAAATTATTATTAATAATAAAAAGTTATAAAAATTTAAATTATTTATTATTTTTATATAAAATATAAATAAAAAAGAAAAAATTTTTAAAAATAAAAAAAATAAAGTTTTTAATAAATTATTAAATATTTATTTTTAATTAATATTATTTATTATTAAGTTATATATTAATTTTATATAAATTTATTTAATAAAATATAATAAATAATAATAATAATTAAATAAAATAAATATATTAAAAAATAATAATTAAAAATATTAAAAGAATATAAATTAAAAAAAAGTTTTTTATTAATAAAAATTAAATTTTAATTTTATTAAATTTAATATAAAATTTTATTTAATATTAATTTTAATATATATTAATAATTTATATTTTATTAAATATTAATATTTATTAAAATTTATTTTATAAAATAATAAATATAATATTAAATTTTAAAAATTCTATTAATTAATTATTTAAAAATTTTAATTATAATATTTTATAAAAATTAAATATATATAAAAAAAAATAAAATTAAATAAAAGATTTAAAAAATATATTATTAATATTTTATAAGTTTATTATTTTTTTAAAAAAGAAAATATATTATTTTAAATTTAATATTATTTTTTATTAAATAAATATATAAAATTTTATTAAATTTAAAAAAGTTATATAAAAATAAAAAAATAAAAAATTTAAAAATAATATAAAGATTTTTAATTATAATTAATATTAATAATATATATTAATATATATTTTTTAAATTTTTTTATATTTTTATTTATTTTATTTTAAAAAAATTATTAATATAAAATTAAATAAATTAAATAATTATTTTTTAAATAATTTTATTTAAAATAATATATTAATTTAATAATTTAAAATATATATATTTATTATATTATTAAATTTTTAAAATAATTAAATATATATATAAAAAATATTAAATATAAATTAAAATTTTATATTTTATATATAAAAATTAAATAGTTTTATTTTTATTTTATATATATTTAAAAATATATATAATACTTTTATATTATAATAAATACTCGAAACCTAATATTTAAAAAAAAATACTATATTAAAATAATAATTAAAATATTATAAATACTTATAATCTTAGTTTTATAATATATAAATAAAGTTAAAAGGTACTATTTTAATAATAGTATTAATTAAAACGCTATAAAAGGAGTTATTCGACGAGACTAGGTCTTAAAATAATTATTATATAAATATTATAATCCCGTAATAAAAAAGTTTTAATTAAAAAACTTAGCTCTATATATATACATATATATATATAAATAAACCCACGATTAAATAAATACTACAATCCTTATCTAAGCATATAGCTATTAATTTTAAAAAATAATTAAAATAAAAAAATAATTTATAATATCCTACCCTTAAAACTTCTATAATAAAGCCTTAAAACTCCTAAAAAAAGTCTTAAAAACAATTTATTAAAAAATAAAAGGAGAGTATAATAAGCTTATTTTCTTTTAAGTTTATACTTTTATTACTAATAATAAACAACTTCTTCTTAATATGAAAAAATATAATAAAAATAAAGGAAAAAAAGTGTTTAAAATTCCTTTATAAGAGGATTATAAGAATATATATAAAACTATAAAAGATTTTATATATAAGCTTTAGGTTAGGGAAAAAATAAGTAATTAAATAAAGAAATAGTTATATAATATAAAAAAAAATATAATATAATTAAAGTTATATAAAAATTAATAATAAAAAATTAAAATAATAAATATATATTTTATTAAATTAATTTTAAAATTTTTATATAATAAATTAATTAATATATTTAAAATTTATAATAATAATAAAAAAATTAAAAAAATTAAAATATTATTTAATTTATTTATTATAATTATAATTTTTAAAATAAATATATTTATAAATTTAAATTAATTTATTATTTTATTTAAAAAAAAATAAATATAAAAAATTAAAAAAAAAGATTTATATTAAATTTAATTTTTATATTAAATATTATATAAAATATAAATATAAGTTATAATTTAAAAAAAAATAATTAAATATTTTAAAAAAATTTAAAAATTATATAATATAAATTATTTTTTAATAATTATTAATATTATATTTTATATAATATTAATTTATTTTATTATTAATTTAATATTTTAAAATAATAAAAAATTAATAAAATTTTTTATTTAAATTTATTAATATTAATATTTAAATATTTAAATATTTTAATAATATTAATAATAATAAAAAGAAATTTTAATATTAATATAAATATTATAATTATAAAATATATAAATTTATAAAATAATATTAAAAAAAATTAAATATAATAAAATATATTAAAAAAATAAAAAGTTATTAAAAATTAAAAAATATTTAAAATTAAAATTTAAATTAAAAGGAAATATATTAAAAATAAAATTAAAAAAATAAAAAAATAATAATTAAAAATATAATATTATTATAATTAATTAATATAATTATTATTAATAATAATAATAAATATAATAATAAAATAATTTAAATAAATATTTAAAATTAAATAATTTAATATTATAATAATTTTATATAATAAAAAATAATAAAAAATAATTAAGAAAAATTAAAATTAAAATTATAAAAGCTTTTTAATTTTAAAATAAATAATTTATTATTATTCTTTACTTTTATTATATAATAATTTAAATTTAATATATATTAAATTTAAATTTTAATAAAAATATATTTTTTAATTTAAATTATTTATAATATTTAAATTATATTTATTTAAAATTTAATTAAAATTAAATTATTAATTTATTTATATATATATATATATATAAATTTTAATTTATTAATTTAAATAATAATTATAAATTTATTTAATATATATTTAATATATTATATTTTAATATAAATATATTAAATATATAAATATTAAATATAAATATATTATATAAATTTAAAATATAAAATATAAAATATAAAAAATATAAAATATAAAATATAAAATATAAAATATACGAAATATAAAAATATAAATATAAATATAAATATATAAGAAATACAAAATATAAAATATAGTTACAACTCTAATTTCCGGTCTCTAATTAAATCGATTAAAAAGGCTCTTCTAGCCTTTCCAGAGCCCATATACCCCCTAATGAAACGTGTGGTGCAATGCACAGTCGGTAGGCTCTGTTAGCCAATTGCATCAGGAGAAAAGAAATATTTCGAAGTCAAATACAGATCTTGAAGCCCGGTTCCTCCAATCATAGAACGACATTGGTGGTAGGCAATTTTCGGTCTGAGACTATCCCTCCAGGCCTGTCCCATACCTAGGTAGGAGGGTGTCCCGTAGGAGGGTGTCCCGTAGGAGGGTGTCCCGTAGGAGCATATGTTGCCCAATAGGATACTGACCTGCAAGAGATGCCCAAGTGATGAGTGCCAGCTTACCTGTTTTCTACTCTTGCTTCATTCAGCAAGCTACAAAGTTGGATGTGGGGAGGGGGTTAAGAAAGTATTGCATGATTGTCTCTTTAGAAGCCGACCTGCCTCAAGTGCTAGGTAGGTCAATCTTCATTTTATTAAACAAACACGTTCAACTTGAAAACAAAAGCTCAGTGTGCAAAGTACGTACTCTACTGTCTCTCGCACCTGGGGCTTTTATTGCCCCGGCAATGAGACTGCAGCCACTCACTCACCTTCTGGAACCTGACTGCGCTAGTCTGAAGAAGACGTTTGCAAAACTTTCCCAATCCGCACTTCCTTCCCCACCACCCCCTATCATCAACCTCATTTTTTCCCCCGAGCAACGCTTTCCCTGTAGGCTGAGGCTTGTCCCAAGTCTGCTATCCAAGCAAAGCAAAGCTTTTCTCTTGTGCAAAAATACCTTCCCAACTCGGAAATATTCGTGTTTCTGGACGCGGATCAAAGAGCCTATTGCGGGCGGCTAGGAACCACCTGACAACTTTCGCATTTCTTTGTCTTCGATCAGCAGCAGGTGCGACACTTTTCAAGCCACATTTCGCTATCGTCACCCACTACCTCAAAACATCGCCGCGAACAGTCTGTGAAACTTCGAGAACACGTCACTCGAGCAGGCCCGGCCCAGCTTCTTGTTCGTTCAATTACTGCGCTGCGAAAAAAACAAAACCAAAACAAAACACCACTGCTCAAATGACGCTAACCATCTCCAGGAGTCCAGGAAGGTATCTCAAAATGTCTCGGCTTCTGACGCCGAGTCCATCCTTACCCTCTTCCGATGCGATCGGAGTGAGCAAACAAGACGGAAATTTGGCAGCCACTGACGATGGCGACATCATCGCGAAGAACCGCCTCGCTATTCGTAAGTACGAGCCTGTCCCACATCACACCATCCATCACAATTTGGATGGCTTCAGAACCTTGTGCGTTGAACTGGGCCTTAGACCAGGTTACTGACAACTACCAGTCGAGTTGGAGGAGAAATACATCCTCAACCCAGGCATTCTCACCGTCAACCCTTCTGGACGACTCAAAATCGACCTGCCCAACGAGGAGCCCGACCAAGGCACGATGGTGGGGCTGTACCCAAGCCTACCACCCCCAGAAGGCTACGAACCACAGATTCCTTCCTGGCTGCGCGACTTTTTGATCAAAGAACTCAACCTCTTTGGTAACGGCCCGCCTTCCGCCTGTGGTTCCCTCTACGACCAGATGATGAGGAGTAGGGAGATCGGCGCAGAGGGTACAAACCTGAGCGTCAGCTCGGCGGCACTGCTCCTCTCCTGCGGTGTCATGAGCCTGCGAGAGTCGGTTGCCGATCTCCGTGACTTTTGCTCCAGTGGGGATCCCGTGTGCGAAGAAACTTATTCAATGGAGTTCGGAATAGTGGAGAGAGTCATAAAGAGAATCGCTGGATGGCACCCGTCACAGAGTGTACAAAACAGACTGTTGGCCTCTGTCTCGGCCAAGCACGAAGACAAAGAGCAGTCGCCTGCGAAGCGCCGCAAGATTACCGAGAGCAGACATGTCGACGTTGCCGCGCCAGCAGAACAAGAGCTACCGAGGGACATCGAGCTGCTGTTGAGCTTGGGCTCACAGGGTATGGTCATGAAAGGCGTCCTCGACAGTTCCCTGGAGGACCTGGTTATCACTCCGGTTTCCCGTCTGATAGAAAGACTGGAGACAATTGAGAAAGGACTCAGAAAACAAGAGGAAGAAGAACGCAAGAAGGAGAATCGAATGGGAGGTGGAGATCATTATTCGGACTCCGGTGTCTCGGCTTGTTCGCCTTGAGGATGGCCTCTCTGTTGCGGTTGGTTTTTGAATTGTCATAAGCGCCTGCGAGGTTGCGAAGGGGTTTGTTGTTTGCCGGTTGGATTTGATTTTTTTTTGGTTTCCACTCACGCTTGTAGCTACTATGACGGATAGTACAGTTTCGGTGTATTTCTCTTCGGCTACACATGCGTGGTTGGCGCGCCTTGAGTACATAATTGAGCATTCGGCTCAGCAGGCTGGAAGTGCTAGCAGGGCTGGAAGGAATCACACAACCAACCTCTGACACAATTCGAGAATGAATGATTTCTTCCACTTGATCTCCTGGCTCTGATTGAATGTGATCCATCACGTTGTGCAACAGTTGCGCCATGTTCATGCCCCACTACACTCAATTGAGAAAGCTGCGCCGCGTTTCTACAAATGGGATCGAAAGCCGCGTCACCGAAATCATGAAAGCAGAGGAGCGTTGGTCGAATTTGTCCTGTGATGTGCGCCGCACGGTAAGACGGCGGGTCGGTGACGGAGCGGATGTCATCAAGTTCTACGCGGACTATAGGCGCAAGGTTATGCATCCGGTTCCCCCCAACGCACTGTGAGGGCTGGAGTGACCAGCGTGGAGCACGTGAATGAGAACACAGACGAGCCCTGGGCAGAGATGGCGCGCTGTGGTACGATCTTCACCCCAACGCTGGCCATCTTCAAGCTGGCGGGGACACGGGGACTTTTGCGCACGGCGGAGGGGCGAGGGAACTGGAGCTCCTGATCGAGGCGGGCGTCCCGGTTGTTGGTGTGCTCGAGGCGTGTTTTGTGGGAGGCTGGGAGGCGTGCGGGAAGGAGGACGACGACGACAAATGGGGTCAGGGCAGTGAGGGACAGGACAAGAGCAAAACAAGCTTCGATATTTAGTACCTACTTTTAGGGTTACACTGCAGGGACAGCAGGATGGCGTTCCTGGTCACGGCCAGGGGTGCCCCCCGCAGCGCTGCAGAAAACGGCCTGCCACAGCGAACTATCAGTACTACAGTACATAGTACTGTTATCAATGAAGCCGTCGTCTCCACGCTGCCACGCTGCCCCGCCGTGGACTTGGGCCGGGCGAACTGGTGGCTTGCGCCGAGAAAGCTTGTCGATCCTTCCCGCTGCGGTTAATACCTCGTTCTTCGCTGTGGGATTGAGTTCCTGGGCCCATTCATAGCCGCATCAATGGTATGGTTAGAAGGCCAAAGGTGAGATGGCGACGTCGTATTTTCTCCGGTTTCCCCAAACTTTTCTCCAAGTATTTCTCCAACACACACCATCAACCACCAGTCAGTGACCCCGTGATCGCTCTTTCGCGCAGCAATGACAGGGAAGAACGGGCCCGGCTCGGTGCAACAACATACGAGCAGGGACCGGCTTGGCCGGCAGAGAGGAGATGGCTGCGACGCCCGAGATGGGCAGCTGGAGCTGTACAGCCAGACAGCCAGACAGCACGGTACAGTACAGTACTAGTAGCCGACTGAGTCCCCGGGTCTTCTCTCCGTCACCTCCTGTTCTGTCTTGGCGAGGCTCGCCTTGGAGGACATATACCTAGGTACCCTTCCCCTCCCCTGATATCGAGAGAGGAGACAGTCTCTCCGTCTTGAAGCCCATCAACAAGTGTGCCTGTTTCTGCCTGTCACAATGAGGCTCACCTCTACCCTCAGCCTCGCCACTCTGGCAGCCCAAGGCACCTACGCCCTGCTTGGACGCCCCAGTCACCTGTTCCGCACCAGGGACCTGCTTCAGGACGTCGTCACCTTCGACAACTACTCCCTGATCATCAATGGCGAGCGGGAATTCATCTACTCGGGCGAATTTCACCCCTTCCGACTGCCAGTTCCCTCCTTATGGCCCGACGTCTTGACCAAGATCAAGGCTTTGGGGCTCAATACCATAAGCGTTTACATCCATTGGGGTGCCCTCGAGGGCAAAGCTGGCGACTTCAATGCCCAAGGCCCTTTGGTCCTCGAGCCTCTATTCGAGGCTGCCCAGGCTGCCGGTCTGTACGTCATTGCCCGCCCTGGCCCATATATAAACGCAGAAGCGACGGGTGGCGGCTTCCCGGGATGGCTCCAACGCATTGAGGGGAAACTGAGGACCAATGCCACTGACTACCTCTCCGCGACCGACAACTACATGGCTGAGATCGGTGCTCTCATTGCAAAGTATCAGATCACCAACGGTGGCCCCGTCATATTGGTCCAAGTCGAGAATGAATACACCAGTTTCGACCCCGGCTTTGCTGTCGATGGCGGGTATTTCCAGTATGGTCCCTTGACCCCCCTCCAAGTAGCAGTGCGTTGACTACTTTAGGTACATCGAGGACCAGCTCCACCACGCCGGTATCGTCGTGCCCTTGATCAGCAACGATGCCAGACCTGCCGGGAACAACGCTCCTGGCACTGGTATTGGAGCCATAGAAATCTATGGTATGGACTCGTACCCGCTTGGATTCGACTGTGCCAACCCTTCCTCGTGGCCGGCGCGTGGCCTTCCAACCACTTTCCGCCAGACACATCTTCAGCAGAGCCCCAGTACTCCGTACACGATCCCAGAGTTCCAGGGGGGCAGCTTCGACCCCCCGGGCGGTGTTGGCTTCGAGAAATGCGCCGCTCTGGTTAACATGGAGTTTGAGCGTGTCTTCTACAAGAACAATTACGCGGCTGGCGTCACCATTTTCAGCCTGTACATGATTTTCGGAGGAACAAACTGGGGCAACATCGGCCACCCTGGTGGTTATGTACGTGGTCATCCCCGCTGGCTTGTCTCAAGCTCGACATCTTGTTCACCTAGCCCGCCAAACCCCTCTAGCTTTAATCTCATGGTCCACCTCCTCGTTCGCTCCCGGTCTTCCCGGCACTTTCGACATACACAATCGCTAACAAGAGACCCAACAGACAAGTTATGACTACGGCTCCGTCATCCGTGAAGACCGTGCGGTAGACAGAGAGAAGTACTCGGAGCTGAAGCTCCAGGCGAACTTTCTCAAGGTCTCCCCAGGTTATCTCCTGGCCTCTGCGGCGAATTCGTCGTCAACTGGCGTCTACAACACGAATCCAGACATTGTAACCACCCCAGTTCTCGGGTCTACCGGGTCATTCTTTGTCGTGAGACACTCGGACTACACTTCTCAGCAGTCGTCTGATTACACGCTTTCCTTACCGACTTCTTTGGGTACTATTTCTATCCCCCAGCTCGGAGGCTTTCTCAGCCTCGAAGGCCGGGACTCCAAGGTCCACGTCACGGATTACCCTGTTGGGGACTCGAAACTACTATACTCCACAGCTGAAATATTCACTTGGCAGGTGTTCGACAACAAAACAGTGCTCATTGTATATGGAGGTCCAAACGAGCTCCATGAGTTGGCCATCCTGGGTGTGACTAACGGAGCCGTGCTTGAGGGAGATGGTGTGACTATCCAACAGACAAACGGCTCTTCGGTTACTCAGTGGAAGACCTCTGCTGAAAGGAAGATTGTACAGTTTGGCGACCTCTTTGTTTATATCCTCGGTACGTACGCACGCTCCATCGAAAGTTCCATGCTAACAATGGATCAAGACCGCAACAGCGCTTACAACTATTGGGTCGCCGACGTGGCAGATAGTGCTGTGATTGTCAACGGGCCATACCTTGTGCGGTCAGCTCTTGTTGAAGGTGACAACCTGATTCTCTCTGCAGATTTCAACAAGACAACAAGCATCGAGATCATTGGAGTGCCTACAGGTGTCACCTCCTTGCAGGTCAATCAAGCCACTCTGGAGCATACCATTGACTCCTTAGGCTCCTGGACTGCCAGTCAAGACTACTCGCCTCCCGCTTTTGAAATCCCTGACCTTTCTAGTGCCTCATGGTACTACATCGACTCACTACCCGAGATCCAGTCCGACTACGATGACTCTGCCTGGCCAGATGCGGACCATACCAACACCACCAATCCTGTTGGCTCTCCTCTTCTGACGCCCGTCTCTCTATATGGATCCGACTATGGATTCAACACAGGCGCAATAATTTTCAGGGGTCACTTCACCGCCTCTGGGAATGAGTCCGAGATTGGGCTTCGCACACAAGGTGGAGAAGCCTTCAGCGCGTCGGTCTGGCTCAACGACACCTTCATTGGTTCCTGGGCAGGGAATTCAGTTGAGGAGACTTACAATTCATCCTTCACTCTGCCCAACCTGGAAGCCGGTAGCTCGTATATATTCACCGTCTTGATTGACAACATGGGTTTAGATGAGAGCTACGACGTCGGTGGAGATGAACAGAAAAACCCCCGAGGCATTCTAAAATACGAGTTTCCATCGGAAATCACCTGGAAAATCACAGGAAACCTTGGTGGCGAGGACTATGCCGACCGCGTTCGTGGTCCCCTCAACGAGGGCGGCCTGTTCATCGAGCGTCAGGGATACCACCAGGCTGGCCCGCCTCTTGAGGACTTCACAACGGGGACGTCACCATATGAAGGCATCACATCAGCGGGTGTCGGTTACTACACTACCAACTTCGTGCTCTCGATTCCTTCCGACCAATGGGATGTCCCGCTGTCCCTGGTGTTTGCGAATGACACGTCCGCAGCGGCCGCAGCGCCATACCGGGCGTTCATTTACGTGAACGGTTACCAGCTCGGTCGATACACGAGCAATGTGGGACCTCAATCCGAGTTCCCTGTACCCGAAGGTGTTCTTGACTACCAGGGGGACAACTGGCTTGGCATAGCACTATGGGCGCTTGGAAGTGATGGCGCGAAAGTGCCTGGTCTAAACTGGTCACACAGCTCAACACCCGCTCTGACAGGCCGGGCCACGCCATCGCTTGTTGAGCAGCCTGCGTGGGAGTTGAGACCAGAGGCTTACTGATGGGCCATTTTTTCACGTCTTATTCTCTTGGAGGGTTACTATGACATTCTTGCTGTATTTAGGACATTTATAGACCGCATCTACAGCATTCCGAGAATGATCATGGCTACACTGCAGAGTTCCCACGCAATAAGTCATTTATTACCAAGGTTGTGTATAGTGATGGTCAACCATAGCTCTGATATCAAAGTACTACACCCATCTGGCTAGGTGTATAGTCATGGTCGTTTGCAAAACAGATATTAGTGCTAGTTCGCTGCGGTACACCATCTTCAAAACCATTAGGGACTGCTGGTTTCTGGGGGATTTTATCTTTGTGCGATTGTGTTTCGTCTATTGCTATGTCTCTGATGCTTATTAGATCCATGACAAAATGAAATAAACTGAACAGTAATGTATAAGCACCATGCATCCCGGGCATGAATACCTAGGTATCAGACCTGCGCGTGGAGAATCTGTTGGTATTAGAGGTAGGAGGTCCGGAATGGTTTCGTTTCTAATCCCCATATATAAAAATGTTTGTGGCGCCTTCATAGAGTGGTAAACGCTGAAGACTTGATGATTAAAAAAAAAAATAAAGTGTTAACAATAGTACAGAGAGAGTACAGTACGTCTGTGGGCACGTGGCCGTCAAAGTTTGCCTTGTGCCGCACAGACAAGGCTAGGAGGCATCGCTCCCGACGGTGTTGCTGACTAGAAAGCCGGCAGGAGGTCCGGAGATAGAAGTGTGACGGGTCGTGCTGAGCCTATAAACTGCTTAGGACCAAGTCTCTCGACTTGGAATTCTGGTCTTTTGGCCAATCGGTCTATTGCGTAAGCAGTCAATGGATTCGTGTCAAGAAGCTAGAATTTAGGAAGTTAAAAAATGAATGTAAGTTTTGCAGACTCTTGTTTTAATTTTAATTCAATATGAGATCAATTTAAATGACTAATATTTATATTTTTTAACTAAAAATATATATTATAAGTAGGAGAGGTTTACTGCTAACTTAGGTATAAAAGGGGGTAAATAATATTTATATATTACTATGAATGTATTTTCATGGTATCTAATACACATAGTTAGTAACAAAGGGCGAGCTTCTATGTTTCTCTAATCCTTAGTCTGCCTACCTAGTTCCCTAGGTGGGCAACTAAGAGGTTTAAAAGGATTGCTTATGAAGGGAGTGGTGCACCAGTTCACCCAGTCCAATTTTCCTCAGACCTCCATCACCTCAAGTTTAATCCAAGCACATCTCGGTTTGATCCTGCTGCATACACATTGCAGCATAGGCTAGCAAGACCTCGAGCACGCACCCGGCCCACCAGGCCTGCACAGTCGCAAACACCGCAGAAAGCCGATGTTGCCAGTTTTGAGGCGAAATCGAAGACACGAGGAGAAAGTCCAGAGACCGAGTTCGGAAAACTACCTAGGTAGAAGAGAAGAACACACAAGACTCGAAGAGGCCACCACCAAGAAAATCCAAGCCGAGAAAGCGGCCAAAGACAGCCGTCTTGCGGACGCAGGTCTCAACATGAGTAAACAGACCATCAGCAAACCCCAAACAACGAAAACTCCCGCGAAGGTCATGACCGACAATGCCCGCACAGTCCAAGCCAGCATCTGGTAACATCTGGGATGGACGTTTCACTGACAAGCCTCCATTCCCACTCACCGAGATCATCGCCTTGAAGCCCTCTACGTATTCTGCCAATTTCTACGCTTACGCCAGACGTGACGGCAGGGCCGGCATGATCAAGACGGACTTGATCCAGGACATTCTAAAAAATAGCTTAGAAGCCCCTCTCCTCGTCAGAGTAATGATGTCTGCCATTCACATTCAGCCAAAGATGTGCAAGGATAAGGCCGCGGCAGAGAGGGAGGAGTCAGAGCATACCCCGAGAGCAACTGCCACGCAACAGGGCGCAACGGACAGCGACCAGATTTCCGAGAACAAAACCACCAGGCAGACATTCGAGCAAGTCTTGGGTGAGTTGAAGACCTACATGGATGACATGGAGACCGACCGGAGCGCGGGGTCGAAGGTGCAGCAGAGCAGGTTCTGCTTCGAGGCACTTACAACTGTGTCGGAGAAGGCCAAGGAGCTGGGCGAACGCTACCGCGCGCAACTAGACAACAAGGGGGCGGCGGTGGCGACCTCGCCGTCGTCATCCACGCTATGCTCGACCGACCCCAAGATCAACAACAGGCACACGAATAAGAACCCATCTTTTCCCATGATCGAGGCCAAGAGTTTGGGTAAGTCAACTTTGCGCAAGAAACCCTTCCTCCCCCCACCCCCTTTAAACGGCTTCATTCTAACGTGAGACTATAGCGGATGCCAACATCGATGACTTTGTGTCGGTCGAGGAAGAGTTTTTCCCAAAACCCAGAGGAACCAAACATCTGTGGCAGAAGAAATGGAAGCAGGAAGCCCGGGAGCTTGCCGACTGTGATGACCAGGGGTCAATGTCGTTCTCGGAGGCAGGCAAGGCGGCGGCACGGTACTACTTGTTGACCAGTGCATACCCAAAGCCTCTTTAGACGGATGTGTCGTGTCTCGGCGGTGTCCTCGACTCAGAGAGCCAGTTGTCCATTTGCAGGGAACACTCGAGGTTTAGACACTATGGCATATGTGCAGTACAAAAGCTGAGCCATGATCGGATAGGCAGCAATCGGCTTTGCAATGTAAACATATTGTCAATTGATATCTTGTATATACGGATGATGGTCTGGATCCATGAATGATTCAGATACAGTAGATGCTGCAGAGGAAGTTGAAAGAAAGTCTGCCCAAGTGCTCTCAGCTCTGGGTCTTGTGTTTTATTCTCTTCATAATCATAAGAGACAGTAGCACCTGAGGTCTTTGTGTTGGACCGCATGCGCCTTTGGATGTATCCGGGATAACATTGAAGAACCTTGGAACTGATCCACTTCCAAGGTTCTCTCTCAGCTTCAGAACTAGTTTCGGAATTACATAATGAGCACCCATCGTATTTTAATTATTGTTATCGACATCAATTTCTTTTTTGAAGCGCTGGGTCTTGAGTGCTTACCACCGTATACGCCATGTATGTCCTCGGACGTATACGGAATAGAAGCGAAAACACAACCACTTATAGTCATCTAAGCCTGACTCAGGGTTTTGGGGTAAGCCTCAGACAATATATACTTGTAAGTAGTTATTGTGTAGAGCCATGACCACTGTTGCCTTTTGGGCAACTTGGGCAACAGATGCCTCCTTTCAAAGGTGAAAAACAATGGATACCGAGAAGTGAATCTACAATTACCGTTGTTGGCTCCTCCACGCAGTGCGTAGCTCAGATGTTACGAGCACTTGAGTAGACCGTTGCGTGGCCACTTTACTCCTCGGGACGCAACGTTGAGCATGACTGTATTTCGCGGAGCTGGCGGCTGAGGCCCCGAACTACAACAATGGTTTCTCGAGAGGGAGACACTCAAAAAGCCCAGAGACAGGATAGATGATTCAAGACGCTAAAAATATCCGAATCGTGGCCCCACAGCCAAGCCTGTGGAAACAACGTGTTTCGGATCACGCGTGGATGCTGATGGTGCTTGGCGTTTTGACGTCCGTCAAGCCGGCTGGCGGCTCGGCGAAAGAAGATCAGCGGGGTCGGGTGACATTCAACTCTCCCGGCCTGCCATGCTGCCATGCTGGCAGGACAAGGGCATGGGCCAAGATCTGTCGCAGTGACCCCTGGGTTCTGGTGACTTGCTATGACATAATTGCCACCGGCAGTGCGTTGAATTGGAAGTAAAGGAGAGTAGCCCGGAGAGGACGAATCAGATCAGGCATTCGACGTCGGATCCTGAGGCTATCTCGCGGGCCGATGAGCTTCTCTCGGCCAATTGATGACGAAGATGATGGGTTTACGGAGAGGGTCAGCGTCCGAGCCTGGCCAGATGGAATACAGTATTGCCCCAGCGCCAGACTACTGTGTAGTGTCTGTACTCCGCAGGGGCCGGATATTGTCCATACACCGGGGCTCGTGGCCTCGTGGCCTCGTGGCCTCGCTGCTCGCCTCTACCAGCACTGCGGGACCAGGGGACGTAGGTGATTGTCTTGGGGGCCCGGCAGCATCTGAGCACGCTTGCTCGGTTGCTTTGCGTGCGTGGAGCCTCAGACCCCATTGCTTGGCTCTAGTGTGGAAATCTCTTGGGCTGCGCTGGCCTGGCCTGGACGGCAAGACGGCCTGGGGCCTGGTGTTCGTCAGCTCGGGGCGGCGCATCAAATTCTACACTAGGACCCTTGGACTGCTGTGGATACAGCCCCGGGACAGGCGGGCAGTGCAAATGAGCCGTGAAAGGGGGACCCCGGCGCCTAGCGGGCGGGTAGCCGGGGGCGACAGGAAATGCGAGGCTGCGATGATGTAGATCGGGGTTGGGAACGGACGGTATGACGAGAGCAGGACCAAATCTGGGATCTCAAGACCCCTTTGATCGTCGTCAACCCGGAGCTCAGATAGGAGTTGACGCCCGAGGAGGACGGATTACCCTTCTACGCGCCAGAATGCTGCATAGGGCTGCTGGGGCTCCCTTGTTCAGGGTGTCCAGGGCATTCATCCGGTTTGTAAGCCGTTCTTGTGCTGTCTGGCAGTGCTGCATGCAACCTCCTATGAATAGCAGACGCGGGATGGTCGATCATGTCGGCACCCAGTCTGCCAGTGCAGAGTAGTGCAGGTTGGCTGCAGTCGCGACATGGAGCTGTGGCCTTCTCGAAGGACCCCAGCAAGGGCCCAAGGTAAGAAAGTTTCCCTGGTGGCAGGCGACGGGTAAAAGTCCAGATGAAACGGGCCCATTGCCGGCAGGAGGGCCACAAAAGAGCCATTGTCACCCATAGCGACTTGCCCAGTGACGGTGGGGTCATTCTTCATGCATCGCCCAAGGACAGTCCAACCCCTGGGCCACAGCATACCAACATACCTCATACCTGGGTGGGTGGGCGTACGGAGCATTGTGGTCTGTCCCAAAATGTCAGAACAGACTCCTGACCTGGGACCGCGGCCGCCAATCAGACGACAGTCACGGGCCTGCTTGGAAGACCCGTCAAGGATCGGTGGCAGTAACGTCGCATTGGTGAGCACAGAGTTCCGCGAACAAGACAAGAGCGAGTTGCGGTAGCTTGGGGTAGGTGGGCATGTGAGTAGGTCTACCTAGGTACTATTAGCAATGGCAGGAAGTGGTTGGGTGGCCTTCGGGCTGCTCAAAAATCCAATACGAGGCCGGTGGCCTGCTCATCCTGCCAGCCCATCCACGCCAAGACGAAAAGGAAAAACCGCGGACGGGGCTCAATCCAGATCTGGCAGCGACTGCCCTGCCGTGACGTCCGGTAGCACACGTGCGCGCAGCACCGTATCCGCACGTCAAGACAGTGCAGTTGCGATATCAGTGGACTGCTTGGAGGGGGCTCTCCCATCCATTCCAAGGACTGACGATTCAAATACTGTACTTGCAACATGGTGTCTCGCGAGGGACAGGGTCTAGATCGTTGGTCCTGTGGTCTCACCTATTAGTAGCAAACACCGGCGTGCCTTAGGGCCAAGGCGGGAGGCCATCTGAAGCCAGTCAGAGTCTGGCACAGTAAGCCTACTTAAGTAGGTATATACGGAATACGGTACTGCCTGATCCATGGGCCCCTTATTAGCCCGCCCACCCTGCCACAAGTACTATGTGGACGGCAGGGCGGCCAGGCATTTATTATGCGACGGCACTGCACTGTGGTAATAATGCCTCATTCAGTAAGAGGAGACTCAAAAGTTACGTATTGTACTCCGTACACAGGCACGCGTCGAGGAGGTACCTCCGTACCCCGTACCGAGATGGTGGTCTCCCCCGTTTTAATTAGCGCCGTTTGCCCATTCCAAAGGGTCCCCCCAACGGCGGCCCAGGTGCAGCTCTGTCTGACCGTCATCTGCACTGGCACCCGCAAGGGCGCTGTCTGCATCGGGGTGGCCTGACAGCCTGACAGCCTGACAGCCAGAACAGCCTGCGAGCAAGAGAGATCCCGTCCCAGTTCCCTCCTCCCACCCCTGTCTCCTCCCTTGGCCCCTGTCTGCTCCACCGGCCCTTTCTTCCAACCCACCCGCCATCAATCTCGATAAAACCATCACTCCCGCACAACCCATCCCACGCCAGAGTCACTCGCTTCTCTCGCTCTCTCATTTCGTCCGTCGTTTAGCAATCCCGTTCGCCATCGCTCGCTATATCCAAACGATCACAACACAGAGGTTGTTCATCACAACAACCTTTTTACCCAGGCCCCACCAGCCGACCCCGATTTCGCCATCGCCAATAATCAGGACCTGCCGACAGCGCAGAGTTTGACCTGGCCCACTCCCCCTCGCGAACCTCCCCCCACCCTTTTCACTAGGTCCCTCGCCTCTTCCATCTTGAGGTGCTTCAACCGCCGATAAGAAGTCGATTGGCATCTCGTGTTGTAAACCATCAATAGGCGGTTTCGTCATCCCCAGTCAGACCAACCCCTGCTGTCGCAGTCGCACTCCAGGCGACCGAGCTTGCCGGTAGCCGACGACAACAGACCACAAAACCAACAATGCATTCCACGCACATCCTCAAGCTGCTGGTGGCAGCCCTGTCTGCCAACACCCTCACCCAGGGCTTCATCCTCAACGCCGCAATCCTCAACCAAAATGGCGTCGAGCTGGCCCGCAGGCAAGGACTCGTGGGGGACATTCTAAACAGTGCCGCCGACGCTGTGACCGGTGGCGGCGGTGCACCCGCAACAACTGCCAGCGAGCCCGCCCCCACCACAGCCGCACCGGCCGACGAGACCACGAGCGCCACCTCCAGGGAGGCAACGCCTACCTCGACACCTCAGGACTCAGCACCTACCACATCCGAGAATGCTCCCACGCCTACCCCCACATCCTCCGACGACACACCCGCGCCGTCGACTACCGCAGGCAGCACTTCTACTACACAACCGCCCTCCGAGACCACATCCAGCGGAAGGTCTAGCTCAGCCACCACGACTGCGGAGCCAATCACATCCACCACCGTCGTCGTTGTCACTGCCACGGATGGGTCGGTTAGCAGCTCTACATCCGTTTCGGTCTCGACCCCGACGCCGGGCTTGAGCGAAGCCAACGGCAATGGTAGCTCCGGGATGTCCGACTCGACCAAGAAGATTATCATCGGTGTTGTTGTCGGCGTTGGAGGTGCCATCGTCCTTGCCGTTGCCGGTCTCTTCGCCTGGAGGATATGGGGCCGCAGGAAGGCAAACGAGGAGAACGACGGTCTGATGAGCTACAACAACGGAGCCGAGGGCAAGAGCGAGGTTGGCGGCCTTAATGCTGGATCGACCGTTACTGGCAGCGCCCGGACTCCATTCCAAAGCACGCTGGAGAGCTACCACGCCCCAAGTAATGTCAACGCTTCCTCCAACTTCTAGCGTGGATCGACTCTAGTGTGGAAGTTGTTTACGACGAGACGGGCTCCGCGTCAGCTCCGCAATCTTCGATGCATTTTGGTCTGCCTGAATCGATCAGGTCCGGCGTTCTTCATTCGTCCATTCGGCGTAAAGCATAGCGTTCATTCGCAGATCGAGACAAGGTCCAAAAAGAGAGAGTGATCTCGGGGACATAGACTGGCAAGGATTTCTTTTTTAATGAACCTGACTTGAAGGCAAATCGAAGCCTGTCAATACATTCTATGGGGAGGCCTCATTGTTTTGGGCTTGGCAAATGGTGCGGGGACTTGATATGAGGGGAGACTAATACAGATACCCTTTTGATTTTGATGACATTTTTATGCCTCTGGTGTGACAGTTCGTGACTGCTCGTGACAGTTCATCTTTGCTTTATTACCCCAGTGCTCGACATCAGAGGGAGGGGAGACGGACAAGCAAGAGTTCATCCCAAAGCAAATGGGCTAGACAACCCGGAAGCCACACAGACAGCCCTACCATGAGATAGCCCAATAAGAGCTGAAAGATCACCGCCAATTACCATGTTCCAAAGCAGACAACGTTGTATGGCTACTAGTCCCTGCGGAAGGGCTGTTTGGTGGATTGTCTTATTAGCGCAAGACACCCATATAAACTGCCGCGGAGGCCCGGAAGGCTACGATGCTTCAGATCGAACCCTGTGGCTTGCATTGTCATCTTTGTCCGCCTTCATTTTAGGCATACCCCGCGAAATTTCAGGAATAATGTACTTTGGCGGTTCCAGCGCGGGGTAAAGTGCAAGTTGGCCCATCGTTCATCACCATGAGTACGTTCGTCTCAGATGGTGTTTCAGGTTTGGCTGCGCGAGCCAGATAGGCGGGCGTTTCATGTGCAGGCCGCAGGTGGCCTCGGACCACAACTCCAACCACCACCTGCTTTCGCCTTTGCGCCATCTTGCAATCTGATCTTTTTGTGCCCTATCGAGCTGGGCTTTCTCGTCGACGTTTGTGATACCTTTTTGTTAGTGCCTAATTGGAGTGCCGACCGACTGAACGAGTCCATCGAACCAGGGGACCTACGAGAACGAGACGCAGGCGCACAGCTCGGCTCTTGAAGGACCGAGTCGCAAGTCGAGACCACGATCCGGGACCACAAACGACAGACCGAAGGACTCGCGTGTCTTGGATACCGGCCCTGGCCTGATCCATCCATCCGACAAAACTCATATACAAACCCAAAGCTCAACCGCGGGCACCCTCAGTCAGGCCCGCACCACGCAAACACACACACATCCACGAGCTATACGATGCAGCTCCCAAGATCCACAGCCCTCCTGCTGGCCGCGGCCCTGAGCTGCGTCGGGCGGGCGTCGGCGGGGCCGGACCTGGGGGTGGGCGAGATGCTGAGCGGGGGGTCGGTGCTGTTCCCGCGGCAGCAGGGCGCGACGGGCCAGAACCTGCAGACGTTCACGGGGGCGCTGGGCGGGGTCAAGGCGGACGCGGTGACCAACAGCGGCAACTCGGACAGGCCTTTCGAGGTGGACGGCGACACCTTCACCGACTTCAACTCGGCGGCCCAGCGGAGCTGCGACAACCAGAAGAACAAGTGCGCGCAGGTGGCCAACTCGGGCGGCGGCGCCGGGTTCGAGGTGTCGGATTGTGACCAGCAGAACAGTGAGTCTCTTGGGTGTCCTACTTGCTTGATTTGGAAATGAAATGAAACGGGGGTGGCTGTGACGACGGCGACCGGCTGTGAGACTGAGCATGAGGATGCTGACTGACTGGATGTGCTCAACAGACCAGTGCAAGGACGCCATCAACACGGCCACGCAGACGGGTTCACTGACTCTGACGAGCTCAAATGCCGAATTTGACTTCTTCTGTGAGAGTTGAAGGGGGTTTTGTATCAGACGCAACGGGGGGTTCCGCGTTCTGACGAGACATTTGCCGTTCATGAACATTTATTTTTACAAGGGCTGGCGTTGTGGGACCTTGAGTGCTATGGGACGGCTTGATGAGCCAAGCGACGGTTGGATGCTCTTAAATCGATAATATTCCCTCCTGTCTGTCTGTGTGTGCTGTTTCGTCAGGATCAACCTGAGTTGCAAGTGAGTGTGGTTGTGCCAACTCGCACACTTGCATTCAAGCTAGGTTCAGCTATGTTATTTCAATCTAGTTAAAACGCCAGACTTGAAGCAAGGAAATTATGTCCTTGTCAGGCTGTTGCATTTGTTTTATGGGCTGCTCTTTCACCGTCCGCCGCCTAGATGTCGAGCCCTACGTGGATAGTGGTTGGTGCTACCATGTATGCTGTTTTACCGAAGGAGAATGGCGGAGGGATTCTTATAATACACTCGGGATAACAGGGGTTTCTGGTTTCTTGCACTCTCACGGTCGAGGGTCGAGACGATGTCTGTCCGGGTGTGGCCCTCGCCGTGATATCTGTCTGACCTGACGAGGCTCCGGGAGGGACCAAGCTTGTTAGCGCCCGTTCCTGGTCAATAGGCCAAAAAGGTCGGCCGACGCGTCTCTGCTGAAGATTTGACTAGCGTGCCGGCCAGGTGAATAAAGTTCCACGGCCAGGCCGCATGCGCTGGGTTGACCGGATGCACCCGGTTGATGGTCTGGCTTTGGATGCAATCAAGCCCTTCCCGCATGTCTGCTGTTGATGGTCCAGCCCACTGTCCTGGCCGAGAACGAGAGCTGTTCTCTCCAGGGGCAGCCCGCAAACAAAGACTGAGATGCACCGGTCCATCCTCTGCCTACAAACCTTAGCACGCGCTTGAGTGGCCAAGTACCTGGGTACCGACCCGGGCTCCATCCAAATCCTACCCATTTCCGCAATGGCCGCGTTGGGCAGGTACCGAGTACAGCATGCTGGGCGGCAGCTAGCCCGTCTGGTAAGGTATAGGCTATCTACCTATAGGTACTGTGTAAGCAGGCGTCATTTGATGAAATTGCCGGGCCAATGCAGACCTCACCTCCCTGCAGGCCCAGAAGCGTGTCCGAAAATGACAGGTGCAGGAACAGGAACAGCAGCAGGCCCTTGCGGTAGGTACCTAGGCAGGTAGACAGACGGGCCACAGGAGCTGTCTCCTTGTTGGACCGCCAAGGGATCGATTGGTGCAGCAGGCACGGACAGGCAAGGCGAGCTGCCATCATTCCGCCCGCCCTCTTCTTCATACCTCTGTTCCCTCCCCACGCCCCGTGTCATAATCGGAATCCCTCCCCAGCTTCCGACCCTCTCCTCTGGAGCCTCTCGTCACCCATCCCCACCCACCAGCAAGGACGGAAAGGCCACTGCTTGGTTCGCGCGTCGTTTTGTTTTGTTGGCTTGTGCGCCTGTCATTGTCTTTCATTCGAGGTGCGAGTCCAGGACCCTGCCAGACCTGGTCTCAACCCCGACATCGACATCCATCTGATTCGGTTCTGCGCCCAATCTGACCTGGCCCCGGCCTGATCAGATCCACAGCCTGTGGTTGACTTTTGGCTTTCGAGGCACGGCCACCTCTGGTTCATGCGGCTGCAAAGTCACAGACAAGACAAGGCCCAGCCAAGGCGCACAAACCGGCAGCCACTCGATGATCCTCGACATGCCTTCTTGTCCCACCCTTCTGTCACTCCTTTGAGCAAGCCATCGTCTCTTTGATTTCATTGCGTTCTCTGGTTCTTTCTGATTGGGATCTTCTCCTGGTTGGCCCTTATTTCGCAAAATTTCAGTGGACCCAGCTGCAGCGCAACACTTGCGCCGACCCTGGCTCTGGCTGGACTTCCGCTGCTGGAGAAACGTCCAAGCTTCCCTTGGCTCCCTGGCCTCCCCTGCCCCAGTCGTCCCCGTCTTACCGGTTACGCGACGCGATCAGGTCCAACCCCGGCCGCCCTTTACAAATTCTCCACTCGCCGCCCTTGTGTCTACTGAAAAGGGGGGACCTCTTCGCTTCGGGCAAACAAAGACCTTTGGGCATCGCCGACGACGCGACAGGTATTGAGATTTAGCTGCAGACGACACGGTCCTCGTCTGCGCTGATCTCCAGTGGTAAGCCTCGCCCAGACCCAGAAAAAAAAGGGCCCTTGTCGCCGACGCCAGATGCACCTATTCTGTGCCTCTGCTCATGCCCAACCCCCATCATGTGCTGTACCATCTAATCTGACACCCTCTGTGTCATTGCTGCGCAGGTCCACGCAAAGACGTCTTCGCAAGATCCGTCTCCACCACCTCCTCCTCGTGCTGCAGCACAGGACGGTCTGCGGCACCCTCGGTCATCCAGCCAATCTCCTCCGAGGTCCCCAGCCCTTTCGACCGCGTCAACCGCTGACGGCGAGGAGTTGTCTCCATCCGTTGCTAATTTACGAGCTCCACGACTCCCAGACAGGGCCCTGGAGCTGCTGAGGACCCCGCCGTCGCGCCAATCCCCGCGAGAAGACAATCAGTACGTGACCGCAAGCTGGGGGAGCCCGTACCCAAGGTCCGAAGAAGCCAATCTTCGCGGGCAAAGTTCTGGCAGCGAGCCATCAGAAGACTCCCCCATACATCGTCTCGAGCTCGACACGCCGTTTCTGCGTCCGGCCCCACCCTTGGTTGCTTCGCCGACCGAGCAGCATTCCTCTTCTCTTGCCGCCATCCTGGTCAACCGGGCCAGACGCCCAGGTCCCGCACGTGGCCTGACAGAAGACTGGATCCGTCAACACACAGCCGCCCACGAGAACACCGAACCTCGCCATTGGCTTAGTGACGGCACAGACAGTGAGCACTCTTCATTGAGCGGCTCACACTCCGGCGACGAAGCAGCGTGGTTGGAAGGGAGGAGCTCGGCCACGCCGCGGGCCAACCCCAGCGGACGCCCTACGTCATCTCGCCTGTCCTCCAGACAACACCCAAGAGCACGATCAAGCACCGAGACCCTGAAGCAGGGTACTGCTGGTCGGCTGTCGAGGCCGGACACCGCAATTATGGCGAACATCGTTCCAGAGGTCGCACTGCCGCAGGGCGACGCTGAGAATCCGCCAGCGGCAAAATTGGCGGAGCAGCGCCCTTCCACGCCGAATGGCACTGTCGAACCAGTGGATGTGGCAAAGATAGAGACGAAGGCCCCAGTCACCCCAACGAGACCGCCAGAAGTGAAAAGGGCTCCCGGGTCGACGCCTCGGCTGAAGAAAAAGGTGCCATGGAGGGGCAAGAACATCATGGTTTTGCTCCCGCGGGATGAAGAGCGCGGCCAGCGGGGCAAGGCTCCCATTCCGCTCAAACCGCATGAGGTCACGAACATGTTCCGGGAGTGGGAAGAGCTCGGGTATGATATTCGTGGTTTCGACCTGAACGTCCCGCAAGGGTACTCAGCCCTCCCGGTCGAGCATCATTCTAGGAGTAGGGACGAGTGGCCCGACGTCGTGGACATCAAGAGGGAACTGGCCAGTCGCAAATTCAAGGTTACTCTGCCCGATCTCGAAGGTGAGAAGTCCACATTCACCCAAACCTTGGGATGCTCTGCTAATGCACGAAACAGCTTGGAAGCAATACATGAATGAATTGACCGAAGCCAAGCTCAGGGCTCTCGGCGTGTCACTCGGTGATGAAGACCCTCCGCCGCCGCCGCCGTCCATCTCTCCCAATCCAGCTGGCCTCAACAGACGTGCTACGATCACTCAATATCCGCCTCTGCCGTTCTCGCCTCCCATCACCACACCATCGGCATCAAGTGCTCAGGGGATGCAACAGTTCCCGTTCTCTGCACAGAATCCTGTGGGCGGTGTCAATGCAGTTGCTTCGCCTGTCCCCTTCAATGGCAATTTCAACCCACACCAGTCCCGACAGTCCGTCTCGATCCCGACGAGCCAGTCCCCATTCGGGTTCATGCCACCGCCGCAGCAGCCTTCGCCTCGAGATGTTATGTTTCAACAGCAAGGGATGCACCGTGTGTCGCCTTCCCTGTCAACCTCGCCCTTCTCCCCTGGAGGATTCCAGCCTCCGCTGCTGCATCAACGGCACCAGTCGCTTCAATTCCCCCAACTGCCCCATCAGCACTTCATGCAGTCTGCTCGAGCCTCTCCTCGTTTGCAAGAACTGCGCGAGGCCGACGAGGAAGAAGAGACGAAGAGTGCATCGAGGACACCCGAGCCAGCACCACAGATCCGCCATAATGCTAGCGACAGCCTGCAGAAGGAGATTGACGAGGCCGAGTACCACTTGGAGGAACAGTTCCGCTCACAACTTGAGCATGACGAGGACTACAGCCCGCACAACGAGGACGAAAAGATCCACGCTGCCAAGTCAAGCCAGGAGTCCCCAGCGCAGTTCGCGCAACAGGCGCCGCGCTTTGAAGGCGCTGTCAACAAGGACCTTGTCCTCCATCATCCTCGACCTCATAGTAGAGGCCACTCGTTGTCCCAGAAATACTTCGGTGAAGATGACATGAGAGCTGGCGCGGATAAAGGTGGTTTTGGCAGCTTGAAGCCTATCCAAGACGATGACAAGGCTGACCATGACGACGTCGACACGAACCCCAGCAACCTTGGTACACCGGTTCTGCCCAACTTTGGCGATGCGTCCCATGAGAGGAACTTTTCTACGATAAGCAATCCGTGGAAGGATGTGCAATCGAGCTCAAGACGTCCAAGTCACAGCAGCAAGCCGTCCTTCTCCAAGCTCAATGTTGCAGCGCCTGAATTCAAATTCAACCCGACGAGCTCCTTTCAGCCCGGGCAGTTTAACTTTGGAAGCAATACGTTCCAACCGGCTGTTTTCCAAGGAGCTTCCTCTAACGCTCCAGACTCGGATCAATCTAATCAGTTCAGTCCTCCGGCAGGCCCTTCGCACAAGATCAACGTAAACGCTCCGGTATTTTCCCCGGGCTCCAGCGAGTTCAGCTTTTCTGCTGCCGGCGCGCCAACTTTCCGACCGAATGCCCCTGCCTTCACACCTGCTTCGGTGGCCGGCTCGGTGACATCCCCCGTCCTGTCCGGTAGCGAAAGCGGAAGAGTGACGTCCTCAATCTTCGGCAGCATCGATTTGAACATTCCTGAGATCATGAAGCCTCCAAAGAAATCCAAGGCTATTCCTATCGTTCGGCCGACTAGTCGCACGTCGAACAAGGATGAATCAGGCCCTGCCGAAGATGAAAACGGTCGCATCATTGATGAGACACGAGTCAAGAGACTCAGAGGGGCGAGTGCTGAGGACGAGGACTCTCGCCTGCTTGCTGAGCCAAGCCCCTCAGCGCACGTAGAATCCAAAGGGGTGGAAGAGGAGCGCCCAGCCCGTGACTCCGGGATTTCCTCAACCATCCTCTCTGATTCAACGGATGCCAAGGACAACACGAGCGTGTCTGAGGTCTCCGCTGAACACGACGGCAACGCCTGGGCGCCTTTCGAGTTCAGGTCAGAAGCCGAGGTATCAGCCTTCAACGCAGCTCGGCCGTTTGGGGACGATGGTTTCATGGCCCACGGCCACCAGAAATCACTTTCAGCGTCTGCGAAGCCATTCATTCCCGGAACAACTTTCATGACTGATGATGACTTGAATGACAAAGAGGACACTCCGGTCCCAGGCCAGTTCGAACCGTCCGACAGGCGATCTGATGCGGAAGCTGATGGTACTACTGCGGAGGAAGACTACAGTGCCGAGGATTTGCCGCAGCAGTCTATTGAGAGGGAACCTTCAATTATTGCCAGCCTTGCGGAAGATGAGCATCCCGATGTCCAGACGTTCGTGGCGCCGTCCCCTCCTGTGAAGAAGGGTCTGGCCGCGAGCAGATTCGCCGCCAGTCCCTCGCCACCGAAAGGTCCAGGCGCCTCGAAGTACGCCCGGTCACCATCACCTGTGTCTGAAGCTGAGGTTTCGCACAGCCCACTGGCAAGCGATGCGCGAAGGTATTCGGCGTCTCCTGTCACTGCTGAAGATCTGGACGACACCCAGGAGGACACCCAAGACACAATTCCCCAATCCGCGAGCCCACATACGGACCAAGACGAAAGGCACGGCGAAGCTTTAGAGCCCACATTTGAGGAGATCGACGCTGTCATGCAACATATCAACGAAAACGATCCTGATTTGGGCGTCAAAAAGACTGTAGATTCACCGAGATGGCACCAACCAAGCCCGACACGACCCATACCTGTCGCTGCTATCACAAACGAGTCTCCCCAGCGCAGTCGTGCGCTATTTCTTCGGGGTGAGGCCCCGAGCCCAAGCCCGAGGCACTACCACTTACCGCTTGGAGTACGTCCACCTTTGCATACAACTGAAATGCTGGAAAATCCGTTTGTTGATCCTCCCGTGAGCCTTCAACTCTCCCGGCGCAACACTAGCGAGAGCCAAGCTGGTAGTGACGATTGGGAACGGGCATTCAGCGATGAGGAGCAGGTGAAGCTTGATTCCCGTGCCAACTTCTTTGATGATAAGGTCAATGAGCTGGTTGGCGCTGCCTTGCAATCTCAACTGGATCCTCTGGAAAGGACCTTGGAGAGCATACAACAGGCTCTCGCGTCACTGTCTGGTATGCCGGCGCCGAGTCGCCGCGAACGACGCAGTGTCTCTGCGGAGGTCCAGGAGAGCGATGCAGATGACGAGGACGACGACCCCGTTCCACGGCGGTCAATGAGCCCCCGACGAGACAAGCGGATGGAGCAGATCAGGGTTGCTGTACTGGATGCGTTTGCTGTCCAGCAACGCAGTGCTCCACCATTGCCTCCCCTGCCCGGCGTGGCACAAGATGGTGCATCCGCGGAGAGCGTGGTCTCTATTCTGAAGGCGATGGAAGAGATGAAGCAGCAATTCAGCGAATCCCTGCATCTTGACTTTCGGGCCGAGGACCTTCGAAATGTCGTCGAGGAGGCGGTCGAGTCCCGCTTGCCCGCTACTCCTCCCCAGCCAGTCGTTGTAGAAGGGCAGGACGAGTTGAGCGAAAAGTTCAATGAATTGCAGGCTCGTTATGCAGAGTTGGAGCAGCGCCATCGGCTGGAAGAAGCCAAGGCTTCGGCAGAAGCAGCTCGCACAGCCGAACTGGAGAGGCAGCTGTGGAAGGCCGAGACAAAGGTCGAGGCCGAGATATTGAACCGCAGTGCCAGCGATCAGCGATTCTTGGACCTCGAGTCAAGGCTCAGCAACCAGGAGGCCATAAACGAGGCCGAAGTCCAACTTCGACGAGCTGCAGAAGACAGGTTGTCCGAAGTCCAGCGCCTCCTGCGTATTTCTTCAGAGGAAGAGGTGCGACTAAGGGATGCAGTCGAAGAAAAGGATGAGAGGCTCAAGATTCTTGATGCGACTCACAGCAAGAACACTATGCGTGTGGCCTTGCTCGAAGCCGCGGCCGACAACTCTCACAAGGAGAGGCTGGAATTCGAGAACCGTGTCCATGTTGCCGAGGCAGAAGTTGAGGATCTGCGCCGAGAATCAGCTCGATGGAGGACGGAAGCAGACCGTGCCACACAGCTGTCACAGCGCCAGATTGACGACCTGTACCAAGCGATGGAAGAGAACAAGCAATTGCATCGGTTGATCGACACCCTAGGTACTCAACTGAACGAAAATGAGCGGCTTCGTGATGACTGGAGATCCAAGTTCCTGTCGCTACAGCAGGACATGGAAGATTCCATGCGCCACATTACTGAGGAGAACGCTCGCCGGGCCAAGAAAGAGCAGACGATGCTTGCCAGACAAGAAGTTCTAGATGCGAAGCTCCAAGCGGAATCCAAGACCCGCGAGCGTCTGGAGACTGAACTCGAGAGACTGGAGGCCGGGGAGCGTCAAGGCATGAAGGCTGTTAATGAGGCCAAGAGATTAGACGCCTTGCTGGGAGAGATGCGGACTGAGAACCATAAGCTCCAGCAAAGCGCTATGCGCTACCAGGCGGAATTCCAGGAAGCTCGAGAGTCCGGAGCACGTGAGATCCAGCGCACTCGCGAATCAATGCAAGCCCAAGTCGAGGATGCGAACAACCAAGTCAATGTTGTCCGTGAGGAACTCGAGGATGAGATTTCCCGTTTGCGTGCACAGCTCGACCAAGCCAAACTGGACACTGATACTGTCCGATCACGGTACGACATGCTCATGGAAGATGCCCACCACAACAGGAAGGGCGATGCCGACGAGGTCCAGCGCAAGCACCAGGATGAGATTGAGGATATGCAAGCCCGATTCGAGCGACAGATTAACAACACTGTTGAGGACGCCCAGCGCGCAGAGTCCAACCTCCTCGAACGCCTCAGCATCTCAAC
This sequence comes from Diaporthe destruens, assembly GCA_036986855.1. Classification (NCBI taxonomy): domain Eukaryota; kingdom Fungi; phylum Ascomycota; class Sordariomycetes; order Diaporthales; family Diaporthaceae; genus Diaporthe; species Diaporthe destruens. Next base: position 6,019,574 of record BTXE01000001.1, on the reverse strand, counting down.
ATCCAAGTGCGAGCATCTGCAAGATCGCGTCACTCATCTAGAGGAGAAGCTCGAGATTGCCAGGGAAGCGGCACGTGCTGCGGCCCAGGCTGCCAAGGCATCTGGTGTGGTCTTGCCTCCTGCTTCAGCTGCTCCCGTGTCCGGCCCTGCCACTCAGCAGCGCACTGCGGCCTCGCAGCCACAGGTGCAGTCGCAGACAGCAGCTGTTGCCACAGCGATGCAACTGCCAGAAAAGATCTCTCCCCAAGCCCTCCGAGAATCGATCATGGTCCTGCAAGAGCAAGTGCAAGAGCGGGAGCTTAGGATCGAAGAGCTAGAGCAGACTGTGGCGAAGCTAGATCCCGAATCGGAGACCAAGATCGCGAAGCGGGATGACGAGATTGTGTGGCTGAGGGAGCTTCTCGCCGTAAGGCATTCGGATCTCCAGGACATCATTACCGCACTCGGTCGGGACGACTACGACCAAGATCGCGTTCGGGACGCAGCTATCCGCCTGAAGGCCAATCTGCAGATGGAACAGCAGGAGCGCGAGAGGGCCATGAACGGCGGATCGGCTATCAAGATGCCCAGCATTGCGGCCAGCCTCCGCGATGCTGCGACACCTCGAGTCGCTCAAGCTGTCGGCCCGTTGGCTGCTGCGTGGGGCAATTGGCGTAAGGGCGGCACCCTGTCCAACGTTGCGCCGTCGACGTCGACGTCGACGGCTGCGAACCATGCGACTCCTAGAAGAGATAGCCCTGGCTCACAGAGCAGCTTCCTCTCTGGTCTTCTGACCCCGCCGGCTTCTGGTGTCCGACAGACGTCGCCATCCGGCCAACCAACTGCCTTCTCCAACACTGGTCGTCGCTTTACGGCCCAGGATCTTGCCAATCGGCCCAAGGCACCGCCCCAGCGACAGGCCCTGAAGGTGCCAGCTCGAGGAGGTAGTCCAGCGCCAAAGCAACAAAACTTCGCCAGCGGTCCACAGACACCGCCGATGATGCGGCCTGCGGCTTATGACGACGATGCTATGGCAGCTGATGACTTTGATGATGCTGGGTTCTTTGATGACGAGTGAGCTTGGCCAGAGATTGAGGCCAGAACCACCATCCTTTTGATTTCCTTTGTCATATGAAGAAAAGATGGACCCACCAGAGGCGACGACGTATAAACGACTAGGATTGTGGCTTTTTAATTCTCTGGCTTTTCTGCACACGTCCTTTACTACACAACATAAAGAGCTGCACTCCTAGAATGAATGATACCCCCTTGATAGCAAGATTTCCGCCGAGCTTGTTTTACCGTCCACGCACCACCCAGTCCCCTTGACGCCACGCAGTCAGCACAGATGGGGAATCAGAAGGCAGATGGACAGGTTCTTAATTCCACAATTTTGCCAATTTTGCGAAATACTTCCCTTTTAGTCGGTCGCTTCCAGCTATATATTATTGTTACCATTACTTGCGTACGTGTCACTTGTGTGTGTCAACGATGGCGGGTGTCGATGAGTCGAGGAGATGATGGCGGACGGAGAGAACCACTGTCAAGCTCTACTGAGGTGTGGCTGAGGACAAGCAAACAATGAACGCTCTCATCCGAGAAGGGGTGATTTGGCTCGTGCTATGTACCCGCACGCACGCCTTTTAAATTTGTCTAATCGGCTGACACGCATTCTTCAAACCTCGCTCAACTGCAAACAAATGTTGGCGGGATTGACTACACTGGTGCTTTCGCAACATACCGTATATGATCCTCTCCCTACTTTTGTTTTGTAACTTTGATACAGCAAGCCTTCAGGTGGGACGAAGTACTGTATTTTTGAACTCCAAGCATGCGCATGAGCGTGTTGATGATGGCAGAGAATCGAGGTAGCGTGACCGCGCAAGAGAGAGGCTCTGTAGCATACGGGAGGGTCTACCACGGAGATGATGCCACGGAGAAACATGCAATGGGTATCAAATTACAAATACAGGCAAGGCAATTGACCGGTGGGAAAGATGCCTCATTGGCTGCCTACGGGCGAGTATCATTGTTCGGAAGCGGTCCGGATAGCTAGGTCCTCGGTCTGCGATGTGACGGCGCCGTCTGCAGGAGCGGTGGCGGCGGCGGCCCCCTGCTTGGCCTTGTCCTTGCCGCCGGGGAACATGGTGCCGCGGTCCTTTTTCTTCTTGTCCTTGACCTGCTTCACCTCTGGCGGGTAGGCCCTCTCGACGAGCTCCTTGAAGTCCGGGCTGCTGGCGAACTCGTCGCGGACGGGGGCCATGAGGGCGTTGAGGGCCTTGGAGACGGCGGGCTTGAGGATCTGGGGGGTGAGCACGTCGTTGCGGTAGTCGTCGTGCATGGCGGCGATGTCGGTGTAGACGAGCTCGGGCAGCTCGTCCCTGGTGCGGTCGACGACGAAGCCGCGCTCGCCCTTGAGCTTGGCGGCGGGGAGCAGGACGTGCTCGACGAAGGCCAGGACGCCGTTGCCCTCGGGGACCTTGGGGACGCACTCGGCCTTCTTGATCTTCTTAGTAACGGTGGCCTCGTCGTCCAGCAGGTCGATCTTGGAATTGGGGTCGCTGGCCGACATCTTGCCGCCCTGCAAGCCCGGCACCATGGGGTTCATGATGTGGGCGCGCTGCCTGTACCCCAGCTTGGGCAGCCACTCCTTTGCGGCGGTGAACAGCTTGCGCTGGTCCACGCCGCCGAACTGCACGTCCACGTCCAGGTACTGCTCGTCCAGGACCTGCAGGATGGGGTACAGGAGCCCGGACAGCGGGGCGTTGGCGGTCTGCTTGACGACCTCGGCGCCGGCCCTCTTGGCGTCGTGCTCCGACACGACGGAGCACAGCTTGTACAGGTCCATGACGTAGTCGGGGGTCTTTTGGTAGGAGCTGCCGAACACGAACTTGAGCCTCTTGATGTCCTCCTCGCCGCATGTCGCCCGGAGCATCGCGGTGATGACGCGCTGGTAGTAGAGGGCCCTCTGGTGGACGAGTTCTATGGGGGCTTTCAGGTTGTCCTGTGCGACCAGGGTGGTCAGTCAGTCAGTCAATCAGTCAGTTGCATCTTGCGAGCAGCGGCGGTGGCGCTCCGGAGGGGGGGTTCGGGGAGCAGGAGGACGGGCCGGTGTGCCGCGTACGAGGAAGCCGTGGATGTCGGCGAGGAGGATGGTCAGCTCGCAGCCAGACCGTAGCAGCTGGGCATTCTTTATGGCGGGCACGAAGTAGCCGCAGTGTGGCCGGCCGGTTGTGGCGCTGGGGTGGTGAGTCGAATAGTCAGCGGCTGAGTAGAGAAGTGGTGGGCTCGGTGGTGGGCTCATGCTCGGGGGAGTGGACGGTTGCGGACGGGTGCGCATGAGTGCAGGCACGCAGGTGACGCTGCCGGCTGCCCGATGGGGCAATTGAGGCCAGAGACGGGGTGGGAGAGGCACACTCACGTTCCCCAGTAGACCTTTGGGTCCTTCCCGTCGTTGATGATCTTCTCAATAATGTCAAAGTCGAGCGTCTCGGCCAGGTTCTCCTTGATCAGGGCGATCCTCTCCTCCGCGGGCATCGGTGCCATGGTGGGCAGGTTTCTACCGGGGCGGGGCGGACGATGGTCTGGGTGGCTTATAATCAGGTCCCCGAAACAGTGGGCAGGTAGGTGGCTGGTCTGGCGAGGGTGGAATCGCAAGAGTGAGGGTGGCTCGGGGTGACTGGTTAGGTGGGTGGGTGTTGAGTATTTACGGAGAGTACAGAGGTTGAGGGTGAGTCAATTGAGATGCGACCAGCTAACAATTTCCACATGATGGCGGGGCAGTCTGCGGCCAGGGGTCCCCCGCGCTCACCACGCTACCTGCCGGGACGGTCCATCACCGGGAGCTGCCCGCTTGAGATGGCAGCATGGCCGGCTGGCGTACTGTCAGACTCTGTAACATTTCTGCAGTAAAGCAACAGTCGTGTTTTTGGACCACAACTCATCCCAAGGACCCGAGGAAGCCCAAGAACGCGCATACGTTGCAGGCCTCGCCGATGTCCATTCACAGGACGGGACAACCAATGCAGTCAATAGGGAGCAGATCACTCCGATATAAGAACTTCACTCGCATATCCGCCGCCCCAGCATCTATACATTACAGCTTGTACATGAGGGCATTTAATTCGCACACGGACTATCATTCTGGTTTCTAGCGACGGCGCCGATAGTGGCGGTTTACCAGTTCAGCACTACAATCAATGAACATGTTGAGCATTCGCTCGAGTTTGGTCCCACTTTCAGTAAATCACTCATGTCACCAGTCTCGCATCTCATGGGTACTGATTTAGAGGCGTCCAGTCGGTAGCCTGTTCCTCCCTCGCCAGTCATTACCTCAGGCCTCTGTCTGTCCCGTAGCGCAGGAAAAGCCCACTAGAAGTTCTTAGCAAGGAAGTTGAGGACCGTCTTATAGCCCCTAATGTACTCCTCCTGTACGCGCTTGTCTGTTAGGTCAGAACGGGCAGCCATCCAGCCGTGAATTTGGTCGGGGAACGTCTCGACATGCTTGGGCCCGGTGAGGGCAGCCTCGAACTTCTTGACCTCCTCGACATCCTCGTCCTTGGATGCCAGCAAAATCAGAGGGATTTTGATTCTGCAGATAGTCTTAGTTTCCACTTCTAGGCACGCCACGGGGGGCGGGAGTGAGCTCACTTTTCGGCATCCTTGGCGTCGACCATGGCCGGGTGGATTTGGGCAGCGACCTTGAATGGGCTCTCACCGGAGGCGAGGGAAAGCGAAATCACCTTGGAACCCCAGCAGAACTAAAGGCGGCGGCGTTGTCAGCTTGTCAGAATGCGACGCGAACCCATCGAGGGCGGAAGCCCACTTACACCGAGGACAGCCCACTCCTTGATGTTGGGATACTTGTGCTGGATCGCCTGCAGCGTGGCGTGGGCCTTGGGGACGAAGCTGGGGGGGCTGTTCTTTCCGAAGAAGGCGCCGACCTTCTGCTGCTTGTCGTCGTTGTCGGGGGGGAACAGGCTGATGTCCAGGGGCTCGCCATCGAAAGCATCGGGCATGAAGACGGCGTACTTGTTGTGGTCATCAGATGAGGCCAGGATGTCGCAGCCCTGGACGGTCTGGTCGAAGAAGCCGAAGATGTCCATGACGATGAAGATAGCCTTGGTGGCCTCGTTGGCTGGGCCGGTGACATACGTCTTGCGGCCGTCAAAGGTGTCGAAGTCTCCCTTCTTCTGGTAGCCAGACGAGACGATGGGCGGGATGTTGCAGCAGGCCTCGGAGTGGCCGCCGGTGGCTTTCATTGTGGACATGCTGGGCGCTGAGGTGGTGAAGGAACTGGACGGGTGTCTGGCGGGCTTGGTGTTGGGGTGTTGAGATGTCAACGGCGTGCAGCAGGTCTGTCGCGAAGCTGTGAGGCTCAGGGTCGACTTGGTAGCACGGGTGGAGCTCAAGGTTGGCAGGGAGGGTGAGGAGGACGGGAACGGAGAGGACGGGGCGGGAAGGTGGGGCCTCAGGGAACTGAGCGCATTGGAAGCTGCTCGAAGCTGGTGCGACTTTGCGGGAGGCATGGCTGTGACGACTAGATCTCGGATCTGTGTGTGCTGCTAGCCTGGTGTTCTTAGAGGTCCTCAGGTCCTCTGCTTGCCAGACCCCGCGTCAGGCTGCGGTGCTCCTGTGCCCCTGTGCTCCTGTGCCCCTGTGCTCCTACAGGCCTATGATGCGTTCAAAGAAAAGGGAGGGAGGGGTAAGAGCATCGACTCTGGTTTGGAGCTCTTTCCCCCCACGCTGAGGGCTGTGACGTATGGAGGGGGTTCCCCATCTGTTTGGCCACGGGCCCCTGCCAAGCCTGCCTGGGCCGTTCAACCGTTTTGTCTGCCGCGACGGGAATTGTTTAGTCCCAGTCATGGACTTTCCAGAAATGCTGTGTGCCGCGTACTGGATTTGCTTTCTTCCACGAAAAGAGGGTCCTCCTTCTTCCATACGTCGGTCCCCCAAATTCACGTGGCACTCCCAGACGGCCAAGGCCATGTTCGATGCGAGCATGATCCCGTCCGCCCCGTCCGACCCTTACTTTTGGCGCCCCCCCTCCATCGTCTCAGGGTAGGTGTCTGGCGCATGAGTCTGATAGGCCTCCATTGCGGACGGTGCTTTAGTGCTCTGCAAAAAGCAAGCCCACAAGTCCACACCATGTTGCCCTCTGCCACTCAGCCAGTCAAGCCAGCCAAGCCAGTCAGTCAGTCACTTGTTTCGAGGAGGGCCAGGATTTAATTACCTGTCAGGGTCGCGTATGAGAGGGCATGTGAGAGGAAGGGGGGGAGAGGGGGGAGGGAGAGAGAGCAGCGATGCCTCCTCCTCACCCTGCCAACTCTACCACTCCCAGCACGTGTCCAGTCACACAAGAGCACTCAGCTCTGGGCTCTGGTCTTACTTTTCCAGCCAGAGCTGCGGCTCCCAGCCACTTGGAAGCTCCCCGTGTGCAGTCGGTCAGCGCCGCCTCTCACAGAGGTACTACACCAGGTCCTTCCGCCCCGTTCGTGGAACAGGTGCTATGCCACTGCGCTTGAGACATGGCACTGCACCGTCTTGATGCCGGTGCTCACGGCTGGTCCCGGGAGCAGAACCGTGCCCCGATGACGACTCGCCGAGATGGTCGTACCAACGATCTCGCCGTGGGGGCACAGGCCGCGCACCGCAACAACAATGACATCCCAGATCGGAAATAAGCCCAGCCCCAGCAACCCCAGCAGCCCCAGCAACACCTGCTGCACCCTGCAGCATCCTGCAAGGTGTGTGATGGGGGGCAGCATGCAAGAATGCCCTGAGCACCGTTGATATACTGAGAGCTACAGGTAAAAAGGCCGTGGGTTGTGCCGTAATAGGACCGGAGATCCCCATATTGTGGGCCACTGCCGTATAGGAATGTTTCTTCGGTGCATACTCCCAGCTGCGTCCTTGGCCACCGCGGTCCCAGGCCCATTCATGCCCAATAAGTCGGTGACTTGACCGGTCAACTAGACTTTGGCCTGATCACGAACGTGGCATGCCTCACCGGTCAGTCCGACACACTATGGCTGGCCCCAACGAGCGAATGGGGAATGGACCTGCAGTGGGCACCTGTCAGACCTCTTGTCTGTAAGCCATGCACAGGCCCATGTGAGCACATGTTCCAAAACCACCTTGGTTTGTTCAGTGGTCGACTCGACCGTGGCTGCGCGCCGTCTTTGGCTTCACATACCTCACGCAGCACCTAGTCATAAATAAGACCTAGTTATAACCCAGAAAGCCCATAAGACGTCTCGTCTCGTCTCGTCTCGTCTCGTCTCGGCCTTGTGGTTCTCTCCGTTCTCCTCCTCCCATCCATGGTCACGCTACATGCTCAACCATCGCCTACACTCGCAAGGATACCCAAGCAGCACCTGACGGCCTCTGAAAGCCAAGTCGCAATCATGTCCAAGACCAAGTCATCGCCTTTCACCGAGAATCCCAGAACAGTTCTACACGATGCTTCTCCCATGTCACCGAACCCCCACCCTACACACATCACACACACAGCCCGCAAACAAAAGCGCCCTCTCGATGTTGCTGCCTTCGACAACGCAATGGCCTGCGCCAACAGCACCGACTTTTGCATCTGTGCCGGCACCGTGACCTTCAAAGGCTCGGGTGACGACAGGAAAGTCCTCGTGGTCCTCAACGAGAAATACACAGAGGACCTCTGGCAGCTGCCCAAGGGCCGCAAGAACATAGGTGAGGACGCCCTGTGCACCACGGCCATCAGGGAGACCTACGAGGAGACGGGATACAGGGTCCAGCTCCTGGCCAAGAACATCCTTACCCGGGCGACCTTGGCGAAGGGCAGGCAGGTCCCCGGGCCCATCTTCGAGGCCCAGAGCGCTGAGCCAGTCGCCATGGTCCACTATACGGAGCCGGGCCCGGGGCTTGAGGGAGGGCCCGTCACCAAGGTCTGTTTCTTTTATGTCGCCACTGTCAGGGAAGACGCCCTGCCCGCCAAGGATACTCAGGACACCGACGAGTTTCTCAAGCCCTTCTGGTTGACGTGTGCCGACGCATTGGACAGAATTACCTTCGGGGCTGAGAGGAGGGCGTTGGAGATCGCGATGTGTTACTGGTGAAGTGCACTAGGTACATATGTAATGTCATTACAGGCTGATACAAGTGGTGAGTGACCAGGGGACAAGGTTCGCAAGGATGGGAATAGGCCAAGGACTGTTGTGGTGTGCAGGGTGAGGTTCAAAGCGGAAAGAAGATCGGGGTCCTGTTATATTGGGAATCCGTGCCACCAAAAGTGGCACCGTGAGCTTGAACACATGGTTCTACTGTCACCCTTGAAAGTCTTACGATACAGAGGTCAAAGCTATGCACGTCCATTCAGAGCCACGGATCAACTCACTCGAAGCAAGTTATTGTTGTGCCAGATCTGGACGGAGCAATGCAGGAATCATATTTGCATTTAAAGCTCACAGACTCGTCAAATTTGACCTTCTCGTTGGCCTTGTATTCTCTCAAACGCTGGGTCTGGAGCGTTTACCACTGTATGAAGGCACCACATACATTTTATATGTATGAGGCTTTAAAAAAAAAACACAACCACTTGACCTTCTCGTTCGGCTTCACGGCCATGAGGCTGAAAGCACTCAAGTCCAGAGTCCCACCTGATTCTGCGGTGTGACAAGATGTAGCGCATCACATGCTGGGAAGTTGCTTGGTTGGTAAGCCTCTACTACTTGCATCGTTAAGCCAATCTTTTTTTCCCCCCACAAGTCAAAAGTAATTGGTTGCGTGACACAGAGTCTCACCAACAGCTTCCATTGCCGCAAACCATAACACGGTTACCAAGGGAAGGATAGTGCTCATTGGCGAAGGTCTTGACGAAGGGGATGGATGGTCAAAGCCAAAGTGGCGACGAAGTGGATGCTGGAGATCGGATCATGCGAACCGGCTGGTACTTGGAACTCTTCTTAGACTGGCAGTACTTCCTGTTTGATTCTAATGCTCTCCAGGGCTGTCATGTGCCGTCTGCTTTTCGCTCAATTGTCTATTTTAGCTGCTCATATTCTGTACTCCACTACCCGGTAAAACTATGAAATGGAAGTCCTTTTTACTGAGATTATGTTTCGACACTTTAAGACATGGTCACACAATATTTGGACATTGTTGAGTGACCATTTTGAACGATAAGGTGTAAAGGAAATAGAGGTCTCTCAGGTTTCACCTCTTTCATTCCTAATGCACTGGCAGTCTACGGCAAGATAGCATGTGTCAAGTACATCCTGACGGTCGAGTGGCACCTCTCCTTTGTTCAAGGCTCCAGCAGAGTGCAGTGTCCTCTCAAGTGCTACTTTGCTCACTGGCATGCGTGACCCCACAATTCCAAAAATACTATACAGATGGAACGTTTCTTCTGCTGCACGGCCCAGGAACGCTCGTGTTTACAGTATAGTGTGCGCAGGCAGCCGTGTAGTGCTGACTGGTCCTCAAGCCACACAGCTGCACCTGGTAACGAGTGCCTAAACCTAATTGAGCTGAGAGGAATTCACCGCCCGGACGGGAGCACAATGAGCTGAACTGCATAGTGCAACAGGCTAAAACAGAATACGAGGTGGTATGAGGAATCATGCACCTGGGCACAGCACATCCGGGTAGCGATGGTGTAAACACTTGATATAAAGTTGAGCAAGTCATCCAGGAGATTTCGCTGCTGGCCAACCGACCAACTACAAGCCTCTTTCCACACGTCAAAGCAGCGCCTGCCGTTCCAAGGTTAATTTCAACGCCATCAAAGATCGAGATGTTCTTTCGACAAGCTTTAACTTTCGCAGTCTCAGCGACAAGCCTTGTCACTGCTGCCGTCCTGGGCTCTAGCCACACAGTGACCAGTAGATCAGACGGGACAGTTGCTGGCGCAGAAGATGGCACATCTTACTACTTCAACTCGACAGGAACGTCTGCACAGTGTGCCCAGCTCTCCGTAGCTGATCTCGAGTCGAGCCTGGCGCAATTCGATTCGCTCTTCCCGCCACAGTCAGTATAAATCTGTTAAAAAAAGAAACTACCAAAATAATGTGCCACCAAGGGAAGATGTGTCAACTGACTTCGTCGTAGATACAACGCCGGCCCATATTATGAAGGTCAGACGACCTGGGGGGTTGGTGCCCTCTACCTCAGCACGGCCTCGGGCACCAAAGCCTTTTACATCTCATACGAAACGGTGACGCCGAACACGACTTCAACCTGGGTGGACGCCGGCGCTGACATCTCGAATGTCTGGCTCGCCGTGCGGAAGGATGTCGCGGAAGAGTGGTCTCAGGGCTCGACATTCCAATGGGGTTGGTACAGCGTGAATAAGATCGTGGATGGAGTCAGCAACTACGCGGGGCAGTTCACTATCCAGATCCAGACGCCAACATTTGTCAAGGGTTGTGATACCTCATGTGGAGGTACTTGCAATCCTAACATCTGCACTTGCTAATTGGGAGAATTCTCGCGTCAACGTGGCAGATGGATAGACGTGTCGGACGTAATGCGGCCAAAATGATCTTAGGATCCTGAATCACCTTGTCACTCAGCTTCCGAGGTCAGCTACTTGTATCAGCCTGGAAGCTGAGCTGTCAGCAGTAGTCAAAAAAGATTTCTTGACCGCATCAAAACGCTGGATGAATAGCAACGGTAGTGCGGTATGCGGCCAAAGCCGCCCTCTTCCTTTTGAGTCTCATCACGGCCGCATCAGCGCTTCCAAGCCCTGACTTGGAACAGATGCTACTTGTCCCGACCGCACGGAACTGTGCTTTTCTGTTGTGGTTTTGCGAACAGGAACAGCGTTGCAACGCCGACCAGGTGCGTCTTCTCATGTCACCTCAGATTATTGCGGAGTTACGGAATGTAAGCGTAGTTTACAAAAGTCTTCAGCATCATTGCCTGAGCAAATCTAGGTGGAGCTGTTATTGGATTGAACCTGTGCAGCTTTTAGCTTGCGAAAGAGGGGACCAAGCTACAGTTAGGGGCTGTGTGTTGTGTTTCTGACAGAGTAGAACTGAGCAGTATGTTCAAGAGTGGATAGTATTACAACGTTTGCTGCAACCCTTCGTATTCGAAGCCGGATGGCAGGGAACAGGCAGGGGCCTCAATGCTAGGTACCTACCTACCAGCCTGCCTCTCGAGGAGGTCAGTACTCCGTAGGTAGTATCGCAACGAGAACAGGTCGTGAAGACGAGAAAAAGCAAATTCTGTTCTATCCCCTCAACTTCGAATCGTCATGTTCATGCTCTAGTGAATCAATAATAGGTTATAGTGCATACATTGAACACCGAAAACCGAATTTAATTTGGGGTTTCCCCTAAATGGCTTGGTCTCACTTGTCGATCTTTTTGGTCGCACAACTTCTAATTCGTTAACCGCGAAATTGGAGACGACCAAGAATCACCGTTGTCTGGTCTTGTCACCCCAGCCGTAGGTGAGTGCTGCGTCTGGCGTGGCGTAGCGACGCAGAGTTACCTCCCCAGTCAGCTGACAAAACTCGTATCCAGATTACCGCCGAGGGAAGGAAGTAGTAGAGCAAGCCCACTCGTATTTCGGCCAAAAGCCGACAATCCTTCGCTCACATCTCTGTGGCTGGTAGAATAACTCCTGGGATCAGATATAACTCCGGCTCAATCGTTCTCTGGAAGCGCCTTTCGTTGATCACGGTCAACATTATATTACCTTACCTTCGCCAACTACTTGCGTCGTTTATGATTTCGAGAGACTAGTGCTACGGAGGCATACTATTCCCCGAAACCGCCGAAAATTTCAAACTGATTTCACGTCCCGTCGACCACCTTTATAATGTATACCAACACCATAATAAGCGCCTTGGCCATGGCAGCCACCGTTGTGACAGCAAGCCCGGTCGAAGTTCGCCAACAGACCTCAGACATCATCAACCCCTTTCCGCTGTCCATCGCGCAACTTGCATACAGCCATGGGCATTCGATAGTGGCACTCACGCCGACCAGGACGACTCTGGGCGACTCATGTAACACCAACGTGAACGCGACGAGGACTGCAGTCGTGCAGGCGCAGAACAGCGGCTTTTCGTCGAACCCGCTGTGCGACCACGAATTCTCGCTTGAGGGTGTGACAGGCCTGACGTTGTTGTGCGCCGACAGTGCCGAGCACGGCGAGGCTGCGTCGCAGGTCACGGCTGTGGCCACCAACGGCGAGAAGACACACGAGTGCGTGGCGCTACCGCTCAACGTCTACCCCTTTTCATGTGGCGTTGGCTCTGCGATCTGGCAGCTCTATAGCTGCCAGTGAGGCAGTGCAATTTGAACGGTCAGATGCCGGTCCGAGAGGTTTTCTACTATATGACTCGAAGACATGTACACTTTATTCGATGCTCGTTCACTATAAGCCGCGACTAAAAGGAATACGGCGGCTCTGTACGGCGCAGTGAGTTAGAGGGTGCTACTTCTAACATAATAACTTCAAAAATATTAGAGCGTTTCAAGCGTTCCTTGCACCCAGTCATTCCACGCCACATGTGACTAAGAAATCGATTTATAACTCAACGGAATCATAAGCAGGGTGAATTAGTTCGGATGCTTCGGACTTCTGAGGCTCCTGTGCCAGTGATTGACACTGGGATGTCGTCCTCCTTGTCTCTACAGTACCTGGGTAGTCAACGAACCCCTGTCCAAAGCCATCTAGGCGCTTGGAGCTGCTGACTCCTCTACCAAGAACACCGTAGACAGCAAAGTGAACCTCGAAAATGGGAGGGGACTCTACCCGCTCGAGTGAGAACCTTCTTAGGTGGGCCGCCAATTTCTCACCAAAATCTCTTGGACTTTCCCGCACGACACGTTCGACCTCAACCAATCCCACCCGGCCTTGCGTATGAACAAAGACACCCAAGTTCAAATTCGCCCTTATCTCCAAAACTACCTCGTAGAATATCCCCAGCACAGACCTCGGGAAGCTCACCCCTGATCGCTACCGTCGCTGGATCATGTCAAGACGTTATCTTGAACAGTTTCCACCCACACTAAGACACAATATTGAACTGGAAATTGGAAGATAATTGAAGATAGTGGAGGCATCAGTTTAGCTCATTCCAAAACATGTCAAGGTGACCAATTCTTCGCGAGTGGAGAGGGAATCTCCATTATGAAAGACGTGTGCCTCCAGACCCTCAGTTATGACTTCACCACGCCGAAAGGATTTCTCCGAGGATGTAAATCAATAGAATTGCAAGTATAGACCTAAGAAGATTCCGGGACCACTTTAACGCGTAGGAAATTGAAAACCCCCTGTGCCATTCTCTTCGCTCATGCCTGTGCTCACTTGCAACTGCTTTCCGCCAACCTTGGAAGCCAGCTGAGGTTGGCAAGTCCTTGCTCTTTCTAGCCCACTGGACCCTAGCAGCAGGCCACGGTCTGGACGCAGCTGACGCCTTGGCTCAGGCCGACGCAGGCGTCCTCGTTTGCGATTGTAGCCTGCTCATCAAAGGTGTCTGTTGAGTTGCCGCTGCCGGCACAGACGCCGGTGTTGCCGGTGCAGAATAGGTTGTTTCCCTGTTGGCAGACGGACAGGTAGCTGGCAACCTGGTATGTGCATGATTGAGCAAGACCAGTGGTGGCGGAGGCGGCCAGGACGAGGATAGTGGACAGTTGCATGTTTGTTGATGAGTTTCTAACTTGAATGCTGTGAAGGTGGTGATGATGTGATTGTTTAGGAGCGTGTTAAATGTTGGCTTTTCCAGATGTTTGAATATGAGACTGGTGATGGCAAGAATGTAAAGTAATAGTCCAAGACGGTGAGGACCATACAGACATATATATACCACTGGGTACTTAAGTAGTTATAATCTCCGCACTATTACTAACTGAGGGCTCTCCTTTAATTACAACCCCAGATTGCCCACGCGATTCGATGCCCCCATATCGCGTATTGGCCGTTTCGATTAAATTGAGCGCGCGATTGATTATTCAAGGAAGCCTCGGGGGCATTCTTCCGCTCTGAACTGCCCAGTGGCCTAGGTGGGCTGGGCTGAGCGCTGCTTGGCTGCCAAGGCCATGCAAACCGACTACACAGTACTACTCTAGGGGCATCTTGTCACACAATTGGAGCCCTGCGGTAGGGCTTTGTGAAACGAGCGCGCTTGTGTCTCAAGAAAGGTGCCGGCAAAGCTCCCATAATTTGTCTTTAGACGCGCAGCCATGGCCATTTAAGTCAGCAACTGCGAGAGCTTAGTCTGCCCAGGTATCGGCCCCTGGCCTATTTCAGTAATGACAACCTCCGAAAGTACGACCTCTCACTGGCATAGGACAACTACCCACAGAATAACCTCTCATGGAACAATCTCTCATAGCACAACCTCATATAGTATTCCAAAGGATTGTGAAGCCTCCTATTTCATACCTTACAAAATGGCCACAGTACAGTAGGGTGTTGGTTGGAAGAACATCGGGAGATGCCTCTTCTCTTGGCCGCTGCCTTTGAACTGGCCTTGGCAAGCGATCTGTCTAGTGTCGAAGCTTATACAGACACATGAGGAATCTTGTATATGTGGTTTCGTAGACCTCCGCAATAAAAGCTGCTAGGTACTGTTGTCCAAGTAAGGTTGAACCATAATGGGCTAAAAGACGGGTGTAATGAGGTGACTGTATCGGCTGGTGAGACTCGAGAGCCGAAGATTGAGACATAGAAATAACCCTCGTGGGAGCCCGCAGGAGTGGTGAAAAGAGTGGGAACAGCTTCAGACGGAGGTATTGATAGATTTATCACCTAGTTCTGAAATGACAAGCGTTGAAGCTGGGTTCCAAGCCTGGAAGATTACATCTTCTATCGCCAAGAGTTGTTTAGGTTTACAAGCCCGTTCAGCAATACCGGCCTTTCTCACTCACTAATAAACAGCCCAGGGTAATCAGATTCTGGAAGGACCTTGGCCTTCACTTAATGGCCTGCTTCTAAGTTATTTCTATCCCTCCTGGTTTGAACTAGCATGCCTTTGTCGTGAAGCTCGCCTGCCATGTCGCCCCTCCAGAGCGACTCATCTCCAGTCTCTACTTTAGTTTGGCTATTTTGGCTCTGAAGCCGGAAGATAACCTTGCTAATGAGGGTCTACAGGTCGTGCCGTTCCTGTCCACGGTCTGCCAGCCGACTTGTTCATAAGAGCTCCTGCTCCACTTGCGGACAGTCAAGCACGGGCCCGTCGGCCGTCATCATAGAACCGCGACACCTTGTCGACAAAATAGCAGATTGAACGAGAAATGGGTAGGACTTGGGAAACAGGGAACTCTGGTTGACGGGAGCTAATGCTGTAAGGTCTGATGGCGACGTACGAGCAAGGCTGAGAGCTAAAAGCCAAGGCGCCAAAACGACCTCGGGACGGTTGGCCGTTGACTTGCATGAAAGGGAAAAGATGTAGTGCTGCCATTGAAAGATACCACAAGACTTCAGGATCAGTGGGATGTGACCTCACAGGCATTGGACTTTGCAGTTTGTGACCGACTACTCAATTACCTGGGCACCTAAGTACTTAAGTAAGTACCCAGCTAGTCTCAAGGTGAGGGTCATTAGGTCACCCGGCTGAGACTACTCAAGTATGCTTGTAACTCATAAAACAGAACTTGATCAACTTTAGTATACAGCAATATAGACAGTGTGACGAATTCATGGGCCATTGAACTGCACGGTAGTAGTGGAATAAGGTTTGGGAGTGATCTGATTGCGAATGCATTGGCCCCTCGAGCCTCGGCAGTGTGGCTACCCAGGTGCAAGGCCATCGGATGGTCAGAGTGGCCCGAGCGGCCCAGTTGGGTCCGGGCTAGGCCCTGTAAGAATTGGGGGTGGGCCCTGCGGCACGACTGTCGACCCGTCAGGATGGGCACCCTCTGAGGTCATCGACCAGTTGCATCGAGACATCTGACGGCGGCATTCCACATGCACAGCATTCGTTCCGCCTGGTCCGCTCCGACGCGTGTCCGTATCAGAAGACCGCTCAGGCTTCTACTGGTCTTTTGTCAAGCAGTCAGGTACTGGATTAGTGATGCCGAGGGCAAACGCCTTGGTTCAGACTGCCCATCTTTTCCGTCGGACCGCCTGCAGTGGTGCTATATCAAGGCAGGGCACCGGCTCGTCTGATGTCGGCACCTCCTGGTCGATCAACGTTCAAGCACTCAAGACCCACAGGCATCAGACCCGCCATCTTCAACCTCACTCGACACCTAGCAACGCCCTTCATATTCTCAAGCAGCACCCCTCATATCGCCAACAGCCAGGCCCGCGAGTCGCCATCGCCCATCAGGCTGCAACCTGGTTATTTGAACCATCACCGGCGAGGCACTACACAACAGGTCAAGGCCGCCCTCAAAGCCGCCCTCGAAGCCGCCCCGGCCCTCTTGGAACAGCCTTCCTCCTCTTCCCTGCTGTTGCAATCGGCGCCGGCGTCCTCTCCGGATACATCTCGCTCAGTCCGTTCACAACCACCACCAAGGCTTCATCATCATCCTCCGCCGCAGGCATGTCGTCCAAACTGATCCCAGCCAACCCGGCTGACGTTATGGTCATCCGGAATATCACGCCCAATGTGGTCACGTTCTCAGTGCCCTTCAAGAGGTTCGGCACCATCCCTATTGGCGGCCGAGGCACAGTGGGTAAGTTGAGACAGCATTTGTGCGACGTGGGGCTGGTCACTCGCTACATGGCTAACACGGGGTCCTAGTAAAACTCACCTCTGGCGCGCTCGCCGTCTTCTCACCCGTCGCCATGACGGACGATGTCAAGGCCAAGCTGGCCGAGCTCGGAGGCACCGTCAGGTACATCATCGCGCCGGATATCGAGCACCACATCTTCATCACCGAGTGGCACCAGGCCTATCCCGAGGCCAAGATCATAGGCCCCGAGGGGCTGCCGGAAAAGCGCGCGAAGCAGTCCGCGAACGACGCCATGATCGGCAAGGAGGAGTTTGCCGTCGTCTTCACGGCCAAGGACAAGCTCAACATCAAGGTCGACGACGAGTTTGACCGCGACTTCCAGTATGAGTATGTCGACAGCCATGCCAACAAGGAGCTGGTCTTCCTGTACAAGCCCGAGCGGGTCATGATCGAAGCCGATCTCATGTTCAACCTGCCTGCTGATGAGCAGTACTCGAAATGCCCCGAGAGCGAGAAGAAGGTCGGGTTCCCTGCCAAGCTGTTTATGAGCCTGCAGACGACCCAGGGCGAGGCAAAGGGCATGAAGCGATTCCTGTGGTATGTGCTGAGCGCAAGGGACAGGAATGGCTTCAATGAGAGCGTCAAGAGGATCAATGATTGGGACTTTGACACACTCATCCCATGCCATGGGGAGACGCTGGTTGGCAACGGAAAGGAGACCTTCAGCCGCATCTTCGAGTGGCACCTCACTGGCAAGAACTAGAGGGGGTTTGGTTTTTTGGCTGTGTTGGCTCGGTTTTGTAGATTACGAAGCGAAGATTGATACCTGTCGTGCAAAAATACCATCTTCACATGCACACGCGTAAAATACGTCGACGTTTGCTACCGCTGGACGCACGGGCCCCAGAGCTATCAATCTGCCATGAGATAAAATGCAGGGCGGTAGGCAACACTTTGACGCAGCCACTCACCAGCAGAAAGGTACGGCGGCAGGACGCACAAATGTGAAGCTCGGCTTCTGCGCATCTCTCTGAGCTGCGAGAACCAGATTGGGCGTCTTGATGTCCCTCAATGGCAGGCTGGCCAGCCTGCGCGCCCGGCTCGCCCATGGCCCGAGCCTGCTGCCACGCCCGCAGAGGCGCCATCTGCAGGCGTTCATAACTAGAGGTAGGCGTGTCCCACACCCTGCCCACTGACGGCTCCTCAAATGCTATACTCGAGTAACTCAACGAGACTGTTCACCAGCTCCCGCCCTTGGACAACCGCTCCCACCGGACCACTTCCGCCTCGCCGTCAAAGACAACATTGCGACTGGGCCACAGGATGGCACACACCTGCCCACGACATGCGCCTCGCACATCCTTTCCTCCCATGAGTCCCCGTTCGAAGCAACCATCGTCCGGCAGCTGAGGGACCGTGGCGCCCACGTCGTCGGCAAGACCAACCTGGACGAATTCGGTATGGGCACACACACCGTCAACTCGGCTCACGGTCCCACGGCCCGGGCAACCGAGCATCAGGACAAGACCATCATACTGAGCGCGGGGGGCAGCTCCGGAGGTAGTGCCGTGGCCGTGGCGAACAACGGGGCCGATGTCGCCTTGGGCACCGACACGGGCGGTTCTGTGCGCCTCCCGGCTGCATACTGCGGCGTCGTTGGCTACAAACCGTCCTACGGCATGATCTCGAGATATGGAGTGGTGCCATATGCGAACAGCCTGGATACGGTCGGGTTCCTGGCGCGGGATGCTGGGCCGCTGCGGAAACTGCTCGTAGGGACGGGTCTGTACAATGAGCATGACCCACGCGATCCGACGAGCCTGTCATCCCCGGCGAGGGCCCGCTGCACGGCCGCCAGGGAGTTCTACGGCCCTGGTGGACCTCGGACCGGGGATGAGCAGGACTGCAAGCAGCTGTTGCAGGGTCTGACATTCGGCATCCCGGTCGAGTACAACATCCAGGAGCTCGAGGGACAGGTCCGCCAGGCGTGGCAGCAGGCTGCGAGTTTCCTCCGCGACGAGCTGGGCGCCCGCGTCGTACCCGTGTCATTACCGTCGACACGGCACGCCCTCTCCGCATACTACGTCATCGCCCCGGCCGAGGCATCCTCGAACCTGGCCAAGTATGACGGCGTGCGCTACGGGCTGCGGCAGCCCGACGTCGAGGCCGGCCGCGAAAGGGGCCCCGAGGACGTGCTGTACTCATCCGTCCGCGGCAGTGGCTTCGGGGCCGAGGTCCAGCGGCGCATACTGCTGGGCTCATACACGCTGAGCTCCGAGGCCATGGACAACTACTTCGTGCAGGCTCAGCGCGTGCGCCAGCTCGTGCGCCGCGACTTCGATGCCGCCTTCAAGCTGCCAAACCCGTTGCGCGACCCAGACCGTCACGACCAGCATCGGCAGGTCGCGCTGGCCGACATGGACGAGCGCGTCACCTTAGAAAACAAGCTTGGCCCGGCGCAGGTGGATTTCCTGCTCTGCCCCACAGCGCCGACTTTGCCGCCGCTGTTGGACACCATCAAGCAGGACCAAGAGAACCACCGCGCGCTGGAGGCATACATGAATGATGTGCTGACCGTACCCGCGAGCCTGGCGGGGCTGCCAGCCGTCAGCATACCAAAGAGTACCCCTGCTGAGAGCCTGCCGGCTGGGGAGCAGTGGAGGGGCGACGTGATGGGCCTGCAGCTTATAGGGCAGTATTGGGACGATGCGAGGCTGCTTGCTGCGGCGGATGCCCTGGGTGCGCTCTTGAAGTAATGCGCGCGGGCCCCAGGCGTCGAGGACATCATGGGCCGATGACCGATAACCACATTGACTTGGTCAACGATACAATATATTCCCGCAACATGTGCCAACACCTCTATTTCGTTTCAAAAATGAGCTGCATCGGCAGCGTGAGATGCACTTCATGTCTCAAGCCCAATGGTGATATATCCAGCCCAGTTCTACCCTTTTTCATTTATCCTATCTATCTAATTTCAACTCGCCAAGTTTCTACTTAGCTCTCTCTTGATATTGTACATGCTCTGAGGCCACCACGCTTCATCGTCTTCTTTATCTCCCATGTCGATCCAACCTCGCTCCCGCGCATATGCAACGACCCTACCCAGCTCCCAAGCCCCTATGCCACCAATCCACCATACCCCATCTAGCAACAATAGCAGCACCAGCCAGTGGGCAAAGATGTCCATGGCAAGCCGCTGGACTGCGCCACTGTCGGCGTCTTGATCTTCGACAGTGTACGCCTGTGACCTGGCCGCACCGCGGCCGGTTGCTTCAACAGGGATCTGCTCGAGCGTCGCTTGCACTATGTGGAGATACTTCGTGGGGACACGGTTGATGAAGGCATTGACGGTGCGCCGCAACGGCCGCGAATCCGTGCTGTTCATGGTGACACGTGCTGTATATCTTCTTAGCCAGGGGGCGACATTCGACAGCCTGCCAAGCGAAGGAGGGTGCAGTGGTCCCCTCGGGTCATCTGTCTGTGACCCTGGCGTCTCTGGCGATAAACCTCCATGCCTGCCATCGCTAAAAGTTTCGCCCAGCACCGCCTGGAACACCGCAAGAGCCTCCATGCAGACCCCGAGGCCCTCATTGCCGATCGCCGCGTCCATTCCGACCTGCCTGGCTCTTGCGCGCAGCTTTGTCAGCGCAGCCCCCGAAGTGGCTGCCAGTATGGGTAGGAAGAGCCGCCGTGTCTCGTCCGAGGGCCCATCCTGGGGGCGCACGACGTCCACATCACCGAACTCGACTTGCCGCAGGCTGGTCCCCTCACTACCCCCCGACACCGCCACTGCCGGGTTCTGAGCCTGGTCAGCAAGGAGCCCGACATACGCCGAGTGTACGGCGCGAATGAGCGACATCCACTGCGACCGCACCGGCACGAACTCCTCAGGCAGCCGGTTCCCACCTCCCCCCGAATCCCCACGGCACACGCGCATGAGCCGGATGCGGACCCAGTGGCTCGCGGAGCCGTAGAGGACCATCAGGGCCGCGTTCGCGAGGACGTGGTCGTACCGCTCCGCCGACGGGATGTCCTCCTGGATCTGCCGCAGCGACGCGGCGTGGTGCTGCTCGGCGACGGCCAGCAGCTCCCGGATGCGGGGGGCGTCCGGGCCGCCGGGGCTCGCCTCCAGGAGGTCGTGGCACTGGCCCGCGGCCGCGAGCGCCAGCATCGAGCTCATCAGGGCCTTGCTGCCGACGGCGAGGCTGGGGATGCCGACGCGCAGCACGTAGAGGTCGTCGCGGTCGAAGGCGATGGTGCGGCTCGTGTGCGAGAGGTAGTGGCTCAGGAGTCTGAGGTCTCGGGCGTCTAGTAGGTGCGTACAGAGGCTCATTATACCATGTTGGTGTTCGGCCAATGCGACTACAGCACTGGGCGGACTGTGTGTTGACGACAGCTCTCGAGAACTTGAAGCAGTGCCCGGCGTTGGGCTGACGCCTGCACAGCGGGCATGATGGCCATCTGGGGGAGCTAGCCCACCCCTCAGAGTCCTTGATTCAGAACGACGGTCGTCATTGGGGTACTGGCAAACTTTATCGAGGTCTGTACACCTCGTGCACCGAGGTAGACGCTCGTCGCACTATCAATACTTGGCCGTCAGAAAACCGAGAGCTTCTGAGCCAAGAAGGCGTGGATGGCTCACCTTTCTCCGAAGTCTTTTGCAGCGAAAGCAGCCACGCCTACTTTTAGAATGCGGGCGACGTTTGGGTCCTGAGCTGGAAGACATACTCCGTGAGACACTACTCAGGGCAGCGGGGAGACTGAAGGTGCAGACATTCTCGACTTTAAGTGCCACAAAGCTCTGACTGCGCTCGGGACCATGATGAAAACGTGTCGAGGCGCAGCAGTAGCGGCTGATTCACGCCGGTTCGCCCTATTTTAATCTCACGTCAGATTGCCAATGGTTTAGCAGGTCCATTGCATTCTTTATTGGGGGCTTGGCAGATGGAATCATTGCTGCGGGTGCTTATATCAGACAAGAGAATAAACAAACTTTTGAATCCAAAAGTCTAACTATTGATGTTGTTCTGAAATGAGTGTGGGGCCACCTCAAGACAACACCTCAGCGCAAAGAGATGTGCAGCCCTTGCGTTAAAGGTGAAGACCACTGGCAAGGATGTCTGTAAAGGGAGCGCAACTGCTAAGTCCTACGCTCTACACCTAGTCCCTCAAAAAAAAAATCATAAACAATCTATCAATTGGTCATTCCTGGCAATATATAAGTGGTTTCGCTTCTATTCCGTATATGTCCGAGGACATACATGGCGCCTTCATACTGTGGTAAGCGCTCGAGACCCAGCGCTTGGCAAAATACGATGTCGAAACAGTGGTTGAAATACTATAGGTGTGGCAATACATAAGTGTTGTACCGTCGCTATGTCTGGGTGGGTTAAGGAAAGAGATCGAAGTCGAGAATGTGCATCATGCTGCCTTGAACATCCCACACTTGCACTGGCCCAACTCAGAGCCGCGGATTGCAGGTAAGGGAACATGACTTTGTTGCCGGACGTGGCGTTCGTGGAAAGCGTTTACCTCAACCTGAGCGGGGCTGCACATATAATACCGAGACGTTCGAGGCAACGGGATAGAGGGCTGATGTCCTCAAGTTGCAAGAGAGGTGCAGTAATTTTCACCGAGGAAGATCTGAAGATTATTTTGTCATCAACATGACCCAAAGAACACATCCATGTCTCATCACTGTATGACTGTTAATAGCTTGGCAGCGCCACCTAGGCAAGAGTGGTCACACGCCTGAGGCGGCCTTTTGAAGTCTGCAGCCGGTCCGCCAAGTGATCGGTGGCCTGAGAACAGCTCCATGACAAAATTTGGCTACCTAATTAGTTATTTCATCATAATCTATCCAGCAGTTCGGGCTCAAAAGTGCCCTTCGTCAGGAATATCTGCTGAATGCCACTCTCAGTTCCCTGGACTATACTATGTCTTGATAGACGGTCCGTAGGCGGATCGAGTCACTCTCGGCCGCAAACTCGTACTCCGTACCCAGAAATATCGGGCCCGACATGTGGAGCAGGCGCTCACTGATCAACAATCATGTCAGTAGCTCCGTTGGCGTCAGCTTACTACATATCGTTCGGTCTGTCCAGCATCACACCACACGGACGTCAAATCAGGAATATCTCTTTCCGAATACGTAGAAAATGTGATAGTACGGTGCTTATGAATGCAGGATTCTAAGTTGAGGCAACTTGGAATTATGGTCTTATGACCGCGGCGTCTGCCGTGCAGTATTTAATAGGGCCGTCTTAGTAAACTTATAATGAAAGGTTTAATCTATACATTAAAGTAATATATACTTTTATATCTCTTATCGTTTTACTTTTTAAATATTAAAATTTTTAAGAAAGTGGATTTAATAATATATATATATCATTACTTATAATTTATGTATTTAATTACTATTATAAAGATTTATTTAGTAGAGATGGTTGTAATTAGTAGTTTGACTCACTAAGAGGGTGCAACTGGTGCCTGCTGAAACTTTCCGGCCCATCATATTATCAAGCTGTGCAGAGCTTTTATGATGAATCAGGTATCTGAGTATTATCTTGAATGAATCATCAAGTATTAAAAGTTTTGTCGTTGTCTGATATGATGTAAGGGAATGCCCAGGTGACTGTAGTAGCAGTGATTCCAGCAATTTGCACGTGGGACGTGGTTGTCGTTTTATAGATTCCTAATATGATGCTCTTCCATTCAACAACAACAATAGCGGAGGGCTCACGAAAAAATCGCCTGATGTTTCAATGGGTTGATGTAGCCCCAAACTTTGCCAATTCGCCTCACGAAGGGGCAACGCGTTTTGCCAGTCTGGAATTTCGCTAATAAGATGTCGAGATGCAAGACTATGAGTCCGGGAGCATACCTCTTGTCAATGAAGGTACACTGGCTGGCTGGCGTACAAGTGCAATGCGTAATATAGGGCTTGCCTCAAGCCTAATTCTGATGTACTATGTAAGCTGATAGCAAGCAGTTAAGGCGCGCAGGAACTAGTTGCAAACTATTGCTTGGGGTGGGATTTTTAACACGTATTTGGTATGCCCACTCAAAAGAGAAGATCTTTGTACGCATTATTGAAGGTTGTTCGGATTTATCTACTTAGTACTTTGACTTGATTATATTGCTGAACAGCTAGAAGTTGAGGGTTCCACACACCACGCTCTAACTGCCGTTTCACTGCAGGCTGTTCAAAGCGCACTCTCACATGACTTATGAAGCGCTTCCATTACAATAGCCATAATCATTGTGGCGCACAAGGTTTATCATTGGACCCGAGCAGCAGGCCGTTGTCCGCGCAGCCCGCAGAGAATGTAGTGATCGTGTCAAAATCGCTGCTCTTGATGCAACAAAACTAGAAGTACAATGTCTCAGCGCCGATGTGCCGGGTTGAAACCACTAGAACAAATCATAACTTACTCCGGGAGAATCTTTTATATTAATGCCGTTGGCACTTGTGCAGAAGTTGGTGCTGGCAACAACCTTGTCGTCGATATCTTTGCAGAAGAAAGTCTGGAGTTTCCCTTGCCTGATTGCGAGACATCAGTGTTAGTCAACGTTCCAATTACATTTAATGCTGGTTTTGTCAGGGTGACCGCTCTTACCCGAAGACGGTAGCACACACGGAGAAGAAGATTGCCACGGAGCTGATTGGAGCGCGCATTGTGACCGATTGAGGGCTGTGTTGGAGCGAATTCGAACAAAATGGTCAGGCTGGTGATCTATGCTACTAATGATGAAATATATTTGAAAATACAATAGCCAATAACAAATGAAGACACTAAAGGAGCAGAGTTGGATCGTCCGAACAAATAAATTTGTGAATCAGTTTAACTTGTGTGTCGGTTCTTGGATGTGTTGAAGCTGTGGTAATAAGTGTGGAGGAGAAAACGAGTGTTATATGTGTCTACCCTAGGGTATGTGGCTATTCTGAAGGAGGAGGAAGGGGGTGGAAGGTGACTGACTACCTAGGTCTCTAAGTATGACCCGAAACACGAGTATGGCTACTGTTTGCAATAAGGGCTTGGCAGACATGCATTCTTCGTGGCCTGGCGTGCCTACCTTGGTACCTAGGTAGGCAAAGTCATGCCACAAGGCCATAGTCCTATAATAGGGTCTCTTATGTCGCAAGACTGCCTTTCTGCATATCAAGAGTACCTAATAAAGTATCCGCCCCCGGCTACGATTACAGAGTCACCCTGGACAGTATCACAGCGTCAGTGACCCACGTTGACACTTAATGCACTGAGAAAAAGATTGAGATCAGCTCGATGCCAACTGCGAGTCATGACTTCGGCCATACCTAGGTAATGATATTACTTCTTTGTGTCGAGCTCCATTTGTTTTCGAGCAGTCTGGGCGGTTAAAAATAAGATTTTTCGTTTCATCTTACAACATGGCCGTGCCTCGACGACCTACACGGGATTGGTTTCAGCCATGGTAGTGACACTGGACCCCGGAATTTTAACCTGTGTTGTGCTGCCTCACTGCTGCCCAGGTGACTTGAGTGAAGCTCTAGATCACTGATTACATCGTCCCACGCGTAGCACCCAAGATGTCATCACAGATAGAAGATGGAGGGAATAAGATGTAATTTCGTGAAAGTGGCTTCCAATGTATGCCTACACCTTTGCTTCCGAATCTATTACTGTTGAAGTTCGAATGCGGTCTGTCTCATGTTAGTGTGTTTGTCTTGTGGATCGCTAACACTTCTAAAGTTAACAGAGCTCGAATTTGCAGTCACCTATGCGGCCACAGACCGCCCTGCGAGTGCTTCTTATTTTTCCTTTTTCTTTGGTATGACAAGATGCGTTTAGCATCGGGGCATTCCATAGTCAGTCGTGGGACGATGAGTATCGAAATTTACCCGCCTATTTGCGTCCGTCCCCCGCTCAAGGGCTTTGATTGATGGACAACCAGCCCAAATCTCCCTTGAGGAAGAAGGAATCAAGGGTGGAAAATACAGCGATGGGGTGCCGCCTTCCTACTTAACCTCTTATATAACAGGTCTTGAGCATTTACTACCACATGAAGGCGGCATATATGTCCTCAGACGTATGCGGAATAGAAGCGAAACCACCTAACACACTCGTATTCAGAAAAATGCCAAAACTTCTTGGAGGGTTCACCACAGCTCCCGTACCTCCCCGTGGCAGCGGGAAGGGATGCCACTAGCTCGCAGATAGTTGACTAGATTCCTTCTCAGACCATACCACCACAGAGAGAAATCGAATACCGTACATCTGCTTCCACACTCCCGCATAGCGCTCCCGTAGAGGAGCATCTCATCTAAGGTTATCCCGTAGGAAGTTCAATGTTATACCATGGGGGAAGGCTTTCATATAGAAATCAACCTCACAGGACCTGCTCATTGGGTATCAACAAGACTACTCTGTTGCTTACAGGACCGTTTCGCACAGCTAGGTCGCCTGCATAGATGCCATGGCCTTGTAGTAAATATCTGAACAAAGCTTGTGTAGATTCCTGACACAGATTTCCCCCTGGCCAGTACGGATCATAGTGCAGCTCGAGGAACTTCACTCCGTGTCTGCTCGAAACTCGTTGAACATTGTACGCATGCGAGCTTCTTGACCCTTTGTGAACTCAATACGACATGGGCTAGTATCTGGTTAGCGAATTCCCACTTCATTGAGTGAGCCAGTTAGTGATGTCGGTGTCTTTTTAACTTACTCGTCAGAATAGTCCACTACAGAGACATTCAAAGTCAGCGCTTTTTCATAAAACATAATGGCTCTATCTCAGAAACAGCACAATATGGCCCGAGAAAATCCCGAGTGGCGGATATTTCTACGATGCTGGACCCTCATAGAGCGGTCGAGTGATGGAAGGTTGCTTACTGTGATTCTTGTAGTTTGGTGGATCAGTACCGAACAAGCAACCGGACTGGACGTTATCGCAGACGCCCCCAATCGTAAAAGTATAGCCTCCTTGTGGATAGGTATCATTCACGTAATCGCCGGGGCCGGAACACCCGCCTTGGAACACATGGTACAAACCAAGCCAATGGCCTACCTCATGAACAGCGATCTTGCCCTGATTGTAGCCCCAACTGTTCGTCCCATTGGGTACAGTCGCGGAGCTTATAAAGCAACCGTCGATAGACTTGTCGAATTCTGTGGGCTGGAACGTGCTGTTGGGAGCCCAGTCACCGCTTCCCCACGGCCAGGTCGACCAGCCTGTGCCTGAGTTGCCAATGCCGACTGTCAGGTACGCGATGTAGAACAGGTTCAGGTCAGCGTAAGTGCCTTTCCGTAGAGCCTGCTTGACCACGTTTTCGTGATCGTCTCCCTTATTTACACTGGCGAGAGACTCGTTCACAACCCAGCGGGTCTCTGCAAGCTTCAGGTTGAAATTGTAGGGTGCAAATGAGTCCTGGATCAGCTGAAACTGCGCGGCCATTGTGTCTTCCTTATTGGAGAGTCAGCCAAGTCGAAACTGTGGTTGCAATGAGAGCACAAGCTTACTGAAAGGTATCCGCCCTCCAGCGTCTCGTTGAATGCGACAACATGCTGATAGACATTGATATCGATGACCTCATCCGCCCGTGAGCTAAGGTAGCTTGATTTTGTCCCTAACTGGAGTCGGCTTTCCAGCAACTCCTTGTGGGCGTCGGAAAGCTCGTCTTGACCACAGACCACAGGTTGCGATCGCCTCAAGTAGGGCACGACTGAGGCACCCGCAGGGCCCAGCAATGTGAGGGGCACAATGATACCAGAACGCATCTTGAGTGCCGGGGTGGATGATGCTCGAGGGAGTCAACGCAAATGGCCTGACAACCTGCCATGTTGAGAATATAGCAAGAGCGGTTCTCGTATTTATAACATGGCAACAAGCCACACAGCAGTGCGGCGAACGAATTTAAGTGGTGAAGGTTGCATTGGAGAAGGGCCTGGTGGGCCTGCTCGGCATTCTTGGCCTCGGGATTGCCCCCTATCTTTACGATGTGCATGGTTCGATAGACAGGAACCTCGTATTTCAAGTCCATTTTCTAGTTTTCGCTGTGCATCCCATTTAGCAGAGCAGTGATGAGTGACTGTGCCGACAGATCCGACTTATCATCACTGAGTCCCACCGTCGCGTGGTTAATGGGAGCAATGAACAAATACTACATATTCCATTTTGGCGGTGCTGAAGACAGCCTGCCTTGCAATGTTGCAACGACCAGTCCTTTTGCTTCCTTGTGAATCGAAAGAAGAGCAGAAGAGGACCATCACCGCAGAGAAGACATTTGGAAGTGGATACTGGACCCTCTACTGTGTAAACCGCATGTGGATGTGCCAAGTGAGGACTGATACATACCACCACAGCTGTGGCGGGGACAGAGCTCGTCTTCACTTGGTTTCGACTTAGACATGAATCTGTACTTGCTATAAGATCTTAATCCGCTTTCATTTTCCACAAATACGCAGAACTTGTCTGGTCCCAGGTGTGATGTTGGGCGTACTTAAATACTTAAGTACTATGGATACCGGCAGGGGTACTTGAGTGGAGGATGTTAAATCGGCTGGGGTTACCCCAACCCTGGCTCCAAAGGATCCGTCCGGTGAGCGACTCCCGGCTGGCAGGACAACAACACCAAGACCAATGCAAGCTACAACACCGGCAAGGTCTGGACGGCACTTTGCATTCGATCATTTGTGCTCAGCCGACCAATTGAACATCCCACGACCTTTTCGAGGCTCAGCAATTCGAGATGGCGTCGAAGAAGGACCAGCGCAGGCCCGACCTGGGTAAGCAGATCCGACCCAGCCACTGCCACTGCTCTCTTGCGACAGGCAGCTGACAGCGACTGTCACAGTGATCCCCTACCAGGAGCCGCTGTCCAAAGGCGACAGCCCCGAGCTCTCGTCCACTCTCTCCCAGACACTGCCCATGGCAGCGATCTTCATGCGCAACCGCTACATTGGATGGTGTGTCACCTCCGTTCTGCAGAGGCGCAATCATCTCAAGAGTGGAAACTGACAGTACTCGATGACCATGTAGGGCGGCCGTGGTTTTCAGTGTCCAGAACTGGCTGGGCGAGAGCGAGGACAGCCAGAAGAGCAACAGCACACCCGGTTACTTCTCCGTCGGCATGTCGCTCATGTCTCTGATCGTCACATACCTGCCCATGTTCCTCCCTCCTCCACCCGGCACGCAACGAGCGACAGGAACCGAGGCTGCGCCACCAGTCCCCCCTTCATAGTTGGACTTCCACAATGTCGAGAGTCGGAGGAATCAATAACGAAGCAAGCGTCCTGGCGATGGTCATCTATCTCCATGGGCGCGTGTACGATACCCGCAAATAGTAATATCACCTCTATGGGCAAGCTCGACGGCCAATACCTCCAACATAAGGCTCTAGAATAAGCATGCTAGGCCGGGTCCTGGCTCACCTACAGCTCCTGCGGTGTCACCGGCACGGGAAGCTTCCTTCTCAGTCCCGTCACAATGTCCAAGTAATCTGTCTCATTCTCGTCCGTGATGATCCCGTGCCGGACGAAGAAATCCAGCATCACCAGACAGCAGTTGGGCTTGAACTCCCCGTTCATCATCGCTCTAGTCACTTCGTCCACGGTCATCAACGAGAACTCCTGCACCTCGCCGTCCTTGGGCTCAGGTCGCATGTCTTCCCCGAGCTCCAGGTCATACACGTAGAGGATGGTAGGGCGCACATGGCCCGTCTTTCTGTTCTGGCTCACGTACGTTGTGATGCCGGTTGAGACGATGTTCTTCTCAACGTAGGAGAGCGGCAGCGCCGCCTCCTCGTCCGATTCGGCCACAATACATTGCCACGGCGTCTGGTCAGCCTTCACCCCGCCAGCGACTGTCGTGTCTAGCATGCCAGGATACGTGTGTAGGTTCGCGTCGCGGCGAGCCACCCACACTTTTAAGCCTATCGACACGGGTTGGCTTTCATCTCGCACGTAAGCCGTCAGGTGAGCTCCGCGGCTGCAGATTCCGAACAGCGACGCGGCGAACCGTTCTAGACATATAGGCTCTGGCTTGCCATGTGCCCTCAACGGGTAACCCTTCGCACCGATGATGCGTACCATCTCGCTGTGAGATGTCAGGTTCGGGAAGACTGAAGTGCCTAGCGCGAGGGCCCCATCAACGACGGCCTGGAAGGCGGCATTGATGCGATCGGCTTGGTTTTCGGCCACGGTGACCTGAACAACCCTGTCTTTGTGATCAATGGAGAAACCATCTGCCGTCCATGGTAGCTTTGCCACAGTGTCTGGAGTGAGATAGCCGTGGGCTCGGGAGTCGTTAGGAAGAAGTAACTTGTAGAAGCCGTGGTAGTCCCAGCCGATGGGCACGCTGGTGCAAACGACATGGTGAGCTGGAGACAGATTCAAGCAGGGTAAGGCATCCTACTTGTCAACACTTCTGATGAGGTCGATCAACCGCCGCGACTCGGATTTGTCGAGCATGTTGTGCTGATTCCTTGGCCAAGTAACTGCCTTTGCCAAAAATCAATATTTGTCGCTTCGATATGAGGGTATCAGATGGTCACTCAAGTGCTACATACCTAAGTAGGTATGTAGCACTTGAGGCGAGTACTTGAGTAGGCATGGCGAGGGACGCATTTTGAGGGAGTCAGCGCAAGGGTCCAACCCTACCTAGGTAAGTACTTTTACGTAGTACTGTTTCTCCCGGCCAGCGGCTTGGTACCACAAACTCGAGAGACAATTATAAGATGTTTTGAGCCAGGTCTGTTTTCATGCGATACTTGAGAGAGATTCTGCGGCACTTTTGAACCAACATGTATCCTTTTACCAAGATACATTAACCAGCACAATCTTGGGAGCATCATTCCGATAGTTTCCACTTCTGACAAGACCATTTTGTTCACAATACTACCTAGGTACCTAAAGAACTTTAGAAGTCGGTATCAATTTAGATGTGAGAAAATGCGATCTAGTTACTTTCTTCTCACTCAGCCCGTTACATTCAATGCCGTCAGTCAACCTGTGGGTGCACGAAGTAGCTGCACATGCGCCTAGGCATGCAGCAATGCCGATAAGAACACAACCGGCAAAGCAGTAGTTAGAATGCCGTGACCCAGTGCACCTTTGCATTAACCACAAGGGCATTGAAAAGCAAGATGGTACTGAATAGGCTGACAGGAATTCCTCGAACTCATCAAACGCGAACGTAACGTCCGGCACAATGCTCAGGATCCACGCCAACAACACAACGGCCGGCTCAACGAGAGAAGCCATCTGGATAGACTGGCCGACAGTGCGCTGCATCATAGATGGTCGCATCGATGCAGAGGCAGAGGCAGAGCAGCGCGATCGGGGTGGCGAAGAGGGCTGCTGCAACTGAGAAGTCTAGCTGGCGCCTGAGAATCTCCTTGTTTTTTTCAATGTGATCTTCTTGCGAGGCGGCTGCTTGACTGTGGGTGGCGGAAATTGGGCGCTGGAGGCCTGGGAACTAAGAGTGCTTGTGGTGATATAGCGTTTTCCCTCGTCGGCGATGCCATGTAGCTTGATGACTGGCCTCCGATAGATGCACTGCTGGCGTTGACTGATTGCAATGCCAGTTCCACAACTGTATTTCCGGACGCTCATACTCGGGTCCCTGTGTTCACATCTGACAGATTGAGTATATAAGACGGACGGACAACAGGACGAGCGATATGCCTCTCAACTTTCGGCCTATGTTGTCTTTCGAAGTCTGGCCCAAGAGTTTCATAACTGTGGGTATGAGCAGGCTGGTCGATTCTGTCGAAAGAAGACCGGGGGATCCCTGGACATCGGTACGGGTGAACAACTGCTGACGTTGATCGATGTTTGTTGCTCCTCTGAACGACATAACCAGCCCAAAGAGCACAAGATATCACTCAGTATACCGCCTATCAGCGAGGTCTGCAGAAGGTCGGTCTTCTCATCAAATAATACCAGGAGAACGCTTGAAAGGATTTAAAGCGGTATTTGTCGTAAATGCACCCAAGATCTCTGTGGCCTCGAAGCCAATGTACTTCACATGTTCTCCAGCTCTTCGACCTTGGTAAGTAGAAGTTATTACACAGAAACCAAAGTGGCACACTTGAGCAACATAATCCAACGTGAATGTTTTAGGGGGTCCACCCCTGATATTCAATAGGACTACGCCAGCCGCGACACACACACAAGCGGAATATTGATCCAGGATGTGAAAAGCGTCCTCTGTATTTGGTGCGCCATTGTGAAGGGTTGTTGGAGTGGGCGATCCATATTGAATCGTTTGTAGTGAGATGAGAACAGACCAGTCATTTAATCTACTTGGCCTTTTGTCGACATGCCGAGAACAACTATGTAAGTAGATAACACAGGTGTGAACAGACTAGATTTACGTCTGCTGGTTGAGTGGCGTCCTAATTCTTTCCAAATTTGAGGATGGGCCATTGCAAAGAATTTGATCGTTCTTCTCAATTTGACTCGCTAGCTTCTGACATGACATGATGTCTGCGGGGGGTGGTCAGCAACTTTAGAAGGCTGTATGTGTGGTATTAACAACTTCTGGGCGGTAGTGCTTGTATCCTGGTCTCACTGACCAACTATCGTTATCCATGTAGAAGGAATGTTGGAAGTTAGAAGACTTGCAAGGTTAGTAGGTTCCTTTCCTATAAAGGGCCCCCTTTAGAACTTGGTAGAAATAAAAATACTAGAAGCGACATACTCAATTATTACGAATATATGTCTAGAGTCCCGCTGATATTAATCATATGTGCCTTGAAAGAATCCTACGAGAAGTGGGGTGAGATGGCAACTGTGAAGGTGACTGTGAGACGATTCCTATGGTCAATGAAAAGACTCGATCATGCCATTGAGATGACTTCTGTCTAGATTGAGGGAGAAGAAGACGGCGCTTTCCTCACGGCAAGACTCGAAGCGCAAAGATGTCCTGGGGCTCGGATCTGACCGTTGATAAGCTTTCTGGTAGCGTGGAGGCCAACCCAACCTAGCATCGGCTAATCCCGTGAGCTGACACTTACTCAGTATCTTCCGAATAGGATTCACTTTTGGAAATTGACTTTATGACTAAGATGCAGGAGCATGCGACGACGTCTGTGGTGCGAGCTGCAGCTCGACATGTGTAGAGCTGAGCGCCAGGGCCACGAGAGCGATATTGTACATGCAGGGCATGGTGAAGCAAACGGCTAGCATGTCGGACCAGCAGGATCCCATCCAAGGCTACATATCTGCTATAGGTCGGAATGATGCCGAGATTGTCGAGCTGGCAGGCTGGAAGGATGAAACCAGGCGAGGGGGGAGTGGTGCTTGGACTGGGCCCAGGAGAGATGATATATATCGGTTCTAAAGTTCATAGACCCACATGGAGCAGCCAGGGATGCTTTCCAAGGTTGGTTGGGGCGGCATTGCACTTTTGGTGATCCAGGTGGCCCAGGGTCTTGGCACCCAGATTCGTTCTTCCATTATTACTACTTAAGTTCCTAGGTACTTAGGGATGGATTCTTATGCCGTATGCACAACACCTGTAGACGAGTATGTGCCTGCTGCTACTCAAGCATGTGTGAGTGCAACAGTTAGCTGCAGCTCCGAGGTGGAAACACCAAATACCACAGCAAGTCGTCTTGTTTCGACGCCTGGCAGGGCACCGGAGGCGGCTAACCCCGCGTTTGACGTTTCTCATCATGTGGTCCAACGGTCGGTTCGAGGTTCCAGGGCTAGCGCACCACTGCACCAGTGCCACCAGCACCACAGCGCGGGGTGGGGTTGCGTGGCCGTCTGGAGTGGAAGGTTCGAATGTTAGTGCACGGGTGGAGCGGGCGTGGAGCCGCAAAGCCCCTGAGACCCAGGGATGCTGGCGACAGGCCTTCTGCTTCTGCGAGCGTCTGCCAGCTGAGGCGAGGTGTGGCATTGATGATCTCCCCGGTGGACGTGTCAACGTCTGTCCGTCCTGTCTCGAGGAGCCAACGATAGTTTATGCAAACACCCTGCCCCTAGCCTACCAAGGAACCAAGGAACCCCCGCGGCCGACAGCACAGCTCCGAAGCAAAGCAAGCAAAGCTCCAAAGCTCTCAAGCTCTCAAGCTCTCGACCGCCCGACCGCCCGACCACGCACCAGGTACTTTGCCCCTCCAGAATATGTCAAGTTTCCTCTCTGGACTGTGAGTCTGCCCTTGACCGCCTGGCCGCCCATCACCTCCTGCTCTGCCCTGCCCTTTCTTGCCCTGCCCTGCCCTGCCCGGCTGCATGTGTCGTCCACCTCGATGGTCATCTGAGGAGGACATGGTAGTCCCAGGGACGGGATGCAGACGACATAGATGCAGATGTGACTTGTGCCTGGCACCCGGGAACCCAAACGTCACCGCCGCCGCAACTTTGTCACGAGCATCCGTACCTTACTTTACCTTACCCTACCCTTCCCTACCCTACCCTACCCTACCCTATCCTGCCCTGCCCTGCCCTTGTCTTGGCGCTTGTTGCACTCCATAGGCCTGCCTAGTCTGCCGCCACTCGCGTGCCCACTCAGATTCATGCTCGTCGTGTCTTTGTCTGCTGCTGGGGTCGACTAGAAGAACCCAGTCCCGTCCTCCCCATCCTCCCGGGAATGCTCATCCATACATACGCTTTGTGCCTCTGACCACTTGGCTGCCCGTCACTAATATCCCTCGCAGACGGTCACGAAGCAAGTCACGAGGAGCAAATAAGAACACTGGCCGCCCCGGGACCCCCAAGGAGGCCATTCCCGCAGTACCCTCCCCTACTCAGGAGCAGCACAGAGGACGCACCCTGGACAGCGTCATTCCGCCGCTGCCTCCCCCAGACTCCCTCACCAGGTCTGTCGGCGCCACGATGGCCTCAAGCGCCAACGGGGATGACGCCCTCAAAGCTTACCACCTGCCCCACCCTCTCCCCGCCTGGGTCAACCCGGCCTATGCCAAGCACATCGTCAAGGGCAACTTCATGACCCTCAGTGCCCGCCCAAAGACCGTCGAGCAGGGCGAGTGGATTGCCCACCAGTGTGTCGAGCATTACCGTAACCTGTGGCACTTTGTTCGTGTTATATATGAGAAGGAGGAGAACGGCACCAACATCTGCAATGCCACCACCTGTCCCAAGATGGCTGCCGGCCCGTAAGTCTCCCTCACTCGGTCTCATGGCAAACAATCCCCTCGGTCCTACGGCCACCAGACTGTCCCAGACCCGCCACGCCTGCCCATCGTCTAAGCCCTCACCAGGAATCACTCGTACACATGGCTAAACAGCCGCTACGAGCCCGTCGAGCTGCCCGCCTTCGAGTACATCACCCTCATGCAGCGGTGGATATCGGGCAAGATCGACAACACAAATGTGTTCCCCACGGATCCCGCCGGGGTGTCATACGCCTTGAACCCGGCCCTCGGCTCATCCCCGTCTCTGTCCACCATCAGCGGCGACGGCGAGGACTGGGTGGGCCGTCGCAGTGGGTTCCCCAAGGAGTTCATGTCTATCTGCCAGACCATCTTCCTGCAGATGTTCCGCGTCTATGCCCACCTATACCACGCCCACTTCATCGAGCCCTTCTACCACCTCAACTTGGAGAAGCAGCTCAACAGCTGCTTCAGCCACTTCCTACTGACCGCCACCAACCTCGACCTGCTGCGGCCCCATGAGCTCGAGCCCATGCAGCCCCTCATCGACCTCTGGGCCGCCAACGGTACTTTCCCGCCCGAGTCAAAGGCCTATCAGATGGCGAACCTGGCCGCAGGTCAGACCCTGCTGACCAAGGCTGGCATACAGCCATGATGGCCCTGTGATGGCCCTTGGATCATTTGCGTGCTCGGGTACCTCCCGTCGTTGGGAGACGCGGGGAACATTATCTGCATGATCTGGGACGCCCCTCCCCCTCCTCTTCCACCCCTTGGTGGAGAGGGCGCTCTGAGCACCTGGTAAGGGATTGTTGTGAGCAAATAAGCAAAATTGCATGGCATTGCGAGTCTTGTTAGACCTTGATTCATTACACTCTTGGGGTATGGGCATACAATACACACTTCACAATACCTACTATCAATCCTGTCATAATAGTTTCGTATTTGCCCCTGTCACAACCTAGCCCTAATCATAAGCGCAGGAGACTACACAGCGGTGACACGTGTATGTTCTGGTCTAGGCCCAGGCGGGCGACTTCGGTCATCCATCTACACCCGACGGCGTCCTGTAGACGTGTCTCGTGAACACGGGGGAAATAACCCGTGTTCCTATCCAAGCGAACACATGGTTCTGGAACTATTCAATCCCGGCTGCGCCTGCCCGGGATCTTTACTTAGCATCATCATACATACTGTTACCGTGACACCGCCATAATCTCCGGAAATCATGTGATGTTTACTAGAGCCCCCGTGGCCTATGGCTTGCCCACTGCTACAGAAATTTTCCCTATGATATGTTGTGCAGACCATCTAACTGGAGGTCTCCCTAAGGAGGCTATGTGTCTTGTGATCATATGCCGCGCTTACACGACGGTAAAATTTGTTGTGAATCAAACAGTAAAGCAATATTAAGCCATTAAACTTAATACAATTAGTTTGAATTATTTTTAAAAAACACTTGAAAGTAGAAAATAATAATTAAAAAAAGTGTTATATTATAATATTTTTTATAATTAAAACTAACTTTTTATAATTAAACTTTTACTTTTTTAATAATATATACACTTTTATATATCTTATAATAGTAAAAGATTAAATATAACTTAGGTATATTTCACTATAAATAAAAATTATCTTTTTAGAGGAGCTCTCCTCGAGAAGCTATCTCTTAGACTGTTGTCCTAGCACTTGAGATTAGTAGGAGGCTGTCCTATGTGTTGTTGTTCTATTGGAGGTTGTTGTTATAGGTCTATCCTCCAGGATATTGTCTTATACCGGTAGGTTATTCTATACGGGTAGATACTGTGGCCGCGTAGCTGACAGCTGGGTTAAGCTTGTTTGCTAACTTACACCATCACAAGGGAAATTGCCCTAGGGCCCACCGGAGCACAGAACTAAATCCATAGACGATGCAAACCGGTTGTCGCCCAGTGGGTTGTAGCGCCTGAGCCCTGGTGGTGAGGCAAACAGAACCGCCGCATGCCGGCTCAAGGCATCCGTGCTCGGTGCCAGGAGCTAAAGCACCAAGACAATCATGGTGCCTGGCTAAGTACTGTATACTCCGTACCCTAGCCCAAAATCGAATTCCAAGGCGCACAACTCGGCGCATTGCGAGCCAGGGCTGGTGTCAAGGGAAAAGTCGACCGCCGCACTGGGGCCGGGACTTGTGTTTAGACATGGGAAGTGGTCAGTCAGTTGGGCTTGGGGATAATACTTAAATATCTCGTGTGTGGGCGCGCCAGTACGGACAATTTGTACTCCCTCAAATACCACGAGAATAAGGCAACCATCGCAATTATCATAAATTCGTGCTTTTGGCTAAGCTGAGATCTAAAGGCTTCCCCGGATGTACGAAGGCATCCATTCTTTTTCCGAGGAAAAGCAACACCGAACCTACCTGACCCCTGAGCGTTCAAACACGAATGAGCGATACCCGGACGTCAACATCAAGAAATAACCCTCAGTTTGGCCGCCTGTATTTGCCAAATATGGCGAACAAGAACGATCCTGAATCCGACCAGCCACATCGACGGCCGCATAGGGTCGGAATCCAGAGGCGATCAGCGGGCATGAGAGATGAGACCACGCCAAAGGATGCTTCTAGGGGCTCCCTTCCAGCCAGAGACGAAGAGAGACCCACGGCATCGCTCGAGACCGGTGAGCAGGAGGCTGCAGCGAGTCGCGAGCGAGGATGCGAGGAGCCGCAGAACGAGCTGCACGAGATTGGAAGAGCGGGTCGGGCCCTGCAAACAAGTACGCCCCGGCGCCTGAATGGCGACAGCGGCCGGGAGCAAGACAACGCTGTCCCGGATTCTCCACTGGAGAGCCCCCGGCCGCACGTGAGCGACTTTCAGTCCACTGAGCCGAAAGAGGTCAACAACTCCCAGAGTGACGGCGAAAGAAATGAAGCCGACAGCCCAGATGCAGCTGTTTCAGGAGTAAGATGGATGTCGCAGCAGGACCTAGAGAAGCTCATATCCCAGGGAGTTCTGGTCTTTCAAAGTGAGAAAACCGAGGCAATATACTGTCTGAACAACCGGGGCGAGAAGGTTTGGGTGGTCGACAAGAACAAGGACTGTGTCATTGGCCAACCTAAGAGGGCGGGTTCAACACCAGAGTCATCACCGGAAGGGGCTGACGGATGAGACGTTACGTGGAGGCAAAATGTATCCCGGCGAGTCGCCGAAGGAGGGAGTTGTTGCGACTCGGGTGCTGCGCCGAAAGCATGGAATCCTCGCGCGTGGACTGTTGTTGTTGTCGTTGTTGTGGGGGAGGGCTGCCTCCTCTTGGAGGCCGCAGGACGTGATTACGTCGAGGCGATGACGATTGAAGTCGGAGGTACCGGCCGACAGGCGGGCTGTGGCATCTTGGACGCCCAGAACGTGGTGCGGACAAGCCCCCACGTGCCTGGCAAGGGTGGCTGTGCCGCAAGTACTCCGTACTACTCCCTACTACACTATGATAGCACTCCGTACCCGCGGTAATAAGCCAAGTAAGCTTCACGGGCCGAGGTCAGTGGCTTCTATCCAAAACAGGGGTAGGCTGAGAATGGAACCCAACTACCACAGCAAGTCAAGATAGACCCCTACGGGTTGACAGGAACTACGGGGCTGTGCGTTTCAATTGGCCCTGGTATTTTGCATGGTGAGGCAATTCAAGATTGCGAAACGAAACTCTGGAGGGAACCGGCTCTATGAAGTGTGGTCCGCAAGTTCGACAAGATATCCCTCTCACTGAGCACTGCGATAGAGGCACTGAGTCTATACTGGGAGGAACGTGTGTGTGGGGGCGGGTGATTCAGGGTCTACTGTGCGTCGAAAGGCTATGAATTCAAGATTCAAACACTAATCCCAGGCAGGAAGCATGGGGAGGACATGGCGAGAAGACTAGGGGATTTATCACAGCCAACGGTATAGTCTCAGAAAGTGAATCGAGCAATTGATTGTGTGCTTGCGGGAGTGACTCGGTGCAGCTGGCAGATGGCTCGTGATGGGGGGGGGGGGGCCTGCTTGGGCTGCGTGGTTGAATACTGAGCCCGACAATGTTTGCCGAGATGATAGAATGGGTCGAGTCGCTGCGAATGTGAGGGCGTGTCCCATTGGGATTGGCTTTGGATCCATCGTGCCCTGCTTGGGAACGATCGTCCAGCGTCTTTGAGGATCAAGCCGTCGGACAAGGCCGAGTGAGAGAAAAAAAAAATATCATTGAAAAAAAAAGACATTGCTTACTGAAAGATTCGATGCCTCAGCACATGTCGGATAACACCCCATACTGCATGGAACGTCACATTGTGATCTGTGTTGCGATCTGGCGAGAAATGCCAGATGTCGCGGTGAGCAAAGGACAGATTAGGAAG
This sequence comes from Diaporthe destruens, assembly GCA_036986855.1. NCBI lineage: Eukaryota > Fungi > Ascomycota > Sordariomycetes > Diaporthales > Diaporthaceae > Diaporthe > Diaporthe destruens. The sequence goes on along the minus strand of BTXE01000001.1, from coordinate 5,980,525 downwards.
TGGATGCTGGAGAGGGACCAGCTACAGAGTACAGTGTAAGCGCCTCGGCTGTGAGTGGCCAATACCTGGCCGGGAGCACAGTAACTGACCCCTTTCCTTGCTCAGCCAGCCAGTCAGGCCAGTCTGCCAGTGCGGGCACAGACCAGGTTCCCTCCGGGGCCCAAACCGAGGTCACGACCGCTGATGCTGCTCCAACATAATTGTCGCTGTTGTTGGTGGTCCGTCAGGTTCGCCGTACGACCGTGCCAGCGTGCTTGCCCCCATGTCCTCTTCAAACAAACGCCTCAAACCCCACCCACCCACCACCCTGCCATCCACCCGGCCACCATTCCACCCAGGCTCGCCTAGCCCCGCTGCCCCGCTGTCCCTCTAGCTTGTGCCCATCCTACTATGTAGTGTACGTTGTACACCTTGCCTGCTATCCACCGGGCTGCCCAAAATAACCACCGCCACCACGACACTGGCTGGCACTGGGCTGCTGCACTGGGCTGGCTGCTGCACAAGCCACCCGGGCCACCACCACCCATCGTTGGATCCCAGCTGTCCGGCACCCCAACTCTGCCCACCTGCCCGCTCACCCGCCTGTGAAGAAAGCCAGTCCTATCCTGTCCAATTGACCGACCGACCGACTGGCCGACTGCCAAATCTCACCTTGTCCCATCTGCTTGCTCCCTCTCTGGGTCGGTTCACCTTCGCCTCAGCTACTGCTTCCGTCCTTTTGCACCGTCCGCCCGTCATCGACCCTCTCGACATGAGGGGCCGAACACACCGAACCACACCTTTTACATCCTCCACCGTCAGCCAGTGACAACCCTCTCAGCTTCTGCAGCCGTCCCGCCACCTGCGCCCTGGCCGAGCCCACGATCAAGCAACAACCAACAACCACGACGACGACGACGGGGAGCTGCAGTCTGGTCCTGCCAGCCACCGTCGCCTTGGGTTATGAGGGCCTAAACCCCCATTGGCAGTCGGTACCGTTGACGGCGTCGCCCTTGTCGTCGTCTTCGTCCGTCCTCGTTCAGCCTCAATTCCTCACCCCTTCCGAGCTGGGCCTTGCCGATCAACTTTCAAAACCTCATCTCACCCGTCCCGTCCCCCGGCCTCACAGCTGCGCCACCCCCGGCCAATCAGCCGGGCTGCCCAGAGACACTGATTCACCCCCCTCTTGGCGCCCTCACCACTCATCGACACTTCGAGAGATCGACATCGACTTTCAGCTTCTCTCTCACTCTTCCTCCTGCCTGACATGTCGCCGTCGCCAATCGCCCGCGACCATGTCATCATGGCCCGCGACGCGTCGCCTGGCACAATCGCCGGTGCCACCGTCGGCGCTGCAGTCGCCATCATTCTCATGCTCGTGTGTAGTCTGCCCTTCATACTAAAAGCGAGGAGAAAACGACGGCTGCGGAGACGCCAACAGCAAGATGCTCTGCGTCCCGGCATGGGCGTTGTCCCGACTCGTTCGCGCCCAGTCTCCCAGACTTTCTCCCAGTATCCCCCCAACCGACTCTCTCACCAAGGCCGTATAGCCTCCACTGCGGGCACCTTGTCCGATCGCGACTCCCAGATTGGCAAAGAATACGGACCAGACGGGATCGTATACCATCATGCGCCCCTCCCGCCGACTACCGCTGTCCGCCACCCCTTGCTCTCATGCTCCCCCGCTCCCAGCGTGCCTTCGCTGGCCGAAGCAGTCGCTGCTGCCAGCCGGAACGCTTCTCCGGCCGTTGCTCAAGGACCGTTTACACCTCCGCCTGAGGGTCAGCCAGATCGAAAGGGAACCTTTGGGACTTTGACCGCGGAGCCCGAGTCTCTATCACGATCAGGTACCGACAGTCTGCACGGTGCGCCGTCGACAAAGGGAGGCGTCTTTCGCAAGCTGAGTTCCAAGGTCTTCCACCGGGAAAGCACAAGATCAAGTGGGAGTGATCGTGGCACGGGACCCAGGCCGTCCGATATGGAACTCGATGATGACCGCACCGAGAACACCTCTGCTGTCCCGTACTTGCGTGACGATACACCACCAGGAGGAGGAGCAGCGGAGGAGTATTACAAGGCGGCAGCCGACGACTACGAAGCTGGAGCACCTCTGTCGCCCCCCGAGGAGCCTAAATTGCCGACTCCCGGGCCTGGCTCGCTCTATATTCATCTTATCGGCATGCCAGGGGCTTCTATAGTGGAGTCAATGATGCCACACTCTGGAAGACAACAACCTCGAAGTCCGTTCAACTCCGCCGGGGCCCCGCCGAGTCCTACCTCGCCTCAAGTGAAGCAGGAGGAGCTGAGTGGTGAAGAGGGCGGCCGGGGAAGGTCACTGGAGGCCCCAAGTGACACCCTGTCTCCGCCACCCAACAAAGACAGAGGCCTCCTTCCTGACCCCAGCCCAAAGCCTTTCGAGCCTCCACCCAGCCCATACCGCCCCGCGCCTGGCACTGTCAACCCGATGGATATGATGAAACCGACGACGGCCGCCGAGCAGGCTGCTTGGATAGACACGGAGATTTGGAAACTTGAAAACTCCCCTCCGCCTCAACTTGACAACACACCTCCCCCATCCGAACCATCCCCTCCTTCGCATCTCGAGTACTACCCGCCATCTCAGTCGCCACCTCCCCAGCAAGCTCACGTTGAACCTCCAACCCAACCTGACCGTCCACATTTTCAGGCCGTTGTGCGACACCCGACACAAATGGACGTCACCGCCAATGGGCAAGTCATGCCCCAAAACGACGAGCAAATCATAACAGATATCTCCGACACCTCGTCACCTGGGTTTGACCAATATGCATACGGTCCATCCCCTTCGAATTACACCTCTCCAGAGACACGTTTCACAGGCTCAAACTATACCGCTTCCCCGTCGCCACGATCATCGATGTCAAACCGCCCCTCCAGTTCCTTCGAACCACCCGCAGGTAAAGTGCCGAGAATCCCCAGGTTGCCGCTGCCAATTACTAATGTGTGCGAAGACTACCTGGAGACGACCATCAGCAACCAATCGCAAGGTTCCGCAGTGGAAGACAGGAACTCGGCATCGCCCAAGCCCACATCATTTGCGTGTGAGATTTGTGGAAGCAAGTTCGACCAGGTGCATAAGTTGAAGTACGCCCCCTGTGTCAATGACCACCCCGACCGTTCGACACTTATATACTTACTGTAACATAGTCACCACAAACGCTACCACGAACGACCACACCAATGTCCGCAATGTGACAAGCGCTTCGGTACGAAAACACATCTTGACCGGCACATCAACGACAAGCACAACAAAACACGAAAATACCACTGCACGGTGACAGGGTGCGCTTACTCAAAACAAGGCGGCGGAAAGTCCTTCCCCAGAAAAGACAATTGGCGAAGACACATGCAGAATAAGCATCAACAGCCGAACCCTCCAGAGCCGGTGGAAGAGGATGCTATCATGACTGGATGAGGAGGCACGAGTCTCTGGAGAATCATGCCGACTTGACAACTTACTATCCGCCGCAGTCATCCGGCCTGCTAAAGTCCTGGGGCTAAAGCAGTCATATTCGATCCCAGTGTTGCGAAACCTTGGTGGCGAGGTGTCGCGAAAGGGCTACTACTGAGTGCTCAGCCACTCCCCTGGCCCACGGCGGCGAGCTTTACTACCAGGCTCGCCTCTCGGGCTGCAAGTCACTGGGCCTCCGCGCCGACTGAGTGCAAGAGAGCGCTTTTCAAAGAGTGACACGGCGCCATGGCCAGCAGTCAAAGCTCTTCAGAATGGTTGCGCTTCTGCCTATGCAGCAGCCTCCGGATGACACAGCATTGGTGCCCCATGTTTCAGCCTGGGAACTACGCACCCCGCCCCAAGGTGGCTCAAATCCATCGTGTTGCAATGAGCGTCCAGCTCAACTGGTACAGTTCACTGTATGAATTCTTCACACTCGTTCCGCCGTCCGCAGTTGTACAAAGTGGTGACTATTTTATAAAAACTGGACATGACAAGAAAGAAAAATCGTCCGTCGAGGCGTTTATCGGAGCACAGTACAATCATCGTTGAGCACGAGGCGAATAAGGACCACCAGGCAATGGGGACAGCCCAATGCCGACCGGCGGCTTGACTAGGAACCAAAAGAGATTTTAAAAAAAAATAAATAAAAAGGAACTCAAGAAAAGACATGGGCCATGATGCAACGTGATGTATGGCTCTCAAGCGTCCGTTTTTATGTGCCAATTTGTGTGCCAAGTTTGATTACGATTCCAACAGGATAAAGATCGTTTACGGTGCACATACTGAAATGAACACTTGAACCGAGGAGTGTTGCCCCAACTTTTCAACGATCTAACCGTTTTATTCAACCCAGCCCTCTAATGTGCTCATTGCATGCATGCAAACTCTCCACGCCTTGTCTTGCTCATCGTGCACTTCACCTCGGGGCCAGTCTCTATGAGCATCCAATGCTGGTGCTGACCGGGCCATCCTGGTTCAAGGCCACCCTTGTTTCTTCACGTTTTCTACCCTTTTGGACCTTTCTTCCACTCTTGCGTGCCATGTTTTCAGGCGGACAGAGTTCCCCTCACACCGCCCTTTGCTCCGACCTCCCTGGTCTGGATTGTGACGCTCAAGTCTGCCAGGACACTTATTGTGACCTCGACCTTGCCGCCCTTCTTGACGCCGCGAATGGCGGCCTCGGCGAGCGTGGACCCGATCTTCCAGACCTTCTCGCGCTTCTCGTCGTCCTCATCCTCGTCGTCATCGTCAAAGTCGCTGTCGTCCTCGTCGTCTGCCTCCTTCTTGTCGCCGTTCTCCTTGGCCTTGGGCTCTGGCTTGGTGACGTGGATGTGCGTGTTGCCCTCGGCGATCTTGACGAGCACGTCGCCGCCGTCCTTGGGCGCGCCGACATGCACTGTCCTGCGCGCCGGAACGGCCGTCTCGGGCGCGATCACGGGCGTGAACACCTCCTCGCCGTCGTCCGACAGGGCAACGACGCCGATGGCGTTGGTGACGTGCGCGACGGTCGTCACTGCGGCGTGGGTGCTCTGCTGGACGTCCTCGGTCTCGAACTCCTGGATCAGGGAGGCCTGCAGGGCGGCGCCGCGGGCCTGCAGCTCGGAGGGGTTGATGGCTGAGGGGGTGGTGGACGGGGCGAGGACCGACGTCGTGGGCGGGAAGATGCTGCTCAGGTTGGCAGCAATGCGGGGGGTGTGCGCGGTGCCGCCGGACAGGATAATCTCGTCGACGTCCAGGACGTCCAGGCCAGCCTTCTTGACTGCGCCCTCAACAAGGCGGTTGAAGCCCTCAAAAACGGATCGAGCGATCATCTCGTAGCGAAGCCTGTTGATGGTCGAGGCGAAGTCGAAGCCGTCGACCAGCGACTCGACGCTGAAGCTCGCGTTGGTTCCCAGGCTCAGGGCCTTCTTGGTGGCCTCGGCCTCGTACTTGAGCTTGGCCAGGGCCCGGGGGGTCTCCCGTGGGTCCTTCTTGTGCTTCTTGATGAACTCCTTCGCGAAGTGGTCCATGAGGACCTTGTCCAGTGCATATCCAGCAAACTCGTAGTCGTGAGCAGTAGCAAGGATAGTGTACATGCCCCCGCGGCTCGCAACGACCGTAACATCGGAGCGGGTGCCGCCGAGATCTGCCACTACAACTATCTTGTCGGTGACCTCGGGGGCGTCGGGGCGGCCGTCGTAGGCGAGGACGGATGCGACAGGCTCAGAGATAAACTGCAGGACCTCGAGGTCGGCGTCGTTGGCGGCCTTGATGAGGGCGGTCTTCTGGGCATCGGAGAAGTTGGTGGGCACGGTGATGACAGCGGAGGTCACCTTCTTGCCAAGATAGTCGGAGGCAGAGCCGATGAGGCGGCGCAGGTAGCGAGTCGAGACTTCGGAAACGGTGACCTTGGACGGAGTCTCCTCGCCTTCCTTGTCCTTAACTTCGAAAGCAATCGTGCTGCCGGATTCTTGGGGGTGGGAAGAAGCGTGGTTGTGGGTCGGGTCGATGGACTTGAAGTCCTTTCCTAAGAAGTCCTTGAAGTATGCGACAGTGTTGTCGGGGTTCCTGACCAGGAAGTTCTTTGCCTGACCACCGTAGTACTCGTCGCCCTCAACGTAGGATAATATCGTGGGGATTTGTCGGTCTTCAGAAACACTATTAGAACCGTCCACGAGTCGCTCCCAGCCTATTTCACTCACCTCCATCCTCATTTGCGATGACCTCTGCCTTGTCGTCGATTGTGTATGCAATGGAGCTGTTGGAGCTGCCAAAGGTGACGCCGATAGCGACACGGTCGCCAGGCTGGGGGCTGGGCCCACTAACTCCGTTCTCACTCATCTGGGCGGCGGTTTAAGTTAAATCGGTGAAAGGAAATCTGAGCAAAGATGGCTTTGAAGTTCGGTTCAGAAAAGAAATCACAAGGCTGGGCAGTTAAGACGACGGTTGATGGTGGGGTTGGACTCTTACTCTTCAGCTGCGAATCTGACCGAATTTTTTTGGCTGCTCAGAAATTCTGGCGAGTCCCTTGCTCAAACCTAGGGCCCCCTGCCAACTTGAACCTTCGCTGGCGTTAATCTTCCCTGATAGCGATAAGGATAAGCATAAGCGGCAGGCAGTGGGATTTCTTAGGAAAGGTCCCTCCGTCATCGTCTGCGTGATCGTCTCGCCATTGGGAATTTCACACTCAAAAAGTCAAGCACCACCACAATGTCTTCGGCAGAGGCATCCATTGTCCTGCCAGGGGACACCATAGACCCCTCAAATATACCTTCTCACCCCAAGAAAGCACTCCAATTAGGGCCTGGACTGCGGCACATCCCACCAAGCACTATTCTGCCCACCGTCGCGGGGCAGTTAGTCACAGACCGGAGGAAGAACTCATTATGGGTTGAATACAACGGTGGCCGAGTAAGCATCCAGTCTGCAGTCTCAAACTTGCTGTATCTGACCGCCGTCGACGTCTAGTATGTGCCATCACAAGGTGACCTCGTAGTCGGCCAGGTACACCACGGCGCCGCAGACTTCTACTACGTCCAGCTAACCCCCCACACCTCCAACGCCCTCCTTCCCGTACTCGCCTTCGAGATGGCCACCAAAAAGACGCGGCCTCAACTCGCAAACGGCCAACTGGTCTACGCACGCGTGTCGCTGGCCAACAAGCACATGGACGCCGAGCTGGAATGTGTAAACCCCGCGACCGGGAAGGCAGATGGGTTGGGCCCGCTGACAGGTGGCATGCTATTCACTGTTTCACTCGGCTTTGCGAGGAGGCTATTGATGCCCAAGAGTACAACCGACGGGGGCGTCGTGGTGCTCGAAGAGCTCGGTAGCTTGGGGCTCGGCTTTGAGATCGCAGTGGGCAGGAATGGCAAGGTATGGGTCAACAGCGAGGCTCTGAGATCCATCTTGGTGGTTGGAAGGGCACTCAAGGAGACCGACGATTCTCGCCTGGACGTGGACGCCCAAAGAAAGTTGGTGAAGAAGCTGGTCAGAGAGACCGTCTAGCAGGCCATTCCACCAGCACTGAGATGATCTTCTTCAAACGCAGAAAATGTACTTGGAAGGATATTCCAGCATTGGCGATCCTGGTGGTCCTCCCAAGATTTGTGAGCATGGGGTTTGGCCACTATAGAGGCTTTTACCATGCGACCTTGAAGCTCTGGCACTGGAAGAAGCAAAAAAAGGCAGAGATGGAGTGGACGAGGCAAAGATACCCGAATGATTTATGCATTGGCAACGACTGAAGGGGCTTGCCCAGAGTCAAGGTCACCACCCTGCGACTTGCAGGCTACCACACCGGTGGAAGGTGCATTTGGAGAACTATAAACATACTGTAGTACTTCATTACTCCAAATTATATGAGCCAAAAGGAAACATTAAGGACAATATCAGTCATTCTGGTTCTATTATGATCTGTATTTATACAATGTAACTGTGCACTAACAATGATAGGTAGAGCTAAGAATAAGCGCATCTAATAAATACTTTAATTTTTTTAAAAAAAAGTAAATTTAATAATTATTGAGACGGTCCTCACGACAGATGGCAAAAGAGGCTTAAATTGTTAATGAGGAATTGTTGATTCGAAACTATGGTTGCCTAAGGAAAAGAAGAGACGGAGCTGCAATCCTCGTTAAGCAAGTTATGGAGGCCATTTAGGCTAATAAGATAAGTAGAGTGCACGGACCTACTAGTTAGTCCTGCTGGCGATTAGCCTATAGCCCTAATAATTATTATTTATTAAAAATATAAATATTATAATTTTAAATTAAAATATTATATTAAAATATATTAATATATTATTTATTTATTTAAAAAAAATATTTATATATAAATATTAAAAGCTTTTATTATAATTATTAAAAAAAATTAATAATAATTAAATTAGATAGAAAGGTACTACCGACTAATTATATGCACTTGCTAGGATCCATGAATAACTTCGGGATGCTTGCACGCTGTGTATAATATGTGCAGCGCCTTAGAAAGCAACCTTAAGAATATGGACCGTCCACCATTTTCCACATAGCCTCATAACCTCTATTTCCACAACTTTGAACCCGAAATTCCCCAACTTAACAAGGTCACTAGCTCCGCAGAATTCCTGACTTTCTTTCCATCCACACTATTATCGTCAGCCACAGGGCGTCCCATCTCGATTTTGTTGAGTCCACTGTCCTCCCACGCCATCCACGGACCTCTTCGCGAGCCATCATCCACGCAGTAATCGTCGGTGAGAGCTCTGATGGTCACATCCTCACCAACTCTCATGCCAGCTGTCTCATGCATAATCGAGCATACTAGTAATTGAAATGTGGCAGCCGTCGTCTAATTGCGCCTCCCAATTTGATTGAAGAGGTCCCACCAATAGACATTCTTTCACACCAAATAGTAGAAAGATCCATCTTCAGAGAGTGCTCATACTTCACCAGCCTAATAAGCTCTTCCTGTATGTTTATCTGTTCCGATGTCCACGAGCCCACATGACTGGAGGTTGGCATAGGTGCATGCGTCGCCAGCTAGCATTGCGACGGTAAATTGATGGGGGGAAAATGCAATTCGTTCATATGGAATAACACAAACATGTTGTTCTTCGTTATTCGTCAAGCCGTTCACGCTTGTTGTCTTTGATCACCACCTGAAGATATACAGAAAGTGCAACAGTGCATGTGGTTGGTTACATTCCACCGTAGGAGCACCACTTGATCTTACTGCTAGGATTATATCGTGGAAAAGATTCTGGGAGTCCAAATTAGAATTTGATATTTATACTTGAGTCCTGTGACTTAAAATTCTATAACAAATTCAATGGGAGATATTTTATCCTGAGTTGGCCAGGACTTGATTTGATTATCAGGTGCCTGTAGTACCTACCTACCGGAGACAGTTGAGAGGGACAATGAATAAGCGCGGTGCGGTTAGCGAAGACGTGATCTTTTTGGTACTCGTATATGTGATTTGGAGACATTTGCATAGAGGCACATTATGTCTTCCCTATTGATGGGTACATAAGTACAGTGGTAGGTCAAGTGGCTACACGTTAATTGTTACTTCCACAGACTTGCATAGATGATGCGTTCTCCCTTGAAGGAATTCCTGGAATGGAGTGTGGCCCAGTTGTCAACCAAGAGCACGTCACCGCGCTTCCATGCGAACGCAACTGCAAGCTCGGCCATAATTTCCTGGCACCTGCGCAGCACCTCCGCATCGAGCGGGCTGCCGTCACCAAAGACCACGGCTTTGCGCGGGTCGTTCCGCGAGTCCTTCCATCCCGTAAAAGCTGCCACGATGCTGTTGAACCATGACGTCTTCCCTGTTCGCGGGTCCTTCTTCGTGGCCGGGATGACGGCCGTCGTCGTCTTGAGCAGGTTGCCCTCGAGCCATTCCAGCTCCATGCCCAACCCCCTGCCCACCCTTTCGGCTTCCTCACGGGTCTCCACCGCGAAAGTGGATCTCCAGCCTCTGCCTATTGCACTCGAGGGGTCGTCGGCTTCCGGGAGGACCCTGACGTACTTGACACCCTTCTGTTCCAGCTCTGACACGAACTGTGGAAGCTCCTTTCTGATTCGCTCAAACACCAGGTTTGACAGCACGATGGGCGTCTCGCCGCCCTCGGGTGGCGCTTTCATGCAGTAGAAGAACAAGGTGCCAGGGTGGCTCTTACTCTGGGCCATCTCGTGATGGAACGGGATGAGCTGGTCGGCGGGGGACTCGTTCGCGGTGAAGACGGACCCGCTCACCACGGTTCGGGGTGCTGCGCCGCCGATGTAAGGAAACTCAGCCAGGCCAAACGCCTTGCATACGGCATCGAAGTCTGCGGCAGTGGAAATGGGTGGGCAAAAGTCGCGAAACAGGATAGCGCCATGAGTCTTTGCGAGATCGATTAATTGCTTCCGGTTCTGGGCGACCCACGCGGCGACAGCTTCGGCGGTATTGAGAGCGGTTGTTGGCTTATTAGGCTCAGGGTCTCCAGGAGTGAGAACCAATGGGAATGAGACTGCTGTGCCGTCGATGTCGAAATGCTTTTGAGCAGTGATAGAGCCCACTTGAACTGGGCTTAGATCGGCAGCGGCGGTCATTCTGTCTAGATGTCTGTTCCGTATGGGGTTTCTTGTTGTCTGAGAAAAGTCTAGAAGCGAACCTTGGAAGGTATGGTGATCGACAGTGCAGGCGGCAAGAGCCTTTAGAGAAACATACGGGCTATGCTGTGTTCGTAGCCTAGTCAAAAGTCTTTATGGACGGGGCATTGGCGATGGCGCAATTGCAACGGGACGGGCCCGGGCCCGGGCCCGGGAGGCGGTTATATTGCGCCATCGGCCGGCATTCTCTCGGCCTTTCCGAACTCATCGAATTATTCCATGTGCAGTACTACTCTGAGCAACCGATCACTTGATTTTCTACTTCCCCAGACCGGCCTGCAAGAAGAGTCTGGACTCGTGTCGGCAGTGCTGGTGGAATTGGAGCCCACCGAGCCGCGATTGGCCAATGTCATATGCATTCGTGCGCAGCTTAGCCTGCGGGGAGGGGTGAGATGACCAGCCGCAGCCGCTGGTCACAGGGCGGATTTGCGCAAAACGCCAGTTGGGCCGCAAGCCTTGCAACTGAGGTACAACATAAAAAGTAATGGCGGCCCCAGATCATCCCGTCCGTGGAGGCTGGGCGTGTAGGCTTTGTTGGCCACGTTCTGAAGACGCCCTCGTCGGTTGTATTCATATCGAAGATGGACAGCCTCCACGCCGCCGACTTGTGCACGGAAAAGCGTGGGCCGGCGCCGGTTGAACAGCACGCCAAGCAGCGTCGTGCATGCAGGCCGAGAACCAAGCCAGGATGCCTAACCTGCCAGTGAGTCCAGAGATCCCGTGACATCCATCGCCAACCCTGCGTGAACGCTGAAGTGAGGCTGACTCGTTGCCATAGAACACGGAAGACGAGGTGTGACGCGGAAAAGCCTGAGTGCACTCAATGTGTCCGCGGTGGATTCGTATGTGCCGGCTATCCTCGATCTGTAAAACTGTCAGGGCCCGTCCAAGACCGCAGAGTCGTCACAGGAAGTCAAGATGTCCGAGGTAAGCCGTGTTACGGGTCGGATGAGGACCTCATAGTGCAACGACGCCGGACGTCGCCCGGGAGCTTCAGGATTCATTCTAATGCAAATGGGTTCCTAGAGATACTAGAATGTGCGAAGTTCAGTCCCCAGGCGCAGAACACTGAAGGGCCTGGGCTCACTGTTGCGCCTCCACCGCAAGAGAACACCAATCTCCGCCGGGCAAGCATAATGGATTCCAGCCAGCGTCTGAAGTATGACGTTTGGAATAAATCATCATCGCCGATGGCAATCCCCGGGACGTCGTCATTGAACGCTTCAGGTAGACTCGGTGTATCCACCTCGATGGTGGAAAGTACAGACGCCCTTCTGTCGCGGTCCCTCCTCGAGCAGTGTCGACTTGACGAGAGTCCTGGAAGCATTAGTCCCAGGTCCAGCGACGCGAGCTGGAGGTCGCGATGGTGGTCCGACGCCGTAAACAGTAACAAGACGTCTCTTTCGACTTGCGTTTCTTTTGCGGGGCAGCCCCAAACCATGGAGAGTTACGACGGCGACGACCATGGAAATCCGGCACAAGAGGACCCAAAGTTTGCCAAGGAGCAGACAGCCACACAGAGGTGTTGGAGCCGTGTCTCCGCCTTGTCCGCTATGCTGGGGAGCGTCCAAGGCCCGGAGCCGCTTTGTCCTCCGAAACACGACATTTGGGCTCTGATGGCCACTGCGAGGAAGTTCCAGCCCTGCTTGGGGAAGCTCGGCCGCTGTTCGGCGCCGAGCAACAGGAAGCCCCAGAGCTGTCCCAACCCTCGGACCCAGAGGATCCTAGATGAGGTGACCCTGAGTCCCAGCAGCGCCTCGAAGCCCGTCGCCATTCCAGTGTTGAAGTCGCCCCTTGGTCGCCCCGTTCGAGCTGGTGAATCGACGGACACGTCATACAGTTCTGACCAGACGGCGGCGATGAAGACCTCTTGTAGCAGCAGCTCTTCTCCGGGGCTGCTCTCGTGCGAAGAGCGCAAAAGGGCCCTCTTGGACCGACTCATGGAGTACTTCTTCGCCGAGCTCGCAAGGGGCCGGACGAACGCCGCAGGCCGGGCAGGATGCTCAACAGGGCCAGGTAAAAAGTCCGCAGCTGGCAGCTCAAGCCGCCAAGGAGCCCCGCAGGATGGCCTCCCGAGGAAGGGCAAACGGCCCGCCAACAGCGATGAGCGCGGCGGCTCTGACAACGAAGAACATGAGGCGCCAAGACCCAAGAAGGCCAAAAGCGATGAGGCCGAGGTGAGGAGGCTCGCCTGCCCCTTCTTCAAGAGGAATCCTCACCGCTACAAGGACCAAAGCAAATGTGTCGGGCCTGGTTGGCTTACGGTGCATCGTCTGAAGGAACACCTCTACCGGCGGCACATGCTGCCGATCCACTGCTATCGGTGCCGGGAGATCTTTCCCAACGACCGGCTCCTCCAGTTGCACTCACGGTCAAAAACACAATGCGCGGTGCGCGAGGACGCGTCGGGAGAGCAGGAGCTCCAAGGGATTGACGCGCATCAAGAGAGGCTCCTGCGCAGCAGGAAGAGAACCGACAGGAGCGAGGCCGACAAATGGCGCGATGTGTTCCGGATCTGCTTCCCGGCCGACGCGCCGGATATTATACCCACGCCGTGGTTCGAGCTGCCGCCGGCCTGGGGTGCCGAGGCCGGGGGCCAGGTGCCTAGCTCGCCGGCGTCCGATATCACGCGGTACGAAGAGTTTTTGCGGAGGGAGTTGCCCAGGCGCGTGAGGGGCGAGCTGGAGGTTCGCATCGAGCACGAGCTTAGCCCCGTGGAGGAGAGCCTAAAGCATCAGCTTGTGGATATTGTGAGGGACATGCAGCGTAAGCATCTTCTAGCTATATTCTTTACCCCTTCGAGAACAAGAGCATACCCCATTTCTCGCCTATGTCACGAAACGCTTCGTGGGCTGCAGGCTTTGAGACAGGCCATTGCCACCTTGTGGCCCGCCCGCTCCGCGCCGGATTAAAACTAAATTCTCTGGATCTTTAACGGCTAACTCCCAATGCTGCAGAGAGATTATTTGCAGATTTCAGGAAACTGCAAGGGGATGGAACCACTCAGACGGAGACCACAGGTAATGTGGAGCTGGAAACAGAGAGTGATGGCGATGTGAAGGGTAAAGGGAGGACTATGGCGTTGGGGTCGCCCGAGGACCTTGCCATGGAGACATCAACGTCCGGGGCTTCTTTTGACGATCTCGCCCATGAGACGCCACCCATCATCGCTGGCCGGGCACCCACTCAGCCGATCGATGTATACCGGCAGTCGCAGCCATCACTGGACAGTTCGGCCGATTTCAACGGGGTAATGTTTGACCTGGGCCAAGGCTGTGGGGGCTGGAGCTGGGCCGATTCGGGATACATCTCGGCCCCGATGTCCGCGGCGAGCAGCAACATTTTTGCGGACGACGATGGCATGGTTTGTGATGATGGGACGATTGGTGGGACGATTGGTGGGCACTTTCGTCATCCTAATTATGCTGGCATATTTGGGGATTATCGAGAAGATTGGCCATGAAGCCACGGACAATGGAACGATTGGAGTTTAGGATCGATGATATCTAATCCGTCCAGATCGAGAACGCAGGCCTCGGACCCACTGCCTGTCTTCTGAAGACAAAGTCCCAAATCATTTGTCCGTCAATCATTGCCCACTTGGTTCGTCCTCGTCCGGGACCCCCGGAATCAGGCTCGGTTGACCTGTTCGGCCAGCGCCTGCTCGAAAGACTTGCCCGTGAGCCTCTGGAAGACCTCCTTGTACTTCTGTAGCGTGGCCTGCCTGACGTCCTCGGCCAGCTCGACGCCCTGCTTGCCCTTGAGCCCCTCGCGCGTGAGCCAGTTGCGGATGATCTGCTTGTCGAAGCTCTCCTGGTCCCTGCCGACCTCGTACTTGTCGGCGGGCCACATGCGGCTCGAGTCGGGCGTCAGGCACTCGTCGATGAGCACGACCTCGCCGGTCTCCTCGTCGAGGCCGAACTCGAACTTTGTGTCGGCGATGAGGATGCCCCGCTCGGCGGCGTAGTCCCTGCCGGCTTTGTAGACGGCCAGGGCCAGCTCCTCGACACGGGCGGCCAGCTTGGGGTCGCCGATGATGTCGGCGGCGCGCTCCGGGCTGATGTTCTCGTCGTGCTGGCCCAGCTCGGCCTTGGTGGAGGGGGTGTAGATGGGGCCCTGGGGGAAGGCCTCGCACTGGCGCAGGCCGGGGGGCATGGAGAGCCCGCAGACGGTGCCGGTCTGCTGGTACTCGGCCCAGGCGGACCCGGTGATGTAGCCGCGCACGATGGCCTCGACGGGGAAGACCTTGAACTTGCGGACCTGCATGCTGCGGCCGCGCACGAGGGCCTCCTCGTCCGGGGTCAGGCGCCCAGGCGGGGGGTCCAGGGTGACGAAGTGGGTGCGCAGGCCGGGGATCCTCTCGGACAGGACGCGGAACCAGAAGGCGCTGATCATGGTGAGGATGGCGCCGCGGCCGGGGATGCCGTTCTCCATGACCACATCGTAGGCCGAGGTGCGGTCGGACGAGACGAAGAGCAGCGTCTTGTCGTCGAGATCGAACAGGTCGCGCACCTTGCCTGATGCGATGCGCGGCAGCGACTTGATGTCGATCTTGAGGACCTGGTCGGCCATTTTGACTGGGCTTCACTCTTGCTTGGCCGATGCACGGACGAGAGAGCCGTGACAGTTATCTGCAGCCTGTTTATTAGCTCCATGTGTCCAATCTGAGACTGAGGGTGTTGGCGGTTACCTATATCGGGTGTAAAACGTTGAATTGGACGAGAGAGTGAGATGCCCTAGGCGGACGACTGACGAGTGAAGTTAAGGACGAATCGGGCCATGAGGCTCCAACCCTGAAAAGTTTGCCATCTGCAAGGGCGATCACGGAGGCGGCACCGGCTATAACCGTATTTCAACATCAACAAAAACAACAACAGCAACCTGAGGGCCACTTCCAGGATCTGTGACTGCTACAAGTGAAGAAGCCGTGGGGCCCAGGGCTCAGGGCTCAGAATGAGATTGTCCATCAGCCTGCACTGTCGAGGCTGTTTTTATTTTGTGACAGGTACGACCCCAAAACGCAGGCAGTGGACGTGGTCACTGAGGTCATATCCAACCTCGGACCACGCCTCCTTGCCCAAATGTTTCCGCAGAACTTGAAAACATGGCTTACTTTTTGTGTGTTCAGAATTGAAGCCTTGTGGATTGCAACGGTGCCCGCACGCTGCAGTGTCCCTACAAAGTGCAAGGGGCGGCTCGGGTACGACACATGCCATTCCTCTGATGCCGAGCTCTGGGCTGGCCACAAACAACCGGTGAGCTCGGTGGCCGAGTGGTCATCAGGGCTGGCCAAGGCTGGGCTGTGTTTGGGCATTTAAATTAATTCACGTGGACATGATCTGGACGTTGAGCTGCAGGAGCTTACGAGGTCCAGGCGCCGGATCGCGATGGTATTCCGCCTGCGAGTCTGCCCGCCTGCCCGCCCAGGCTGACAGGCGAGCAGAAGGCGAGACATGCCGAACGTATTCATAAAGAACGAGACCTTTGTTAACGATGCTGGCGGTGCTGGAGACGTGTCACATGATGGAACATATGGCGGCTTGCCCGGACGAGCATTGATGCTGATGTCACGCACGGCAGTGCCCAGCATCTGCCCAGCCCAGTGCCAAGTTCTGGGGATGGTAGCACCCGGCCCATGAGCTGCCACAGGCCCACAGCACCGCACCAGCCCGCTGCCTGTCAGGCCTGCCAGGCCTGCCAGGCCTGTCTACTATGTAGTACCACAGTTGGGCCTGGCCGGGACGGCGGGCAGCCACGCAACCGCGCGTCCCGCTAGGCTGCTTTGACCCAAACACAGCTTCCCGTCTCGACCAACCACACCACAAGTCTGGCGACCATGCATCTTGTCGGCGCCTCTTTCGATTTGCCCGTTACCACTTTGCCGAGAAGCCCACCTGCAGAAGCAAGGTACCCGGCGACAATGACGGTCTCTGTCCGCCCTGCTGTGACTGTGTTGCATGGCCATGGGTATCGGCAGTGGCCATGCGACGAACGCCCCCCTCCCGGGCCCTCCGCTGCCCTCTTCTGAGACTAATTCATTTATTAATTCATTTATTTATCTTGACTCGTTGCCCGGATCTCGTGTGCCTCCACAAACTCCCTGCTCCCGCAAACCCCATCCCCAGCCTAGGTGTGCAGTGGAAGTGTTGATGGTGCCGTAGCCTCCCCCGTTGTAACCTCACCATCGCAGCCCTACTCCAGATCGCCCCCGTCACGAACCCTCACCGCAGCTCAGTTCTGCCCGGGTGCCTTGACCAGCTCTGAAGGCCTCCGGACAAAATAAACGCCACTTGTGCAACGCCGTTGGAACATCCAAATCAAAGAGGTCCTCACTCGGACGCCATAGGGGCACCAAGGTGAGCTTGTGTTCAACGATATTAACCAAGGCAGGACAGCTTCCGACATCTCTGTGAAAAGAAGGAGAAAGGAAAAAAAAAGACAACAAAAAAAAAACACCCCCTATCTTGCTCACCTCACCGCCATCCATCATGAAAACATGCGCTCCACCTGCGCTCCTCGCGCTGCTGTTGCCGGTGACGGCCTCAGCCAGTGTCGTCAGGATACCTGTAGCTAGGTTATCACCTGGCACCAGCCTCTCCAGGCGCCATCACCCGCGCCTGTCACCGCGGGCCTCCTTCACCGAGTCCCTGGTCAACAACATCACTGGCGGTGGATACTACGCCAGCGTCTCCGTCGGCACCCCCGGCCAGGATATAAACATGATCCTGGACACCGGGAGCAGCGATGCTTTCATAGTGGCTGCCGGCGCCGACCTGTGCGAGAGCCAGAGGTTGCAGCTGTTTTACCAGACGCAATGTGGGCAGACATGTGAGCCTTCCTCTTTGTCTCCATGTCCTTGTTCATGTCCCAACCTTGGCGGACCCGCGATATTGTTACTGACCGCGCAACCAGTCGACCCATCTCGGAGCTCTACGTTTGATGTCGTCGTGCCTGGTGGCTTTCAGATACAGTATCTGGATGGTAGCACTGCCTCGGGAGACTACGTTACCGACCATTTCGAGATTGGTGAAACAGTCATCGAGTCACTACAGATGGGTCTTGCCAACCAGACCGCTTCTGGTACAGGAGTTCTTGGGATCGGCTACACCGCCAATGAGGCAGCCGCAACCCCTTATCCAAACCTCGTGGATCAGATGGTGGAACAGAACTTCATACCAACAAAGGCATACTCCCTCTATCTGAATGACTATCAGTCCTCCACCGGCAGCATCTTATTCGGCGGCCTGGACACGGAGAAGTTCATCGGCGGCCTTACGGTCATCCCGGTCCTACCGGACGCCCAGACACGGGACTTCACCAGCTTCACGGTGGGGGTGACGGCAGTCTCGTATTCCTTTCCCAACGGGACGACGGGCGACGCAAGCTTGCAAGGCGGCAGTCTGGATGCGATCCTCGACTCCGGGACCACGCTCTCTTATTTCCCAGACTCGGTTGCCACACCTCTCTTCGAAGCCCTGGGCGCCTTCACCTACACCTCACAGGACTCGGTGGGGCTGACCATGGTCGAGTGTAGTCTCGCCAGCTCGGGCCTGGAGCTGACCTTCCGCTTCAACGACAGCGTCTCCATCGTGGTGCCGGCTGACGAGGTTGTCATCGACGCGTTCGGGCCCGTCAGGATCCCGCCCGAGATCCCCTTGACACAGCCCTGCCTGTTTGGGATCCAGAACTCGGGCGACTCACTGCCCAGCGAGGGAGCGCGCCAGATCGACTTTGCCCTGCTGGGAGACACCTTCCTGCGCAGCGCGTACGTCGTCTACGACCTTGACAACAACCAGATCGGCATGGCACAGGCGAACCTCAACAGCACCAACACAAACGTCCACGAGCTGACCGAGTCGTCGGACCTCTCGTCGTTCGCGGGGACGGGGCAACAACAGGGGTCGAGCGGCACGTCTGGCGGTGGTAGCTCGGGTACGTTGTCTGTGAGCGGTGCCACGAGCAGCAGTGCTGTCAGTAGTGTTTCTGCCACAAGTGTGGGCAGCACCACTTCGGGAAAAAGGAGACCCGGCTCGGGCTCGAGTGCGGGTACGGTCAGCGCGGGAGGGGTGACGACTGCGACGGTCGCAAGCACCAGAGCGACGTTTTTCTCGACTGTGGACTCGGCGCCGTCCAACCACCCTTCTCCTCTGGCCAGTGCCAGCAAGACCGTGCCCAGCGGCAGCCCCGGGGTTCAGCCTGTGTCTGCGACTCTTACTAATGGTGTAATAGCTTCTTCCGCGGCCAACGCGGGCCTGCTGGTGGCAAATTCGGGACACGGGGCTCTATACACGGCTGGGTTGGCGGCGTTGTTTGCTATTTCTGGAAGCGCATTGTTTTATATGTAGACTGGCATATCAAGACTGGATTGGATACCGGATGGTTGGGGGGGGGGGGCGTTCACGTAGGCAGTGTCAGAATGAAGACGATAGATTTGCATCCTCACAATCTCTCTCGGGCTATATATGCCCTAGCAGTGTCATAATATGTGATATGCCATTCTCCGACTCCAACTCGTTGCCACGTGTGACCTTGTTTGACATTTTCAGATCTACAACTCGACTCGGTCCCGAACATCGTCATTGTTGCGGATCTGTCCGCGGAGTTGAGTTTACTACCGGCCCATGGCCCTTCTCCCCAGGCCTCCCGGGTCTCACTACGGGGCCCATGGGTTCAGGGACCTGTCCATTCTCCCCGGCGGCCCCGCCAGCACCGCCCTTGAGCTGGCTGGTTACCCCCCTCGCCTCAGTTTCGCCGTTGGCCCCTCCCCCGACTCGCTCACCCATGATGCCGTCCCTGTTCGCCCTCCACACGGCACTCCGGTCATCCTCAAACGTCTCCAGCTTCCAGATCTCGGCGCGCGCCTTGACCTCCTCCAGGCACTCCTCCCCGGCGTGCCACGCGGCCGCGCGGTGGGGGCTCGACACGGCGATGAGGATGCTCTCCTCGCCGACGGGCACGACGCCCAGCCGGTGGACGATTGCGACTCCCTTGAGCCCGTGCTTCTCCTTCAGGGCCTCGGCGATGTCGCGCATCGTCCGAAGTGCCAGTGGTGCGTATGACTGGTAGGCCAGGTTGAGCACCGCGCGCCCGCCAAAGTTGTCGCGCGTCGTCCCCGCGAACAGGACCGTCGCGCCCGCCTGTGGGCTGCGGACCTTGTCCATGATGGGCTTTGGGTCGAGGGGGTCGTGGGTTAGGCCCACGTAGATGCCTGGCGAGGTGAGCGAGGTCTCGCTCGTGTCGGTGGCCATGGTGGGTAGGCGCCGGGAGTGAAGCCGAGGTGTGTTTTATCGTTCTTCCCCTTGCGACCTGGTCAGAACTAGCCCCGTGTGGCCCGCGAAACCAATTGTTCTCTGAAACGGGGCCGGCATGTGATGCTCTCTCGCCCCGTGGGCTTCTGATGCTGATGTCTGGATTTGTCGGCGGTCTTAATGGTGGCTGGTGTCTTTCGCAAATGAGTGAGTATTTCCACTTGAATACTACAAGTTTGGTCAAATACTATCCGGCGTACAAAAAGGGCGGTGTTGTAAATGGGGTAAAGTCCGCGGTGGCTAGTCTTCTCTCGTTGTGAGATTGATTATACAGAAGAAGATAGGCGCAGGAGCCGGTCCCGAGAAGGCTGCCGGCGCTGTGGAGCCCCAGGCCCGGGGCCGCCCTCGGCGATCGGCCACAGGCCCGCTTGTCGCTACATGGGTACAATCAGTACCTAAGTACCTCGGTGTCCACTGTCCAGGGTCCCCCAGAATGCGAAGCTCAACCCCCCGTCGTCGCCTTGCGCAACGAATTCGACATCATCTATCTTTCTCACTCCAACCTTCGTCCTGCCCAGACCACGCCCCTTTCAAACCACCTGACCACCTTTAAACCTGGGCACGTGGTATTTTCTCCCATTTCGCTCTTTTCTTCTTGTTTCTTGTTTCTTGTTTCTTCTTTTCAATCCCCTACCGTCACAATGTACGACGACGATAGACCGCGCCACTCGTACAGGGCAAGATCGCGCGACCGAGACCGCGATCGAGACCGCGACCGGGACTACGACCGGGACTACGACCGGGACTACGACCGAGGGCGAAGCGGCTACCGCCGCAGCTCCAGGTCTCCGCGCCGCGAGCGGGACGAGGGCGATTATGACTACTATCGTTCGCGGAATGGTAAAGCAGCAATGCCTGGAGGATGGGAGACTCAAGCGTGCCTTGTCCATGGGCTGTCGTGTTCGTTGAGGCTAACACAGGCCCCAAAACAAAGACGACCAGGGCTCTCTGCCCTACGACGATGATCAAATCGACTACCGCGGCCGCGATCGCGATCGCAACCGCGACCGTGACCACCGCCTAGCATCACGGTCGCCCCCAGCCCGCCGACATGCGCCGCCTCCCGCCCAGCCATCCCCTACCATCGTCGTCCAAGGCCTGCCCGCCGACGCCACCGAGGATGACGTGATAGACGGCTTCGCGAGCGTGTCGCCCGACCTCAAGGTGTTCAACCCAGACAACATCAGGACAGTCAGGCTGCGGAACAACGGGCGTGGGCGCACAATCGCATTCGTCGAGTTCGCAGACGCCAATGCGGCCGCCCACTTCTTGGACTTCCACTACCCTTCGCTCGAGTTTCAGCTGGCCCACTCGCGCGGTGTCAACTCTGAGCCGGTGACCGTCAGGATCAATTACAGCTGGTCCCGAGACGACGAGGGCTACGACAGGGTCAGGGAGGACAGGCCCAGGGATACCGAGGATTGGAAGTGTCTCGAGGTAGGCATCCTCGTCGGGAGTAATGCGAATGTCCTCTGACGAATCATCTCTAGTGTGCCTACATCAACTACGGCTCAAGGACTCGGTGCCATAGGTGTCGCGCTGACAAGCCGGGTGAGACCATCTTTTCTTCTATTGTGGCATGGCGGGATGGTGATGAGCGGGTGGGCACTGCACCTAATTGTCTAGGTGTCGGCCTATTCATCCTGGACCCCCCCTGGCCCAGCCGCCCTTGTCTCGATGGATTCTCGGCATTTCTGAGGCGCGTTGGTTCAAACTGACAGGTACTGCAGAAGGACATTACCGCAGGAGAGACGAGTCTGTGTCATACGGGCCAAAACTCACCGGTGAGACGGACGAGTGCCCACAGCAGCTTCCATCCCAGTACATCGTCATTCGTGGCCTGGAGCCTTCGGTCACAGAGGAGCTCTTCGCGGAAGGGGTCAAGAAGCTCTACATCGAATCGAAGCCAGAGCCGAAGAAGGAAACTCACAATAAGCTGAAGTCTACCGCGCCGACGGCAAGGACGGCCAGCCTGGGCGCAAGACCAGATTCCCTGCGGCGTGTCTTCCTCGTGCGAGACAAAAAGACTAATGACGCAATGAGATATGGGTTCGCGGAGTTTGCCACGCTTGAGGACGCGCAGGGTGCGATAGAGAAATTCAAGGCATCGCCCAAGTTTGCCATTTCCTCGAAACCTGTCACGGCGGCTTTTATCCATACCGGAGTCTTCATACCGCACACCGGCCGTGTCACGGACGAAAACAGCAGCTTTCTCTTCCACCCAATATACAACAAGGACATCTTGCTGAAATACTGGGATAATCGAGTTTATCCAAGTATATTGAGGGTGACTTACGACTCAGACTCGGCCAAGCAGCAAGGCGCAGACAATGCTGGGAAATCTGAAAAGCCCGGAGACGAGGCCACCAATGCGCAGGATGCTTCGGCAAAGAAACTCAAGAAATTCAAGATCAACCAGCCTGCGGCGAAGCCTGCGATGGTGATGGGACCGCAAATGCAGATGTGGGCGAAGAAGAGGGCTGAGCTTGTGGGACAGGCCCAGGCTCAGGCCGAGCTCGATGCTCACAGCGCCGCGTCAAGTCCAGCGCCAAGTGAGAAGGGGCGTAGTTCCAGCCGCACTCAGGCCAAGGACTCATACATCTCCTACAGCGACACCGACAGCCTGTCCTGTCTGTTGTGTCTGAGGAAGTTTTCTTCGCTGCTCGCCCTGCGCGACCACGAAGTGCTGAACAAGGAACACGTTGCAAATCTCTCAGATGAAGGCAAGCGCGACGCAGCCACCGAGAGACTCAGATCCCAGGCGAAACGGCCGCAAGTGGTCACTCTTCGGGTAGCGAACGTGTCGCGACAGCCATCCGACCTGATATACACGTCCTACGCCGACAGAGACCAACTGCATTGCCTGATCTGCCAGCGTAAATTCACAAAGGCTGCCATGCTTTCCCTACACGAGCGCGAGAGCGAGATGCATCGCCTGAACTTGGAGGACCAAAGCAATGTCGACCGTGCCATCTCCCAGCTCGCACGTGTGGGCAAAACACCTCGGAAGATGGTGCCGGCTAGGAACAAGGGCACGCAGTATCGCGACCGGGCGAAGGAGCGCAGGCAAGCCTTCAAGCAACCGAATGCACCGCGCAGGAAGGCACCGAAGGAGGACGCCCCGCCGAAGGAGACGGAAAAGCCCGCGGCGCCATCCAAGGGTGCCGCTCTGCTCGGAAAGATGGGATGGTCGGCAGGCGAGGGTCTGGGTGCCGAGGGCAGCGGAAGGACCGAAGTCATCGCCACAGACGTGTACGCATCCGGTGTTGGTCTGGGTGCCGAGGGTGGCAGGCTTGGCGACGCTGTGGAAGAAGCCGCAAGGAAGACCAAAGACAATTACACCGACTTTGTGGAGGTGACGAGGAATAAGGCAAGGGAGAGGTATGAGAAATTGGGATAATGGACAAGGGAACGAGGAAAGCATCGAATGCGTCCACGGGTAATATCTGCTGCGTGGGATCCGGGATACAAGGCCCCAACGAACCGAGTGCCGACGATACGGAGCCGAAAGCCAAGTCGCACAATGCGAGCCGTCGAGCACGGCAGATTACCTGGTGAATTACAAATTCTCCCACGGGCTCTCTCGCGGAACCAAACTATCTACATCTTATGGCCCTTTGCCAACTGTGAGAGAGACTGCCAGCACACTGCGGAGAGATCATGTAACAGCCAGCCAGACTTGGGACATTGCCTCCCGAGGGACAAGAAAGGCATCACGACATCCCGGCAGTAGTGTTGCGAGCCGAGGGTCACAGGAAAATGCAAACATGGTGCCGTGGTGCAACGCTAACCTCGCTGTCCAGGGCCGGGCCATCACCTTATCGGTGACATCCCGGTCGCCATGCATTATACCACAGTCGTACTACACTAGGTAACTAAGTCCTGTACAACCCGCACTCCGCCCGCAGCGCTGATCACTGGTGGCGGGCAGACGTGGGGAACATGTCCCAATCACTGCCGTCAATTATCCACCCCCTGCTAGCCCCCTTCAACGCCCGGCATCGTCGATAAATTCCCAACCTTTTTAGGCAGGTCGAAAGGCGAGACACACATACGCAGCCGTCTCTGGGGTGGCTTTCTCCTCCGCGATAGTCCCCTTGGCTGCTATAGTACCACCATCGCACACACACCCGCATGCCTGTGGCCGGATGTCGAGCTGCCAATCTGGACCATGGATTTGTCAAGTGACAGACAGATAACCCCGTCTCCCTGCCGCCTGGGCGGTTCGACTACATACGCCCGCCGCGATGGCGTGCCGTGGCTCGAACTACCTATCATTCCGGTCCTCTGCTCTCTTATTAGACTTGAGGCTTTCTCCGTTCTCTTTTCTTTCGCCCATTCTCGTCAGGTCGAGGTCTTCCTGTTGTTTCTGTCTTCGACTCCCCGTCCCGGCTTGAGTTGTCAGCGGTTTTTGCATAAGCACTTGTCTTCGGCGCACTTTGCGCCGGCGAAGTCGCCTACAGCCGTGCTCATTCTTACGAGGCAATCATTATTACGACGCTGTGAGCCTCTCCGAAGTCCGGACTTGGCCTCACAGGCTTCCAGCAGATGTACTGGGTGCGGCTCTTTGTGCAAGCCGTCCCAAACCGACGGGACCGCCGTTCCACCCGCAGCCGCCGCCAGAGTTGGCATGCTCTTATCAGCCGAGACTGCCCAGGATGGTGTTCGGCATACGCAGGCGACATGAGGCCGAGATAGTCGAGTTCGAGGTGGCCGAGACCGCCTCGGAGCGGGAGATCCTGAGGTCTCTGGGTGTCGCGTCGCTGACCCAGTTCGAGAAGATGCACCGGCTCGATCCGAACATGCCCATCGACGAGCTGGAGCAAATCGACGCCGCCGTCCGGGAGGGAAATGCCGAGAAGGGCGTCGAGATTGAGCATCTGATCGTCGAGGATAACTCGCCGTATCCCGAGGTAGGCTAGGCTTCTTCTACTCATCACCGCTCTCCCTCAGAGGAAGTCGTTGAGAACTCATGCGGATGGTGGATATTAGGTCCGCTCGACGGTCCGCAACTACGACGTCGATCTCCCGGCGAATACGATTCGGGCATGGGTCATTGGCATGGTGCTCTGCACAATAGGTTCTGGGGTGAATATGCTGTTTGCTCTGAGGAACCCCAGCGTCGTCGTAACGACCTACGCTATCCAGCTCGTGGCGTATCCCATAGGGCTTGCGTGGGACCTGATCTTCCCGGACCGGACGTTCAAGGTGCTTGGGCTCAGTTTCAACCTGCGGCCGGGCAAGTTCAATTTCAAAGAGCACGTAATTATCACGGTCATGTCAAATGCTGCATATGGTGGCGGCTCGCTGTATGCGACCGACGTTATCATTGTCCAGCAAGTATGGTACAAGCAGTTCTTCGGCTGGGCTTGGCAGATTCTCTTTGGCATCACAACGCTCTGCATGGGCTATGGCTTGGCGGGACTGTCGAGGAGGTTTCTTGTCTGGCCTGCTTCTATGATATGGCCTGGGACGTTGGTGGTGAGTCCATCAATGACGAGAGTCCAGTAACTATGTTATTATTCTGGCCGTTGCTGACCCAAAAGCTACCCACACAGAACTGCGCTCTGTTTTACACGCTCCACGACCACTCAAAATCCGATCCCGAGTCCGCCTGTGGCTGGCGAATCGGCCGCTATAAGTGGTTCCTGATCGTCTTTTGCAGCGCCTTCGTCTGGTACTGGTTTCCCGGCTGGATCTTTCAGGGACTCAGCTACTTTTGCTGGGTGACATGGATCGCGCCAGAGTAAGCACTTCATCCCTTCAAAAGTACACAGGCCCATCTGTAGGCCAATATAACAAAGAGTTTACGGCCTGCGGGTTTCGAAACAGTGTTGCGGTCCTCACCTCACCGTACCGTCCCGAAACTACTTCTCTGGTTCTCTTAAGAGCTAACCCTGAATGCTGTAGGAACGTCATCGTCAACCAGTTGTTCGGCGGCGCCTCGGGCTATGGTCTGCTGCCGATATCCCTCGACTGGACCATCATCTCCGGCTACCTTGGGTCCCCACTCATCCCGCCTTTCTATGCCATCGCGAACACAATGGTCGGTCTGATTGTATTCTTCATCATAATATCAATGGGATTGCACTACTCTGGGCACTGGTACGCCGCCTACCTGCCCATAAGCAGCAGTCAATCCTTCGACAATAGAGGTCAAGTTTACAATGTGTCGGCTATC
Source organism: Diaporthe destruens (assembly GCA_036986855.1). Classification (NCBI taxonomy): domain Eukaryota; kingdom Fungi; phylum Ascomycota; class Sordariomycetes; order Diaporthales; family Diaporthaceae; genus Diaporthe; species Diaporthe destruens. Next base: position 5,954,443 of record BTXE01000001.1, on the reverse strand, counting down.
CTTAACGAGAACTTCCACTTTGATGCCGAGAAGTACTTCTCTTACTCGCCCCTCTACCTCCCCACCCAGTTCGCCCTGGCCTATGGCCTAGCCTTCGCCACCGTTTCCGCCATTGTGGTACATGTGGCACTCTACCATGGCCGCACCATCAAGGCCCAATTTACGCTCGCCCGGGATCAGGAAGACGACAGTCACATGCGAATGATGAAAAAGTATCGGGACGCAGAGGACTGGTGGTACGCGGCCCTATTTGCCGTCATGGTCGCCCTAGCCTTTGTTGTCGTTTGCGCATGGCCGACCGACTTCCCCTGGTGGGCGCTCATCGTCTGCCTCCTTATCCCCATCGTTTTCACGATCCCGATAGGCATCGTGCAGGCGATCACGAACATCCAGCTCGGGCTGAATGTGCTAACAGAATATATCGTGGGGTATATGCTGGAAGGCCGCCCACTAGCAATGATGATGTTCAAGAACTATGGGTATCTATGTATGGCACAGGCGCTATTCTTCGCCTCGGACATGAAACTGGGCCATTACATGAAGGTGCCGCCGCGGACAATGTTCCTCGCACAGTTGACAGCCTCCATTTGGTCGGCTGTGATCCAAATTGCTGTCATGAACTGGGTGAGCAGTTTTTGGATACAATCTTTACCCCTTGGAGACCAAACATGCCCTATCTTCAGCCTACGCAAAAAAAGAGACCACACGGGCTGCAGTCTTTGAGACAGGCCATGGTCGCATTTTGCCCTACGGCTCACCCCATTGCCATGAAGCCTTTTCTCTGGTTCTCTGCTGACCTCTGCAGGCGCTCGACCATATCCCAGACATTTGCACCATCAACCAAGAACACAATTACTCCTGCCCCAACGCCAAGGTCTTCTATACGGCGTCGATAATTTGGGGCGTCATCGGTCCTAGGAGGATGTTCAGCGCTGGCGCTCTGTACTCGTCACTGCAGTGGTTCTGGCTATTGGGCGCTGTCGTGCCAGTTTTCACGTGGCTCATGGCCCGCAAGTATCCGATGAGCCTGTGGCGTTATGTAAATTTGAAGCTCCGTGTACCGTCGTATACGCACTGTAGCTGACCGTCTCAGGTGCATATACCTCTTCTCTTCGGAGGGACTGGTTACCTCCCGCCAGCGACGGTTTATATCTATCTGTGGGTGTATTTTCTCTCATTTGTTCACGTCTGCGGTTACTTGAAATTCTGACACGTCTGCGCAGCTGTTGGGGGATAGTGGGGACCATATTTAACTGGTTCATCAAGCGGCGTTTGAAAGCCTGGTGGTGAGTTTCTCTCACGTAGTCCTCCTGCAAATTACTGTCGTTGCAACCCAGGTCCAAACTGGCTGGGCACATCATGCCTACATGAATCGTTTGCAATAAGTACATATCTGACTGACAAGCTACGGTAGGCTTCGATATAATTACATCACCTCGGCCGCACTTGATACTGGGCTCATCATATCAACAATCATCATTTTCTTCAGCCTGTATTTCACGGAAACAACCTCACCACGCTGGTTCGGTAATGTAGGAGCATTGTCAACGTTGGACATGAGCGAGACAGCCGTGCAGTCTGTGTTACCACCGGGGCAAACTTTTGGTCCTAGCACGTGGATATAGATTGGGAGGCTTCGATCGAAACTACTCTTACGCAGTAATATACACAGACCCTCAATATTGCAGACTGTGACGAATTCCAGCCTCAACGGTCATACGTACGTGCGCTGGTAGATCCCGAAACCGTGCCTAGGTATGTGATCCCTTGATACAATGATAAACGCTCAAAGACCAGGCTTCAAACATTAAAAAAAAACAGAGCCGATATTAGTACAGAAAGAAATAGCCAAGAATAGAATGAGTCCTGGGCCTGCTGTGGCCTTGCTATGGGGCGTCTTCAACCAGCCCGTGTCCGTCATAGTGTGTGCTTTGGTGAACATGTTGCAGGGTAACATGAGCTTTGTGATAGCATGGAGAAGACGCACATTGGCCTGTGCTGAGATGTATGGGCTCGTTTCCAGAAGGCTCCGGCACCACGAGTGGCCAGGCTCTTTCTGTACAAGCAAGCCGGCTGCACTTTAATGATTTTCACTGGCGAGTTTTATTTCGTCCGTTGAGCCTACAACGCTGAGACCTTGCAGGTGTTGCAAATCAAATGAGCCAAGTACACGCCCTTTTTCGCCATGCCCTATCCGAACTCCCCCATGCCACAGCCCGTTGTATCATGTCAAAGTCAAACCGACGTCCAGTCCTCACTAAGCCCTACACAGAATCCACATGAAGAACAGCTGTACAAGATAGGAGTAAATGAACAGGAACTGCGTGCGCTGGCTCCTCTTTGCCCTCGAGTCCGTCTGCATCCCAGCCCTGTGGTCACCGTTGTTCTCCGGCAGGAGGACATACTTGAGCGAGCGCATGAGGAAGAGCGAGTTCGCGAGGAATGTGTAGATGAAGACGCTCCAGCCGACCCAGCCGCCGGTGCCCTTGCCACCGTTGGCAATCTCAGCCACTGCGATTGTAACAATAATTCCCACGAACTTGTAGCCCGAGTACGCGACCAGGTCCAGCAGCTGCGACGAGTTGGAGATGCTGAGTATGTAGGAGCCGACCTTCAGGCCGGCTATCTCGGCCATGACCACGATCAGGCCAGTCGCTGCTTTCGAGCCAAGCAGTTCGGGCTGGAACTGGCCACGTAGACCGGCGATGAGCGTGGAGAGGAGGATGTAGGTCACGATAGACATGACAGGGATGTACATGTCCGGGCTGTTGACGTCGTCTCGGGGCGGGAGGTACCATCCCTCCTGGCCGTTGGGGCCGACCGCCTGCTTGCGCGACCAGGGCTTGTGCCTCCAAGGGAAGAGGACGAGGAAGAGCTTGTTTATTACGTAGCTGTTGGTGACATTGAAGTAGTGCTTGAGGGCAGGATAGTTGAAGTAGCGGTTGACCTGTCACGCGGGAGTTAGTTAGCAGTGATTAGCCGACAGACACGGGAGGGAACCTTGGCCATGTTGTGCGCTCAGCCTGCTCGCCCACTGACATTCTGCTCGAGATATTCTTGCCCGTGCTTGAAGGCAGTCTGGCCGAACTGGGCGGCGAACTGAGCCGTGGGATCGTTCATGAAGTTGCCGTACTGGCCGAGGTTGCCGCCGTTGGGCGCCCCTTGTTGGGCCTGGTAGGGGTTCCCGTAATTCTGCGACTGGGGCTGGGAGCCTGTCGGTGGAGGCGGAGGTGGTGATCGCAGCTGAGGCACGGTCGAGACATGTTGTGGTACGGGGTGGTGGAGAGGCGGCGACTGGCCGTATGCTTGGGGTCGCTGCATCGTGGGCGGGCTGGCGGGCTGGCGTGCTGCCAACGATGTGACGGCTGGTCGATGTTGAGTCAATCGAGAGGTGGTTGGGCGAGATGAAGAGGAGAGGGCGAGGATCGGTGGTGGCTTGTGGGTGGGCCAGTGGTAATGGCGCAAATGTTGCTGTCAAGACGTGGTCGGGATAAGACGGCCAGCTATGCTGTCCCTAGTAGCTTCAGAGCGTTCTCGAGCAGACAAAGCTCGACCCCTGAAGGTAGGCGGCCAAGGCGGCGAAAGCATATGCTGTCATTTACCCTGCAGCGCGCTTACATAACATCGACCAAGCTGTGGAGTAGCCGTAACAAATCGAGGGTCGGGTCGACTAAGGAAGGGCCTTGATAGATAAGGATGCGCCAGGCTTATCGCGCCGCAGACGGACTGTCCGAAGCCAGCGCCCGGACTGGCAGCGCCAGCACATCAAATGCCTCCTCCATCCAACTGCTCTCGCTTTGCTCTCTTAACTCGACCAGACCCTAATTCGATCACGATCCAACCGACCAGCCCAACGTGCTACCGTCTACCCCATCCTATCCGAGCGAAGTGTCACCGTCCAAACAATGCTGGATACCTTCGAGATCGTCACCACCGCCGGTGTGGTGATATGGTCCCGCAAGTGGGCGCCGGTCAAGCCCTCGGTCATCAACAACTTCATAACCGATGTCTTTGTCGAGGAGAAGGGATCATCTAGCTTTGTCAAGGCAAATAACTCCGCAGCCACCAATGCGCCGTACAAGACCGAACAGCACACCTTGCGATGGACCATGGTCAAGGAGCTCGGCATCATCTTCGTTGCTGTCTACAGATCCTTGCTCCATCTGTCCTGGATAGACAAGCTCGTCGACAACATCAAGACTATTTTCGTTCAGCTGTACGGCGACCAATTGACGAAACCGAACACCACACAAGTCGACTGCTCCCAGTTCGACAAGTACTTCGACCAGCAGATTCAAGAGCTCGAGCAGCTCGGGGAGAATCGCCCCGTCCAACCTCAACAGCCCAGGGCCTCCAGAGAGAAGGATGTTGTGTCTGGGAAAGAGGGCGACGACCCTCCATCACTCGAGACCGCCCCCTCCGTCGAGTCCACACCTGTGACCTCTCGGCCTGGCACCCCTGCGAACAGTGCCGTGCTCGGTGGCGACGCAAGCCCAGCAGCTAAGCTATCGAGACGAGCCCGCAAGGCGGTCAACCGCACCAATTCTGCCCCTGCGTCCGGAGACGAGACCGCATCGCGCAAGAACAAGGGCGCAGCCAAGCAGGCTAAGAAGGGTCGCAAGTGGGACGACGACGGACTGCCCCTGGAGGACGACCCTGACGTCAAGCTCGACTACTCTGGTGACACGGGTGACGCAGCTGTCGGTCGGTCCTCGGCGCTCGAGGAGGTTGACTCCTCGACGTGGGGCTCCACTAACAAGGGGAAATTTGTGCTGAGGGACCTTGGTGATGAGGTTCACTCGATCCTCGCTGACGCAGAAGCCAAGAAGTCGGCCACCAGCGCCGAGACTGCAAATGGCGGCCTGGTAGGCACAGGTCTGAGCGCCATCAGCGGCCTCTTCCGTAACGTTGTTGGCGGCAAGAAGCTGACCAAGGAGGACCTGGACAAAGCGATGAAGGGAATGGAGGAGCACTTGCTACGAAAGAACGTGGCCAGAGAGGCGGCAGTCCGGCTGTGCGAAGGCGTCGAGAAGGAGCTGATCGGAGTCACGACTGGAAGTTTCGAAAGCATCAGCACGCGCATAAAGACCGCAATGGAGGCATCGCTGACCAAGATGCTGACCCCCACATCGTCCATGGATCTCTTGCGCGAGATCGACTCCATCACCTCGCCTTCCGCGACATCGATGCGCAAGGCCAGGCCCTATGTGATGTCCATCGTCGGCGTCAACGGCGTGGGAAAGTCCACGAACTTGTCCAAGATCTGCTTCTTCCTGCTGCAGAACAAGTACAAGGTGCTGATCGCCGCAGGTGACACCTTCCGTTCTGGAGCCGTCGAGCAGCTCGGAGTGCACGTGCGCAATCTGAAGGAGTTGACGGCGCGTGAGGGTGGTGAGGTTGAGCTCTACCAAAAGGGCTATGGAAAGGACGCTGCTACTGTGGCAAGGGATGCCGTGCAGTTTGCCAGCCAGCAGGGCTATGATGTCGTGCTGATTGATACGGCCGGACGGCGGCACAACGACCAGCGACTGATGTCGTCGCTCGAGAAGTTCGCCAAGTTCGCGCAGCCCGACAAGATCCTCATGGTGGGCGAGGCTCTGGTCGGAACGGATTCTGTGGCTCAGGCTCGCAACTTCAACGCGGCATTTGGATCAGTACGGACCCTCGACGGTTTCATCATCTCCAAGTGTGACACTGTGGGAGACATGGTCGGCACGCTCGTCAGTCTCGTCCACGCCACAAACGTCCCAGTACTATTTGTGGGTGTTGGACAGCACTATTCAGACCTTCGGAATTTTTCAGTTTCGTGGGCCGTTGAAAAACTACTGGGCGGAAACTGAACTAACCATGATCTTGTGGCGTTTGCTTGATAGCAGCCAACACCTCACTTTAATTATCTTGTTCATACACATACACATTCTTCACTCTGTCAAAGGCTCTTGCACACTGTTCACCTGGGCATTTGACTGAGGTCAGAATTGCACCTAGCCCAACTGCCATACTGCGACTATGAATGCATAATTCATTGACTGAACTGATTGATCTCTACCAAAGCTTCTTATTGGTGCGTTCCCTAGACAGCTTTTCAAATCGAAAGTCTCTGGATCAGATACCTGGCCTCTCTCAGTCTGGGTGGGGCCCTCACTACTCTGACCCTTCAATCTCACCAAAAGCTCTCAAAGTCAACGGGTTGGCTCTTCCCACTGTTACCAGGGAACAGTGAGAGTTTACTCAAGACTTATTTAAGATCTGCTGTGTCTCCCCACCAAGCCATCGTTCCTCCCTCCTTGATCGCCATGATGCCATCCAAGAAACAGCCGTCGTCGATGACGTATCCCTCTGCGCCTGGTTCTGATGTCCACCACAGCCAGAGCTTCTGGTCATATCCCAGTTTGGCATCCACGCCTGCCTGCTCTGACCAGTCCGTCCAGACCCAGCGCAGCGAGGACAACCATGGCCGACTGAAGGTCCTGCTCGACTACCCCGCACACTCGAAACACACACACATTCTGGAAGAGGCCGACATCTGGCGTGCTGAGAAGCTACGCGTCAAGCTCTCCGCCATGGCTCAGGCCTGTCGAGAGTGGGAGCGAGCGCTGGAGGAAAGCAGTACTTCGGTGAGTGAATACATTCAGATGTGACTCTTCATTGTCTTCAAACTGGACTGACGTGATTCCACTCAAGCAGGAGCGCATCCCACAGGAGGCTGCCCTGGTGACCTCCGACCAGGCGCTGAAGCCGCAGCAGGACCAGGATGTCACACTCCGGTCTGCCGCAGAGAAGAGCAAGTTCACCCAGAAGACACACCACCTTTTGTTTCGTGTCACACACCAAGTACTTCTTTCCCAGGATTTGTTTGACTGACTATTCTTTTGAAGTCTCTTTGACCATGAAGGAACACGGTCTCACCTTCGACATTGTCGTCTCCGAGCAGAGCGGCGCTTGTGAATGGACTCTGTTCATGAATGGTCTCTTGGTCTCCAAGGGTCAGAGCCAGAGTTCCAACGAGCTGTTCACGGCAAGCTTCTATGAGGACGAGATGAAGCTGGCCGTCAAGGTCAGCAGGCTCTACAGGGAGAAGTACGCATGAACACGTCACTACGTCACTGTTCGAGTCTTTTTGAAGGTCCCTTTTTTTTGATACAACTTGGAAAAGTTGACAGTGAGATTGGTTAAGAGATGATGCTGGTATAGCTTTAGGTAATTACCAAATACCAGCTCGAACGAAAGTCTCATTAACATAGTTACTTGTGTCGACAAGCTGCGTCTCTCTTTCTGTCTGTGTCTTCAGCAAGTATTACAAAAAGAAGAAAAAAGACAAACAATTCCTCCCACTGTTCCATTTCATCCTATCACATGCGCTCTTGCTGTAGACCACCAACACTGAAAAAAGAGGAGCTCAAAGGGCTAAGCTCTTCTCCTGTCACACACTTGAAGGGCAGCCTCAGTTCCTTGCCGTTTTCTATTTATGGCGTCTCAGGTACATAGGTTATAACCCTTCACGTCTTCAAATTGACATACTTCCTTCAGTGGCCTGCCTATAAATAAACTCTTCAGTATGAACAGGCAACCAGACGTGTAGCCCGACATCCTGGAGCTGGCTGTCTGAACTGAAGTAAGGGCGATGCTCGGGTATTACTATGCACTCATATAAATGGTACTGAAATTGTTGCTCTAATTTCTCGTATGCTGTTCTGAAATTGGATGGCTCCAGTGACAAGGCCTTGGACAGTCCCAATCCGTTGGGGTTTGAGTTTGAGATTCGTGCTGCTAGTTTTGAAGCTCCTACCCCTGACATGTTTTTCTGTGACAACTTATTCTACAGAAGACGTTCTGACTATAGTACCAAAGGACTATTCTGTAGGAGACTGTCCCTGAGGAAGGTCTGCATCAGGTGGATGTTCAATGGGAGGCTATCCTGAGGGAGGCAATTCTAGAGAGAGATAGAGAGAAAGAGTCGTATTGGGGGGGGGGGGTAGAAGCTGAGGCCTCAAAGCGGAGACTTGAGCAAAGCTCGTAGTTTCGGAAGGCAAAATTGATCACTTCAAAGTCTATAGATAGTCACAGTCATCTGCAACAGCAGGCGCGACTGCTAGCCACACGCTCTACCATCCGGCCAAAAGACCATAATAACCAATCTACTGATTGGTTACTCTAGCAGTAAATAAGTGCCGTACCGTCACTTCATCCCATAGCTTAATATCTTATTCAGGAACTCGGATTTCACGCACAGGTCTCTATATAGCATCTCGGACCTTTTTCGAATTCAGCGCTCAGACCTGATATGCGCTGCGCGGCTGATGGAAAGGCTAATGAGCCAGTATTTCGCGAGGGCGGTGAGAGCTAGGACTGATTTGATTTCATCCTCTTGCTGGACTCCAGGAGTGGGAGATGCCCTCGAGGCCTGGAACCGAGCCGCTGAGCCGGAGGATGAGATGGTGGCCAACACGCACAAATCACCTGCACGTCTTTTCCGAGCTGGTAGAACAAGAACGTGATCCAACTTGTCCGCTCTCTGAAGCTGGGCCGCTCAATAGCTGCATAGAATACAGGCAAAGCATTGGCGCCCAGGGTCCCATTCATTCTGTCTTGCCTACTTTCCTTCCTGTCCTCCCATCCCCTTCCAAACTCGCCCCCGAGGACCCGGATAGCGAGGCATCGGAATGACCCACAGTCCATAGAGACTCCTCGGTCAGCGATTCTCCGTCCTCCCCGACCGACACCGAGCCGTCGCTCGCATCATGCCCAAGCGGCAGCAAGGTCAGTGGTGCAGGCAGTAGAGCATTCCAGCCGTCCTCCCACGGTGTGCCGATCCCATCCTTCACGCCGGGCGACGGCGCATCCTCAGGCGCTCGCTCGGGCCCGCCCACTCCTCTGAAAGCAACGCTGCTGTCGCCGTATGGATAACCCGGGGGAGGAAATGGTGCTGAAAGCCTCCTTCTGTGCCATGCCCTGTCCCCGAGCCCTTGGTTCTGCGCGACGCTCTCAGGCTGCTGCACGAGTATGGTCGGTGTGTTTGGGATGTCCTCCCACATGTCATTACGGGGCCCATTTGTCACCAGCTGCTTCATCGGCGCCGCGGCGGCTCGGGGCGTACCAGGGTTGCCCGTCCTCCAGTCTGCGCCCGTAGAGGCGGCGAGGATCTCCTTGTGCGCCACTGGATTCGAAGGACGCCTTTCGCCGGCTGAGTGCTCAAAGTCTCTGACGATAGGATCGGCGTCTCTTTGGTCGGTTTTGTTGGCTTTGGCGCTGCCCGAAAATATCGTCTCTCTTGCCTCGTCCAAGTCCCTCGGGCCCGTTCCGTTTTCGTCACCCCCGTGTGCCCGCCTTTGCCTCCTCCTCTTGAGCATCCTGGCGCCGTAGAGGATGAGGAAGACAAGCAGCCCGAACCCCGAAATGCTCCCCAGCACGAGCCCTGCTATACGGCCTGGCTTCCCTCCATTGCCTGAATTGTCGTCGTATAGCCCATCGCCTTGGTTGTCTCCAGGTGTCGTGGATGTCGAGAGTTTGTATACTAGCATGTGGCCTCTGCCCCCGCATGCTATTGCCTTGTTCCCAGGACATGGAAGGGTGCAGTCCGTGGCCTTGACCTCTTGAACGGTCGTGTCAAGCGAGCCCCCACAATAGCAATCCCTGTGGCGCGATCGGGCGATCAGTTCCGCTGTCTGTTGGATACTGTGAACATGTTGCAGGAACCAAAGTTGTGACTTACTTTCCATTGGACAGACCAACGTACAAGGAGAGACTGTACTCTTGTTCTGACTGAGTCCCAGGCGACGCAGGCAATTTGCAGAGGTCCAGACATGCCGATAGTGACATGCCATCTCTCGCCGTGGCATTTGGATTAGTGGCATCTTCACCCAACATGGTGTCGAGGCTCCTCACTGCATTCGGTCGGTAGCATCCCTGGAGAATGTAGACTTCTCCTTCCGGCATATTCTCACTTGGGACGGCGCTCGCCGAGTAGGCCTGGATTGTTATTGTAGACGTGGCAGACACACGCACAGTCTTCGTGCCTGAGACCGTCGGGTATTCCCCTGATTCCCGACATTGTGCAATGCCGAACAGGGAAAGAGCGACGGCCACGCGCAATGACAGCAACCGCCGCGGTGTTGTGCCTTCGGTCTTGGATCCCATATCCAAGAGTGGCATCAGCGCGAGTCATCTTGGACTCAGAAGACGGGCTCGATATCCCGAGGCTCCTCTGTTGGTCAGCACTTGAGGACCAAGAAGGGATATCAATGTAGACAAAGCACTTCGGTCTATCAGGGACTGACGTAACAAAGGACTGTTTTGAAAACGGCCACACTCATGGCTGTGTTAAATACCTACCCAGACTGTTTTACCATTTGAGAGAATATCCATCCCAGAGACGTCCCGGGGATGTCCATGGACATCTGCAGTCTGCTACAGTCTCGTCCAGGCCCATAGCCGACGTGACCAGGGACAAGATAGGATGCGACTAAAGATCGACCATCTGTGCTGAGAAGAAAGAGAGAAGGAGAGGGGGGATGAGGAAGATGAAAAATATAGGAATTAGAGTAGATATGCCAACATAGGTATCTTATGTGAACCCGTCCGAGTCACGCAAAAGCACGCATCATCCGAGCAAGCGATAACGACATCCAATACATGCCCACTGGCAAAGATAAGCGTGTGGTGGGAGCCTCGTCAATCTGGTGTGCCCAGACTGCTCAGGCCCAGAGTTGACATTCAGACGTTCCAGCTGCAATGTACTGTGTAAGTACGTACATGTCGGGAGCCACGAGCACAGCTTGTTCCCCGTGTGCGTTAAAGATGCCGCCACCCTATCATCTCTGGCAACGGCATGTCGTGCCTGCAAGTTTGACACCCGATGGCAATCTGTTGGATGCAAGAGCAGGGGTCTTCATGACCGGTGAGATAAGAAAAGAGAGGTTTGGAGATAAGAGGGTTGGAGGAGGAGCGACTCCTCGAGCCCTCTACCGCTGGATCCTGGGCGAGGGATGGCGCTGCTTAAGTGTCTGTTGATCTATGTACCCTGGTGGTTCATTCGAACCTGTACGGAGTAAGGCATCGATCGTTAGAGTAGGAGCTGAAATGCGAGCCCAGGAGCTGGCCATTGGACGCCCGTGGAGCAATCTGGGTGAGGTAACATTTCAAAGTTGTTATCGAGTAATCCGGGGCAAAAGGACGTGCACGCCCAAGGAGATGATGATTGCCCGCGGAGAAGAGCCAGCGCCTCTTTATCAGGACTGGTCAGACATCGGACATCTCGAACCAGAAGGTGCCGGTAACTAGGAATGGGCACCCGTAACGCTCATATCGCGTGGGTACGAGGTCGACTGCTACTCTGGCCCTTACGGACCTCGAAGCCTTGGAAGGGGTCAAGGGATGTGCTGGTCAGTCCCCCCAACGCCTTATCCAGACCCTTTCGGAAGGTCAGAGACACACCGTCGTCTGTCAATGTCATATCTGGAACTTTAGAATAGGACGTGTCAAGGCGCCTGTGGTATCTTGCACATCAGTACCGAGAACAAGCGCACAATCTTGCAAATCTGTCGTCTCTGACGGCAGAAGCAGAACGTGACCTGCCGGATCGGCGCTGGATTGTGTTGTTCGCCAGAGATAAGGAAGCCTTGGCCCCCAGGGGGTTGGTTCAATGGGCTGAGTGAGGTTATGGAACATAAGTCATTCTTGATCTCTGCCGTGCATATAAGCCGGCCTCTACCCCAAGTCTGCAAAGTTTGGTCGGGTTCTATTACCCCGGCACAACATACAGCGCAGACGAGCAGACACAAAACCTGTTGAGGTTGGGGATCACGGATTTGGCCCTCCAGCCTCGCTCGCACTCGGTGAACCTTGTCGAATACCCGAAATGCAACACCGACCAGTTCGACTGCGAAATCTGCCAGGAGCACAACCCGACGCTCAGGAAGAAAGCTGCGGGACAGGGCCTCGATCAATCAAGGGTTCATTCAGCCATGGTTTGCGCAATACCAACTCGATCACAAAAGGTGCTAGCGATTTGCGTGGGCGAATATCGAAGGAGCAGCAGGATCACCAGCCTGGAAAAGGAACGACAGCCCCGGCGCCGAACGAACATCTTTACGGCGAAGGGCCAAACGTCCGCCATTTTGCAGGCCGCTGAAACGATGGCCTACCAGGTGACTCCAGTCCTCACGCCTCCTGTTTTGCCAACAAGATCCATCGACGAGCAGCACCCTCCAGGAGTCGCGGATGTCGGGCGATCGCCCCGACAATTCGACAATTAAAGGTGGACGAGGGGTTCCTGCAAGCCTGCAAGCCAGCTGCGGACCCCCACGCCTGGGTTCAACTTCAATTGGCTCGTCCAAAAGTTGGCACGTCGTGAGCACTGCTTGGTGCCAACCACTCTCCTGTGCTGCGTTTGGAGAGTCTGCTGAAGAGTGCCGGCGATGCAATGTCTCTTTCCAGAATTCGCGACACGCCTGCAAACCCTAAATCATCCAACTCTGACAGCAGTGACAGTGATTTAATCCAGTTCTGGTGAGTCGTCAGCGCCCATCACAAAATTGTACCGACGGATCGAGCGGGTCAAAAGGCAGGACGGGACGAGTCAGCCCCATTATCGGTATGCCGATTGAAGAAGCCCGGCCCAGGCCAGTCCCGCCCTGGCTTAAATTGCGGGTAAACGACCTGTTGGCGCGGAGTTGTGGCCCGAAGGACCAAGCGTATGAAAATCGCAGCGCAGCGCTTCAGGCGGCTCAATGCAGGTCAGTTCTGTGTAAAAAGACAAAGTACTCCGTAATCTGCCGCCAGTCTGCGGCAAGTTTTCACCGCCTGCTCCTCCGAGAGGTACATAGCAATAACGGTGAGACCTGGGAGGGGACTCCTTGATAAACTCGGCGAGGATCATCCCTCTTGACATGGGATGGTCTTTGCCTATGTACCAGTCCACCCAACGGCCCCCAGAGAAAGAGCCGCCAAAATCCAGTCGAGATGGCCCTAATACTCCGTAATACGTCGCACTTCGCAACAAAAGCGTCCGGGCTGGAATTCTGCCGCGCAAGCTTGGGGCAGTCACATGTAAATTGGTTCGACGAGTGCTTCACAACCCGCCCAAGCTTCTAAGTAGCCAGCCAGCCCAGCCAGCCCAGCCCCTGGGGTGCGTCACTTGGACCCTGCACGGCAGAGCGATCCAATGGGCCCAGCAGCAAACAGCAGGAACCAGCACTCGGCTCGAACGAGCTATTGCTGCCACAGTTTGTGGGCGTCTATCATCGTGGCTATCATTCTTGGCTGACTGAAATCCACAAGCCTGGTCGTCATTCCATGATCATTGCGGCACGTCGGCGCCCCTGTGGAAGCTCTGGCGACAAGGAGACGTTGCTCACCCGCCAACCCGCGTAAGAAAGTGCGCGCGGCGCTGGTCAATCGGTGGGGCCTCTGTTCGTGTTAGAGAATCCAGGGTCCGTGTCGAGGACCACTTGTTTTCGACTAGTGGCGGCAAGAATGCTGCAGCCAAAAGTGCACTGACGAATGACTACCCTGAACAAGTAAATTGCGCCGTGGAGAGCTTCGGGTCGCATGAGACGTGGGTTGGCATGCGGATGTGGCCCTGCCAGCCTGCCAGCTCGCCAGGACACCACGCTTTTCCAGTGTGATGTGACGACAAGACAAGTTGCTCGATTCTTACATGGTAGCTGGACGCCCTTTCACATACTGTGTAATGCTCTGGAACGGAGAGATTGTCAGGGCATGCGCCAATTGACACCCTCTGCCCAGGCACTTGGGCGAGATGCAAGCAGATGCAAGCGGGTCAAATCTCAGACGCTGTGGTGCAGCGATGATCTGTGCTGCGTATGTACATAGTTGGGGAGCGGAGCCCCATACAGCATGTTGGGTCAGGCGCCGCAGCAATACATAGTACAACAAGTTTTCCCGTCGCACTTTGCCATGGTACCCACCCACTTGACTGGAACAAGAAACACCAGCAGGACTGTGGGGACGGCCGACGGTCTCTGAGATCGGGGAGCGTCGTATGCTTGCGCCGCCGACTAGCCTCACAGTGGGCAGCCGGCCCCTGGATTAGACGCTGGGCGCGAAAGTTTGTCTATGCCAGCATGCCTGAGGTGGGCGGGCGGGCGAGCGGGCGGGCGGGGCAGGTTCACATGCTTAACTGCTTGCTTGCTGGTCAGGAATCGACCAGCCTGCCAGCCTGCCAGCCTGCCCGCCCACAGAGAAAAGTCGCACGGCACCATTGCCATGTCAGGTCCTGCTCAGGTGCTGCAGACCTGAAGCCACCATGCGGTCAGTCCATCCTGATGGCTGGCAGCTGGCTCGCTGAACTTGGCTAGTTGTGTTGCCTGCCCGGGCCCAGGGAAGCTGCTCCTGGCCAATCTCACAAGACTCCGAGACGGGACAGGGTGATGGTGAGGTTGAAGGAGCAGCGGCCATTGTCCAATCAAGGCTCGAGGCGTCCGGCCGCTGAGCCCGAAGCTGGGGAGTGCCGGCGAGAATAATCCCACCGCCTGCAGGAAAAGATCGGGATGACTCGGACGAAGATGGGACGGGAAAACCCAAAGCCAAGCGCCGCTGGGTTCTGGAACACGCGTAGAAGCGTACTATGTTATGTAGAAGTCGAGAAGACATGTTTGTGCGCAAGCCAGGAGGCAGACACAATGGTAATCATCGTTCGAATTGCTGTTGCAGTCGCTGCTCGGCCGTGGGGGTTTGCACATGTGCCATAGCGAGGCACCCTTGCTAACATATATGAATGTGCACACATATGTGTACTATGTACACAGCTCCGCACGGTACTGTGTACATACTCCGTACACACGCAGCAAGGGGTGCTTGAGACCCCTGTCGGTCGGCACAGGGTACCTTTCGGGCAAATGTCACCGTGCTCAGATGGTCACAGCTCCCGGTCCTGACGGGCAGGGCAACCAGCCGAGCCAGCCTGGCCAGGCAATACACAGTAATAAAAGTCGGGTTGCTTTCAACCCACGCAGCGGGCGCGGGCTGGATGCAGCTACGCTACAACGTGGCATGTCGTCGAGGCATCACCTGGATCTGAGAAGTGCAGCGCGTGTCAGCGAGGGCGTGTGGTGTGACATGAAGCAGGCTGTCAGCGGCTGGGGCAGGCTGCTGCTGCTGGTGTGCGCCCCGAGTCGGGTTCGTGGGAAGGCCTGGTCTAGTGACCTCTGCCTACCTAAAGACGACCATTCAGGTATGCCACACTGGCATTGTAAGCCCGTCTTGTCCAACGGGGCGGATTGCGGGCGTGGGTGTCGTGTGGGTGCCCAGCATGGGTGCCGTGCGGGCTTGTGGGCGGTGGAGGGGTGTGGGGTCTCGAGCACAGACGAACACCCACCCACCCTGCCTGCCAGCCAGCCATCCAGCCCTCCTGTCTGCCTGTCTGGCCCCACAGACGGACGGACGGTGATGCTGTCCACCACCGCTGCCACCAGCTTCTCAGCCGCAACGTTGTGCCCGACTTGCACGATCCCTAGGTAACCTGGCTGCCCTGGTAGCTATGTAGCTACTCCGTACTACAGTAGGTAGCCAGGCAGCCTGGGCCCACAGGATGGTGGATTGCCCTCTCATGGCCATCGTCTCTGCTGCACGAAACCCAACAATATCCACCAATCTCATGCAGTCAGTCAGTCCCCTCCTCGACACTGACGACATCTCTCCTCGAGACTACTCCTCGGCACGGCCTGCCTACCGACAGCCGCCAGCACCTGTGCGTCTTGAGTCTTAAGCGCCCGCCCAGCCGCCCACGCACTGTCTGCCGTCGACAGAGCAGAGCAGGCCTGTACACAGTAGTGTTTATTTCCGACCGTGGAGGGGCAGGACGACGAGGACCACCAGCTCTCACCATGTTGCCATTTGGCCATGTACTCCGTACTATGTATCACAGTAGTACATACTCCGTACAGCGCTAGGCACACGCTACGCTCCGGTCGGAGTGCCGCGGAAGCAACCTCGACGCATCCGCCCTCCCGCCGGTGATGAACAGCTGGAATACACCATGCCGACGCCACATCGGCAGCCCACATTGGCTCGTTGCCGCACCTGACCTGACGTCAACCGCGGCATGTCCCAGCCTGGGGTGAAGCGACATTTCACGACCGGACAGCCTGACAGCCTGACAGCCTGGCAGCCCGAGATGTCTGTATTTGCTACTGTTATACACAGCAGCCTGCGTCTTGAGTCGACAGCATCCTTCCGCCGTTCCCACCCGCCGCCGCAGTCACCGGCCAACTTCCGTGGATCTGCGGGGGGAGAGGCACAAGACGTCAGCCGCATGCCTGGCTCCAGGGCCTCATCTTGAGTGTTGCCCCTCTGCCCCTCCGAATCATCGCGGTGGAGGCAGTCCGCCGCGCAGACACCTCGGAACCCGGGAATCTCATGGGATTAAGCCAGAATGCGGCCCATGTACAGGTCCAGCTTTTATTTTTCCACTCCCAGCCAGGCAGGGACCAACAGTCGCCCCCACAGCCTTGTGCTTGGTATCAAATGACAACCGTGAACGAGTCACCCGCCCGCAGAGACGTAGAATTCGACCGAGTACCTTGCCGTGCACGACATCTCACCTCTCCTCCATGACGTCCCGATCGCTGCAGAGCGGCCGGAGTGAGCCCACGCGGGCGGGCGCGGCGGCACGCGGCCTTGCTTGACGGATGACCATGTCCTTCACCACGGCTGTGCCCTCGACTAGCCCGGCTCCAAGGGGCCGATCCACGCTGCGACGCCGATGGGGGACTGGGTGAGCAGCCACAGCAACCATAGCAACCATACACAGGGCCGCAGCGTTGCTGCCGCCGCTCCTCATGCGGAACAAGCCATCCTTGCCGATCACGGCCCAGCTACTTGCCTGCATCCTTGCCGGTACCGACTACATTTGACCTCCCTCATCCGTGCTTGCAGGAGGGAACCCCACGCTGCCAACCCTGTCTGCATCACTAGCTCCAAAGCCTCACACCATGTCCACCATGTCAGCATGTCCGCTTCTGCACGTCCTTGACACCGAGGGACTGACCTCTCCGTGCACGGGGGGGTTCCCACCCAAGCTACCGTAGGTCCGTAGCAGGCACTGCTGCCGTACCGACCATGGCCTCGCCTGCTCGCATCGCACCCTGACATGGGCTCCTGCTGTGTGCCAGGATATGCAACAGCGAGTCTAGACTTGCATGCACGGGTTATTTTATGTACATGTCACATATTCGGCATGACCATCGGGTGCTCAACTGCCCCCACACAAACTCGGTGTCGCAGCCGCAACGGCAGCTTCTCCTCATGGCTCTGGGATGCACGCAAGCATGCCCCAAAATGCGCCCGCGAGTTTTGGGGGGGACGTGCCTGGATCTCCCAGCGGCTGTCGTGTGCAGTCAATCCCAACTGAACTCTGCCTGTCCCGGTCCCCCACATGGGAAGACGGTTGACGATTTCAAGACCGAGACTATGGTTTTCAGACAGGGAAGAAGCCTTGTTTCCAGACACTAGCAAGTATCGGGCCACTCGAAAAGGATGATTTCGGAAAGTGGTCGGATGGTCTAATTAACGACCGGACAGTCCACGCCAATCCTCCTCACTCACGTCCCGGGAAAACTTAGAAAGCCCCTAGCGTGCCAGGGACCGCCGACCTAGGTGCGTCACCAACCCACTGGGCCGGTGGTTCTTCGAGATGACAGCTGTTGCACAAGGCGCGGGAGTTTGCGATGCCCTCGCGATGCCTTCCTGCTGCCAGCACGCGTTCTGATGTCATGTCACCCTGGAGGACATGCCAGGAGGACATGGCCGCCGGAGCCTACCAGGGATGGCGAAATTTCAGGCCCACCAACCTCTGTGAATGAAATCTGAAATTTCACGGGTTCTGGTGAAAGAAATCGATTTTCACCACTAGTCCTAATTGGGTGACACTAGTCCCAATTGAGTGGCCAGCCCTGACCCAGGTTAGGGTTAGGGTTTGTCTGACTCTTAAATCTACCAGGTCTCAAGAGGTTCTAAAGGTACTTATAATTAAGTGCTAAACCTACCAGAATAAAGGTACCCCGCAAATCTAAGGTCCCCACAAAACCTTTCAGACCCACCTAACCTGGTGAAACGAAAGTCTGGCCCGGTGAACGAAATATTTCGAAAATTGCAATTTCACTGGCCATCCCTGGAGCCTACTACTACTATGTACCTGGCTCCGCATGTTAGATGCCTTCTCTGCAGCAAGCATTGATCGTTGCAGGAAAAGAAGCCGAATGGCAGAAGTGGGTGAGGCGCGACTCCATGTCTTGACTCCACGTCTTTGACTCCATGTCTTTGACTCCATGTCTCGTGGCAAGGACATGTCGAGGACCCTTAAAAAACGGCCTGGACAGGGGCCTTGTAGTGGATGATCAACTGCACCGTTGTGCGTCAGGATGCAGGCGACTGACCAGCCCGCCGGCCATACGACAGCTACTCCATCCGTACTTCAGGCAAAATGTCTCGTTCTCGTTCTTCTGCATCCCAAATGGCCCCGCCCACCTTCGCGTGCGCAGGGACCCACCCGCGTAGGAGGATCCACCCCTGGTCCTGCGCTTTTGCAGGTTAAGCCGAAAGAAAGGCCTGCGACTGCTGCAAGATGCTGGCGCTGCTGGGATCAGAGTGGCCGAGCGAGATGCTAGAGGGCCAGCAGGTGGAGCAGTCCTCATCAGACGCTCCGATGGGCATCCACAACCAACACCACCACCACCGCTTCCGCAACTCGGTTTTGCGCCGTGCCCTGTTGATGCGCATGCACATTTATCTGTAAGCAGGGCGCCTTCTGGACGGGGCGTAATAGCAACAGTAATGGAATCCGGGATGGACCTCAAGTGTTGCGTACGTACGCATCTGGGTGCGCGTAATACTAGTAATAACAAGGGAGGGCAGGGCAGAGAGGAGGGGCAGTCGACGAGAGCATCTATTTGTACAAGGGCAGAGGGATCGGCCAGATCGAACCGGCTCGTGTCGTGTCGTGTCGTGTCATGCTCTCTGTTCTGCTTTTATGTCGCATGGCACGTCGATGATTTTCCCTTGTCGCCCCTCCCCTGCCTGCCTGCAAGCCCCAACTTCAGCCTGAGCCTGACTCTTGAATCGCACCTTGGTCCCGACAACTCTATTATTACCGCCCTTGGTTGGCCAGGGCCTGCAAATATTCCACTTTCTACCGACCAGGTTGCTGCTTGGACCTGGGTGACCGCTGCTCGGCTTGTGCGCGCACCCACGGCTCTTGGTAGCATCAGCAGGGGAAGAAAAAAAAAAAAAGAAGAGGCACGCCATCACCCGCCGGACCAAGAGGCCAGGCCAGACCAGATCCAGGCCAGCCATTAACTACGGACTGGGCTGCCAGGGACGCCAGCAAGAAAAGGACGGCCAGTCCACCCCAGCCTGTGCGGGTGCTTGTAGGGGTGTGTGGTGTGTGTTAGTGGTCTAGTGGGTTTGCGAGAGTGTGTGTGAGTGCGAGAGTGTGAGTGAGTGTGTGTGTGTCTGGGTGTGGGTGTGGGTGCAGGTGCGACCAGCCGAACGTGGGGTAGAGCCTCCCGGGATCCTCTCTTGTCTGTCTCTGGCCTCTGCTTGGACGGTACAAGTCCCAAGAATTCCCCCCATTCTGGCCGAAGTCCTCCCGCTTCCCTCTCTTCACCAGCCCGTCCCCCCTCCTCAGAAGCAAACTTCACAGTCGGTTCGACTCGACTCGTCCGTACGACATGGCCGCCATATCGACGTCGAGTCCCCTGACCTCAATGAGCCCTACCTCAACAGAGCACGACTTCCGATTCCCACGAAGGCCCGCCGACAGCGGCCTCGGCCACAGCCATATCAGGACGGAGCAATCAGAGCGCTCCGCTTCCGCCAGGACTAACAAGAGTACCGGTTCCGCCTCACTCATCGCCAACCGGAGCCCCAGCACCACCCATAGGACCAACACCGCCGTCGACAAGCCCGGGAATACCGCAGACATGCGCGGCAGCCTGAAGGAAGTCCGCTTCGACCTCTCAAAAACACTCGACAGTGCACGAGGCACCCTGTCCAGGACCGACGCCTTCGCCGGTTTCCAGGATGGCATCGCAGGCATGAGTACCAGCCCGAGCGAGCTGGGAAGCGATGACCCGCTGGCCGCCCAGGTCTGGCGCTTCTTCAGCAAGACGAAGCAGAGCCTGCCCAACCAGGAGCGCATGGAGAACCTTACATGGCGCATGATGCACGCCAGTTTGCGCAAGCAGCAGCTCGCCAATGACGAGTCTTCCAGGTACGCTTGTCTGGCCTGGTACCTGCGCGACGCCAGCAATGGGTCACCTCGATGCCTTCCCTGCCTTGCCATGCCGAGCAACGATAAGGTGCTAACCTGTCTTTTTCTACCAAAGATCCGGAGCAAATGCCCCCAGCGGCATCGCCCAGCTGCGCAAGTCATCTGAGCAGAGCATCTCGACCTCTGACCCCATGAACCTCGACGACTTCCTCGTCGCCGAGGACATCGCCACCCCCGCCGGCACCGCTGGAAGCCCTTCGCCCCAGCTCTCAAAGCGAGGCGAGGACAAGCCAGCGCGCTCGCACATCACTGCCATCCCCATCAAACATCGCCAGGCCTCTCTCCCCCACTTCGTTCCCCAGTCCGTTCCTGTCCCTGCCCACGCACCGAATGTTCAGCACGAGTTTGGTTATGTCACAAGGCACCACAGGAAGACAAGCATTGATGAGAGGCGGGTAAGTAATCTGATCCTGAGATCCTGGTTGACGATGCAGGCCTGTTTCTTCTCTCTCATGACTGACACTTGCCAGACCCGCAAGCGGCCAGCCGACTTCTCGCCTCACGTGTCTGGCATCGGAGGTCTCGAGGGCGACAATGACTTCCACGAATACACGCTCGACCATCCCAACGCCTCCGGTCTAGGACACGCGCCCGGCCAGCCCAGCGTGCCATTCCCGCTCGACACTTTCCAGATGGAGAGCGATCCCATCATCACCTCCGCGGGGCCTTTCCAGCAGAACTTCGGCTTTTCCCCTGGAACCTCGCCAATGGCGCACCACGGAGCGTTCGCCAACATGTATAACAGCCAGTCCATGTCCTCCTCGGCCGTCCAGAACACGGAGTTCTACTCACCGCCAGGATCGGCCTACCAATCCGCCGTTTCCACACCGCACCCCATCAATGAGGAACCCTTCTACTTTGGCTCCATGGACGTCCGTCACCAACGACCACACCCTTTCCGGCCGGCCCCGACGAACATGGCCAATTCGATGCCCAACCAGTTCATGTACAACCCATCCAACGGCAACCCCATGTTTCCCACCACCTCCGGCGCAGATCCTGCCTCTGCCTTCGCCACCAGCAACACATTCGGTCACATTGACCCCACTCAGGTCTTTGCGGATCACTCTGTCCGATCACCGGGTGTGAGCATGATACCAGACAGCAATGGCATGTTCAGCTTTGGGCCGGACTCTGATGATGGGGAGGAAGACGTCGGTGCTTTCGCCGACCGCAACATGACAATGCCACATGATTTCTCCTCGACCGAGTTTGACGCCGAGGGGATGCCCTCGCACGGCAGCGCAATGCAATGGGATGCCTCCTTGCCAGGGCAATTCAGCACCCAGGCTGCGCGTTACCCGGGTGGGCCGCCTGCTGCCAAGCGGGTCACCATCGGCGGAACGACAACAGACTATGTGGAGTCTAACGAATGGGAAGGCGGCAATCTCGGCCGAAGCCAGTCTCAGTCATTCCGACACGGCGGAGACCGCCGTCAGAAGGTGCCACGGACTGCATCGACGCCAGCGGTGAACCGAGGCAGTGCCTTTGATCGCCTCTCACGTTCCAACCCCAACTCTCCACCAGCAGATGGGGCTGGTCACGCCTCTGGATACTCATCTGTCAACCCTAGCAGGCCGTCGTCGCCTCCCGGGTCAAAGAATGGCTCCTCGACGAACCTACAGGCTGCCACCAACTCCTCAACCGACGGGACCACTCCCACAACATGCACAAACTGCTTCACCCAGACCACGCCCCTGTGGCGCCGCAATCCCGAGGGCCAGCCACTCTGTAACGCATGTGGTCTGTTCTTGAAGCTCCACGGCGTCGTGAGGCCGCTTAGTCTGAAGACGGATGTCATCAAGAAGCGAAATCGGGGTTCTGGAAACAGCTTGCCTGTGGGCGGAACAAGTACTCGGTCGGGAAAGAAAAACGCCAGCGTCAACGCTTCGCACAACAATTCTGGGACCAACACTCGCAAGAACTCCTCCCTTGCCATCTCCTCGTCGGCCAACAACATCGTGAGCCAGGCCTCGACGCCTCCGGCGACCGCCCGCGCCAGTAGCGTGAATGCCAGCGACTCCCCTGTCAGCGGCGGCCCGTCTGGCGGGAACACGGCTGGGAGCAGCCCAACAAGCTTCCATGGGAATGCGGGCCCAGCGAGCGGTGCAGTGGGCGGCAAGGGCGTTGTGCCTATTGCGGCGGCCCCACCGAAGTCCACACCCGGGCCTGGGGCTTCTGCATTACCGCGGACGGTCGCGGCATCTGCCAAGCGGCAGCGCAGACACAGCAAGAGTGCAGCTGACAACGCCGGAATGGACATTGACAGCCCCGAGAACTCGACCGGATCCAACGAGACAGCCCGTTCCATCGGTTCGAGCAGTGGGTTCGGTACCATGTCGAACTCAGCCAGCCTAGGCCTTGCGAGCGGTTTCGGTATGACACAGAGACCCATGGTTGGCTCCGGCATGATGTCGGGCATTGCCGCTGGTCAACCACCCGTGACGGTGGCGCCAAATGGCACTGGAACTGGGCCCCAGGAATGGGAGTGGTTGACAATGAGTCTCTGAAAGACCATGACGAGACAGACCTGCATATTCAAAAGGCGTTTATGGTTGTTGCATTGATACGCACCATTGAGTCGCGTTATCACCTATTTATACAATGTCGATGATACCAGTCCAGTCGATTTTAGCCAGGCAGAATTTGCTTTGCATCAAGCTCCCGGCATGGCCTGGGCTGATGCCCCGGAGCCGGGACTCGGTGGCCGACGGCAGCTTTCACCACTATTTGGGAATATTGGCATTCAGCTTGGCGTGTTTTGACCATGAAGTTGGAGTGGGTATCACGAATCTCACACTTTGCAATATTTTATACTCTTTACCGGAATCCAAAGCACTTTCGTGCTCAGCCCCATAATCATTATTTCGGCGGCCGAGACGACGACTCATCTTAATCGGCCGGCCGGCTCGACGCACGGCCGTCGACGCCGCCGCCTTGCACACGATCCGTCCGGGCTGTGTCTGGAGTCATCCGGAACTTTGTTCGTTCGATCCTGAACGGCGCCTCGAAGTCTGCGGAAGGGGTTGCGGTGATCCTGAATAAACCCAAGGCTGTTGCAGGACGTGGCTTGACTTATTGGGTTCTGAGCGCACCGTTAAGAGGGGATGCTTTTGTGGGGTCTTTTTGATCAAGCGAGCTTGGGCGGTTCTAACAGTTTTACAACGCCCTGCCTCTGGCCATTTGGATTCAGGCCGGGGCTTTATTTGATGGTATCAGGTGCTGTTTTTCCTGCGCTAGATGTGATGATTTCCCGAGATGGCTGTACATTTGCCGGAGCGGCCTTAGCCGGAGCGTGGGCTTTTGTTATTCTATGCGCCTGTTGTGCGCGTGTGTTGTGTAGAAACTTGGTGGATACCCCGCGGATATTTGTGTACGTTGCAACAAGAGATGGTGGTTTGGAAGCGATACAACCGAGTATTACTTGTGAGCGACTTTTGACCCTCCGAAGACTGGCAATATTTACACGGAGAGAAGAGAGTCTTTTGTGAGGACTTTCTACTTGCTCCTCGATAGATGACTTTCCAGCTATATCGAGTGAAAGAATGAAATAAAGATCTGAATCAATTCGGCTGTGCTTGGTCTTGTGGGTACAATTATGAGGGTGTCAAGAAGAATTCCTGGGTTGCTTCGAGATTTATGGATAGAAGCCGTATGTGACTTGAGTGGTTGAGTTCCAAGGTTCTCAGACAGACTGTTGTTGGCCAAAGCAGACAACATTTGAAGATAAGAAATTACACTTTAAGGGCCGTGACAACCCTGGAACTGTACGACTTCGAGATCATGCCCTGCTGAATTTTCGCGGCCAGGTCCTGCATCTCGGACATAATCTTCAGCATATGAACGCTGTGTTTCCACATTTGATTTTGGCTGGAACCAGGCTTGGTGGGTTCCTCTAGAGTCGACTTGATCCAATTCGGTGATACTGTCCAGACGCAACACCCTCTTTTTGACTGCCTGCCTGGTTTCGTTCTTCTTCCATGTACGTCCGAAGCCACATACGGCGCCTCAATATAGTTGTAGCCAGCTCTCTTTTTGACTTGCTACTTGAGCAATGTGGTTTCTATTGTTGACGCACAAAGTCATAGAACAGCGTTGAACACATTACTTAGAGAACAGGGTATAATTAGAAATGAGTGCTGCGCAAGGGTGTATGTATAGGTGAAATATAAACAGGCTTGCCGTGGTAGATAAAATCACAGAGAATTGGGGAGAAAATGACCTAGTGGCTACTCACATAGCATTGCAGTATCACATTCTCACGGGTGGTTCATCCACAATTATAAAGGCATCAAACTAAAAGATTCTACTCTTTCGCTACTAGGTACATGGAAACAAGTTATGGGGAAACCCACAGGCCAGGCCACATGCCACCTAGAAGAGCAGCAATACATGGCTGGGGCTGAGATAATCAAATAGTAACACGAGGAGGGATTAGGCTGTGTACTATGACTTGCACTCCTTGATAAGAAAGGACTGATGTATGTGATACGCGACATGACGTTGCACGGGAGCGTTTCCAGCAACGATGCTCTTCCTAGCTACGTCAATGATGTATGGACTACTCAGGGTGGCATCATCCCACACAGTATTGTGAAGCCTAATAATTGAACTTCATACTAGCATGGCGTTATGATGCTCAATCTCGTGGTAGCTATGGACGAATGAGATACTGATGCAGCATTGAATAGTCCTGCATGGGTCGGACAGGGATTGTTATTTTGGACTTGGGCAGGACTGAATCGGAGCCTTCAATGTGACCGAATGTATATCAAGCCATGGAAGTATTAACAAGACCACAAGAGTGGACCGTTTTTTGTTTCGTTGTTTCGTTCTTTCTTAAGGAGGGTTCTTGCCTGTGCAGGTGCTCGGTCACCATCCCATACACGCGTGTGCAGGTGTTTGGAATTTTGGACATAACTCAGGTAATTTGATTCGATTCGTGCATTCCAAGATTTCTCAAGCTGTGCATTATCATAAATAAGTCATTAACCCAGTGTAGCCGTGACGCACTGTCGGATCCCCCCCACACCGTCTCCCATCAATGTCCCCATCCCAAATGTCCCCCGTTTGTGAGAGTGAATGAAACCCCAAGTCTAGCCACTTTACTACAAGACAGCCATCACACCAACCAGGCCTCCCAAGAGAACACCGGCGGCAATGACGCCCCGGTCCACCTTGGTAATGGCCCCGACGCCGGAAGTGGAACCAGAGCCCGTGGAGCCGGCCGACGCGGTAGCAGTGGCGGCGCTCCCGGTCAGGGTCGTGGTGCTCGTCACGTCACCGCTGACAGCCTCTGCGACCTGTGCCAGGCCTGTGGAAATGGTGACCCTGCCGTCCCCGGCCGTGACGGTCCGGGTGATGGTGGCGGGCCGCGTGGTCCAGGTCCAGCCGTGGCCCCAGTCGCCCCAGCCGCCCCAGCCAGCGTCGTCGCCATTACCACCTGGACCCATCCAAGGACTTCCCTGCCACGGGCAGCCAGTTGCCGTTATGACACTGCCGGTATAGGTGGAGGCCCAGCCGCCCCAGCCGCCGCCGTTCCCGCCGGGGCCGCCGGGCCCCCCGAAGCCACCACCGCCGGGGCCGCCGGGGCCGCCGTTCCCTCCCCAGCCGCCTGAGGGGCCGGGCCATGACACGGTGTACACACCGGTGGAGCCGACGCGGGAGCAGGACGACCAGGCGGAGCAGATGCTGGACGAGGCGGACGAGTACGAGGACCACGCCGTCGGCGTCGCGGAGCAGGCTCTGGACAGGCACGAGCCGACCGAGTTGGCGTTGGCGGTGCAGTAGGCCGTGGGTTGCGGCCAGGCGTTACCCGATAAGGTGTGGGATGCCCAGTTGGAGGACAGGCATGAATGCTAATAGATAATAATGAGTGTCAGTTGTTTTCCTCCTGGCCCGGCCTGGACGAGGGGGGGCCAAGGGCGATGTGGATATCAGACGTACGGCGCAGTCAGGAGCTCCTCCCCACCACTGCGCGGCTGCCCCGCCGGCGAGAGCTGCAAGGGTGGCTGTCTTCATGTTGGGTGGTGGGCTTATGCTGGGCGGTGCTACTCTGCACGATTTATGCGTGGCGTCCGAGTTGTGTTTTCCCTGGGGGGGGGGGGGGGGCGCTTGAGGTCGAGCAAGGGCACGTATTATGCGGGAAGGGTTCTGGTACTTCTTGTGCTCCAACAAGTGCATGAGGCCAGGGGCAGAGCGAGAAAGGACAAGCCCGTTTATAAACAATGCGGGCTCAGGCTCGCGCGGCGGAGACCACACGCATGCACCCCGTCCCACCTATGTCATAGGCACCGGGGAAGGGCAGACAGGTGGACGGCCTCGCAGGACTCGTCAGCTCCCCTCGTTGTGACCTTCAGCCCCACTGTCGGGACCGAGACACAGGGAAGGAGGACCATGGTGTGACTGCAGCAGAGCCATGAGATGAGATATGCGGGTCCGGCACTTGGGCACGCTGTCATTGCCTCTCGGCCGGCCAGCCTGCCGGCCAGCCAGGGTGCGCATACATACGGACGCACCGCAGTGACAACATTGAGGTGATCGGCACGCGCCTGATCGCAGCCGCTAGTCGGCCGGACAGAAGCAAAGGGAGCCGCACGAGGGGCTGGATGTGGCCAAGCGGCTCCTCGAGCTTGCGCGGCAGCGGCAGGTCGTGCATGGTCCCTCGGTGTCAGCTAGAGCGGCCGTCAGCATCTGGGCAAGCTCGCAAGCTCAGAGGGAGCGACAGGTCTGAGACTTCTGTGGTGGAAGGGCGGTGACGATTCAGCCAACAAAAACCGCCCTGTCTGACAAAGCCACCACAGCCTGACGCAGGCAGCACAGGCCAGCCTAAGGAGGGGGAAGAGAAGAGGAAGGCTCGTGACGAAAGGGCAAACAGTGTGGAGTCTACGCTTTGGCTGCGGCGTCGGGACCGAGATTTGGCGTCGGCGGTCGGGGAGGACAGAGGTTGGGGAATGTCCGAAGCTGGTCAGACGCCTAACTGGCTGGGGCTTGCCCCGGATTATACTCCAGAACATAACCGGTATGCCTGGGTATAGGCCACGGCTGTGTCAGCAATTGGGCCGCCGCCGTGGATGGATCGTACGTCAACCTCTGACGAGTACCTCTGGCTAGTACCTCTGGCTTTGTTTCATCATCAGATCTGCTTCGGCTCACTTAGGGCTGACTTTTAAGGTTACAGCACCTCGGAACCCGGCAACAGGGGTGTGGGGCAGAGATCTGCGAGATTAGATTAGATGCCCGTGAATGATTGGCGAACTCCTACCGTCTAAGTGGCGGCCCTCACTCGGCACCACGACGATGCACCACCAAGTGTCCATCCATCACTGGTGCTTGTTATAATCAGGGCGACCCTTCAGCACAATAGCTGCATACTCGGACAGTGTTCAATGCAGACGACGACTAACACTAGGCAATCAACTCGCCCTCGCATTGCATTCCTTCGTTGATATCCTGTCATTATTCCCCCCTCCCCCCCCCCCCGAGAAATCCGACAGGCAGGCAGGGTTCCCAGTCCTTTGCCCATCCTTCCGACCCTGGCTCGCCAGTCTATCCTGCCAGTTACCCTGAACTCCTCGAACCAATGCGTCATATCAACTACACGGTCCAGATGGACCAAAACAACCGCAAGCGGTATTATGAGAGAAAGAGAAAGCGCTCTGCTTCGTGTCCGTAAACAAACACGTCATCAATTTCAACATCAACCATCGGCCTGCCCGACGTACGTTTTCACGGGCGGTCCCTTGGTGGGCGACAGTTTCACCGGCACCCGCAGGGCCCGATGCCCACCCTACAGCATTGTGCCGAACGTGTTGTCCGTGACCGGTTTCCTCGCACTGCCGCCCTCGTCCGTCTTGCGGTGACGGAACGTGAAGCCGACAAACAGCGACTTGCCCATGTCGTCATCACGATCGGCCATGTTCTCCAAGGCCGACTGCTTATCGTGCACCTCCTTGTACTTTGCCATGTCCGCCTCGTTGGTAAAGTCATCAAAGTAGCCAGCATCTGTCTCGGAATCGAGCTCCGGCACGAAGGGCGCCTTGGTGTCCCGCAGCGTCTCCCAGTTAACCTCGCCAAAGTACTGGTGCGCATAGATGTCCTTGATGTTGGAGAAACGCTTGGAACGGGAGTTGATGCAGGTCGTGATGAAGCTCCAGGTGCGGTTGCTCAGGAAGTAGTTGGGGTCCTCCCATACCGGCCGCTTGAGGACCTCCTTCCAATGCTTCAGGTTGCGCCACGTCTCGTCGGCGTTCGACCCGGCGAACGGCGGGAAGCCGGTCAAGGCCTCAAAAAGCATGCAGCCCAGACTCCAGTAATCGACAGTGAAGTCGTACTCTTCCCCGCGGAGGACCTCAGGGGCCATGTAATCGGGAGAGCCGACGATAGACTTGGCGTAGTTGGCGTCATTGTTGCGCATCGACCGGTATCCATCCCTGCGCTCTGCAACGGTTCTCTGGTCCATCGGCTTGCCAAACGGCACCGAGGTCTCTGATGCCTGCTCCAGGCGGAGCCGCATCGACTCGATCTTCGCAGGTGCAAGCATGCCGGCTGCCAGCCCGAAGTCGGTGAGCTTGACGTGGCCAGACGAGTCGACGAGGAAGTTCTCGGGCTTGAGGTCGCGATGGATGTAGCCGAGCTGGTGGAGGGCGTCTACGGAGCAGAACATCTCGGCAATGTAGAACCGGGCATGCCTGTTGGACAGGACACCAGTGTTGTTCAAGAGGGTGCGGAAGTCGCCGCCGGGTACATATTCCTTCGCTATGTCAGTGGGGCCGCGTAGAGTACGGAATGGAAGTACGCACCATTGCAAGGTAGATATTCTTGTCGTCCTGGAACGAATACAGCAGGCGGACAAGCCATTGGCTCTTGGCAGTTGTCAGGATGTCCCTCTCGGTCAAGACATGGCGGACCTCGTCCAGCTTGAACAGCAGCTTCTTGCTCATGACCTTCAGGGCGCACACCTCCTTCGTGTCCTTCTTCTGGGCCAGGAACACCTGGCCGTAGCCACCCTGGCCGACCTGTGTGAGGATCTGGAAGTCACCCTGTCGAAGTCGCACGCGGCGTTTGCGCAGATTCGCCCTCTCGCGACCGGTGTATTTGCTCCACATCTGCCTCCAGGTCTCTTCGTCCGTCTCGGGCGGATCAGGATACTCGGCGCGGAAGGCATTGAGGCGGCCCTGGCGGTTCCCGGCATAGTTCAACAGATCGAAGTAGTAGTCAAGGAAGTCTGTGCCGAAAGATGTGTTAGCAGGTTTCTGTTTGGGACCAGATGAGAGGCAGCAGGGACACGAGCGGCTTACAAAGCTGGGTGACGTTGACCAGTCGCCTCACGTTGGGCTTCTCTAGAATGGCCTTCTCCTCGTCGGTCAGGCCGCGGGACGTGTCGAACTTCTTGCCCGGAGGAGGCGCGCGGGGGCTATTGTAGAGTTCCTGTCTCGACTGGGCCGCATGGCTGTGGGAGATGGGGATCTTGGAGGCGGTAGGAGGGGTGTTCTCCTGACCCTGGTGCTTGAGCTGGGGGGAAGGCGGGCCTCTCTGGAGAATGCTCTCGTCGACAAAGTTGGCAGAGGTGGAGTCGGGGTCAAATGGGTCATGGGACTGGGCGTTGCTCAGCTTGGTGGGAGACAGCGGGGTGACGAGGGACTGAGGGCGGCCAAGCTTGATGGGGCTGTCGAGAGTGGTGGCGGCGTTGAGTTTGAGGTGGCTCTCAAAGGCCTGTGGCAGTTCTCGGGCACCAGGGGGCGCGGTCCTCTTGCTTGGGCTGCCCTTTGGGGTGTTGGCCGGCTCGATGAAGCTGTTCCTGATGGGCGTTGAGGGGCGACCGAGATCCAGCCTGCTGCTGTTGGGGTTGGCATTGGGGCTGTTGCCATCCCTGCCCCCAGGGGAGAGCATGTTGGACATGTAGCTAGACATGGCGGTGTTGTTGTGGCGCGTTGCTGTCGCGGCGAGTTGGTGAGGGCGCGGTGCGCGATGAGTGCGCCTGAGAATGCGCGAAAGTGGCGGGCCTTGGGATGCGACCTGTCGAATTGGAAGGGAAAAAGCCACAAAGACAGGGGGTTAATAACTGGCCGACTCCCTCGGGCAAGACAAGAGAGATAGATGATGGTCTAAGTCTGCTGGGGACCGACAACGGGAGCGAGTGGGAGAAGACGGGCGAGAGAGTGTTGCAGCCCAAGGTCGAGCCTAACAAGTCAAGATAAACACAGAGAAAGGCGCACACAAGACACGGACACGCGCGGCTGTGGCAACAACAACATGTGAAGAAGGCTCAGCCGCACCAAGTGGGGGTGGGAGAGATTGCGACTGATGCAATGTAAATCCGATTTGATCAAATGCAAGAAAGAGCTTGGGCCAAAGTCCCGGGACGATGCCCACTTATCTGTCCGGGTCTTGTTGCTCAACTCGAGTACGGCGGGTGAGGAGGAGGAGGATGAGGAAGGTGGGGGGTGGGAGCGACAGCCGCGGGATCAAGCAGTCAGCCACCCATCACTGACGAGGCGTCATTGGCCCCCACCCAGAAATCAAAACATCCGTTCGCGGGTTGGTCAAGCAACAACAAGACAACGCGACTGCCAGGCCACGCTAATAAAACCCATGAAACAAGACAAAATATGGAAGTACATTCCAGCCTAAAGTTCTGAACCCATGTTCCTTGTACTTGCCAGCACAAGCAGAAAATCGCTTTTCCATATAGATGATACTTCATAAACTCCAAGTCTTGCTGGCAGCTTCTAAAGATACTGTCTGTGATCTTGCCAGAGACATCATCCTGTGGGAAGGTTTGCCATGGCAAGGGCTACGGGAGATGCCAAGTATATATTAGCTCTTCAGTCCCACGTGCGTTGACCCGCAATGGTTGTCAGCGCATCTCGCCTTCACGTCTGTAGCTACTACTGCAGATACCAAACCATGACAACCACAACACTTAAACAACGCTGGCTCTCCATTTTGTGGCACTTGATTCCCAGTGTCGGGCCTGCCATTCGTCCCGCCTCTCCCTCCCATAAGCGCCAGCTGCTCAGGTGCTCACAGCGAGGCAAGCCAACCTTTACCAAGGTAATGACCAACAGCGGCGTCTGCCGTCCCCATCCGTTTGATACCAGAGTACAAGACCAGCATCTGTTCGTATTGGACGTGGATCCTGTAGAGGGGGATCACCATGTTCAATGCCTTGCCACAAAGGCAGCTCGACAAGAAGTTCTACCATCTTTTCGTGTATGCGGGCCCACCCAGTCGACAACTCCGCCATAGGGGAGGGGGGGGGGGGCGAATATGGCGGGAGACATGAAGCTTTGAAGTCTCACGTCATACCCGAGGCAGAACGCTGGATGGGTGCCTGGGTTGATGTCCTTAAATAAGATGGGCAGACCATAGCCTGCCATTTAAGAGCCGCAAAGAGGTGTACACAGGAGACCATGATCAAGCTCAGTCATCGCGGGAAGTTGTCACTTTTCGGGGGGTTGAGATGATGGTGGTGGTCGTAGAGTGATTATCAAGTAGACAATTGCTGAGCGTCCCGCCCAATAGAGGGAGGGACAGTATGGCGGAACAGTCATGACTGGGAACCTCGACGGCACGGTCTGTCTCACAGAGGCATGAAGGTTAACGGACACCATATGCCCTTCTGCTCCAGCCGTCATATCTTACATCCAAGAATGCCCTGTAGTTGCCAGGCAGCACGAGGCACGGTAGCAGATCGAAACCTGCCCATGCGGATACATCTGAGGAGATGTCTCGACAGAAGTCGAGTGCACAGCGATGAGATCTCTCCACCAGCGCCAATGTGGCTGGCCGGCTGCCCCAACACTGCACGATGACACGGGGCGCGCGATGTTGGTAACCAGACAAATCGGTCGGATTTCTCTAATCGTTTTCGAGGACTTGAGATGTGGCGTCCTCGGGCTCCGGGTTGCGGAGAACCGGTGTGCCTATACTCGGTAGAAACACAGATGCAATTCCATCATCAGAAGAGTCCCTGAGTAGACCATATTGGCCGAAGTCGCCTTGGGTGTGTACTCTTGGTCATATTAGACCCCATTCGTCCCCATTTGTCCCTTCATTCCCGGTAGCCGCCCGCTATGTCTCTAGCCCTCTAGTCCTGTCGTTCCGAAAGTTGCGTCACCGTTCATCCCAGAAAAGCAAAGAGGCGAGCTTAGGAGGTTGGGTTGGGGTTCATCTGTTGCCAGTCAGCGTCCCTTGTTCTATTGAGGGGGTTCGCAGATGGGCGCTGGAGGGAGGGTGTAGCGCCCATCAAGCCTCGGCGTCAAAACGCACCTTCCTCTTGCCACCGGTGAGCTGAACGTTCACGAAGCGGCGAGTGTATGTGAGTCTCTTCTTCGCGCGACCCTTACTGCGAGGCTGTTAGCACCGGATCTCGGGTCACTCGGGTTGACGTCGTTGGCAGCATCGCGTGATCGAGGTTTCATCAAACGTACGGGGTCTTCTTCTTCTCTGTGATTCGAAATTTGGTCAGCACTTCCCCATGCATCGCAGGAGCATCTGGATTTTGCAGTGTCACGCACCCTGCTTCTCAACCTTGGGGGTCTGAGACTTGACCTTGCCGGCACGGGCGCTGTGGACGAGTTTGTTAGAATTTTGTTCCTCCCACTCGCGGCTTTCAAGTCGGTCCGCCCAGACATCGCAGTCCTTACAGAGATCCGTGAACCTTTCCCATTTTCGATGATGTTCTGATCGACTGACGAAGGTTCGTTGATGGGTTGTTTGATGAAAGTCGGTGGGTTTCGACGGCGCTGGGTGATGAGTCGTAGACGGGCAGGAGGGATTCTGTGGAATTGCCCTCGTTTTTCGCCGCGCCACAGCGGGGCCAGAATCGGGCGAGTGGTGTCCGCTAGTGGCTGGACGCACGTGACTTTTTCGGCGTTAAGAGATAAGGTGATAAGCGATCGCATCAGCCAGTCCGCCTAGCATCTGAAGCTTCCCAAGTTTAGCAGTGTCTGGCGTCCTTTAATTGGGACCGTCTGTCTTGTATTTTCCCTCGGTACCTTGCTTGTCCCTCAAATGCCCCCGACATCTCAGAAAGAATGCCCAAGGAGCGCAACTTCAACCCCGTGCAGGCCCAGCGCAAGGCTGACAAGGCCAAAGCCATCAAGAAAGGGAAAGCAGACGTGAGCGCCAAGCGCAACGAGCGACTCGCCAAAAGGAACCCTGTACACCTACAAAAACAAATCGATGACCTCAAAGCCGTGACCACCGGCGGCGGCAAGCTCACACATCACGAAGAGCAGGTTCTCGAGGGCCTGGAGAAGGAACTCAAAGCTGTACAGAAGGCGCGGGAGGCCCTAGGCGACGCTGCACCGCAGTTCCGAAGCGGCGGACCACGCCGGAACGGCGACAATGATCGAGGAGCGCTGGGAAAGAGGCGGAGGGACTACGACGAGGTCGAACTGAGCAGTGACAGCGATGTGCCAGAGGACGTGCGGAGCATCCCGATGCCGCGAGACACGCCGCCGCCAATTCCCAAGGAGGTCATGGACCGATGGTGGGCCAAGAGGAGGGCCAAGATGAACGAGAACAAGAATGCGAACCTCGAGCCCCTAGGCAGCGGCAACGACAAGGGCGGTAGGGGCGAAAGGCAAGCGTCAGCGCCTGTGCGCGCACCCGAAGCAAAGACGGTCTATGAGTCGAAACCTGTAGTGCGAGATCTTCGGAAGGAGGCGGTCGCGTTCGTCCCCAGTGTGGTGAGGCAGAAATTGGACAAGACTCAGGGCAAGGGAGGTCTGATGGAGCCTGAAGAGGCAGACAGGCTGGAAAAAGAGGGCTACCTGCAAAAGTCACATCACGGCGG
Source organism: Diaporthe destruens (assembly GCA_036986855.1). Taxonomy (NCBI): domain Eukaryota; kingdom Fungi; phylum Ascomycota; class Sordariomycetes; order Diaporthales; family Diaporthaceae; genus Diaporthe; species Diaporthe destruens. The sequence continues at coordinate 5,920,349 of BTXE01000001.1, read as the reverse complement.
AGAGGAGGAACAGCCAACAGAGACCAGTCATGCCGCGACAACTGCACCCCGACAGGTCACCATGGAAGAAGTCGAGGATCACGAAGAATGAGTGAGCTTCAGCGTTTTGGCCTTATCACAAGGACCGTAGACTCGAGGAGACAAGACCACGCTTTCCGGATTTGTCCATGAGCAGTTCTCGATCATTAAACAAGGTATGCCAGGACGAAAAGAGCCAGCATAAGAGAGGACCAACTTGTCCACACGCCAGCCTCTTTGCAGCATTCTCACGTCTTCTCACGACGCACCCCAAGGACATAACCCCGGCGCGCTAATCGCCGACCTCCAACGTTTGGCGGGCATGCACTGCTCCCTTGGAGGGACAAGCAGCCGAGAGGAAGAGCACATTTAGGCGGTACAAGGTCACTGCTGGCCGTCGTTTTGCCAAGCGGTACTAGGAGTCAGGTGCGCGGAAGCGAATGATGATACCCATTACTATGACAACCTTCGTAGACCGCAACCGAAGGCCGCTAACAAATGACTCCCAGGTGCGCGCGCTAACAAGCGGCGTCGTCACCAAGCACAAATGCATCTGATGAAATCCTTACATAATGCAATGAGCAATGTGCAATACGGTATGTGATTGTTAGTGACCGACCCTTTCCGGGCCGAGTATTGCTTGGGACCCCTCCTCCGAGAGCGGATAGAGGTTAAAACCCGGCAAATCTTTTCCGATGAGTTGGACGGCAACGAACAGTCAACTGTACAACATCAATTTTCTGTGTGGTTTTGGTCTGACTTGTCGGCGACGAGGACCCACCCGACTCGGGAGCATTTATACACCACAGTCGTGAGCCCGCCTTTGTACCTACAATAGGTAGCAAGACATTCTAAAAAATGGCTGAGCCCAAAGGCACACTGGACAATGTTCGTCCACCTGACTCGGTGACCGAAAAGGCGTTGGCCAAGGACGCCAATAACGACGACGGGAACAAAAATTATCATAAACCCAGTAGCAGCGACAATACCAACCCGCTGCCTTTATTCGTTGTTCCCAGCAACGTGGAACATGACCCAGGGAGAGACGCAGCCTCATCGGCCGGCGACGGTGAGTCTTATCCGGAGGGCGGCCTTCTGGCGTGGCTTGTCGTTCTCGGCGCCTGGTTGGGGCTGTTGTCGTCTCTCGGCCTCATGAACACTCTTGCAACCTTCCAGACCTACTTGACGGAACACCAGCTCAAAGACTATGACGAGGGCACAGTGGGCTGGATATTTTCCATCTACACATTCGTTGTGTTCTTCGGGGGACTATTTATTGGCCCCTTATTCGACAAGCATGGGCCGAGATGGTTGGTCCTCGCGGGCACCGTGTCAGTCGGTGCCAGCATGATGCTGTTCAGCATTTCCACAGGTAAGCAATAGCAACTCGTCTCGACGCACCAAGAAACCCCCATATGCTCACCCGCTAATGCTCACCCGCTCTTAGAACTATGGCACTTCATCCTGTCTTTCGGCATCTTCTGCGGGCTGGGCTGTTCCTTGCTCTTCACCCCATCCCTTGCGGCCGTAGGTCACTTTTTCCAGGTACGGCGGGGCCTCGCTACGGGGATCGCCTCGACCGGCGGCAGCATCGGCGGCATCGTGTTCCCACTGATGCTGCAGTCTCTATTTCCGCGCCTGGGTTGGCAATGGTCCGTTCGCGCGCTGGGTCTCCTCGTGCTGGGTATAAGCGGCTGTGCAAACTTTCTCATCCGCTCGCGTCTGCCGCCCGCCCAGGGCGCCAGCGCCCGCCCGGACTTGAACATCTTCCGCAACCGCGCCTTCACGCTGACCACGCTGGGCATGTTTTTGCTCGAGTTTGCGCTCTTCATCCCCCTCACGTACGTCTCCTCCTACGCCCGGTCCAAGGGCTTCTCCGAGGCCTTTTCCTTCCAGATCTTGCCCATCCTCAACGCTGCCTCCGCCTTTGGCCGTGCCCTACCGGGATACTGGGGCGACAAGATCGGTAGTCTCGTGCCTCGCTATTTGGCTGCCTGCTGGTTCCTACACCGCAGGTCTGATACTATTCGCGGTGACCTTTGGTTTCGCCAGCGGCAGCAATATCAGCATCACACCTGTCTGTATAGGGAGGCTGTGTAAGACACAGAACTATGGCCGCTACTATGCTACGTGCTATACCGTTGTCAGCTTTGCTTGCCTGGTGGGCGTCCCCATTGGCGGCAACATTATTACTTCGAACGGTGGTGATTACTGGGGGGTAATTGTCTTCACTGGACTCGTGTATCTAGGTGCTCTTATATCTCTATACCTTGCGAAAGTGTGCAAGGTCGGTTGGAAGCCTTGGATCGTCTTCTGAGGTCGAGGCTGAAATAATACTTGCAATGTTCAATCACTATCCCGTTTTTTTCTGGACGGCGGGCTAAAACTCTGGGAACCACGTGGAAATGATCTGTGAAATCCGTCTCGATAATTCTATGCTCAGCGCTGTGGCACGGCTAGTACTTGTGCGATGCGTTGCTGTCGATGTATCATGCAGAGACACTGGAAGCTGGCAGTAACCCAGCCTTGATCAGCCGCATTTGGTAGATCTCGAAGCTCCCATTTTCGAATGAATCACTCATATACCATTGGGCAGATTAGCCTTGATCACAAATGGCCATGAATTCCGCTGATATATCAAAGAACAATAGAATTACATACATACTCTGGGCTGGGAATCTACAGATCAGAATATCCACCGAGGAACTTAAGTTGCCTCTCCCATCATCCTTTTTGCTTCCTTTTGCCCATTTGCCAGAGGTCCGGCTCTTTTTGCGGTTGAAAGTGTGGCCAACCAGGATTCTTCCGGAGGCCGAGGTCCCTCCACCTTCAAATCGAAGCAATAGTATAATCCCTCCGCTCGTCGGACACCTCCGGCTCTAGGCCCCAAAACAGCCCTTCTCGGCAATGGACCGCGCCATTTCCGTGATCGACGCGGCACCAATGACCTCCATATCGCTGACCTTTACGCCTGTGTTCTTGAAGACCCAGCTGCGGAAGGATGATGTGACGAGGGAGTCGACACCGTAGGCGGTGAGAGACTTGTCCACATCCATGTCGTTTGGTGACATGCCTAGAGAGAAGGAGAGGTACTCCACGCAGCCTGACAGGGCGATATTGGCAGCATCATCCAGGGAGTTGGCTGAAGTGAGTGCCGTGACCAGAGCCTTGCCACTATTCTGCGAGGAGACACCTGCGGAGATTGAGGACCCCAGTGTCGTACTTCCGGAAGAGTCAAAATCCAGCTTTGGAAGGTCGAGCTCATTCAGGACCTCGAACATCTTGGTCTCAGCCCAGAAGGGGTCAGAGACCTCGTTTTGGCGGATCAGACCTCCAGTTCCCACGCCAGTGACAACCTGTGCGGGTAACCGGAGAGCGTCGCTGGTACAGCCGGCCATGGCCCGCTCCACAAGGAACAGGAAGTTCTCCAGGGAAACTGTGAAGAAACCACTGGCCTTGAGTATAGCCAGGGTCTTCTCGTCGTCCTCCAGCATTCCAGCACCCATGACGGGACCGAGATCGAGAGAAACAGAGTTCTTGTGGCCTAGGGACGTGCGATGGCGGGCCAAGGCGTCCTGGAAACAGTTACCCGCCGCGTAATTTGCCTGACCTCGGTTGCCAATCACGCCGGAGGCGGAAGACAAGAAGACCAGAAAGTCCATATCATCAGGCAGTACAGTGTGGAGGTTCCACGAACCGATCATCTTCGGGCGAGTGGCCGCAGTCCAATCTTCGTACGACATATTCTCCCACATCACATCGGCCACCACAGCGGCGCACTGAACGGCACCCTTGATAGGCGGCATATCGGTGCTCGCAAGGGCTTGACGAAGGTTGTTCTCGTCACATACATCGACAGGGAAAACCATGGTTCTGACACCACGTCGTGACATAGAGGACAAGAAATTGTAGTCTCCAAATGTGCTCGCCCCTGAACGAGAAACAAAAATGAGGTGACGTGCTCCACGGTCAGCCATTAGGCCGGCAACAGCCTTGCCTAGACCACCCAGGCCACCAACGAGGAGGTAGGTCGCATCCGGCTGCAGGACCACAGGAGTAAGAGGGTTCGTGCTGACTCGGACATGGGATCCGGGAGTGAAATGGAGCGTGTTTAGGTGGCGGCCGGGGTTTGCCGCCATGGAATCCCAAAGCCGGTCAAAATGATCCAGTGGCTCCTCACGGGTGAGACTCGGAGACGGAGGACCGAGGCGATCCTCCAGGACGAGCTTGAGTACTTCCTCCCACGCCTTTGCGACGACCCTGGGTCGCTTCTTTGCGACTTCAAAGAGGTCGAATTTGTGGATCGAGACATTGTCATATTGTGTAGTAATAGGCACCTTGGACAGAGTGGTATTACTGACAATGAATATGTGGCCGCTGTCTCTAACGCATTGTGCGCTCTGGTCTACGAGCTCCGTCGTCGGCGAGAACACACAGTCCACACCGTTACCTTCTGTGACGTGCATGAGCCGCCCAGACAAGTCTTCATCGCTCATATCAATGGTGTGCTCCAGTGGCAGGCCATACTGCAAGCTCAGTGAGGATCGCTGCTCGGCATCACATACACCAGCGAAGACTGTTGCGCCGAGATATTGAGCCACACGGATTGCTGCATCGCCATAAGGACCTGCAGCACAATGTATGAAGACGGTATCGCCGTATGAAAGGCCTGCGATGTTGTTGAGGCGATGATATGCACCGGTCAAAGCCGCTGGACTTAAGCCTCGAACCTTGGACTGGTCGTGGAGTTGGTGGACGAAGACTTGGTCGACAGTGATCATAGATTGAACCGTATCGCTAGCCAGAGCAACTACCGGGGTGCCGACCATGATCCTGGTAACACAAGGCCCTACCCGTTCGACCGTTCCAAAGACATCGACACCTACGCTACTCCCGCTGATTCGACCCAAAACCGTGTCGAGATCAACTTGATAGAGATTTGTGCTTTGGACGGCGATGCAAACATCGTACGGGCCAAGGGGCTGCTTGGCAGCGTCGTTCACTTCGAAGAGCGTGCTTGTTGTAAGAGTACTTGGCGCAAACTTGAATTTCAGCGGCTCGGCGAGCTCTTCAAAAGCCACAGTCTCCACACGTAACGCTTGGTCATGACCATTCTCGATTACCGAATTGATGGCCTCAAGTGGATGGAGTCTAGCTGCGAAGAGCTTGCCGTCGCGAAGAGAGTACTCGACTTCAGGCAACTCAACCTTGTCGGTCTCGATGAAAGAACCGCTGAAGATGACCCGGATTGCAGCTGAGGCTACAGCTGCGTCATATCCGTTAATTCCACCGAGATCCAGGCTGACAATGCGTTTGGAAGAATCTTCGGAGCGCAGGGTCCTGGCCAAGCCTTGGAAAGGAGCGAGAAGCGGTATCTCCGTGGTTTCCTGAGCACCAGCTGTGACCCAAAGGAGACCAGGCGTAGCCCCAAGGATGAGCTTTATCTGATCAAAAGCAGCGCGAGACATGTCGTAGATGATAGCTTGATCCATCTCGACAAGAGAGATGCAGTGTTGGCTCGCGTGCTGTGGAGTCAGTTGAGACAGCCGAACATGCTCCACGTTGGGACAGGCCAGGGCCTGTGACAAGCTGTTGGTCGCATCAGAGATATCACCGTCTGGAAGTATGACTACCAGAGGGACACCGTGGGGGATTGGCAATCCATGCATGCCAGAGAAAACAGGGCGCAGTTCCTGCCAAACGAGTTCACTGCAAAGGTGCCGGTTGCTTGGCAAGAATCCAGAGGCGCCCGAAGATGCCAATTTTATGGACTCCATGCCGTCCACAACAACCATTGGCCTGCTGAAGATGGCATCCGACATCACAATGTCGGCCACGGCTTCACGAAAACCCCTACGCTGAGCGGTGGCGTACCCGTGGAACTCTGCGCCAGCCCCCTTCAACATGTCGGGCGAAAAGTAGATCTGCCGGATGCGAGACGGGACCATTGTCTCGTCGCCAATAGCGAATGTCGTTTGGAACATGGCATCGAGGGTAGCTGGATGAATGAGGTGATCATATTCGAAGTGCGCTGGCATTTTGGACTTGGTGTCGGGGATGCGAACGATGCTGGTGCACGAGTGCTGACTCCTCGTTAAAGAGACGATGTTTCGGAAGAGTGGTCCATAGTTCATACCGATTCCATCTAGCCTCTCGTACAGGCAGTTTGCGCTGATTTCCTGCGAGCACCCGGAGCGTAGTCTCCAGTATAGGTCTCGATAATCTCGACACCGAATGCTATCGGTCATGGCCTCGTCTGCTGATTTCCCGCCATAGGTAATGTTGATTAGGCCGTTTGCGTTCTCCTGCCACGGCCCATGCTCAGTCCTCGTCTCAATCGAGAAAGAGTAGGCAGCGGTGCCCTTGGTGGCATCTGGCGGCGGGACCTTCAAAGCCTTCGTGGTGAGCATGTGCTCCAGGCCGTGCTGGCTTGTTGGAATTACGACTGGCTTCATGATGAGGAAATTGGAGATGCGATAGGAATCCACTCGCAATGAAGGGACGCTGCATTGCCTTGCAGCTTCCAAAGCCATGGTGATCAGACCGGCAGCCGGGTAAATGATGACTTTTTGGACTCTATGATCGGCCAACCATGGGTTCTCCTCCACCCTCAGGAAGCCACGCCAACGAGAGCTCTGAGGGGTGGATTCAGCCAAGGGAGCACCGATCAGATCCTCACGGCCATGACGCCGTTGACGGAGGGCTGTGCCTAGGTGTGATTCAAACCAATAATTCTTGGAGTGATTGAAGGGGTATGGAGGAAGATCAACAAGAAGCTGTGGTAAAGGGCCCTCCTTGCTTCTATATACCCACGAAAAGTCGGCAGGGCAACCGCGTGCCCATAGATCGCCAAGGGCCGTTAGAGCGGAGGCAGAAGCGTGCTCGTTTCGCTTCAAGAAGGGAATGTGAGGGAGCTCTACTGTAGCCTTGCCCACGGTGAGAGAAGCGACAATCTCCTGGATGGGCCTGAGTAGTGTGATGGCAGGACTGACCTCGAGTACGACCCTTGGCTTCACAGCTTCGTACATGTTGGAGAAGGCCTGGCTGAAGAGCACAGGGGACGTCAAATTCTCGGACCAGTACTCTGCGCCCACTTGCAGCGCAGTAATCTCTCGACCGGTGACGGATGAGAACATTCGTGGACCCCGCGCACTGAGGATTGGCCTCACTCCTTCTATAGACTGCTGGTAGTTCTGTGCGATCAGGCGCATGTGGTGGGAATGATAGGCAGTCGAGACGACCAGTACCCGGTGGTAGACCCCGTCCTCGTCCATCTCTTGTGCAAGATAGAGGATCTGTGCCTTGTCCCCAGACAGAGTGACCGAGACCGGGCTGTTCTCACAAGCAACGGCGACAGTGCCAACGGGAACACGACGGATGTATTCCTCTACATCTGGAGCGGACAGGCCAACGGCCATCATGAGCCCCTCGGCCTTCGGATGTGAGTATTGAAGGGATTGCGCATACTCGCCGCGTCGAAAAGCGATGGTCCAAGCATCCTCTCTAGTCAGGTATCCAGAAGCATATGCGGCAGCGATCTCCCCAGACGAGTGACCAACCACGGCTGTGGGGAGCATGCCGGATGCCTTCAGCAAGTCAAAGAGGGCAATCTGAATCGCAGTGGTCGCTGGTTGTGCAACCCTGGGCTCGTTGATGCGACTCGAGCGGGGAGAATCGTGCATCAGCTCCTTCAGAAGATCGAAATCACCGTCCACGATCTTGAAGAGGTAGTTGGAGGCGGCAACCAGGCTGCTGCTAAAAGGCTCGAATTCCAGCAGCTCGCGGCCCATGGCGTACCACTGCGCGCCTTGGCCGCAGAAGACCGAAACGAAGGTAGGAGCCGCATCGTCGGAAGGGGGGGAGCGGTGGACGCTGAGGCGTCCTGGTGTGGCGAGCTGCTGCTGGAGGTCAGTCGCAGATTGTGCAACTAAGCAGGCCTTGAACTCGAGGGCTGAGCGGCGTGAAGACGTGTATGCATAATCTGCCAGCAGGTTGGGTTCTGAGGCGTGATCTGCAACGTATGACACGTGGCCCGAGGCAATTCTAGCAATTCCACCTCTCTCGTGGGATGAGACGAGGATGAGCTGGGTGGAAGCAAAGGTCCTGGGGGCAGCAGGACCAGCCGAGACCGCGGTGGGCAGAGAACGGTGCTTGCCGGGCAAACAACGTTCAGCAAGATACGAGCCCGCGTCGTCGAGGATGACATGGGCATTCGTACCTCCGAAGCCAAAGCAGTTGACGCTTGCACGCCGGAGTCCACTCAATGGCCAGTCGGTGAGTGAAGTGGGGACCTGAGAAAGCAAGCAGAGAGATCAGCCTCGCGTTACATACCGACCTACCTGCAATAATAGAGCATGCCCACACCCATCGGTGCCATCTCTGTCGCTGGCCGCATCATTGGGCGGTGTACGTACCTTGATCTTCCACTCGTCGAACTTGATGTCTGGATTCCCGGCCGAGGGGTCGAAATAGAGGTTCTTTGGGATCTGCCCTCGCTCAACGGCCAGCACTGCCTTGATCAGACCGGCTATCCCCGCCGCACCCTCGAGGTGGCCAATGTTGGGCTTGATGGAGCCGATGAGGATGGGATTGTCGGCGCTGCGACCTCCACAGAAGGCTCGGGAAACGGCAAAACACTCTTTCGGGTCGCCGGCCGGGGTGCCGGTGCCGTGGCATTCGACGTAGGCGGTCTGGTCGACATCCAGCCCGGCCTCCTTGTACACCGCCCTGATGTTGGAAAGCTGTGCGTCGGAGCTGGGCATGGTGATCCCTGGGGTCCTGCCATCCTGGTTGACCCGAGACCCACGGATTACCGCGCGAATTGTGTCATTGTCGCGTATGGCATCATCAAGACGCTTCAGTATGACCACGCCGACGCCCTCACCACGGCCGTATCCCTCGGCCTTGTTCGTAAACGTGAAGCACTTGCCGCTCTTGCCGAGGAAGTTGAGCGCTGTCATGGGCATCATGGTGGCAGGCGTCAAGATCAAGCCAACTCCTGCAGCGATAGCTACGGTGGCTCTTCCGGTCCGGAGGTCCTGACAGCAGTTGTGCACAGCAACCAGGCCCGCGCTGCATCCTGTGTCCACGGTCTGGCTGGGTCCTCGAAGGTTGAATTGGTACGAGATGCGGTTGGAGAGCATCGCCGCACCTGTCCCGGTGGCCGCATACTGGGGGGCCCAATTCGGGTCTCGCAGGATGATTTGCTCGTAGTCTGCGAATTGTCAGATGTTGCAACTTGGTTTCCGAGTCTGGGGTTGCGGGTCGGCTGGAGGTCGGCTCACCCTTGACGAATGTCCCGACATTGACAGAAGTCTCACTCAGATCCAGCGAATCTTTGGTGTACCCAGCTGCGTATACAGTTAACAAGGTGGAAGTTCTTGCGGGGCTAGGGGGCCGGTGGTACCATTCTCCAGTGCCTGATACGTGACCTCGAGCAAGATGCGCTGCTGTGGGTCGATGGCATGTGCTTCAGCCTGAGAAATGTTGAAGAACTGTTTTGATTGATGGTTAGTTTCTGTGTCGATTGCGACGGCATGTGCGTGGATGTTTGTCACATACAGCAGCATCAAAGCCTTTGATGTCATCCTTGAGGAAGTGGGCTCCCCTGAAGCCGATGGAGCCCTGACGTTGCCCGCTTGGGTGGTAAAAGCCATCGATATTGAGACGGTCGCGAGGGAACTCTGCCCACGCATCGCCACCCTCTCTTAGCATCTGCAATAGCGACTCGACATTATCACCATCTCCAGGGAAGCGGCAGGCCGTTCCGACAATTGCGACAGGTACAACGGCATCATCCTCGGGAATGAGCGCCTCGCCCATTATTCCTGGATGAAAAAGGCTCTGCAGATTGAAAGATGAAAAGGGTCGCGGGTTGTCTCGGGTAGGAAGGTTGGATATCTTTGCAAGGGTCGTGGAAGACGCCTGTTGAAGTGGTAGGCCAGCTTCAAGGGACCACAAACGGGGCAGCTCTAAGTCAAACGAGGCTCGAGGCTCGAGACTCGAGGTTGCCACCACCCCGGTCGGAAGTGAGTATATGAGCGTTTGGACGTGTTGCACGTATATTTAAAGAGCGGTGATTGAGGCGTTGTTTCCCACAACGATAGATAGTTCGGTGTTTTGATACCCAAAGGTAGGGTGTGAGGGCGATGTTCTGGATGAGATGACGGTTGGTGGTTGGGGCCGAGTTTTACCACCGCGTGTTGGCTGCAGTCAGCATTATATGTGAATGGTGTTGGGAGCCCGGTGAGAGCTGGATCGGACTGAAGTGAATAAGACCCTCGAAACTGTGTGCATTTCTGAGCTTCAGCTGGAGCGTCTCGAGGTAGCATCACCCCTTATCATGCCCCCTCCCCCAGTCAAAGAGCTGTGACCAGTGGCGATGATGGTGATCGGGCCTGCCGGAAGACCTAGACAGCTCCACGTCTTGTTGTCTGCGGACCGATGAGGCTCACTATTTCCTTGTCGCTGCTAGTGGTGACACACAGCTCATCCCGCTTCGGCTCTAAACTTGGACCATGACCATGACCGCCAATGACGATACGAGTATGAATTTAAATGCAGAGAAGGATTGGCAAGATCGGTAGCACGAGTCTCATTAAACAGGTGGGAAAAACAGGAGAGAACCTGCAAATAGGAGACGATGTTCCAAAGCTGGCAACAACAGATATTTTTCAACACCTTTCGAGGAAATCTTTGACCACATCACCCCATCAGTACACTCTCTCACCATGCATGAAAAGACATCGTATGCCGCATGCATGCATTAGGCATATGCACTGCCATGAACACCACACGGATCGGAGCAGGTCATCAAGAGCCACAAGGAGCGGGCCGAGCTGCAAGATGCGGTACTTCCATCGGCTGCAATTAGAATCGTACACACAAGAGATGACAGGGGTGGAAGCCAGGAGATTAAACGATAAGAAAACTCAAAACATGCTCTAGGCCTCAAGTAGGAGGCTCGACCATTCACTCTCACCTGTACTTTGTCAGACACGTAACCTTCTCAACTATGAGTGAGATTGCTTCTGCCTGCTCCAGAACACACTTGGTGTCTCCGCAGGCCGTCTTTGACATGAGACGAAGTGTCTGTTCCTTGTGGAGAAAATGGTACACAGTGTATCTCTTCCAAAACCTGCCTCCTTGAACACCACGGTTTGGGGACTGTTGTGCCCAAACCCCCACCCCCACCCCCCAGTCGCAGATATTCCCCTACAACTCAAGTAGCTGAGCAGTGGGTACGCCGCTCAGCGCTAATTATCAGCTGACAGCTGTCACCTGGATCATGAGAAACATTAAGCCTGAAAAGCCAATGCCCCTTCTCGTTGGGTGGAAAATGTCTGCGGGGAAAAGAGCCGGATCCAAGCTGGCAACATTGGAGTGTTTGAGGACTTCCTCAGGAGCAGGCTGTTCAGGCCGCGATGGCGCCCGAAACACACCCCTTGCATTCCAATAGGACTATACTTGGCAGACAAGAAACAAGATCCGTCCAATGACGTGCACGAGTGCAGTGCGTTCGTGCAAGAGCATGCTTGGTAAATTAACGTGAACCAGTTGACATGTTGCAGCATGGCCTCGAATGACGTGTTCGGGCGGCTCGGGGAGTGAGTGACGGTGGATAGCCTCGGCGACCTGGTGACTGAAGTACTCGCAGGGGAATATTGTAGCCGTGGGCTATGGTACAGAAACTCGCTTGTCGAGAACGGCACACCTTCTTTTGAGCCCTAGGCGTCGCAAGTGCCATAAGCCTGCTGCCGGGCGAATTAACGAGCATTTGATGTCGGCCCTGCCAATTCGTGATCTAGTGGGCGTGAGGTACAACTCATCACTGCTCTCGGCTCGGAGATCTCCAACCTTGTCTGACGACCAAGCCGACCACTTTCCTTTTTTCTTTCCTCTCATGAGCCCGTCAGAACGGCCCCTTGGCGGAGGAGAACCAAAAGACGGCAAATCTAGAGAACGTCCACTTCGTGACGTAGAGCCTCAAAGAAACCGCGTTGAAGATGCAAGGATACGAGACAGTGTCATCCGGAAGACGGAAGGGTATGGAAATGGGAAGGGTACAAGATGGATCCAGGAGCGGACGGTTTGTGTCAAAAGTCGTCGTGGACCGGCCGTTGAATCCGAACGGCTTGGTGCGCTGTTGCGAAACCTGACAACTGACAGCCTGAGTCGATTTTCAAGATCCTGCAAGCTGCCGTCGGTCTGTTCTTGGTCAACCCCTGAGCCTAGTGTAAGTGTCGGCCTGGCAGGTCCTGATGCAGCCTGCCCTGTCTGACTGTGTGTAGGACGGGGGCCCTCTTGGGGGTTATGAAAAGCCCACTGTGCCTTATCGTAGTGAGAACGCAATGCTGTACCACGGCAACAAACGATAGGACGTCGTCACCATCACAAGGACCGCGCGGTTTCGGCGAGGAGCAGGAGGGGTCTGGCCCTCACCAAATCAAGGGGACTCCAGGCGCTTGTGGTGCGGCACTGAGGGAAGCTCGAGACGGGCAGCAAAGCGCTGCCAATTTGACAACCTTCGGAGGTATTTCAGTGGCCTGAGTAGGACTTGACAACTTGGAAAACCATGTGTTTCTCTCCCCATGGCTGATGAGGGCGTCATGGAGCATCGCCTCTTGCGAAGCCTAGACACCATGCAATAAATCTCAGGTGTGAGACTTACTAATTGAAAAATTTGAATATTGATATTAGAATCAAACGGACTTTCCAGCTCAGCTGCAGATTGGTGGCGAGCAATTGCCTGCCTACCTACCTCCTTCCGTAGCTGGGTAAGGAGGCAATAGGCAGGCGGTGGTATATTCGGAAGGGATTTAGGACTCCGCCGGGGAAGTGCTCCCCGAAAAGACACTGGCAGTATCCATGTTGAGATACTAGTATCAGTCCGCTCTCCAACGCGTAATGACTCGCCATCGGATCCACAGACTCGGAACAGTATCATGAAATAGTATGCGCAGCACTCCGAATCCAACAGCCTGCCGTCATTCCGGCATATATGCAGTCATTGGTTCCCTGCGTGCCGTGGATTCCATACTGCCAATTCCCACCCTGACCGTGATTTGACTCGTTTGGAGCTGGAGGGAGTGTCGTCAGTAGTAGCCAGGGGCTGACCAGACAGCCAACTCAGGCAAGGGATCTTCAAGCTTCGAGGTTACTCCTATGGCATTCACATGCCGCTAAGTGCGTGAAATCTCCATATCCTCCCCTCATGATAACTGCAGCCGTTGTCAACATAATTCTGGCAACCTTAGAAGTGGCTCCTGGCCTGACGCCGATATCCACGGGTGTAACAACAATCCCCGGCCCGGCTTCCTGGTAGACAGAGCCCGAATTGGGATGGCTCGGCCAATGTATAGGCTGCAAGCCTTTCATTACCAATCGCTATACCTTGTTTGTGGGCTGTGCAGTGTCTTGGTGGATTGACCATGCATTGGACGCCAACCATTTGACTGGGGACCCAATGGTCCTGATGGCACGATGCTGCCCAACCAAAACATGAAGGATCCCACAGCGATTACGAGGACTGTCTCGCGAGCGAGACAACTACTGACCACAATCGGGGTCGCTTGGGCTTGCGAGTCTCAACAGCCGGCAGCCGGAACAAGGTGCGGTGTGGAGGCGGACGGGAGGGCTCAGTTAACCAACCCCCTCCATCTCGACACTGGGCTGGCGGGCGACAGTCTCGACCTTCTGTCACACATACCAAGACACTCAGGCACCCCCCCCCCCCACCTATGCTGCGCTAGGGAAGAACCGAGCAGGCAAGGGTCTTCCACGACACTCAATCTACCTATTTGACGTCAGATCACTCCGCCCTCGCCCTCGCCCATATCCGATGAGTTGGGACGAGCACACAGACGAGGGCATCTGAGGTGGCTCTTGCAGCAGCCAAAGGGCGTACTGCATGCGTGAGATGGCCACAGATCCCGTACTTCAAGCCCCTTTCAGGCCCAGCCATGTCTCGCTCGTACCGCCAAAGGTGTCTGGCAGGCCTGGCAGGAGGGTCACACGGGACGGGATTCCGCATGGGTCGCCCTTAGCGACCCAGATTAGCACGCCGTCTAGCCTGATCCGCACGCATATATTCATATCCATCAATTGTTTGTCGGCGTCGCCTGGTGCCACCCCAACGGAGTCGGAAACCACACTGGGTGAAAAGTACGGCCTTAACCGCAGCTATAAGCCCGGGGACTCATTGGATACCCGGTGCTCGCCTCGTCGGCTCAGAATAGCGGGTATCATGAGGACCGTGTATGTTTCTGCTTGAGCCTGTCTCGGGCTGGACGGCCTCGATTCTCCAGCTGAGGTGAACACCCAGAAACTACGGTTCTGGTCTTGGCTTGTGCCACAAACAGAGTTTGCGCGAACCTTGACTCTCATTCTCACAAGTGACTCACCATGCTTTCAAAAAGGGCTCGGCTTCGATTCGGCCGCTCAACGGTCTCTCGACAAGACTCGGACGACGGATTTTCGAAACAGTGACTCGGTTTCTGCTTGGCCACTGGTTCGTGGCATCGTACAAGACGGCGACTTTCACGTGCGGTCAACGAGATGATAGACAGGGGAGTCGTCGGGCAGTGGGCTTTGTACGTGTGGGTGGTTGGCTTGCTCTGAGCAGGCTCCGTCACATGTGACCTCATTGAGACACCCAACTTGGGTTCCTCCGCCACTCGAAATCTGCATTCAGGCACAGAAGATGTGTCACGTTGCACGGTATCCGTCAACTGCTGGCTGTGGTCTGGTGGCGCTGTTAGAAGAAGATTGCCCATGCCGATGCACGGTGCCAGTGGGTTCATTAAGGTCGGAGCTCTCCCAGACATTGCCTGGGCCTTGCCTGGGCAGCTGCAGGCCCCCCTTCGATTCCACTTCTGGCTGTACTTCCTGACCCATCTGACAAGAGCGGTTGGACGAGATTGGCACCTCGCCTCGGACCCAAGACAGCTGCAGGTGAGAGGCTAGAAAGCTCTGCGCGCGTGCTGTCTTCGGTTGCGTTCTCGAAGTTTAAGCGAGCCCATCATTGATTGATTGACGTCCCAGCTCTCTGGATAGCGGTAAATGGGGACTTGTTGTGGCACGAAGATAAAAGCCCTTTGCCCTTCACATCCAGGACTCGGCACAACATCAAGTGAATGTTGTTTGCTTCCTGCTTCAGATGACCCAATGTTCTCCCACAGCCAGTGAATAGGAGCAGCAGCAAATACCCATGGCCTCAATGGGAGGCAGCAGTGATCAAGCGTTGGTGAATAGGAAGTGGGTCCACAAACGACCGTACACCTCGATCCCTTCGAAAGAAAACCCAAACGCCGGGACGTACTATACGACCATGTCACCACCATTACAACCATCCGCCTCAATTTCTCCCTGGCAGTCTACATTTCGCCTGCAGACAACCCAGCCGCGGCCGGTATTCTCCCCCCACAGCTCCTACAAGCGACATCTACCTGATCCGACCTGTGAAGTATACCCGCCGCCGCCGAACAGCGACCTGACCATGGCTTCGATGAATCTGAGAGACCAGAATTCAATGACGACTCCACTCAAGGATTCTTTGGAGGATCACCTCCCGCCTGCGCCACCGCTCGTAAATGGTGTACGGCTTGGTTTTATCATCATGTTGTGAGCACAAACATATACCGTTCAATGTTGCTTTTCCAAATCGGTCGGGTGACTGATTATCGTGGCTCCCAGCATGCTCGGCGGCCTCTTGTTTTCTGTGATAGACACGACCATAGTCTCGACAGCTCTCATCACAATCGCCACTGACCTTCGAAATTTCAAGGATATGTATTGGGTGGTTCTTGCGTACCTGCTGTCATACTTGGGTAATCATCAGCCTGGCTCTGAGGGCTGAAAAAGTAAATAAACTAACCGCGGAACTTAGGTTGCGCAATTGGGTTCGCCAAACTCGCCGACCACTTCGGCCGTCTCTCAATCTTCCTGTTCTCCTGGCTCATTTTCTCAAGCTGTTCCCTTGGCTGTGGCTTAGCTACGAACATGCCACAGCTGTAAGGCCTCTTCAACTGGACCAGAAACCCACCATGGCGTTCCCTCAGCTGACCAAATATTCCCTACAGAATCATCTTTCGAGCCCTTCAGGGGGTCGGCGGCTCAGGCCTCTACAGCCTGTCACAGATCTCTCTGGCAGAGATCGCGCCCCACGGAAAGAACGCTTTGATTGGTATGCTCATCGGCATCACACTCGCTACCTCATTTGTGCTCGGCCCTCTTCTGGGCGGCGCCATTTCTGGAGGCAACTGGCGATGGATATTCTACATGAAGTACGGCCCCCATTTGACGAGGAGGAGTCGTGTTTCGCCTGGTACTGATCAGAATCTAGTATCCCTGCCGGATTCGTTTGCATGTTTGGTCTCGTCGTCCTCTGGCCTCGGGACTTTGGCAGGCCGCTGCATCCTTGGCGCCAGTTCTGGAGGATTGATTTCATCGGCAACATATTCATCCTTGCTGCCTGTGTTCTCATGGTGTATAGCTTACAGCAGGCTGGTGCCATGATATTCGCGTGGACAAGTGTCGAATTCATCACTACATTTGTTGTGTCGCTTGTATGCTGGGCCTTGTTCTGGGCTTGGCAGCTAATTCTCAAGCATTTACCAATCCATGTCGAGCCCGTTTTTCCCGTTCGACTTGTTTACAACCGTGTTTACGTTGCGGCTGTGGTGTGAGTCTCCTTTTTCGTTTCGCAGACCACTGTTAATACCTCAGTATCCAGGTACAAAACTCGTGACTGATTACAAACACAGTGCAATGTTCCTTTCGGGTTACTGCTACCTGGCGATAGTCATCACTCTCCCAGAGAGGTTTCAAGTTGTCAACGAAGACTCGGCGCTCATGGCAGGAGTTCATCTTATCCCCATGCTCGGAGCTACTGCCCTGGGGTCCATCATTGCCGGGGCGTTATCGAAACGGAAGAACAATACTTCAAGGACCTTGGTAGCAGCTTCATGCCTGCAGGTCATTGGGCTTGGCCTCCTAACTACTTTCGATGCTCCTTCGTCGCCTACCAACCCGCAGTTCGGATATCAGGCAATTTTCGGTCTGGGAGTAGGTCTGACCTTCTCTTCTGCGACTATCCTTACCAAGATACAAGCCTCGGGCAGAGATCACGCGGTTGCCCAGGGAGTTATGGCGCAGGTAAGGGTCCTTGGCGGCGCTCTGGGTCTGGTGGTCTGCAATGTGATCTTCAACATTCATCTCGAGTCTCTGGAAGCGAAGCTCTCGCCCGCGGAGAAGGACGCGCTCCACCGTTCCCCGATGGCGCTGATGGACCTGGGCGAAGGTGTAGACCAGAGTGTCGCGCAGGACATAAAGGAGATTTTTTCGACGTCTTTCCAGAGCATGGTCTGGGTCATGTTTTGGGTCGCTGTCGCCGAGACGGTTGCAAGCCTTTGCACTTGGGAGATAAACCCGACTTCCCTAGACGAGATTGACGCGGCTGCTCTGGCTCAGGCACATAGCGGCCATAAGCAGGGGAGCAGCAGCGGTGGAAGCAACACTGAGCTTGAGGATTTGTCACCTATCTTTCGTGCCGCGTCTTCGCAGGCGAGCGCCGGGCGAAGACGGCCTCCTACTCCGTCCGCACGTGGGCTCTCAAGTCAGGTTTGACTGGCCACATGGGTGAACTTTCGGCCTTGTATCAGCGAATGCTTTGCAGCAGGCATTATAGGAGTTTGGACCGACATCTGCGTTGCTAGTTAATGGAAATCACTGCGTGGGTCTGTTGAGCGACCACTTGAGCAGGGCTTTTCACATACTGAAAGGCTATCTGAGTCCAATCACAAGATCGAGGTACCGTCAGCATGGTTGAGTCTGTCCATCGCATAGATTATTATAGTAACACAGTCAGACATATAAAGATGGAGAAGTTCGCTGCGAAGCCCCTGGTCCAGATATCCCGCATGGAATTGTCTCGCTGAAGACTCCACATAGATGGTTTCCCCGACAGTGGCTCTTTCATAAGAGGTTTTGAATACATCTCAACTCCAAATTCAACAAAACAGTTGTCCGTAGGTGACCACTCTCCTGTTCAGATGCGGAGGAACTGGACCTTTATGCTAGTCTCTGCTTAATTAACAGTCAGCACAAGATTTACATTCTGCTTACAGATAGAAAAAAGGGGGAATATCTATTACTAAGCCTAACTTACTTTTTTTAAAAGGGATCTTATTTAAATTATATTAAAAAAATATATTAAAAAAATATTTTAAATATATAAAAATTAATAATTATAATTATAAAAAATATTATTTTTAAATAATTAAAAAAAAAATATTATTTTAAATAAATAATTATTTTTTTATAAAAATTTAATTTATATTAATAAATTTAATTTTATATATAATAATATAATTATATAAACTACACTTTAAATTATAAAACATTTTATAATTCTATACTTTTTAATAGAAATATAAGAGTATTTATAATATAATAATTATTTTTATAATATAATTATTGTGGCAGGGTGTAGGGAATGTGGGCCTCTGAAATGGGCACTTCTAGGAGCTACTACACATATAAATAGTTAGTTAAAAGCCTCATTCTTAGGAGCTAGAAATTCAAGCACCTTTTCCTTCTTCTCTTCTCTCTCTTCACCCTTCGTCTATGGGTAGGCTAACCTAATCAGGGCTAGTATCTGTACCCCTCTCTTATTATAAAATAAAAAAGCTTATAATTATATAATTATAAGTTTAAACTTAGGTAAAGCTAAATTTAAATTATTATATAATGCGTATTAATTAATAATATATTTTTAAAAAGTTTATTATTTTTTTAATTAAAAACTTATAAATTACTATATTTATTTAATAATAATAAATAATTAATATTATAAAATATATTTTAATAAATAAAATAAAGGGGGTAATATAACGGCATAGCTATATAAATTATATTTTAAATTATAAAATATTTTATAATTTTATATTTTTTAATAAAAATATAAAAATAATTATAATATAATAATTATTCCTATAATATTATATATATATTTATAAAATTATATTAAAAATATATTATTATAAAATTTATTTTAAATTTAATAAAATTTAATAATCTTTAATTAATTATATTAATTTAAATTATTAATATATTTTTTATTATTAAAAAAATTTTTTAATTTTTTAATTTTTTAATTTTTTAATTTTTTAATTTTTTAATTTTTTAATTTTTTAATTTTTTAATTTTTTAATTTTTTAATTTTTTAATTTTTTAATTTTTTAATTTTTTAATTTTTTAATTTTTTAATTTTTTAATTTTTTAATTTTTTAATTTTTTAATTTTTTAATTTTTTAATTTTTTAATTTTTTAATTTTTTAATTTTTTAATTTTTTAATTTTTTAATTTTTTAATTTTTTAATTTTTTAATTTTTTAATTTTTTAATTTTTTAATTTTTTAATTTTTTATAAAATAAAATTTAAATATAATTTTAAAAATTAAAATTTTTTTTAAATTTTTTTTTTTCTTTTCTTCTTCTCTTTTTTTTTTCTTTTCTTTTCTTTTTTTTTTTCCTTCTTTCCTTCTTTTTTTCTTTTTTTTTTTCCTTTTTTCCTTCTTTCCTTCTTTCTTTCTTTTTTTTTTCTTCTTTCCTTCTTTTTTTCTTTCTTTCTTTCTTTCTTTTTTTTTTTTTATATTTTTTTTTTATATTTTTTAAATTATTTTTAAATATTTTAAATATTTTAAATATTTTAAATATTTTAAGCTTCAGCCACACCATATTTTTCCTCTACACTATATAACTATCTTTCTATTTAATCACTCATTTCTTCCCCCTAAAGCTTACACACAAAATCTTCCACAGCTTTATATATATCCTTATAATCCTCTTATAAAGAAACTTTAAACACCCCCTTTCCTTTATTTCTATCATATTTTTCTATATTAAGAAGGAGTTATTTATTACTAGTAATAAAAGCATAAACTTAGAAGAGGATAAGCTTATTATACCCTCTCTTTATCTTTTAACAAATTGCTTCCAGAACTCTTTTTAAGAGTTTTAAAGCCTTATTATAAAAATTTTAAAGGTAGGATATTATAAATTATTTCTTTATTTTAACTACTTCTTAAAATTAGTAGCTATATACTTAAATAAAGGTTATAGTACTTACCTAATCATAAGCTTATTATAATATATATATATATATGTATATATAGGGCTAAGTTTTTTAACTAAGACTTTTTCATCACGGGATTTATTTATATAATAACTATTTTAAAAAACCTAGTTTTACTAAATAACTCCTTTTACAGTATTTTAATTAACACTATTATTAAAACGGTACTCCTTAACCTTATCTATACATTATAAAGTTAAGGCTATAAGCACCTATAGTATTTTAACTATTATTTTAATATAATATTTTTTTTAAACGCTAGATCTCAAGTATTTATTATAATATAAAGGTACTATATATATCCTTAAATATATATAAAATAAAAGTAAAACTATTTTAAATATTTTAAATATTTTAAATATTTTATTTATTTTATTTATTTTATTTATTTTATTTATTTTATTTATTTTATTTATTTTATTTATTTTATTTATTTTATTTATTTTATTTATTTTATTTATTTTATTTATTTTATTTATTTTATTTATTTTATTTATTTTATTTATTTTATTTATTTTATTTATTTTATTTATTTTATTTATTTTATTTATTTTATTTATTTTATTTATTTTATTTATTTTATTTATTTTATTTATTTTATTTATTTTATTTATTTTATTTATTTTATTTATTTTATTTATTTTATTTATTTTATTTATTTTATTTATTTTATTTATTTTATTTATTTTATTTATTTTATTTATTTTATTTATTTTATTTATTTTATTTATTTTATTTATTTTATTTATTTTATTTATTTTATTTATTTTATTTATTTTATTTATTTTATTTATTTTTTATTTTTAATTATTAATAATTTATTTTTAATTTTTAATTTTTAATTAAAATTTTTATTATATAAAATATTATTTAAATTTTATAATATAATAATTTAAAATTTATATTAAAATATATAAATTTATAAAATATAATTATTTTTTTTTTAAAAAAAATTATAAGTTTTAAAATAAAAAATAATAATATAATAATTTTATTAATAAAAAAATTTATAAAAACTTTTTTTTATAAAATTTACCCGCTATTTCTAACTCTAACCCCTTATTTTATAATTTAATTAAGTATTATTATTTATAGTGCTAGCTTAAATTATATATATATTCCTTAAACTATTTATACTAGGCTAGATTAAACTCTTCGTTTAAGATCTACGTGTGGGGTTTATAGTATGCCGATCTATCTCAACTTACCGAGCTCAGAGAACGTATCTGTATCCCAACGCTACTCTTTACCAGGAGCGCCTGCAGTCATTTCATTCTGCTATTAAAAACAACAGAGGATATCTCATAATTTTACGGATATGATATCCAAAAACCACTGCTCTTTTGGCATTCAAAGCGGCGGCCACTCCGCGTTCCGGGGTGCAAATACTGTAGCTGATGGGATCAATCGATTACTTTGGACCTGGGCAGGTTCCCTGAATACTCTTGAACATGTTGACTCTAATATTGAGCTAGGCCATATGAACCAGACTCATTATGATGCTGGCACAACCATCGCCTCCGTTCAATAAAGTGCTAGATGGGGTGCTGTTTACGAGGCCCTTGACCATTACGGTGTAACAGCTGCAGGAGGAAGGACTGATGTTGTAGGAGTTGGAGGATTTATAACTGGAGGTGGCTAATCCTTCTACGCCGTCAAAATGGATTGGGCATGCGATCCAGTTCATAATTATGAGCTGGTGCTTGCCATTGGTTCCGTGATCAATGCGAACGGCAACGAGCATGTGAACCTTTTCCAGGCTATGAAAGCAAGTTTAGAAAACCTCGATCTTGTCACGCGTGTAGACTTATATAAGTTGCATAGAAGCCTGGACGCATGTTCCGGCTGATGCTGATGCTCATGATATCAGACACACTCGATTCGACCCAGATCTGGGGCGGCTTTCTCACCTACCTGTAGACGACTCGGACTGGGCTGAACGAGCTGCCATCTTTGATGTGTACTTTCAATTTTCGGAGGACTTCGACAATGACCCAGCAAAGAGGCTGTTGTGTCCCTGACCTCGAGCTTGCGCTTCAGATGCTCCTAAGCAACACCTAAGCCCAAGTTACTCCGCCAGCTTTCGATAAATTTACTACCATTAGAAATCTGTCCGATGCTTCGACTATCGCCTCCGTCGCCGAATCGGTGTCTGAGTTCACGGGAGGGACCCCACTTGGGGTGTATTCGACATCTGGAATTGGTTGGTACCTACTAAGTAGGTACTTAGGTAGTCCACCCAGGTACAGGATTCACCCCTAATCTTTGTCACTCAGGGACTTTGCCCATGGAAAAATACAACCTCCATAAACCAATCAGCTCTTCTCTTTCTGCTCTTAAACGGTGACTTTTGCACCGTTACGCTTACTACCGTTACCTTACACACAGGTACTTGACTCTCCTAGTAATTTCACCTTGAAACCTGGTACTACTAGGTTCTTTTTCTAGTTCAAAGGTAAGCGGGGGATCCTTTTCTAGCCTCTTCAAAGTCACTGTCTGACAAAGATTAGGGGTCTACCCTGTACTCTCAACTCGATTAAGGAGGCCGGATTATACCAGACATGGCCTTGCCAATTCAGAGCTATGCCGTGGGACATTAGGGGCGTCAAGTGCTAGCAGTCGAAATCAATACCTACAATCACGTTCATTTGGTCACACTTTTGACCAAATAATAACTGTTAAAGGAAAGTACGACGGTTAGGTCTGGCTAACTAAGCAGACTAGCATTTATTATCCGCTCCTTTAGAATACTGGGCTGGTAAGGAATTCTTTTCTTATAATAATATAAATAATTAAAATATATTCGTTTTATTTATTAAATTATAAGTCTAGTATTATTTAATATGTCTTTATTTATTTATTTTTATTAATAATTATTAATATTAAATTATTTTATATTTAAAATTATTAAAATATAGTTATTACTAGGTTTATTTATAATATTATTTATATTTTTTAATAAATATTATAAGTTTAAATAGTTTATAATAATTTATTATTTTTATTTTAATTTTTTATATTAATTAATATTAATTTAAAATTATTTAAATTAATTTAAATATTAATTAAAATATTTAATTTTAATTTTAAATTTAATTTATTATTATTATTAAAGCTTAATTTAAAAAAAAAGAATTACTTTAATTAGTATACTATTTAAAGTTAAATATTCTAATTTATTAACTTTAGTAAAATTATTATTAATATTAAAGTAAAACTTATTATTATTAAAGCTTTTAGAAAATAATAAAATTAAAATAATTAAATTTTTATTATACTTTTAAGCTTTATATATTTTAATTTAATAATATATATTATATTATATAATAATTTATTTATAATTTAAAAAACTTTAAAGGATTATTTTAATTAAAATATTAGAAATTTAATAATTTATTTTTTTTATTAGTTAATTAATTTATAATATAAGAATAAATTTAATTTATAAAAGTATTTTAATTTATTTTATTAATTTTAAATAAGATTTTATTTTAAAATTTTAATGTTTAATTAGTTTATAATAAAATTTATAAAATTTTTATTTAAAAATAATAAGGTTAAAAGTCTTTTTTTTTATAATATTATTTAATAAAATAAATAATATTATTAATAATTTTAATAGCTATAGAATTTTAAAATTTTTTAATATTAAATTTAAAATAATAAATATTATTATTTATTTAAAAATTAAATAATTAAAGACTTATTATATTTTAATTTTTTAAAAAAAGTTAGTATTAATTAATATTAAATAATTTAATAAATTCGTATTAATTAGTACTAACCCTTTATTAAAGAAATTTAATAAGAAGGAATATATATAATATTACTCCTATAATTTTACTTTTATTAATTATTTATATATAAATTATAATAAACTAGTAAAATATAAGGAAAAGTAAAAAAAAGAAAAGAAATAGGCTATTGCTAATTAAGTTAAAAATAATATAATAAAAATTTCTAATAATAATAATAATAAAGAAAATATTATATTTTATATTAATATTTTAGTATATATAATAAAACTTTTATTATTTAAAAATATAAATAAATTATTATAAATTTTTAATTTAAGTATTTTAAAATATATATTAGAATATATAAAGGATTTTAATTTATTTTAATTATATAATAAAATAATTATTATTACTAGTAGAATTTATTTTATTATAAAAGATATTAATAATATAAATATTCTTTTATAGCTTTTTAATAAATTAATTATTAAAAATAACTTTATTAATATATTTTATAATTAAAAATTAAAAAATACTTATTTATTTAATTAAATTATAATTTAAAATTAATTTTATTTAAATATTTAAAGAAATAATATTTTTTTATAATTAAAAGGTAATAAATTAAAAATAATATAAATAAAATTCTATAAAAAGAATTTTAAAATTTAAATAATTAATAATAAGAATATTAAAGCTTTATTTTTATTATATAAAGAATTTTATAAAACTTTTAAATATAATAATATTAATAAAACTTCTACCTAATATCTATATATTAATACTAATATTATTTTAATAAAACTAAAAGTATTTAATTATAAATTATATAAGTTTATAAAATTTATTAAATAACATTTAAAATTATTATTAAAACGAAAATTAAAAGTATTATTTAAAATTATTTATTTACATTTTTTAAAATACTTCTTTTTAAAATTATTAAAAAGGTTTTAATATTTTATATTATTTATTAATAATTTTATAAGATACTACTAGGTATTCTTTATTAAAAAAAAAGATTATATTTTAATAATTATTAAAAACTTTTTAATAATAATAAAAATATAATTTAATATAAAAATTAAAATATTTATTTTTAATAATAAAAGTAAATATATTAATAAAATTATTATTAACTTATTTTATTAATAAGGAATTATTTATTAAAAATCCTTATTATATTATTATAAATTAAATAAAATATTTAAATAATATATATAAATAATTATTATTAATACTAAAACTATAATTTATAATAATAACTTCTTTATACTTTAATTTAAATATATTATATATTTAATATATTTTTAAAATTAAAAATTATATTTAATATTATTTTATTAAATTATTTTATTTAAAATATTATATAATAAAAAAATTAATATTAAATATTTCTAGCTTTATTTTTATTTATATTATATTTATATTTTTATAAAAGCTTATAAATTAGGAATAAAATTATTAAATTAAGTTAAAAAAGTATATTTTATTAAATTTAAAATAAATAATAATTTAATTTTATATTTATATATATTATTTCATAAAATTATTATTATTATTATAAATAATTATATTTATTAGAAAAAATACTAGCTTTTTATTATATAATTAATTAAAAATTTAATTAAAGTAGTTAAACTAGTAAAATAATTATTTTAATTAATTATAAAATTACTTTTATTATTATTTTTATAATTTTTTATATAATTATTTAAATTAATTATTAAATTAATTATTAAACCTTATTTAAATATTAAATTTTATTTAAATATTAATTTTAAAAATTAATATTTATAATTTTTATAAAAAATAAAAGTAAATATAAAGTATATAGAAATTAATTTAATATTAATAAATATTAATTTTAATAATAATAATTTAAATAAATTAATAAAAGTTATTATAATTATTAAATTTATTTAAAAAATATTAATATTAATTAATACTAATTATAATAAATTATTTATTTATATTATTATATTTTTAATAATTTAAAATAATAATATTCTATAGAATTATATATAAATTTTAAAAAGTTTTAAAAAGTTAAATTAATTTATTATTATAAAGAAGGAATTAAAATTTTTTAAAATTATAGAAATATAAATAAAAGTTTTTATTTATTAAAATTAATATATTATTAACCTTTAATGAGTATATATTAAAAAATATAATATTAAAGGAAATTCTATTTATTATAAAGTTTATTTAATTATTTAAAATTTTATATAAATTTATAAAATTAATTATAATAATATTTATAATTTAATTATTTAATATAAAATATTAAAAATTATTATTTAAATTATTTTAATAATTAAAATAAATTTCTATTAATTTAATATTAAAATAACTTATTTATATAATTATTTAAAATATAATATTTATATATAATTATTATTTAAATATTAAAGAAAAATATTTAAAAATATTATATTTAAATTATTTTAAATTTTATATAATTTAAAATAATTAAAATAAAAATAGTTTAATAAATTATATAATAAGTTTATTAAATTTTATATATAAATTATTTTTAATTTATATATTTTTTTAAATAATAATATTATTATTATAATTTATATTAATAATATATTTATTATTAAATATTTTAATAATATTATTAAATTTAAAATAATTTTTTAAAATAAATTTAAATATATTAATATAGGTTTTTATTAATATTTTTTTAATTTTAAAATTTAATAAATAAATATTAATATTTTTATTTTTTAATAAAATTATATTAAATATATATTCTATTATTTTAATATATTTAATAATAATAATTATTATACTTTTATAAATTTAAATTTATTTTTAAAATAAAAGGAAAATAATAATGTTTCTATTAATTTTATAATATATTAATTATTTATTAATTCGGTAAACTTTCTAATAATAAATATAAAAATTAATCTTATTTTTTTTAATAATTATTATTTTAATATTTAATATTAAATTAATAAAATAATATTTTATTATTAATAAAAATATTTTTTATTATATTAAATAAATTTTAAATTATTAAATTTTTTATTTTTAAAGAATTATATTTATAAAATTTAATATATTTAATAATATTTTATATAATATAAATTTAAATAATTTAAAAGTATTTAAAAATTAAATATAGCTTTTTAATAAATTATTTATTATTTAATTATTAAAATATTATTTAATAATTATTAAATTAATTTATAAAATTAAATATATAATTTATTTATTTATATTTTTTTATTTATATTAAATAATTTAAATATTATAAATAATTTTACTTTTATTTTATATATATTTAAAAATATATATAGCGCCTTTATATTATAATAAACGTTTAAAATTTAGTGTTTAAAAAAAAATATTATATTAAAATAATAGTTAAAATATTATAAATACTTATAGTTTTAACTTTATAACGTATAAATAAAATTAAAAAGTATTGTTTTAATAATAATATTAATGTTATTTAAATATTATAAGATTGTGGTACGTAAGTTAGAGTATATTTATTTATTTTAGGTTTATTATAAAAAAGAAGGTTGGTAATTAAAAGAGTTACTTATGAATTTTAAAATAAGTTTAAAAAAGTAGCCTATACGCTTACTAGCTAATATTAGTTAGTAATTAATTAGTTATTTTCTTATACTTTATTTAATTATTTATATATAAGCATAGCTATACCTTATTATATCTACTATAAGTACTAAGGCTATGGAAAAGATTATAATATTCTTATTATTTTTTATTATAATGTAGTTAAGAGGATACTTTTTCGTAATTATTAAACTCTTTAATTAATTTTTTAATGTATTTAAAATTACACTTTATTTTTTATTTATTATATTATAGGCTATATCCCTTTTATTAAATTAAATATTTAATTATTTTATTAAATAATCATTAATTAAATATTTATTCGATTTTAAAATATTCTTTTTTCTCTTTAATTAACAAATCGATATATTTTATAAATAAAAGCTAAGGAATTTATTAATTAAATTCCTTATCTTTATAAGTTATATATAATAAAAAGTACTAAATAAAAATTATTAGATTAATACGATCCTTATTTTTATCAAAATTAAAATGATATACTAGTAGGGAAATCTTAATAATAATAGTATATAAACTTTTTTAAAAAGCTATTAATTTAATATTCTAGGTTTTAAAAAGGGGTTTATAAGCCTTACTTATCTTTAATTAAATTTTATTATTAATATTAAACTCGATTTATTAATATTTAACATTATATTAAATTTTATTATTTAAAATAATTATATTTATAATTAATTAAATATCTTACTATAAGTATTCTTAAATAAATTAAATATCTATAGCTTATAAAGAAAATTTAAAGTTTATTAGTTTATTAATAAGTCTAGGAATTTTAAATCTAAATAAAAACTTATAGAGGCTCACATTAAAAATATATAAATATACTTTATTTAAATTTCATTATAAAATTAAAAATATATTAACTTAATCCTAATTAAAGTATTTAATAATATAATAGTAAAATACTAATTCTATATCTTAATTCTTATATTTAAATTACTTATTTATTTAAAAATAATAAGTAGTTATTATTTAAAGGCGTATTTTAAAAACTTTTTATAAACCTTATTAAAATATAAAAAAAACCTTAATATTTTAATTTAATATAATAATTTAAGAATATAACTAATTATTTAATAATAACTAGTATATTAAAATAATTACTTAATTTTTTATAATATAAATTATATATTCGAGTATTAAAAGCGTACGTTTTAATATTTTATAAATAATAAATATTATTAAATTAAAGGAATTAAAGCCCTTTAAACTTCATAGAATATTTATTAAAAGTATTAATAATAAAACGATTATAAAATTTATAGTAATAATATATATAAGTTTTTTAAAAGCTTAAATTAATTAAAAACTTTCGAATAACCTTTAATTATCCTTATACTATACTTTATATTAATAATAATACTTTATATAATTCTTAATTTTATACCTTTTTCTTCTTATATAAATATTATTAAGAGCGGTTATTATATAATTATAGTTAAAATAATATTTATTATTATAAGTATTAGTTAGTATTTTTTAAATTAAACGTTAAAAAATATATAAATATTTTTAATTATTATTATTATAATTATATAATAATTAATCGGCTAAGTAAAATATATATTTAAACTTTAAAACGAAAATAATATTCTTATTATTTTTAATAATAGCCGGTTTATAATTAATTATAATAAGTATAGCTAAGTTATTAATAATTTAACTATAGGCGGGGTTATACTTATATGTTTTAATAAATTACTGCTAAAAGAAATTATTTATTTATACTTTAATGACGAATAATATATAATTAATTTAATTATTTTAAATGGAATTAAGAACGGGTTTTTTAAAGTATTCTTTAATAATAATATTATTAAATACTTTTAATTAAGATAAAGTATTAAATATTAAGTTAAATTAACCCGCTAAGTAGTAAACTTTAAATTTATACTCGCTTAAATAAATACTAGCATTTATAAACTAATAGTTAAATTAATTTATTAAAATTATATTTAATAACGTTTATTTAATAATATTATACGTAGTATTATAATTTATTAAAATAATTATTAAGTAATTTAAAAAGTAAAAAATAGTATATAAACGTTTAATAAACTAAATAAAATATACTATTTTAAATTTAAAAGGGTTATAATTAAATTTTAGTTTAAAAAATTAATAATTAAAAAATATAACTAGCTTAATAATTATAAAAAATATATTTTATTTAAAAGTAAACCTTATATTATTTTTTAAATAATAAACTATAATATTAAACTTATATTAAAAACTACTATTAATTTAAAAAAATAAAAGTTTATTAAACGTTATATAATAAAGACGGAACTTTTTATAAATATAAATTTAAAAAGTATTAAAAAAAACTATTTTTTATAAAATTAATTTAAATTAAATAAAGTTAGTATAAATTAAACACTTACTTTTATTACCTACTTTAATATAATTAATAACTTATTTAATAATAAGGAAAGTAACTTTACGTTTTTAAAAAAGTTCGGAAATTTATATATAATATGGGATTATAATATATAAGAATCTTATAATGTTTAAATATATTTTTAAAAACTTTAATATTTTAAGAAATTTAAAGTTTTAAAATCTTTTAATGCACTTTTTAATAGTAAATAAACTAAGTATATTGATATAGAATTTAAGTAGTTTAATAAATAAATAATTAAAAAATAATTTTTTAAATAAAATTAATATACTAATATTAAAAAATAAGTTAAAAATAATAAATAAATATTTATAATATTCCTTAAATATGTCGGAGAAAATAATTATATTATTAATAAAAATATAGTAAAATTTTTTAAATTTTTTTAAAAAATAGTTTATAAAATATTAAATGTAAGTTAATAAGTTATAGTAATTTATTAATATAACTTTAAAGTATTTAAAACTTTAATAATTTATAATTATAAATTAATTTTAATAAATAAAATAAATTAAAAATTAATAAAAAAAAGTAAAAGCGTTAATAATAATAATATACTTCTTTTTATATATAGTATTAATTAAATTAAATTATAAAAAAAAATAGGTAATTATTAAAAATAATTTATTTATTAAATAGTTATAAATTAATAATAGTTTATTCTTTTTTAATACTATAAATAGTACGTTAAATTATAAAAATAAGGAAAGTAAAAAAATATATCTTTTTAATTTTTTTTATATACCTCTAATTATAAAACTTTTTAAAAATTTTATTAAAAATTTTCTTACTTTTACGTAAGAGTAAGTAGTAATAATAATTAAGTTTAGCATATTATTATCTATTAATTAGTAGAATTTTTATTATTTAATTTTTAAATATATTAATTAATCCCTTATCCTTTTATAATTTAAAGTAAAATTTCGTTAATTTATAAAGTTTAATAGTATAAACTAGGTTTTTATTATAGATATAAATACTATTTTCTATAAATAAAAAAAAAGCTTTATTAAATATTTTAATATTAAGCGAACTCTTAATTTAATTAAAACGAGTGGTACCGAGAAACGTTTTTAAAGTTTTTTAAAAATAATTAAATAAATTATAATTTAAATTAATAATTACTACGTATATAATGTTATTATATAAAGTAGTTAAATTAAAATTAACGTTTAAAAGTTTAATATTAATATTTTTATTTTATATAAAAGTAATAATATTAAAAGTTATTTTAAATTTAACACCTATTAATATAATTTTAACATCTTATAATAACTTTTAAAATATATTATAAGTACTGCTAGTAAGGTTTTTATACTAAAGTTTAATAATAAAAAAAGTTTAACCTATTACATTAAATAAAGTAAAAGTTTTAATTATATTACTAAAGTTTATTATAAAATAAATAGTGTCCTTATAATTATAAATTATTCTTAAATAAATACGCTTATTTATTTTTATTAGCTTTAAGTTAAAATTATAAAATATTATAAATTTTAAAATTTTTACATCTAATATAACGTTTATAATTATTAAATATAAAAATATAAAAATAAAAGCGCGATTTTTTAAAAGATTAATATAGTAAACGATAATATATATTATTTAATTTAATTAAAATATAATTAAATAAATTAAAATAACTTTTTAAATTACTAGTTTAAATACTTTTTTTAATAAAATAAAAAAAATATTAAAATTATAACTATTTAAAAATATAATTATATTATCTTTATATAAAATTATTATATTTTAAAACTTCTACTAATTAATACTTAATAAATAGTTTATAATTAAGTAACTATTCTTAATAATCTAAGTATTAGCATTATACTTAATAATATTAAATATTCTATTTATTTTATATTTAATAATATAAAAAATAAAGTTTATAAACTTATTAAACTTAATAAAACATCTTTTAATACTATTAATATTACATAGTTTACTATTTTTTAATTAAAAAATAATTTTTACAAAGTACTTAAAATTATTAAAAAACGAATATATTATAAGTAATTAACTAATATTAATATTAAAATAAAGCTTAACATTTTTATTATTAACGGTACTTTATACTTTAATATATAAGTAAGTAAAACTATTTATTATAATAATATTTATTACTTCCGGGAATATTTTTATAATAATATTTTTTTAATAAAAAAGAGTAAATTTTATATAAATTTAATAAAGTTAATATTAATAAAGATAAGCTTTAATTTAAAATAGTTATTATATTTATTAAAATAATAAAAGAAAGTATTATTTATAAAGAAAGTAATTTTATAATAAATATAGATAAACTCGAGACTTTTAACTCTTAAAATCTTATAATAATTATATATTAATATAATATTACTTATAAAATTATTATTACTATTAAAATTAAATACTTTAAATTTATATTTATTATTAAAATTAAAATAAACTATATAAATATAATTAAAATTAAAATTAAGGTTAGGCGCCGGTATAATATTATTAACTTTATTATAATTATATTTTTAAATATTATAAGATTTAATATTATTACACGGGCGGTTACTATAATTATTTAATTTATTATAATTATTAACTTAAAGCTTTTAATAATTATTATAACGGTTATTATAATAATTATTACAGTAATTATTATAATATTCCGAGTTATAATACTTATATCTATTATACTATTAGTAAAACTTAATTAAAAAATTAAAAAAAAAAGTAGAGTTATAAATATTCTTAACGAAAACTAAAAAAGTACTACGTAACTTATTAATATACTTTATATAACTTATTAAAATTTTAAATTTATTAAGTAATTTAATATTTTAATAGAATATAATAAATATAATATTTTAAATTTAATATAATACTTTATTTTAATTATTATTATTAAAAGAAATAAACTTTATTATATAAGTCTAATAGATTTTTTTTAAAAAATAGTTATTTAAAGCTTTATAATTCTTATATAATAATTTTAAAAAAATATAAATAAAATTATATATATTTATAATAATTAATTATTTAATAAAAAATTATTCTTTTAAAATATTAATAATAATTTCCATGCTACTATTAAATAAAACTTAATAATCCTTATACATTAACTTAATATATTAAAAATAAAAATAAAATTTATTAAAAGTTTAAATAATAACGGAAAGTATCTCCTATTAACGATTAAGTGGCGTATAACGGTTATTAAAAAAACTAAGTATATACTTTTTAAAATAATTAATATTTATATAAATTATATCTTTACCTAAAAAAACTAAATTAAAACTTTTATTATCTTTAAATAAGGAGTTAAAAATATTAATCTACTTATATAATTTTAATTTATTATACGTATTAGTGTAAAATAAAAAATTAGTAAAAGAATAGCTAGGAATATTAAATTATACTTATTTTATTTTAAATTAAAAGTATTAAAAGTTATATATATAATAAGTTTATTTAATTACCTTAGTATATTCCTAGTTATAAAAAAATTATAAGTATTAGAAAAAATATTTATATAAAGGTTAAATTAAAAAAAAGTTTAAAGTTAAACTATAAAATAAGTTATATAACTAGTTAAATAATAAATTAAATAAAAGTACTCTATAAAGCACTTTAAATAAAGTTTAATAAAAAAAGTATTTAAAAGAATAACCGTAAAATAAATATTATAGCGCGGGTAATATACTTAATAGCTACTTTTATAAAAGTAGTTAATAAAGTATAGAAAACTATTTATAAAATAATAATTAATAAAATAACTACGGTTGTTTAACGGGAAATAACATTTTTTTATAAAAATTTTAAATTTTTAAAAATATTTAAATATATTTATAATAAAAGCAGCTTAAATAATCTAATTTAATTAATTAAATAAAATAGCTATACACGGGTTATTAGTTATTTTTCCTTAATACATCGCGTATAATTTAATAAAAAAGTAATAGGTTATTATAACAACGTATAAAATACTTTATTAAATATTTAAAAAAGCACTTAAAACGGAAATTTTAAAATAAGTATAACGCGAATAATAAGTTAGCCTTAATACACGAATTAAAAGTTACTTATTTTAAAAAAAGTTTACTATAATTAAAATTATTTAACTAAGAGTATTAGGCGAATAATTACGTTATTATACTCTAAGTTAAACTTTTAACTATATTTCGAATTTCTTATAAAATAAAATCTATACCTTATATACGGTTTTTAATCTTTTTAAATCTTTTATTTTAAATATATTAACTTTTTATTAAATATATATATTTATATATATAGCTACTATTTATAAAAAAAATTTTAAAAATTTAATTATCACTTTTTAAAGTTTTAATTTCTTATTAAAATCTAATATTATTATTATTTTCCGTATTAAGTTATATAATATATGTTAAGTCTCGTAAATTAATAAATAAATTACCGTTATTTAAAAAATCTACGGCTTTTAAAATACGTTTTAAAAGACTTATTAATTACGAGTACGGTAAGTATAAGCTAATTTTAAAATTAAGATATTTAAAAATATTTAAAACGAGGAAAAGCTATTTTATAAAATTTTTTTATATTAAAGTTTAAAAAGGCTTATTTAATAAAGGAAATAGCGGTATTATTAATAAAAAAAACTATTAAGTTAATAAAAGTAAGGGTAATCGTATTATTTTATTTTAAAATAATTAATCCGTTAAAAAAAAGCTTAGCATTTAATTTATTATAATACTTACAATTAAATAAAAATATAAATTAATTCTTAAAAAATAAAATAAAAAATAAAATAAATATAAAAAAAAAGGAATATAAGAACTATTAAATTTATTTATATATATAAAATTATAACATTTATAATATCCGTTATTAAAATACTAACTTTACTTAATTTTAAAGCTTAAAATATAATAATAAAATAAAGCGCGCAATATTAAATTACGTAGTCGATTACTAATTTTACTAATAATTATTTTATAAAAAAGAAAGGTATATTTAGCTTTAAAGTCGTAAGTATATAGTTTACGAGGAAATAATTATCGTTATTTATATTTAATACTAATATTAATAAATTACTAACTTTATTTAATAATATAAATTATTAAATAAAATTAATATTAATAAAGTATTAACTTTACCTAATAATATTATTAATAACTATATTAATTTTAAATAGTTAGAGTAAGTAGTTAATTTATTAATTTTAATTAATTATTTAAATAAAAAATAAATAAAAATAAAGAATTTTAATATTTTTATAATATATAAAATTATAATTACTAATTATAATATATAAGTTAAGGTATATTTATTTATTTTAAATTTATTATAAGAAAAAAAATTAGTAATTAAAAAAACTATTTATAAACTTCGAAGTAAGTTTAAAAAAATAGCTTATACGCCTACTAACTAATATTAACTAGCAGTTAATTAGCTACTTTTTTATACTTTATTTAACTATCTATATATAAATATAGCTGCACCTTATTATACTTATTATAAAGATTTAAATATTTTATATATTAAATGTTTATTTATATTTTATATTAATAATTAATTTATATTAAATTTTATTTAAAATATTAAAATTATTATTTATTTAAAATATATAATTATTTATTATTATTTTATTTAAAAAAGTATTAAAAGTATTTATAATATTAAATATATTTTATTTATTAAAAATATTATAAACATTTATATAAAAACTTTTTTAAAACTTATTTTATTAAATTTTTATTATTTATTAAATTTATTTATTTAATTTTAAAATAAATTAAAATTAAATAAAAAAAGTTTAATAATAAAATTATTAAATTAATAATTAAAATATTATATTATTTATATATTTTAAATATTTTTTATAATAATATTATTATTAATAAATAAAAGATATATTAAAAAAAATATAATAATTAAATTTAATTAATTAAATAAATTAGTATTTATTATTCGCTTTTTTAAAATATTAGCCTAGTAAAAAACTTTTTTTTTATAATAATATAAATAATTAAAATATATTTATTTTATTTATTAATAATGCGGTAAATTACTCGGAGTCCTATTAACCTTATAATAAAGTTTAAATTAAATAATACTTAATATAATATTAAAATATAATTAATATTTAAACGATTTAAAGTTATATAAATTATATAAATAATATTAGTAAAACTATTATTATAAAAATTAAAACTTATTTTAATTTTAAATTTTATATAATATAAGAATATTAAATAATTTTATTTTTATTTTATATATATTTAAAGATATATATAATACTTTTATATTATAATAAATATTTAAAACCTAGTATTTAAAAAAAAATATTATATTAAAATAATAATTAAAATATTATAAATATTTATAACCTTAATTTTATAATATATAAATAAAATTAAGAAGTATTATTTTAATAATAATATTAATTAGAATTATAAATATAAATAACCCGCAAACTAGTTACTATAAAAAGAGTTATCTAGTAAAACTAGGTCTTAAAATAGTTACTATATAAATAAATCCCACGATAAAAAAGTCCCAGTTAAAAAACTTAGCCTTATATACATACACATATATAAATAAACCTATAACTAGGTAAGCACCATAACCCCTATCTAAGCACATAACTAACTTTAAAAAGTAATCAAAATAAAAAAATAATTTACAACATCCTACCCTTAAAACTTCCATAATAAGGCTTTAAAACTCCTAAAAAGAATCCTAAAAATAATTTATTAAAAAATAAAGAAAAAATATAATAAACTTATCTTCCTTTAAGTCTATATTCTTATTATTAATAATAAATAACTCTTTCTTAATATAGAAAAATATAATAGAAATAAAAGAAAAAAAGTATTTAAAATTCCTTTATAAAAAAACTATAAGAATATATATAAAACTATGGAAAACTTTATACGTAAACTTTAAAAAAAAAACGAATAATTAAATAAAAAAATAATTATATAGTATAAAAAAAAATATAATATAATTAAAACTATAAAAATATTAAACTTTAAAAGAAATTAAGCCCTAACTTTTAAGGCTTAAAAAAATGCTGTACGTATGTAACTAGGGCAGCCTAAAATACTAAGTGTAAGCGTAAAAGAGGTTAGCTAATTTACTTAACTAGGTAGGTAAAAGCTGGACCGTAGAGTGGTTCCTAAGTAGAAAATAGTTTTGCTCGATTATCTACTACACGGCTATACTATCTATAGTAGACCGCCTAGATACACATATGACTAACTCTATAGGAAAAGCTCCTAAATACTAGTAGCTTTATATAGTATAGCTTCCGTGGAACAACTCCCTGTCGAATATCTTAATATTAGCCTACAACTTGTAGGATAGACCCGTTAAATCTTTAGGGGAAATTAAGCAAGCCACGGTGGATTACTAGTATTACTTCAAATTATTATTATATTATGAATGTAGTTACATGTGTCTTATTAACTGACGTGATACATATGTATAAGGTATCGAAATTATGTACTATTAGCACAAATGTTCGTGTTCTACGAGCCTCTAGTATTGATATTCATCATATCCCTGGCACTTAAGGCTCGACTCCGGCTGTTTAGACTATACCGGTTTGTCAGCCAGCACACAGGGCAGAGAATTGCTCGGTTCAAGAATACGATACAATAAGAATATATACCCAGCACAACCGAGTACCTCAAAGATCTCTTCCTTGATCCCTTGCGTATCAGACAGCTAACGTGATCCCAGATCCCCTTTGTCGATTACAAAAGTCAAGACCTACCGCTTTAAAACATGTTCAGCGTACTAGTTCTGGCAAGTACATAGTTTCAACAAGGTCACCACAATCCAGAGTCGTCTACCTAGGGTGGATTCTTAGGAACTGAGCAAGGAATTCGATGAGATTGAATTAGGACCAATTGATCTGGCCACCGGAACCGAGCCGCTTCCTGATCAGCTTCCACAAAATGGCGATTGGAATGGAACACACTGCCGGATTGTCACGCAAGAGGAGGCGAAGGAATATACAGCGTATGCCTACAAGACAAGCTTGAAACGGAGGATCCTTGCTGCCCTCTGGATAGTAAGTCTTGTCATGAAATAATGCTGACCACAGCATATGAGCCACAAACATCGCTTTATTTGCTAGTTGCAACTCCACAGTAGCAACAATCTAGTGACGGCCTCTATAATCCACACAGAAAATCGTGCGTACCTAGGTACCCAGAAGGGGGCATCCTGATGACAGTACACTAGGTTCAAATAGCAATGAATGCGAACGGGTCTCTATACATGAACTCGCAAATTAGCATGGCCAACTTCTTTAACGTGAGCTGTTTCTAAATATAATCTTCACCCTTGAGGAACAAGTATACCATATTCCCACCTATATCATGAAGGCTTCACGGGTTACATGTTTGAGACAGGCCATGACTACCTTTGCAAAAGACCTGGCAAGGGTGCTTTTGGCTAATCGCTTCATTTGGGGGATTTATCTTGCCCTTACATCTTGTGATTGTTCCCGAAACGACATACAAGAAAGCCCTTG
Organism: Diaporthe destruens; assembly: GCA_036986855.1. Lineage (NCBI taxonomy): Eukaryota > Fungi > Ascomycota > Sordariomycetes > Diaporthales > Diaporthaceae > Diaporthe > Diaporthe destruens. The sequence goes on along the minus strand of BTXE01000001.1, from coordinate 5,881,942 downwards.
ACAAACATGCCAAGAAGCGTCGTGAAATTGCTCAGCGGGAAGGGAACGAGTCTCTGGACTTAAACTTGTACGGACCGACTGAAGGAACGTCCCTCTTCGACCGGTTGCACCCGAGAAAGTTTGGCCAAACCGTGTGCCGACCCTTTAAGTTCCTCTTTGTAAGCCACTTCTCATTGAAAGGCAGCGTGTAAGACTAACATCTGTTTTCCCAGACTGAGTCGACCGTTTACTCCCTCTCTGCGCTCTCAGCTTGCGGAGATGCCATCGTCTTTTTGTTTATGGAAGTCTTCTCTTTCATCTATGAGCAGTTTTGTTTGGCAAAGGAACAACGGGCCTCATGTTCATCCCGCTAGCTGTGGACTGTCAGTAATCCCACCACCCTTAACTCTCGGTGTACCGCCGTCTTCGAGCCTCTCACGTCCTTACGCCACCTTCACAGAACTGACACGTAGACTCAATTAGATACCGCAGGCTATCTAATTCAGCTGATTTTTAACAGACGCAAGCAAAAATTCTCGTGTGTCGCCATCCCGAACTGCCAGGTTGCGCAACATGAGGGCTGGATGGACGTTCTGGTCTGGATCGCGCCGTGCCTCCCGCTAGGACTAGCTATCTTTGCAGCGACAGCCAGTTCTTCGTATGGACAACTCGCATGGGTTGGATCTCTATTTGCTGTCTTCCTAATTGGGATCGCCAATTACACCGTCTACGCTTCAGCCCTCGACTGCATGGTGGCCGCATACGGCTTCTACGCGGCTCGGCCATAGACGGGAACGGATTCGCTACCTACCTAGGTACTAAGTACCTAGGTAGGTACCTAGGTAGGGATTTCCTGGCTGGCGTGCTTACACCTGCGGGTGGGCCCTGGATAAAGTCGATGGGCCCACAAAAGATGTGCGGCATTCTTGCAGGCATTATCAGCGCTTTTTTCTGTTCGGTGTGTATTGCCGTCCGGTTCTATGGTGCCTGGTTGCGTCGGCAGTCCAAGTAATTACACAGTAATAGAGGTTGCTACTGCTTAGTGCTAGGCAAGAAAATTGAACCAGTTGTGAGTACCATAGCGCTCCCCTGGGGGTTTTTGAATACGGTCTCTAGACCGTCCCTTCGGCTTCAAAACGGTACCCTAGGTAGTCCCTGGTACCTAAGAACCGTTTTCTTACTAATACTCTCTAGCGACGGCTATAAGGTATATCGGTACCTTTCTTTAAAATTAGAAATTCTTTAAAACTAAAAGGTTCTTTAAAACCTTTCCTTTTTTCTTAGCAGGTCCTAGAATACTTTTTTTTATAGGGGGAAAAAAGTTAATTAAAGGGTTTTAAAAATAAGAAAAGCTAATAAAGGCTAGCTAAGGGTTTTATTTAAAAAGGAATATTATAAAATAAATAGGAAAAGAATTTTCTTTTAATTAATTTTAATATTAAAATAAAAGTTTAATATTTAAAAATTTTAAAAATTAAATTTTTTAAAATTTTATTTTATATTTTAAAACTTCTTTTTTATTAAAAAATAAATTAAAAAAAAGGACCATTAGTAATTATAATTATTACTAGACTATATTATATTAAAAGTAGTATATAAAAACCTTAGAGTGCGCGTTATGGTAGTTAATTAGCTACTTAAATTATATATAGCATTTAAATACTAGTTAGTAGTTTTTATATTTTAATTAAAGGTAGTACTTTAATTTTAGCTAGAGATACTGTTCGGAATAAGCTAATTCTCTGATGTTAGTGGGTATTTTAATAATACTATGCTTTTATAAATACTGTTTATAGTTAATGCTGCCTGAAGGGACTGGATCAATTCATCAAAGGATGGATAATCGGATGCTCAAAAACACAATAGCGCTATTGGCCTAGCCTTGTCTAAAATTACTTGGCGTTCTACTCGAGGTGGTGATAGTTGTTCAGACGAAGTCGGAGGTGGCTCAAACGCGTTTCGAAACACCAGACGGTGCCTCAGCCAAGACAGGAGCACAGCCGCGTGCACGGTGCTCGAACTCTGGACAAAATGGCTGCAGTTGGCAGTTCTGTTTCTTAACCTTCTCACAATGTCCGATCTAGCCAAGGTACAAGAAATCATTCAACTTGCAACCCCCAACCGATCTCAAAAATGTCGACCGATAGTGTTCGACGGCCGTTCTTGGAGTACTCAGACGACCCGGAGAAGGAAGAAGCACGCCAATATGTTCGCGTTCAAACTCGCAGGGGCAACATCCTGCCGTATCTCTTCGTCGCCATAATAACCTCTCTCCTCTGGTCCGTGGTGATTCTATTCTTCGTCGACATCCCAATGGCCAGCAACAACACCAGCCCCACGACTACCGAAGAACATGAGCCAAGCCGTAACTCCACAGGTAGATACAACATCACAACAAATGCTCACCGGCTATCTTGTGGCAACTCTGTTTCCGAGGCCAAATCCCTGGGTTGCAAATACGACCTGCTACTGAACAATTGGGTGCCCGAGCCGTGCTTTGACAAAGAATGGCTCGACGAGTATAAGGAGGACGACAGTTGGGGTGGGTACGCAGACGAGGCCATGACGAAGCGTATGTCCGTGGAGGAGATGTCCGAGGCCGATCATTATTGGACGTCTCTGCGGGATCACGTCAATCACTGTGCGATGATGTGGAGGAAACAGTTCTGGGCTCTGTATGAGGAACGCAAGGCTTTCGATACCGTGATTGCCAGCCCCGGTCACACTGATCACTGCTCGCAATTCTTGATCGACGTGACTGATAACTCGAGGAACTGGACACATCCTACGAAGACTTCAATGGGGTTCGCTGGATGTTGGGTCAGGGACGATAGGTAGAATTGTTGGACAGACTACAGGATTCTGGTTGACCATCAAAATATTGTATTGAGTTAGGTCATCGTACATTTAATGATGTGGTGATTTACCTGTTGTCATGCCATTCCTTGGTTACAGCGCTTCCTGGATTATACCCATATTCTTCTTTTGGCTGATAAGCCACGCCCCATCGCCGGCCGTTGACCAAGACGAGTTTGGGCCCTCAAGCAGCTTCGAGATGGGATAAACCGACTTAGCTGTATCGTAGTGGTTGCAAGCTATCAAATATTTGAAACCACCGCCATTTCTCTATATTGCCAATTGCCAATCGCCGTCAATATGCAAGTCTAAGTGGTTTCGCTTCTATTCCGTATACGTCCGAGGACATACATGGCGCCTTCATACTGTGGTAAGCGCTCTGTACTAAAGTTTCTCTAACCCGAGGGCGTTGCCGCCCCTCTTCTTATTACTGATGTCCACGAATGCGCGAGGTATTGGCTGCATCGAGGCAACGATACTCAACGATGAATCGTGGTGTATAGCTGCCGGTAAATTCTTTCAAAGCTTGGTAGTAAAACCCCAAGAATTCAGCAACGGCAGCATTGGCCACGGAGCCACTGAAGGTATCTCATGCAGTCGCTTCAGCTACCAAAATCGTCTTGACAACATATCATCCTGCTAGAGGCATCGGAAACGCCTAGCAATCAACAACTTCCCCAATGCACACGGTCGGACGCGTGCTTTTAATTTGCGATGCGTGTCGGGTGGTATTGGTACGTGAGTTCGCACTGAGGTAGTGGCGAGACTTTGCTTCGTTCGATGGTAAGCTCGCACAAGGGTTATTATCCGTGTCTTTCGTTTAGTACTACCTGCTCTAGTGGGCAGCACTTGAGTCAGAGCCCGAGCCAATACCGTCATACACTGCTCCGTTCTCCTCTTTCCCAGTCACCCACTTTCTGCCTACGAGGTAGCGACAAGAGACAGGAGCAGGCCGAGAAAGCCATGCTATCATCTCACTTGTCCTCATCGTGGGGAAGCCATGACTGAGGCCCTGCTGACCTGCCCAATTGCCTTCTAAAGCGGTAGCATCGAAGAATAGTGCCAGGATTGAGCTTCCTGTTTAGGCAGGTCGTTTGTTGATTGGGGGTTCATGCTAGAATGCCAAGTCGACAGCGTGAACGCCAAGGCCGGTACTCATCTAAAGCGTCGGGCGGCACAACCTACAAATATCCAAGCCCCCTAATCACATATCCTCGTTCAGTGCGGATTTTCTCAGGTATCGATCTTTTTACCTAGTGAGCCATCCCTCTTCGCCATGCATTCAGCGTCAATCTTGGCCGGGCTTCTGGGCTGCGCGGGGCTGGCGAGCGGGTGTCTCCTCCCTGAGGAACGTGATGGCTTGCCTCGTATCGTTCCCAGGCAGTCAAACACCGGGACCCCGATTGGAACCGGTGACCGGTTCAGTGGCGGCAGTGTCGCTCCCCAAGGCTTGGGTACTCGTGCTTCTAGCACTAGCTTCTCCACGATCTTGAGTGCGGCCGAGGTCAAGAGTGGATTCGACGGTCTGGCCAACACATACGGCCTGGAGACTTTCACCACTCCTTACAAGACCTATGGGGGAGCCACGATCTTTGGTGGGAAGGTTGGCGGTACCGGTAACTGCAATAAGGCTTATCGGGTATACTTGAACGGAGGAATCCACGCGCGCGAGCGAGGCTCCTCAGATGGAGTGCTCTACTTCATCTCAGACCTGCTTTATGCCAACAAGACCGGGTCCGGCTTGACCTACGGCTCAAAGAGCTATACCAACGCTCAGGTAAAGACGGCCCTAGCCGCAGGGATTGTCTTCGTTCCCTTGAGCAACCCCGACGGCGTCGCATACGATCAGTCCACAAACAGTTGCTGGCGCAAGAACCGCAACCCGAATTCCGGGACAGGAAGCTCGTCCGTTGGGGTTGACTTGAACCGGAACTTTGATTTCCTCTGGGATTTCACCAATAAATTTGCTTCGAGTGTTCAGTCGAGCGTTGCCTCCACCAGCCCTTCATCTGAGACGTATCACGGTTCGTTGTCTCCCGGCTCCTGATCCTCCCGTATTCCAACATCCATTTCTAACACCTAATCAGGAACTAAGGCATTTTCCGAGCCGGAAACCCAAAGCATTAAGTGGGTCTTGGACACGTACTCAGCTGTCCGTTGGTTTGTCGACCTACACTCGTATGCTGGAGATGTGCTCTATAGCTGGGGAAGCGACACGAACCAGAACAAGTACAGCTACATCAATTTCCTTAACTCTACCTATGACGGATACAACACGTGAGTGATCCCTGCTCATACTCCTCCCTCGTTTGCAGCCCTGGGGACTTTCTAGAGGCGAGTCAGATCGAGGTGAGCCGCAGCGTGCTAACACGTCCCAGGCGTGGAGTCTTGACCGATACTCCAGGCTCCGGCCGTGCATACGGAGAGTACACTCCTGCAGCCGAGGACACTGCCAACGTTCAGGCCGGGACGCGGATGGCGTCTGCTATGAGTGCGGCAGGTGGGCGTTCGTACACCGCGATGCAGGCAGCTGCCCTGTATCCCACCTCGGGTGCCAGCGACGACTACTCATATTCACGGCACTTTGCCAACCCAAGCCTGAACCTCGTGCACGGTTACACTGTTGAATTCGGGTTCGGCAATTCCGGCGCTTCGTGTCCATTCTACCCGACTGTTTCACAGTACAACACCAATCTGCGAGAGGTTGGTGCTGGCTTCATGGAGTTCCTCCTCGCAGCCACTGATCTTGGCCTCGATGGTGGTTGCTAAGGGTCAAATAAAACCTTTGGGGCGATTAATGAGGCTAAGGTGCCGAGAAAATCGGTATCAGATAGGTCTGTACGGTGTGCAGGTTATAAGGGCCAACATACGGTCGAGCCTTGAGGTGCTTCAGCCCTAGAAGTGTTCAAGTATTCGTTGAAATAAAAACCTTTTACCCATTATCCATGACACAACACTTGCAAGCGGCATCTGGGAAATTATCTCGTCTCTGACCCCTAGTTAAAGTTAAGAGATCGGAGATTCGCACATAAGAAAACGGAGGGTACACATATACGTTGTTTGCGTCTAGGCTGCAGCTAATTAGAGGGCTTTATTCAACCTAACCTCACTACCTACACCACCCCAACTAAGTGCCTTTTGCGCCCTGGTCTGCCGCCAGATTCGAGGAAAATGACGAGACCCTCTAGTCCCTGGACTAAGTGGACTCCCATAGTACAAAAGACCAGCGAGAAGCCGTCCGACGGAACCAGCAGTTAGTGGCAGAGCTTACGAAGCCACCAACATTGAACTCGTTAAAAGCCCCCCCGGGGGGGGGGGGGAACCTAAGCGGCGACCCCCGGGGGAAGAAATAATAAACTATTAAATTAAAAGTAATAACGGAAAAATAAAGAATTAAAAATTAATAAAAATATATATATTTAATAATTATAAATTTATATTATATATAATAAATTAATAATATAAATTAAAATTAATATATTTAAAAAAATATTTATATATATATATATATATTATTTTATTTTTATATAAACTTTTAATTTTAAAATTTATATTTATATTTAAATCTTTTTTTAATTTATATTATTTTTTAAAAAATTAAATAAAAAATATTTTTAATTTTAATTATAATTAATTTTAAAATATTAAATAAATAATTTATTTTATTAATTTTTTAATTATTATTATAGGAGTAACCGCTACACTATAACCACCCTTATATTCCTATTAAAAGGTATAGAATTATAGAACGTTTTATAATTTAAAATATAGTTTATATAGCCGTACCGTTATATTACCCCCCCTACTTTATTTATTAAAATATATTTTATAATATTAACTACTCGTCATTATTAAATAAATATAATAACTTATAAGTTTTTAATTAAAAAAGTAATAAATTTTTTAAAAGTATATTATTAATTAATATATATTATATAATAATTTAAACTTAACTTTACTTAAGTTTAAATTTATAATTATATAATTATTAACTTTTTTATTTTATAATTATATTATAAAAATAACCGCTATATTATAATTACTTTTATATTTTTATTAAAAAGTATAAAATTATAAAACGTTTTATAATTTAAAGTATAGTTTATATAACCGTACCGTTATAATTATTATTAAAATATAATATATTTATATATATATAATTAATAATATTAATAGTATATTATTATTAATAAAAAAATAAAATAATTATTTTTAAATATTTAAATATATTAATTATTAATTAAATTAAATTAACGTTATTTTTTATATAAAAAATAATTTATAAAAATTATAAAAAAAATTAAAATTATAAATAAATAAGTTATTTAAATGAAAAAAAAAGTTAATATAATTTAAGTAACGGTATAAATTTTATATATTATTAAAAATAATTAATAAATAAATTAATTATTATAATGTTTTAATTAAATAATAAAATATATAATTAATAATTATATTTATTATTATAATAATTAATTTAAAAATATAAATATAAAGTTTTATATTTAAAAAGTTTTATTTAATTATATTATTAAAAAACTTATAATTATAAATTTTTAATTACTTTTATTTAATTATTTTATATTATTATAATTTTATTTACTTTTTAATTTAATTCAAATTTCTTTTTAAATTTTTTTAATATTTTTTTAAAATAATTTAAATTTAAATAAAGTTTTTTAAATTTAAATTTAAAATTTTTATAAATTTTAATTTATTTTAAATTAGGCTTATAATTTTTAATTTTTTTAAAAATATATTAATTAATTTTAAAATTAATAAATTTATTTTAAAATAAAACTTTATTATTATACGGTTATAAATCTAGTTATTTATAATTATTTTTTTAATTATAAAATATTTAAATTATAAATTTAAATAATAAAATATAGTTAATTTATTTAATAATTATATTTTAATTTTAATAATATAATAAATTAATTTTAATTTATTAAATAAATATATATTTAAATAAAACTAAACTTTTATTTAAAATAATAGCTGTTTTTATAATTATTTATTTTAATAAATTTATATTTATTTAAATTATATAATAATTTAATATTTTCGTATAATACTTACTAGTATTAAACTAACTCGCGGCTTATAACGACTTTATTTTTTAATAAATTAATAATATTAATTCGAATAAATTAAATATAACCTAATATTATAATTATTAATATAAAAGCTATTTTTTAATTATATTTATATTATAAAAGTAAATTATAAAGTTATTATAAAAGATTTTATATAGTAAATTTAATTAAATTTATTTTTAAAAAATATATTATATTTTTTTTAAATATTAATTATTATTTTTAATTTATTAAAAAAATTTAAATAAATAAAATAATTTATATTATTAAAAAGAATATTTATAAAAAATAATTTAATTAAATTATTTTTAAAATATAAATTAAATTAATACTCGTATTATTTATTTATTATATTTTTATTATATTATTTATAAATTTTAAAATTTTTTATAAATTTATTAATTAAAAATAATAATATTATTTTATTTTTAAATATTTAAAAGTTTATAAAAATATTTTTAAAATTAATAATAATATAATATTTTTATATTATTAAAATAATTAATTAATAAATAAATTATTATAATTCTTTAATTAAATAATAAAACGTATAATTAATAATCGCTTTTATTATTATAATTTATATTTATTATCATACGTATTATAAAGTTTTTAAATAATTTTAAATTTATTTAAATAATTTTAAATTTATTTATATTTTAAAAATATATATTATTTTTATTTTAAATATTTATTATTAATTAAAATAATTTCTAATTTATTAATTATTATATAATAAATTATTTAATTAAAAAATTATAATTTTAAATATTTTATTTTAAACTTTTAATAATATATAAATTTATATTATTATAAATTTTTAAAAAATATTTTTAAAATTTATTAAAATTTATTAAAATTTATTAAAATTTATTAAAATTTATTAAAATTTATTAAAATTTATTAAAATTTATTAAAAAATTATTTTAAATAATAATATTTTAAATTATAATTAATAAAACTATTTCTTATTAAATTAATATATTATTAAATAAAAAATTTATTTTAAAAAAATAAAATTTATTATATTATTAAAAAATTTAAATATAAAACTTTAAACTTAAACTTTTAAATTTAAAAATTAAAACGGTTTTTAATTTATTAACTACTACGTAATAAACCGTTTAATTAAAAGATTATAATTTTTAAGTTCTTTATCTAAGAAATCTAGCAGTATATAAGCCCGTACCGTTATACTAACTATAAATGCGCCACGTATGTCTCCCGATGTTTACGGAATAGAATAGAAACTAGTTATAGTAACACTCGATGGAATTCTGCATTTGAATAGGCGAACTTGGCACAGCACCGGAAGTATTATCAGGGATAAATAGCTTGCGGGCTGAAATTTCAAAGCTGTCTGCTCTTTGTGGAAGTTGGAATGTCAAGTTACCTACTACCTAGGTACTAAAGTAGGTAGCTTGAAGCGCATCATGATTCAGGCGTTGGTCAACCTTGAAGCTACATATGTACCTAGGTACCGCCATGCTTGCTCTCGATGATCATCAGACACATAGGCTTCACGGAGACAGGATCTGAAACCCTGGATAATTTCCAATGTCCGTAAAGGACGTTGGTTGACTGAATCTTGCGCCACCAGACTCAGAGCTTCCAACTACCTACATATGTAGGCATATAATTTCAGCAAGGCAAGGTTGCATGGCGAACTCGGGACGTTTGACTACTCCAAAAGAACGCACGGTGCGATGCCCCCTGTCGATCTTGGGTCAGGGCTGACCCCCGTTTGGTGCCCAAGCGGGCTCCTTCCGATCTTCGAGAAGCGAACCATGTAACCGAACGTGAGGGACTCTTTGACGCTATAGGCAAGCAGACAGGCCAGTAGACGTCTGGCACCCATCAGCCCTGTGACAGACTAGCAGCATAACCACGGGCTCGACAACTTAGCGCCCGTCAACGTTGAGATGCAATGGGTTGATAGTCCATCTAGCCACTTCTCTACGACTAACACGGGCATCTTGCCGCCCAGACTCGGTGCCCACAGGTGCCTTTGAGAAAGCTGCCCCCAAACGCATGCACCTGACTCAGTAGCGGCCAGTGCCGTTTCCTGGCTGCCGTCGGGGTCCCAGGATTCGGGCACAATTTGAGAGATGACATCATCCCGGGCACTCCTTGCCCGTTCCCTGCCAGGATTCCGGGAAGGATGCCTTCGGGTGAGACTGGAGGGGCGCTAAGGACGGGTAATGTACAAAATACCTACAGGGACAGGACCTTTCTGGCCGCCGCCTGATGTCTTCGGTACCTACTCCGTACACTACTTAGGTATGCAGGCATGTGGGTGTCACTGCTGCGACCGGTGTGGGCGAAGTGCCTCCATCGCCGTCACAATTCTGCCAACCAGCTGCGTTGCACCGAACCCACCCGTCAACCGCCCGTCACTGCCCACACCAAGCAACGGCAGTATGCGCACAGATGTACTCCGTACCGGGTACATTCAGTGTACGCACAAGTCTACATAGTACCCTCTGCGACGCGCTTTGCCATTGTGCATTGCTCCTGAAGTCGGTGAAGACAGAAGCTTTCAACACCAGGATGCACACAACGGCCCTGCCTATCCTTACGATCTCAAGCTCAAGGTTCACTTGAATCGGTACCGAGATGACTTACAGTGATACTTGCGATCCCGCTCGTCCGCCTGCCGAATCAGAAAGATCTGTCACATCTCACATCCTCATCCCTTGGGCAGGAAGAGAAAAAAAAAATGCACTGGCACAGCTGACCAATCCTACAGTGCTCTGCCTCCCCTCCTGCCCTCCCGAGGTCCCTGCCGCGACGTTTGCAGGATGGCATGCCTGTATCTATCAATGGCACTGGGCCAATATATCACACGGAGTCCCCATGGAACTACCTAGGTACTTAGGCTTGGGGCAAAATCCAAGCACTCAGACCCGCGAATTCCTCGAATTCGCGCTCGCTTCGGCGTTGGTCACGTCACCCGTGTTAGCTATCTAGGTGAGAAGATACAGGTTATAAACGGCTCATAGTCCATATCACACAGAGTACCTGCTACATGGTAGGTAGCTGGCAGGATCTCCCAGGCGATGTCGTGCCGCATGATGCAGGCGTTAAGCTTTTAGCCCTTTATCGTCGAGGGCCAAGGGACAGGGTTGACCTCGTCATTGTAGATATCATGTGGGCGCAAGTGCTTGGCGAACGGCGCGCTCCGCCCATGGAAAAGGGCTGGACAAGGCCGGAAGAACAGACTCTGCTGTCGAGAAGCCTTCTTAGCCCCGCCCTGGATGAGGACCTGGGTAGAGTAGTGTACACTGATGTCCGTACGGATACACGCCATCAGCCAGCTATCGCTGCCCAGGTGCCCATGTCCACGGGTTGGTCCCGCTGCGGCGTCATCCAGGGCCTCGTCCCGCACACATGTGCAGAGCATGCGAGATGCGCCAAGCAGGCTCGGGTGCGCGGGCTGGTTGGCTGGCTACCAAGTATGTAGTGTAGGTACGGAGTACGGACGTCGGACACTTGACAGCCAGGCATTTGCTGGGAGTCGGGAGGCGGTCGCAATCCCTGCCAGCACGCGCTGCTTCGACTTCCAGGTTTGGGCAGTGGGACGACGATCGTGAGGGATTCTACCCCCACTTCACTCTTAGCAGCGGCCCAGCTTCCGGGTCATGCTCAAGTGGCTCACTTGACCTGTCTGGCTTGAATTGACTGGGTCTTTCTCGTCCTGGCGGTGCCCGTTCGATTTCCTCCGTCAACCCTGGGCTGCCCGCCTACGCTCGCACGTCTTATCTCCTGTGACCTCGTGCGCCGACCAGAGCCTCTCCTCTCTCTTGTGATCCTCACCCCTACCCGAGCTCATCGTCCTCTTCCGTTCCGCTCAGACGGCCTGGCCAGTCGCCCCAAGGTCGGGGCACAACGCCTTCCGCCCGCCCTCCGCCCGCCTCCCGCCCGCCCCCGTCTCTCCTTGCTGCCAGGCGGGCAGACCTCCCGGGCAGACCTCCCGGGCAGACCTCCGGGGCTTCACTCGCTCCCCCACGCACCACGCAGGCTTCTCCCGTTGCTTGGAACGCTTGGAACGCCCTTGGGCCCAGCTACACAACCGCCTGTTCGTGCCGGATCCCAACTATGTTGTCCCAACTATGTTGACCTCCGAATAGCACCGACTGAGGACCGGCAACACGCAGCATGTCTCCGCAACTCAGGAGCGTCGGCATCGTTGATCTTCTCGAGGCTGATCCACGTCCGACCTTCATCGTCGATCTTACCATCGCCGCCGGAGGTTCAGAACAGACCTCCTCCGTCGCCTACTGCAACCCCGCCCTCTCGGCCTGTCCTGACCTGGTCGATCTTGTCCAGTCCTCTCGCAGCCAGCACGCTGTCCTCTGGGAATGGATCTCCGCCTCCTTCTTGCCTCCGAGTGTCACCAAGGCCCGTAGCTCTTCATCATCGGACTCTCCATCGTCGCCCTTTTACTACTCCAACGCCCAATGGAGCAAGTGTCTCGTCCAAGGAAGGTGGCTGGTCGTCGGAACCAACGAGCAGCCCTCATCCGCTGACCGTCCCCGCAAAATCCGGCTCGACTCCCAGAAAGGAAGTTTTGGCGTCTCCGGCAGCGCCAACAGGGTTGCATCTTCCACCTTACCCACTGCGATCCCGCATCATGACCGTCGCTCAGGCTCGCTGTGTGGTCCAGGAACAGCCTCGGAACACGACCCTTTGCCCGCACAGAGGATGTCTGTTGAGCCGGACTGGGTTTTGCCACAGATCATGCACGACCAGGGGCCGTTTCTCAAAATCCTCACAGGCATCGATTGGGCTTCGACGCCTCTGGGGCCTCTCAACGCCTGGCCAAATTTACTCAAACAAACCCTCAACCAGGTTCTCGCAGACTCCCGCCCCATCGCCCTTTACTGGGGGGATCATTTCACCACGATCTACAACGAGGCATTCGGAGCCCTGTGCGGATCGAAACATCCAGGCCTGTTAGGAAAGTCGCTGGAGGATGTCTGGCTCGAGGCTGGCCCTAGGCTCAAGGAGATCATGCTCAAGACCGCCCAGAACCGTCGTGGTGTCGTCGAAAAGGAATGGCGATTCTTCATGGAAAGGACAGATGACGGCCCCGAAGAGACTTATCTGAAGTGGTCAGTCGTGCCCGTCATGGAGGAGGAGAGAGTCTCAGGCTTCTTGCATCCCATACTTGACGTCACATCGGTGCGTCTGTGGGAGAGGCGGATGAAGATGCTCATCGACCTCGGCGATGCGCTGGTAACAGCCAGGGACGCCAAGTCTTACTGGGCCAAAGCTATCGAATTCCTGGGCGCCGTCGAGCCCAGCTACGACGTTCCGCTGGCGATTTTGTACTCGGTTCAGGATGACCCGGAGGCACAAAGTGTTACACACTCGCTCTATGGATTTCCGAAATTATGTCAGCTCGAGGGCGCGCTGGGTGTGCCCCAAGACCACATCATCGCACCGCCCACCATCTCGCTTCGAAACACCGACCAGGGCCTCGCGTCTATTTTCCGAAGTGCTTTGCAAGGCCACTATCCGCTGCTCCTCCAGACCAAAGATGGCACTTTGCCCGAATCCCTCGTTCAGGACTTGGCATGGAGGGGGTTTGGTGATGCTTGTCGCAGCGCCGTTGTGTGTCCCATTCGGCCTACCAGGGAAGAGAACGTCATGGGCCTGCTTTTGCTTGGCTTGAATCCAAGGAGACCTTATGATAATGACTATCGACAGTATATTTCGCTGTTAAACCAGAAATTGACCACTACCCTGGCATCCACTGTGCTACTGGAGGAAGAAGCTCGGAGGGATCGCAACATCGCGGAGGAAGCCGCGTATGAACAGGCTAGGCCGAAATCGCAACTGGCTGACAAGACGAAAGAGGCGACCGAATCACTTCACAAGTTTGAGGCGGTGGCAGATTTCATCCCGGTTGGCATGGCCTTCCAGAACGCCCAAGGCGTCTTGACCAAGACGAATGACGCTTGGCACCGGATCACTGGCAATCCCCATCGAGAGACCGGCCCATCGATGGCTCTGAGAGATATCCTCTCTTATATTGTCGAGGAGGACAGACCCCGCGTAATCAAGGCTTATGAGAAATTGCGCACCGAAGATAGCATCACTTTCGAATGTCGACTAATCCGGCGCAATACGGTCAACAGCCCACCCCCGTTGGTGAGAGAATCTGCAAGCTTCGAGAGGGCCGGCATCGAACTTCGTGGAATCGACGACCAGGCGTCCGAACGCCACATCCTTGCAGCTGCTCGAGCTGAACGTGCCTCAGACGGCAGCATCCTCCAAGTGCTGACTTGCTTGACTGACGTCACCCTACACAAGCAGACCGCTGAAGAAGCAATTCGTAGGGCGCAGCAGGCTGAAAATTTGAAGCGCATGGCAGAACTTGCGACCGTCGGGATGTACGAAATGGACTTGGACGGACAGCTCGTCGAGGCGAACAAAGTCTTCTTCCAAATGTGCGGCCTCGAGAAAGACGACACGAACATGAAAGAGACTGGCGTCAAGCCCTGGCAAACCTGTATAGTGGAAGAGGACTTGCCTGCCTTACACGAAGTGATGAAGAAGGTTACCCACGAGGGCACGCCCCAGACCATCGAGGTCCGATTCAAGACGCCCTTGACAGTCAAGGATAGCCAAGGTACTGAAATTGTCGTGCCGAGATGGGCTTACGGTACCTTCCTGCCTGTGAGGAGCTCAGACGGCGCAATCCAGTCGTACTGCGGTTGTGTGAGCGATGTTTCCCTGCAAAAGTGGCAGCTTGAGCGGGAAAGGCTGCGCAAGGAGGAAGCGCTAGAGTCAAAACGGCAACAGGAGAACTTCATCGACATGACCTCCCACGAGATGCGCAACCCCCTGAGTGCAATCATTCACTGTGCTGATGCTATCATTGCATCACTTGGAAAAGCATTGGACCTGCAGCAGAGGAGGATGGGTCTCAGCAGGCAGAACACCAAGACGTCAAACAGTGGTGTCGGCGGCGGCGGGATGCGCAGAGAGGATGAGCTGCTTATGGAGAGCAGCGTTGAAAATGCGGAAACAATCATCGCTTGGTAAGGACTGCCCCGAGATCACCCATACTTATTTGTTTCTTCATGCAAGGCTCCAGTCTCTTTAGAATTGAACTTGACGGGAACCCTCCTTGGTCAAGTAGAGTGGTCCTGTACATGGGTTGATGTTCCAGTTGTGAGCCCTGAGAGGGAACATTGAAACTTCACCTCCCCATCCACCCAAGGCTTGCAAACATACAAAATTATCATACCATGCTAACAAGCCTGTGTTTATTAGCACGCAGCACCAAAAACGTATCATAGACGTCAGTTTTCTCCTGTCATTGATTCCTGTTTTTCATGTTTTGTGTTTTGGTGTCTTGGGATGAATGTTCTTGAATGCAGCACTTCTAACATCACACTTAGGACATTGTCAGTATACACCCGCTCTTTCCAGTACTTCACTTTAAGCATGGTCATTCACTTCCCCACAAGTCTTGAAAACCAGGTGTTGGCAGGAGGCTCCCCCCCTCAAAACAAACTATATTCAGTCTCCTACATCTCCTCATATAAACCTCACCCATCCTCTTCCTCACCCATCTCCTAACCCTACTCCCATCTCCTAACCTCCCTCCCCCCTCCTAACCCCCCCCCCCCTCCCTCCTCCCTCCTCCCTCCTAACCTCCCTAACCTCCCTAACCTGCCTACCATCTCCTACCCTCCCACCTCCCTCCTACCCTCCATACTCCTTACTTTTATTAGCCCTAACTTTAGAGAACTAACATATTCTATAGTTGACTATGTCAAAACTAGACTCTAAACTACTAGCTGTAACTCCGATCACTGTCGATCCGCTTCAAATAGCAAGGGAGTCCCTTAAGATGTTTGAAGTAGAGGCTCGAAGGGTTGATATCGATTTGCGCATGAAGGTCGACAGGAGCTATGAGGACTTGGGGTTGGAGTTCCTCGAGTTGGATCCATCACGTCTTAAACAAGTCCTCATCAATCTCCTTACCAACGCCCTGAAATTCACAAAATCTGGAAACTTGTAAGCACAATTTCCTTGTTCCCACATGCCTGTGTCGAACAGTTACAGGACGTCTCACTTGAAGGTTGTAGCAAAATTAACACAGACTAGGAGGCACGTGACGCTCACAGTGAGCGCGTCAATTGCAAGGCCTACAGACTCCACTTGCTCAGTGCAGTTTATACCCCGGTCACAAGGACACGAGTACCAACAACCCCCTAATCCCCAGGGCACAGATCCGGTCTATGTCCTATTCGAAGTGAAAGATACTGGCCAAGGCCTGACAGAAGAAGAGATGAAAAGCCTGTTCCAGCGATTCAAACAAGCATCGGCTAGAACCCACGTCAAATATGGAGGGTCTGGGTTGGGTCTTTTCATCAGCAGGAGGCTGTGCGAGATGCATAATGGACAGATCGGTGTCGCCTCGCTTCCTGGAGTTGGTTCGACGTTTGCGTTTTATGTCGAGTCACGCCTACCCAGTGAGGCGTCCCTACGGGAGGCTAGGGAGACTGCGCGAACAACCTTGAAAGCGACCAGCTTGCCCATCACAAAAAGCGCAGAATCCTTACAAATAGGAACGGCAGAAGTCCCTCTGAAAAGCACACCCATGAAAGCCGCGACCACCAACGAATCTGACTCACCAGGCACGGAGACGAACGTGGAAACTCCCAAGATCAAAGGTGTCCTGGTCGTGGAGGACAACTTGATCAACCAGCAGATTACGCGGCGAGGCCTTGCTGACCATGGGTTCACAGTCGATGTGGCAAACCATGGTATCGAGGCCTTGGAAAAGTTGCGTGCCTCTGACCGATGGCTTGGGGACGGCCCCACCACGGTAGCCATTCCCAATGGCAATGCCACAGCTGATCCATCGACGACTGCCCTTACAACTCCCACGACTCCGACGAAATCGAACGCTCTGGGCCTCAACACGGGCCTCAACCCTGCAATCACGGTCGATTTAACGCCGACGACGACACCAACCAAATTCCCACTGTCGCTCATCCTCATGGACATGGAGATGCCTGTCCAAGACGGCCTAACCTGCACGCGACACATTCGAGAACTTGAGCGACAGGGTCAAATCCTCGGAGGAAGCATCCCCATCATCGCAGTCAGTGCCAATGCGAGGCTTGAGCAGGTCCTCGAGGCCAAGGCTGCAGGATGTGACGACGTGATGATCAAGCCATACCGTATGCCGGAATTGATTGAAAAGATGAAGACTGTAGTCAAGCAGACCGAGCAAAAGAGCCGGATCCCACAAGTCGATATGGCTGAAGCGATTGAAGGAGTGGATTCGACTGGTGCCGGCGGCCCCGGACCGGCAGCCGCGCCATGACTAGGTGAGCGCAAGCGTGAGAAGAAGGGACCAGTCACCATCTCAAGGCACCAGAAGCAAAGACGTCCCAAGGAGCCAAGATGTTGTGTCTTGCTATAGATTTAGACGCTTAGATTCATTGAGAGGACAGGGGATTCTTCGGGCAGAGACGAAGTGGCTGCATTGCGAGTTTTTTTGTTTCTGGTTGTCGCTGCTGCTGCTGTCGTTGCGCAAGAGCCTCGACAGAGACAGGAAAGACTGTTATACCATAGGGCAGGGCATGATGATAAGTCAGAATGGGGTTTGCTGCATTGTGCTGATGATTGAAAAAGCATGGGCATGGGAGTGGATTTGTTGATACGGCATTGTGTGTTCTTCACAAACCTAGACTTTTATGTGAGATTATGGCAATGATACCCCCCTTTTGGCCTCTTTGTCTCTTCACTGTTAGCTTGAGTCCTAAAGTATTGCATTCATGCAAGAATAGTCCAAAACATAGTAGACAGGTATCCGTGACAGGAGAAAACATTAAAGTAATACCTATTAATATAGGCTTGTTAAGGTACATGTCCACTTTAATTTTAAAAACTTTAATTTAATAGAATAAAAACTTAAATTATATATATATATATAATTTTAAATAACATAATTTAAAAACTATAATAAAATTATAATTAAATAAATTAATATTATAATTTTTATATATATAATATTAATTTTTAAAAATATTTAAAATAAAATATAATTTATAATATATTATAAAAAAATAAAAAAAATATTATTAATTTTTTTTATTATTATAAAAAATATAATTAAAATTAAAAAAATAAAATTATTTTATAATAAAATATAAATTAATATATTTTTATTAATATATATAATATAATTATTTTTAATAATATAATAATATAATAATAAATAATATGTGGGTTGAGCTAATTAGATAGGTTGATAGTTGTGGTTGGGCTGCTTACATAAGCAGCCCAACGCACACAACTAGGTCGCGTCGCGCGCGTGGCTTCGCCACTCCACAAAGCGACGCGACAACGCACAACCAATACACACCAGTTGGACCTACTCAGTTATCACTATTATTATGCACTCGTATACGAGAAAAGCCGACCAACATAATAAATAATAAATAATTTTTATAAAATTTTATTAATAAAATTATTATATTATTATATTTTATTTAATAAAATAAAATTAAAATTAAATTTTTTTAATATTATAATTATAATTAATTTAATTTTTTTTAATTTTTTTTAATTTCGTTTATTTTAATTTTTTTTTTTTTTATTTTTTTATTTTTTTATTTTTTTATTTTTTTATTTTTTTATTTTTTTATTTTTTTATTTTTTTATTTTTTTATTTTTTTATTTTTTTATTTTTTTATTTTTTTATTTTTTTATTTTTTTATTTTTTTATTTTTTTATTTTTTTATTTTTTTATTTCTCTTTCTCTTTCTTTTTTCTTTCTTTTTTCTTTCTTTTTTCTTTCTTTATTTTTTTATTTTTTTATTTCTTTATTTTTTAATTTCTTTATTTCTTTATTTCTTTATTTCTTTATTTTTTTATTTTTTTATTTTTTTATTTCTTTATTTCTTTATTTCTTTATTTCTTTATTTCTTTATTTCTTTATTTCTTTATTTCTTTATTTCTTTATTTCTTTATTTCTTTATTTCTTTATTTCTTTATTTCTTTATTTCTTTATTTCTTTATTTCTTTATTTTATTTAAATAAATAATATAATAAATTAAATTTATATATTTATTTTAAAATATTATTATATATATTTATATAAAATATTATTTTTTATAAATATATTTATATAATTATTTAATATATAATTTATTTTTATATATATATAAAATTTTAATTTTTTTTATAAAAAAATAAAATTAATTTAATTATAATTAATATATTAAAAATAATTATTTTATATTTATTTTTCTTCTTATAATATATTTTAAATATTAAACTTAAAATATATAATTATAAGTAATAAATTAAAAATATAGAACTTTTATAAGCATAAGATAGTGTATAAGCCCGCAAGGGCTAGCAGATGGTCTCATTAGATGCTATCCAGTACGCTCTCATACAATGTATATGTATGTTGGTATCCGCGCAGCATTGGCTATGTATGTGAAGAATCGAAGGGTATGACGGGTAGCTGTTATACAGGGGTAGTTGTTGGTATATGAATAGGCACGGCAACCACAACTCCAAGCGCGTGGCTCTTTTCTCCTCCAGTGAGAATTGAAACAAAAAAAAGGGAAAGAACACTGCTAAATGATTTTCTTCCTGACTCCTGATATTGCGTCTAAAAACACGCTTCCCATGCCTCATGATGATCGGTTGCAGTCGTGTCTGCCGCGTATGTCGTTACTTTGCGCGAAATCGACCCAGGGTTGCCAAACGAGCAGCTTTGAACCACTACAGCACCCAATCGCGATCCCAAAGCTCCTTCTCGGCCGCCTCTTCGAAGGCCCGCCTCAGAATTGCAGAGTTTCTCGAACCCACAAGCCCCGTCCCGGCATCAACGCGGAAATTGACCAGGTCGATTGAATTCCCAGGGCCTAGTGTGACGTTGCTGGCACTGGCAATCGTCGCGGAGGATGATGAGAGAAACGCCTGAAGCGCACTCTGTGCAGTCGAGGCATCTGCTACCGAATCCTGCTGGAGAACAAACAGGATCCCGACCCTTGCGAAATCCAGGACTTGGTTTGTCACAGTGAAGGCCGCGCTCGGGTTGGTGGCAGATGGCGGCACTGTAGAAGGCGTTATCAAAGAAGGGGTCGACGACAAAGAAGGGGTCGACAGCAAAGAAGGGGTCGATGACGAGGACACTGTCGGGACGGGCGTGAGTGACGGCGGAGGCCAGCTGCTGGTGAATGTTCTCGTAATTGTGATGGTCGTAGTCGGCAGAGTCGTTGGGATAGCCGCAGGTGACGTGGCAGGTGTATCGGAAATTTGGATGGTCAATGTAGTCGTAGTCGACTGGCCTGCCATGACCGTGATTGTAGCGATCTTGGCTTCTTGCAAGGCAATGGCGTTCACGACATCCAGGCTTCCACCTGTCATGTCCGTCACGGCTTCGGCGGAAGCGCCCAAGGCTGTGCTCTGACCATTCAAGGTCACGAGGGCATTCTCAGCAGAACAGCTGAGGTTGCCCGCATTGAGCTTCGACAGGATCGTGGTGCCAGACAGAGGAACCGAAAAATTAGTTTGTGCCTGTGCAATGAGACGCGGGAGAGCATTTCCCACGGTGACATTACTGATATTAGTATCGCCTGATATGGTGGCGGTCGTGCAGCCAATATTGTCCGCCACCGAGCAGTCAAAGCCTGTGAAGTTGTTGATGCAGATGCAAGAACAGAAGCCGTTGATGACGACGTTGGTACCGCCGTTCTGGCAGGTGACCTGCCTCTGGCATTGCTGTTCTGCTTCGGCTTGGGTGTTGACATTCTGCCTGCGGACGACAAAGAACTCTATTGGTATTATGACGGCTGCAGCAATGAGGATTATGACGATGACGATGATGGTTATGAACCCCCACAGTGGGAGTCCACAGCAGCGACGACCCTTCCTCTCGCGAGTGGAGTCGGTGCTTGATGACATGTCATCCGAGCCACCCCGAGGAGTCAAGTTGTTGGTGACATTGACGTTATCGTTGTCTTTATTGCGGTTGAGAGGGGGGAGTGGCCACGACAAAACCGAGTCGCGTATGCTTTGTCGAATTCCTCCTTGGCGACTCTGAGCTTGAGCTGGCGGTGGAAACGCCGCAAGCATGTCTGAGAAACCAGACTGGTGGTTGTCATAGTATTCATCTGCGTCCAAAGTCAGCGGACCCACCAGTAGTGAAGCGGACCGGTCGTCTGCTTACCAGACTCCTTGTCAACGTTTGCCGGTTTAGTTCCAGCGCCATAGAACTCCACCGGGAAATCGTCTAGATCATTCAACCGACTCGCCGGTCTTTTCCCTCTGTCTAGGCTCGCGGCCAACCTTGTAGCTCTTCGAATCAGGTCCGGGAGACTGGTCAGACTGCCCCGAGCCTCCGCATCCCTGACAGCGTCGATATCGAGCCGTGGCGGCCGTCTTATGGCCGACAACCTGCTGTACGCGCGGGGTTGCATCGATTCGGGGAGTGGAGGCTGCGAGAATGCTGACATTCTCCTGGATGTTCTCGAGTCCACCGCAGATGCCGCATCATAAGCGGTCAAGATATCGTCGGCAGTTAGCGCGGCTCCCACTAGGGGAGGCTTCCCGCTCTTAGAAGAAGGAACCGTTGTGGAAGAGTTCGAGGATGCCTCCAGGTACGCCGTGCCCTCATTGAACGGACTGGGTTGCATAGGTGTCGGCGATGGTCGTTTCTCTTCGCCGCCTTCCCCGGTCACGTCACGTGAGCCCGTTGTGACAAGCGCGGCTTTCCCTCTCCTTCCGATGCTCGCGTTCCTGACCAGTCGGCTCTCGTCCCCGTAATCTTGTATGGAATGCGCCTCGGAGGGGCTGGACTCCTCAACAATCGTGTCATCGTAGAATGCGTCTCCGTACAAAGGGCTTTGTAAAGGTGATGGCGTGCCCCAGCTTTCCGGCATGGCCGCGCTGGACGCATATGACGCATGGGACCTTGACCTATCGCTTTCTTCCGGGATCGGCGAGACATACGAGAGATGTGAGTAGAAGGATGATGCGCCACGCCTGGCCGACGGCGGCGGCCCCAAGTTCACACTACGTCTCGGTGGTCCAGCCAGGGGTGGCGGGGGTGGCGGCGGAGCCTGGATTGGGAGCGGGAAGTCTGGGATCGAGCCCACCGAAGACAGCGTCGAAGGTCGGGATAGCGTGGAGGGTGTCTCGGGTACAGATGAACTTATGGTCTCCGAGTCTCGACTGTACTGGGGCTGGTACTGAAAGACCGGGGTTATGTCTTGTATCTTTGATCCGTCAAGTATTGACGGCACTTCGCTCGGGCGAGGGGGCCGCTGCGGAGGCTGGCTGCCGGCCGGTGGTCTGTAGGGTTCCGAATCTGACGAGCTAACAGGAGATGCAATGGGACCAGCCAAAGGCCACTGCGGTATAGGTTCTGGCCTCGATATGGGAAGCGTGATCTGTCCATCCTTGTTCTGGAAACCCGGCGGTGCTTGAGGTCGTTGTTGCCGGGGCATGTTGCCAGTTTGAGCCCCCATAGGAGGTCGACTCCTCGGGGGTATTGACGGAGCGTCCGCCGTCTCATTTTTTATTGCCGCCTGCCGCTGGAGAAATGTGTTGTAGTCCTCCCTAGGTAGGCCTGCTTCTGCCCGCTCCCTCGCCCTCCTGATAATATCCGCTGCTGACGGTCGTTCCATATCGTTTCCATATTGAGGTCGACTCATGAGCAGTCACCAGTCCAAACTCCTCCCACTGAAAAATAGCCTCCGGGACAGACCTGCGGCTCCCCAGTCTTGACTGGCCTTTTCCGACCTTTTTTGGTCCCGACCAGAGGATTACATGCGCGATGATCCGTTCAGCTCGGTGCAGCACGCTAGTGATGAAATAAAGGGCCCTGTGGGGTGACGAATACGACGAGAACGGGTGTCCGTAGCCTGACGTTGTGCGTCCTCGGTATGGTTCCACGAAGCTTTCTCTTTCCGTCCGGCGCTGGGCAGTCAGAGATCTTGATCGACAAGAGACACGACCCTAAATTTGATGTTGCAGCACAACCGACGGCTATCCGCGCCTCGGTGATATGGTGGCGACGACCGGCGACGACGTGTGAGAGAGGTGGAGGTGAGTGAGCGACAGCCTCTACAAAGGGCGAAGAAATCAGAGAATCAGACGAAGCGGCAAGGGCAAGAGAAAGAAGAGCGAGCAGGAGCCAATTCCCGACAAGTTCCTGCAGCCAGTTGGTGCTTGGGCCCAAGGCTGATCACTGTCAGTGTGGAGGTCTACCACCGTCGCAGGTGATGTGGAGACGAATGAGGCCGCAATGGAGAAGAAAGAAGGAAGTCAGGAGGGCGGTGCAGCCAAGATTAGAAGAGAAGGTAAGCAATTCGAAGGTTGGACAGGAGGGTGGACAGGTAGACAGACAGACAGACAGACAGACAGACAGACAGACAGACAGACAGACAGACAGACAGACAGGAGCGTAGACGATTAGGGGTGGGAGCGGGAGGGTCGCATTCGAGCCGGCCCACGCATGCAAGAGACATGCAGGCCAGGGCATGTAGCGTGGAGGGCAAGGGGTACCTGAGGAGCGAGGTGGGAAGGGTCAAGGAGGGTAGTCATGAATGAGGATCACGTACGTTTGGTGTTTCGGCAGGTAAGGTCAAGCACGCGGTCTTGGAGGAGAGCGAGGTGTCGCAGAGTTTCGTGGGTGCCGGGAGCGTGTGGAGAGAGACAAAGGCTCGGTCTGTTGGGCGTGGGTGAGTGCGGGTGAGTGGTGCCGAGGTGCTCGGATGACGAGTGAGTGAGTGGGTGAGTGGGTGAGTGGTATATTCCGAGTGAGAGGTATCTCGCCGACGAGATGGAGCCGACGAGGTGGACGGTGGCGGGTCGAGGGGTGGGCAGGCCGGCGCGCAGTGTGCCAGGCACTGAAGGTTCCGAAAAAAAGTATCACGCAGAGGCGGGATTGGGGTCCTCGGGAGCAGAAGAAAGAGGGGGAGGGAGGGAGTCTGGGTTGCTGCTGCTGGTGGAGCTGCAGTGCGTCCTAAGGTCGATACGATGGTGTGGTCGAAGTCGTCTGGCGTTTCAGATGTGCGGGACAAGCAAGGAGTGCCGTGCAAGGTGCCTGAAGCCCTGCTGCTCCCTACTGCTCCCTACTGCTCCCTACTGCTCAATCCAAATTGCTGGCCCCTTGGCACGCGCACCAGCACACACGCAGGCGAGGTCGAGGGGGGCGCACACGAGGAGGGCGCCAGGACCCTGCTGGGGATTCAAGCGAACACCTGGTCAAGCCAGACCGACGTGTTGTAGTGGTGGGTGAGGGCAGAGGCGGCGGCGACGGGATCTCCAACCCCCAATCTCCGATCCCAATCGAGCCAAGCAAGCAAGCAGTCGGCAGAATTGGTGTGCTGCTTGCTATATGTGTTTCGGCAGCAACTGGACGAGGCCCGCGAACCATACAGGCGGGAAGTAGCAACCTATGTAGGCGGCGTCGACTACTGCTGCACGTGGTGTGTTTTGTTTGCACCAGTGCTGGAAACAAGACGAGCCTGATCACTTACTCCGGAGGTCTCGGCCAGAAATGTATAGATGAACGCCCTGCCGCCTGCGGGGCGGGGGAGAATGCTGCTCGGGCCTCGACAAGCGTCACACACACACACACACACACACAGAGGCATACACAGGGGCAAAGGCGGAAGTACAGGGGAGTCAGGGGGCTCAAGAAACACCAGCAGGGGAGAGAAAAAAAGAATAAAGGACCAGAAGTCCCCCAGCGATGCGGTCAGGAAGGAGCGCCGGGAGGGTGGGGGCGGCGGCGATGGTGGTGGTGTTGCGGCTTCCTTCCCTCTGCGACGGCACATGTACGCATTGCGCGGAGAGGGGGGGCGGGCTTGGACAAGAATACCTACCCAGGTACTGAAAGTAAGAATTGGTTGGCGTCGCCCGCCGGCAGAGGAGTGTGGATTGTAATTTGATGATATCGGTGGGGAGAAAAGCTCCCCTAAACTGGCTAGAGAAGGCCTCCCTTTTGACACCCTACCGTTAGCCTATCGCTCCTTCCAGCCCTCACGCCCACAGTACCTAGGTAGTGAGGTGAGCCGTGGATATTACGCCGAACAGGGCTGACTGGCCCGAATTTCGACTGACGAAATACTGCATTACGGTGAGTGGGAAGCTTGGAACCCTTTCTCCTCTGTCGAGCATCCCCAGGGGCATAGACGACCTGTCTGCTGTCACGAAATGACGCCCGGCCACAGCAGTCAGCCTGCCACACAAGCAGGGAGTCTTGCCAACTGGGCTCAATCTCGCAAGATGGGGAATTATGGAGACCAGAGGGGAGAAGAAGGGGGCCGCCCCTGCCCGTTCGTCCCCTTGGCCCTGCATCGGCTCACGATTCCTCGTCGGCGTGATACTGGGCTCCTCCAAGACCTGTCACGGTTTCCGAACCGACAGGCTCAGGGTCACGACTCGCGAGGCCGTCACCACGACTGCACGATGGTGAAGGGGGGCCACCTGTTCGGATCTTGATTGATCTCCGTCCACGACCGGGTTCCTCGTCGCATCAAGCACAAAGTGGGCTGGCTGGCCTGGCCGTCGTCTGGCATCTGGCCGTCCAGCCGTCTTGGAGCCGGCCCTCGAGACTCGAATTGTGCTGTTCTGGAAACCACCTGACACAGGGATCAACAACAGTCCCACGCTAAGAGCATCTGTCGTACTATTTATTATCTAGTGTACTATGTAGTACCCCTGCACACGACCCTGGCACGTGTACTCCGTACCTGGCCACCAGGCCTGACTGGGAAGGTACACGGGCTTGACGGGGCAACGACATGCAATCGTAAACCCGCACATGCAGGAACCGTGGGCGGGCGCTGATGGGTGCAGGGTGGCCAGTGCACGCAGCCAGCCCAGCATCGAGTCAGTCTTGTCAGTGAGACGTCGCTCTCCTTTCCCTACCCTCTGCCCCTGCGCCGAGTCTGCCCTGCTAATGTGCATCCTAGATTATTATTGTAGGGAGTAAATATGTAGTTGTCATCTCCCTGGCAGCTGGCTATGATAGGATGCTCCACATGCGCCTCGAGACACGCCATACGAAGCACAGAGCTCACAGCTCGCGGTAGGCGGTACGCTGTACCGCGTACTCCGCACATGGGGGACGTCGTGTCTTGGGCACCAGGCTTGGCTACACTTTATCGTCAAACCTGGCATCTGGCGACATCCGAGTTCCAAAACCAACAACGCTACGCTGCACGATGGCCCGGGTCCAGGAAAGGCTGGACGTGAGCCTTGGCCCCCCTTTGTCCCACCATCCGCGACCTACCACGGTAAATATTACATGGCCCTTTCTCCGCCCCCCTGATTGACCGGACGACGCAACGGCCGGCAGAATCCGATTTCCTTGGGGTCGACGTTGACGTGGTCCTCGGCCCGCGCCCCTCCCCATCAAGATCCAAGAAGCACGGCAGCACATCAGCACGGCAGCACGGCAGCAAGGCAGCCACAACAGCCGAAGGCGGCGGGTCTTGGCGTTAGCTGATCTACAGCTGCAGCTGGAGGCGAAAACTTTGACCACTCATCAGAGATCTTCACACTTCATCCGAGAGAACAATGCGGCTGAGTTTAGGGCAGGCCACGCACGACAGACTTGGCGGCTCGAGCGGGAGCTTGAGCTAGGTGTGCGGTGTACAACAACCAGAGGCACCGAGTACTCCGTACCGAGCACCGAGTACACCATCTATCTGCATGGCCTCGCCATGGGGATACAGGCTGATCAGGTGCATACCTGATCCCATATCTACCTGACGGGCCATGACCCTTCGTCGTAACCACAGCCAACACGTCCTCTGACAGCCACACTCGCACAATCCTCATCACCCCCTTCTGATCACGGAGGCGGCACCAGTCCCCAGGTTTCACGACCACACATGCAACGCCCCGAGACTCCCAGCCAGCCCAGCCAGGCCTCTGCCTCCGCGTGGCGCTCTGCACCAGAGGACATGGCCAACTAGCCTGCCTGCCATCCCACTGGGACTGCACGCGGCTGCACTAGCCGGCTTCGGCATCGTCGAGCCCGAGCCATGCAGACACGATGCCAATGAAGCGGACGCCCTTCGGCGCCGTCTGTTCTCAGATAGAACGCCTTAAAATGAGCCTCACAGGCTTGACAGGGTCCAGACGTCTCCAGCTCGAACCAATTTCCAACGCTTCGGACGCGAAAGCACTCGAGTACCACCTCATCATGCACGTCCTGTCCCATTCCCCATTGCGCCCGTTGCGCCTCTGCTTTTCCGTCAATCACGGTGAATCGTGTGGATCTTGCTCACCAAGGATCCTCACCCAGTGCTTAGTCCTATTCTGGCAAGGTTTCATTCTTCCCTCGCGGGCGGGCTGCCAGCCTCGGTCTCTGGTCAGCCGTATCTCATCATCCCCGTGTTTCATCTTGACAAGGGTCCTCATTTCATCCCCGGATACCGAGACATCAGCCTTTTTCCCACGGCGCGGCACGCTTCTACGTCGAGCAATGACGTTGTCCATGTCCGATTGTTTCTGAATGAGACCAAGACCCGACGATGGGAGACGGAGGGCAAAGAAACAATCAAGATGGCGGTCAAGGTCTTCACCGACACAGCCTCTGCGTCTCCCTTGTCCGCCGAACGACCTGCCTCCGCCAGTGTCCCTTTCAGGCCACCACTGCCGCGCGCGCTGATTGGAAACAGGCACCGAAGGGTGAGACCAGCGCCGGGGTCAGGGACCCCGGGGCAAAGATTCTCTGTAAAGGCTGTCGAATGCGGGCCGGCCGTCGACATGCACCTATTTCAGCCTGAATCGGGACGGCAGACTTGTTTTGAGTTCCGCAGGACCCTGGATTCAGTTAGGGAATTACCTTGGTATACTGGGAGCCATCCCAGGAATCAGCCTCGGGCGTCACCCAGCGAGTGATCGTAAACCATCGAGCTTCCTCGAGCCGCCCGCCCGGGAGACTCAGCTGCGCGACACGTTCGCTGCACGCCGACAGGCGTGTTTCTGAGATCCAGCGCGGGACTGCTTGCTTGGCTCTCATTCGTGGCTGGCGTCCATGATACTCGTTGCCTCACCTGTAACACTGCTAGCATCGTAGTCTCATTTCGGCTCGTAGGGCGACGGTGGGAAATTACAAGCGGAAAAGGGTATGTAGCCATGCGTTGAGCCAAAACTCTTGTTCCTGTTGCCTAGCCCATCCAATGCCCAGTCGCCCAGGTTGACCTGGTCCTTTTGAGAAATCTCGACATCTCCTTTGCTCGTGACGTGAACCTCACACATGGATGACAGCTGCCCGGCCCTATATTGTCGATCACGCGAGCTGTCAACCTTCGGACCGAAACATGAGCAGCACCATCGCCCTGTACGTGGCAGGTGGGCACTGGGCGCCCGGGTATTTGTGCGCGCCCGCATGGAACTGGTTCCAAAAAGATAAACCTAAAAAACTACGCCAGGTCGAAATGGGGTTCTGTTTGGGTTCACCGATCACGACGGAGCCCTTGCGTTGGGCTTCCAGCCAACGAGATTCAAGAGGCGTGGTGATGACCTTGTGATCTGGGCCGGCAGGGCGCGCGATCACATTTTGTTCTATTGGACTGGTCGCGGCCGACGGCAGCTAGTGCCCGGGCGCATTGGGTTGGGGCCGTATAGTGCGCCACGGCATATATCACCTGTTATTACTGTTGACAAGTCTACGACCAGGCATGCGTTCAAAGAACAGGCTTTGGTGGGCAAGTTTCGCATGGGCGGGGGTTGGCGCATGCAGCTGGCTTCTGCCTGTCAGTGGTGATCTACCCAGGTGCCACGGGGACTTGCGAATAGCGCAACGCGCATTTCCAGTGCCGGAGAAACTCTACCACACCTGGAATGAAGAAAAAAACCTTCTTTGGCTTGCTCAAATCTCTAGATCCTGGTGATGATGTCGGCTTCTTGTTGTGAGGCGGTATTTGCACATGTCAGTGCTTTATTTGTCACCCAAGCCTCTCATAGGTGAGTTGACCTGGTTTCGTTTCTATTCCGTACCTAGGTACACGTTCGAAGCCATGCAAAGCACCCACGTACAGTGGTAAACGCTCAAGACCCGGCGTTTAAACAAGATACAGTGCCGATAACAGCGGTAAAAATACAACAGGTGATGGGCTACTCACATCTAATTCGATTCCCCTAATAAGTACCCAAGTAGGAATGTTTCAGTCAACTAGTGACACCATGATAGATAGGGATGCGATATTATACTTCAACAGGCTTTATTTACTTTGCTTTCCAGCCTGTCGGTCAGTGACGTTCATTGCTGGGTGGGTGCTTGCCGAGTTCATCCCATAGAAGATCTATTGCTCGTGGGATGACTCAGAGACTGACCTCAGAGACTCATTTACTACAGCGCATATTCAGGACTTAGGATGAGTAGAGAATTTTATAGATTTGCCGTAGAAGGGTATTCATAGAGGGACTACAACTTATACAAGTGATTGCTCATTCATGAAAGTATGGCCAGAGGGAACGAAGCAAGGGGCTATTTCTACCCCAGCGGCACCTGCGCAATTATTGAATAGCCCTGATCACTCAATTTGTGCTCGACGGCGGTTCCAGCAAAGCCCAGTCCGCCATCGTCCTTCCGGTGCACTGCTTGCCATCCGGGCTCCACACTCCTCCAGCATCGGCACAAGCACGCCACGAGATGGTAAGCTGCTCCAGACTCACTTCACGGTCCACAAGATACTTCCAGACAGTGATCACCCAGGGACCAGAGCTGCTTTTCGGGGTCGTCAGCAACCAGGAAAGCCAAGTGTCTGTATGACCAATGGAAGAGGCAGGTGAGGAATGTGTCCTTCACTTCCAGAAACCAGTCGTCTTCCTCTTCTTTCGTTGCGAAATTTCCGGTCGGCCAGTGTATACAGGTCGCAGTGGGCAGGAGGTGAACTGTTCTGATGCTGGGGCACACCGACAAGAGCTTTTGTGGCAGGCCTTGAGCTACGGTGATCTCTCGCTAGAGGCTTTTGGCAAGTCCACGCAGTTCGCATTGATCCAAGTCGCTAACAGCGCTCTAAGACTCCAGGCCCAAAGCGAGGCCTTGGGTGTGCACCTCGTCGATCTCTCCGTCTATATCGTTGGCAGGGCAGCTCCAGGGCTGACTCTCGACGTATCGAACGTGATATATGGCGCACGAACATTGTTGAGTCCCATTGGAAAGATGAGCTCTCTGACCTTGGCGAGATGTTTTCAGTTATGATTTGCCTCATAGCGATATTCAATGCTGTCCCAAAGGGTCACTATCAGGGCGTTGCTTGTAGTCACTGTTGTCACCTGATCCTCCTCAATAGTTCGTAGACGTATAGATCTTGAGTTTGAGCACGAGCTTCGCATTCTATCAGATCGTCCTATCCTTCAATCAAATACCCTAGGGTACCGAGCGAGCGTAACGAGGCAGGGTTCCCAGGTCATGTTGTAAATCTTGACTCGAGGCTCAGCAGGGAGTGTTTTGAAGTTGGTCTTCACTTTCCTGCCGCCTCGAGACGCATCGGCTGCCTGTTCCTCTGAGAGCCAACCAACGTCAGGCAAGATGCGATGACGGAATCGTAGACAAGTAGCCTCTTTGACTATCGAGCATAAGCTTGCCGAAGCAAGATGTGTCCCAACAGCTGTAGATAAGCTCCCAAGTAGGCTGATCAGGTCAAGATTCTCCAAAGCAATCCCTTCTTGCTCGTATAAACCCATGTAGGTCGACCTAGGCAGTAATGAAGCCTCTCCTTAACCTTTCTCTGGCATTGGAGTTTTAAGTGATCATAAGCAACAGGTAAGGCTCCATCCACATTACCCCTATTATCCTATACCAGTCAAGTTCAAAGTCAAGACAGACTCGCAATCTGTTTCACTAATTGAAATATTCATCTCAGACTTTCCGAGTTTCTCCAAGCTCTCACCTGGGCTGAGAGCCGCCATCTGGGACTTGCTTTGGGCGGCGCGGGATGTTGCAGTAGAAAGTCACACAAGTAATTAGGAGACAACCTTCATTGGCTTGCTTGCTTGAGCTTGGCTGAACTCCTAACTCCTCTCAGAGAGCAAACGCTCTAATTATAGAGCCACATGTACTGTTGCCTTACAGGCAACCAACACTTCCTTACATAAAGAAGATCAAGAGTGATTATACCAGAGTGCATCTCTTAACTCAAGTCCCGCTGCAACGCTTTACTGTAGTAGGCTGCTCCAGAGATTCGGTCAAGATATGATCCCGTCAGCGTCGTCGAAATAAAACATTTTGTTCCAACGCCGTCAACCCCAGGGCAGGGAATGAATCGCCATACACGCAAGCAACCGGGCAGTTGTTTCTCCGCCAGTCGCCACAGCATCGCAACAACAGCTGCCAAGCCGCCGGTGACTCTGTTTCTGAAGTAAGAGTTCCGCTTTGTGACACACCGTCGCTACACCCTGGCATTCGGTCTGCCGGACTGGAATTTTGGAGTGTATTTCAATTTCGCCCTTCACAACCTCATCTTGTCTCGACACGTGTAGCTGGCACATACCCTCGTGAGAGGTGATGTCAATCGTCTTCGTCGCGTCAGCGTGCCCGAGTTTGAGGTTGATACCTCGGGCGACCACAAGGCCGTGGTCGCGAGCACAGACTGAGTTTTTTTTTTTTTACGGTGAGGCGGAGAGGAAGCCTTGGTTGGCGGCTTGATGAGCGGCGCGGGACCCGAGGGGCAGGCTATGGCCCTTTTCGAATCTCCTAGTCCTGTCCTAGACGCCATCTGCCCCATGATCAAGCAGATCACCTATGAGTCGATCACCACCTGCCGCGGGATTCAACGTGGACTTCAGGAACTGTGCCAGGCGCTTGAGTCAGCCGGCCGTCCAAGACCAGTATACAAGCTCGATCGGCAAGATGAATCGTAGGAAACGGGACGGACGGAGATCCCAGACTGCGATACCATAGCAACCCGCCGAAGATGGAGCCAGCGTTTGTCACAACGCAAAGACCCAATTCAGCTTGATCAAACATTAGTGAGGCTATGGTGTTGTTCCGGGACTGTCCAACAGGTAGCAATGAAGCTGTGGTGTCGTTCTTGTGCGTCCAAGACTAAAAACCGTCGGGCTTTGCTGAGCAGATTTACAAATCAAGATGCGTGTGTCATGATAAAGTTGATGAGTCCGACAAGGTGGTGTGTGCTAGGATGCACTTGGACTGGTTGCTGGGCATCAGGGAGCCTATGCGGAAGACGCAAATGTCCAGACTATGAGGGTAGAAAACAGGAGGTACCCCACCGATCACTTAAAAAAAGGCAATTTCAAGCAATTGCTGTGGATGATTGGTGGAGAGCGGGGTGTCAAATTTTGAGAGACGAGGGTGAGACTGTTCTTCTCGGACTCCAAAGTATGAAAGGTAATGGGGTACAGACTCTTGGAGACAGGCTTTGCTCAGATATCTACATAGCCATGTGTTCTCCATTGTGCAATATGTTGGCAGCGCTCACCACCAAACACCCTCTTTGGAATCAGCGTACTTTGAACTGCTCAAGGTAGCGTAAACTCCCATGTAGTAGCCTCCCACAAATTGACAATGTGGAAGGATGAAACTCCTCTGAAATAGGCCTCGTATGCAATGAGTAATTATTGCAACAGTGTATGGTCATTATGACAAGCAAACAAGGCTCTCGTATATAGACTTGTAGGTCATGAAGTCAGGGATGAGTATTTGGTAGAGGGACATTTGAAAGCTCGAGGAGCGCTGAGCGATACAAAGCGGCAGCGAGTTCCAAAGAGTTAGGGGTTAGCAACACGGAAGCATAGCAGTAAACAGGGCTCACGGGCTTCGACAAGATTTTACGGTCTTATCATTTGGGGTATCGACTCTAATGTAATCTTTATCTTCCTCAGAGTTCATTTCCGGACAATCGGTTTCGGCTTCGCTCCATGCGGGGAGACCTTTCTCGACGCCCCGGGCAGGCTAGGATCCAGTTCTCGCCGACGTGTTCCGATTCATGAGGTTAGTGAAGAAATTCTGCAGGTTCTCGGTGTCAATAGGCTGCTGTGCCTGTGCGCTATCATCGACTGGACTCTCCGGCTCAGGTGACGAGCCATATGCTTGACGGTCCTAGGTAAGGCGGGTTAGCTATGGGAAGGCTTGCAATCAGCTCTTGTGGGATGCACGTACCTGCAGACGCTTCATCATATCGTCGGCATCAACCTGGATGCCACCGACGTTGAATTGCACCGGTCCGATATGGTCACTGACATTGACCTGTCGGCCATCTTCGTCAATCTTGGACGGTTTCTTTGCATTCTTGGCGTCATTGCTTTGGTTCCCATCCTCCGCCTTCTGCTTGTACGTCTCCAATCTTGGAATTTGCGAGGCAAGGAAGTCCTGTGTATCCATCGTCTCAACTTCCAGCTTCGTCGAATGTGTATCTCGTCCGGCCATTTGCAGAGCATCGAGAGTTGGGTTCCTGATCGATCCCTCAAACATCGTCACAGCCGAGCCAGGGGTGATTTCATAACCGTCAATGTCGTACTCGTCGCCGTTCGCTTCCCCGTTCTCAGTATCTCGTTTCCTGCCCGGGGGTGGGAACTTGGTCTCCAAGTCAATCGACCACCCCTCGCTCACAGCTTCGACGTCGAAACCTTCACGAAGAACTCTGATCTTGCCCCAGGAGTCCCAGTTCGGAGGCACAGCTACCTTGTCCCTGTCGATAACATTTGGCTTGAGAGGCTGCTTCTTTAGAAGTGAGTGTATCCCGAGACTTGAGTGAAGAAGCGTTGGTAGCTGGGATGGCACGGAGGGTGTAGTGTAGATGAGTGATGCGCCATCTTGTCGCCTTATTAGCAATGTCTAAGCCGTGCCGGTCAAAGAGGTGCATATACTTACGCCTGAGCAGTATCGTCCGCATGAACTGGAGGACGACGTCGAATTCCTCCTCCTTCCAGCTCTGCGTCTTTTCCAGGTATTCCATCTTCTCGGCCTGCTTGTGCGATTAGACCTCGCACGTGGCTGTGGCAAAGGATCAACTCACGTTTTGGCACACGACACAGAGGGGCAGGCCTAGGGGTTCCTCCCATTCGCCTGGACCGAGCGGTAATGACACATCGCCCTCGCTGGCTGCCGTTGCGGTTGTTCCGTCGAGGTTCAGAGAGCCGCCGCGGCCCCTCTCCTTCCACATGCTCATACCTTCCTCCATGGCTATCTTGCTCTCATCCGGGAGCGCAAGCAGAACGGTCCGCAGCAGCAGCATCCATTCCCTGAGCTGCCGTACCCACGACCATGGTTCCGACCAGTCTAGAAGGACGACCAGGAGCGTGTTTGGTATGGATTGTGGGGTGAGAAGCGGCTTGATGAGCGAAGCGAAGGAAGGCGAGGGGCTGGTCAAGAGATACGTGGAGATGCGGGCCAGTATGTCTATGACATGTCAGCGACTGGCCTACGGGCCCTTGGGCGTGGGAGGGAGGCGCCCGGTACCTTCATGGTCTGCATCGAGGAGGTCATAGTATGTATAGCCGAGGGCAAACTGGTTGGCCACGGGAGGTATCTTGTTCTGGCGGTCGTAATTCCGCCGCAGCTCGTTGTTGGAGAGGGACTCTATGAATTCGCGTTGCGACTCAACAGTTCCGCCTGGCAGTCAATCAAATGGTCAGCACGCGCCCTTGCACAAGGCGTGAGTCTCGCCGGCGTACCCATGACGAGAAGGTTCCTCTCAGGCAAACGCTTCCCGCTGGCGACAGAGTCGAGCATGGAGCTCCACATGTCCTTCTTGGGCTCGCCATTCTTGCCCTCGGAGCCGCCAGAGGCAGTCGTGTATGTCGAGAAACGGTTTGAATTCGACGCCATGGTGCTCCTGGTTGATCCGTCGCGAGAGCCTCAAGTACGCGCGCTGTGGCGGCTCATCGCCGGGCTTTGGCAGACGCGATGCGGTGTAGACGTGGCAAGCTCCCCAGCCCCAGGCGTCGGAGGGGTAGGGCAGGATGGGGCGAAGCTGGGACTACGGAGTGCTGAGTGCAAACTGGATGCGTCGGGACAGGCGTGTCGGAATCGCATTGGGAATGCACCGAGAGCTGCGTTGGAGATCTTGTGCTGGTGACGTTTTGGGGAGCCGTGCTCGAACTCTTGTCCCACCTGCAACAAGCGTCACCCAGAGCCCCAAGTTGTTTACTGAATCAGAAGCCTCCCGCCTGTCACCAGGGGCCCCATGCATGGCGGCCTGCAGGGGTTCACGGAACCTGAGAATGGCCCAGACATGCCGCAGCACAGGTTGCGGGCAGCTGTGGCACAGTTGGTCCCAGCTGCCAGGAGCTCGACAACTCCCAATCTCGAACAACCGAACACGAAACCATAGACTGAGACAGACCAGCCCGCTCGAGATGTGCAATCGAACCCCATGAGTGAAGAAGAACAAATCGTCACAAAAATTAAATCACTGAGAGGGCACCATCGCTAACAGAGCATGGCTGGCTGTCCTGTCGGCACACCCCCAAGATACTGTTAAAAGATCGTGTTACCTAGCAGCCTACTATGTAGATACTTACCCAGGTAGTGGGGTCTGGCCAGTTCCCATACTAGTACTCCGTACTTCCAGGTTCCTACCGAGGCACGCCTGGATGAGAGATAGATGCCTGCTGGAAGACTACCTAAGTATGTACGCAGTACGAGCGAGGACGGATGCACGTGTTGTTCCCCAGACGCATGCAGGCCCTTGAGCAACTCGATATCTCGGGGCCATGTCTTCTGCTTAGGGGGCGAGGTTTAATGTACAGATAGCTCAAGGGGGGGGTCCCTTGCCAACCAAATCCCGGCGCCACTTCTGGGCCTTTCAGCCTTACAGACGTCACCTAAAAATCGCCCAGCCTCGCTGCCACCCTTCACGACCACCGCATACTTGCTCAACCCAGGCCGGAGGAGGAATGCAATCCCGCCGCCAGCCACCATGAACAAGATACGGGCAATCCAGGAGCTCAACAAGAGGGAGATAGAGCAGGGGATGTAAGTCTAACCCTCGCAGACCCGGAACGTGAACCACCCTACTTCCGAGCACGCGCAAGCTAACTGCCTCAACCGGCCAACAGCTCCCCCAACGCTTCCTGGCATGTCGACTATCGCGACACGGCGTTTGTCTACTTCGGCGGGCTACCGTACGAGCTCAGCGAGGGTGACGTCATCACCATCTTCTCGCAGTACGGCGAGCCGACCTTCCTGAAGCTCGCCCGCGACAAGGAGACGGGCAAGTCGCGCGGCTTCGGCTGGCTCAAGTACGAGGACCAGCGCAGCACCGACCTCGCCGTCGACAACCTGGGCGGCGCGACCATCAACGGTCGCATGGTCAGCGTCGACCACGCGAGGTACAAACCCCGGGACGACGAGGACATGGACGAAGGCCGCATCGACTGGGAGACGCTCCAGAAGCGGGAGAGGCTCGAGAAGGGCGGCGGCGGCGACGATGAGGACACAGATATGGGTGAGGGCAGTGATGACGAGGAGGCTGCGAGGAGGAGCAGGCATCGGCCAATGCTGAAGGAGGAGCGGGAGCTCATGCTGCTTGAACAGGAACATGATGAGGACGACCCCATGAAAGAGTTCCTGGTCGAGGAGAAGAAGAAGGAGGTCGAGAATGCGCTTCGCAGGGTAAAAAAGGAGAACGACGGCGGCGACAGGCATTCAAGCCGTCATCACCGGTCTCACCGGTCGCACCGGTCGCACAGGTCTCGGAGGGACGACAGCGATGCTGATCGTGAACGGAGCAGCAGACGCAGGAGAACCGGCGAAGAGGGCGAGGGTCACAGAGAGCGGTCGAGGCGTGATGATACCCCTGTTTTAAAGGACGCGGACGAAAATGGCCATCGCCGCGAAAGGCGGCGCCGCGATTCACGTGAGCGCGATGGAAGGCGCGACAGAGATCGCGAGGGCCGCGAAAGGAAACGGGATCGCGATACAGACCGCCGGTCGCATGACCGTGATGACTCCGAGGACCGTGGAACCCGCAGGCATCGAACCTCCGATCGAGAACGAAGTCACCGGCACAGAGATAGGAGTAGATCACCTTGAAGGCGGCTGAAAGATGTCTTAACACTGAATCCTGGTATTAATTATTGGGAGCCGCAGGAACTGCGTCCCAATATCTTCAAAGTACGAAAGCTACCGAGCTGCTCTTGCTGCCAGTCCTGTTTTACCTGTGCAGAGCTACCATTAAGCTCGGGCTCATGTGATCGTAACCATCCAACTCCATAAAACCCGGTCGGGAAACACCCACCAGCAATTCCAAACCAACTTCGAGCGGGCCAGCTCATGCTCCCGTGGGCGGCCGCCTGTGCTCGAATCACCCTCGTCATTCCTTGCAAAGCCGTCATGTCTTGTACCGCCCTGGATCACCGAAGCGGTCGACAGATCTAGGCCTACATGTCTCTGTAGTAACGCTTCCAGCCCTCGCGGCGGACACGGCGGCGACCCTCGTCGTCCAGCTCCACCTTGAATTTCTCCCAGCGGGCATCGATACCGGCACCAACGACAATGATAGTGTCCTCATCGGTCCAGGCCAGGATTCCCTTCTGGGGCCGCGTGGTGCCAAGGCTGGCAACATCAGAAAACGCTGACAGGCCACCGGTGGGCTCGTCGCCAAGCTCAAAGGGGACGGACGCGAATGAATACTGATCAGAAAACGCTCGCGGCATGAAAGGGATCTTTCCGAGAAGACCCCACTTTCCTCTGCCCTCCTCCACGGCCGCAGCTGTCGCACTAGGACGGCTGGCCTGGAACGTCAGGCTGATAGGGCTCGAAGGCGACTGGAGGTCTTTCAGGTTGTCCGGGGAGGGGACGTCGAACACGTGGAGCGTGCCCTTGTCAGATGTACAGGCGAGAACATTGCCCAGCCTGCTGAATCCCAGCGAGAAAATGATGGCGCTGTCCATGCCGCGGCGAAGCTCGCAAATGCGAGCGCAGTTCCGCGTGTTCCAGATGCGGATCAGGGTTCCCTACGGCGGCACTCATTAAATTCCCCAAGTCATTGACCACGCCACCATCGACTGGAAATCGGAACTTACCTTTTCGCTGGCGGTGGCCAGCATGTCACCTTTCTCACTGAAGGCCATGGCTCGCAGCGGAGCAGAATGAGCCGGGATGATGCTGACATTGTCGGTGGCCAACTCGACAAGTCGGACATGTCCAGCAGTGGGGCCCGGGAACGCGATGTGCTTGGCGGACATACAGATCAAGCCATGTAGATTGTCGGCAGTCTCATAGACCGCGACCTTCTGCATGTCCTTGGGCTTGTTCCAGGGAGCATGAAACTCCACGCTGTTCTGCAGAACCACGATCACTTTCTCGCGGTTGATGCGAACGGCACGCACAGGAGTTTTGACACTGATGGAGGAGACAGGCTTCTTCTTGATGACCTCCCACAGGAAGACCTGGGTCGTATTGATAAGCTTGGATGAGAACACTCCGCGACGGCGTACAAACTCACCTTGTTGGCAGCGAACTTCGGCATGCGACCACCGCCGACCAAGGCAATAATGTTAGTCTGGCCAAGCATCTGCGCAAGTCCTATGCCACCAGCAAGGTCTAGCACAGCAGTTAGTCTCGAGAAATGGGAAATGCTCAGTATGCTGGACCCTGCCTACCTTGGCTGAGGGACAACTGGCCCGAGTCGGCATGCACCACTGCCAAGTGTCAGCGACTATGAGAGCCTGGAACTAGATTTCACGTCAAGGCTCACCGAGGAACCCATTCTCCAGCCCCACAGCAAAGTGCAGGCCCGAGTCGGAGAAGTTCGCCGACAAGACGCGGGTAGGATGGTCTGGCTCTATCTTGGGTCGAGTATCCATCTTGGCGGGATGGAGTTGCTTCCGTACTGGTTGTTCGACCGATTTGGTTTACGTGAGTGTCAGACTCGAGTTGGCCACAGAGGGTTGGCCGTTTGAGTATCCGAGTCAAGTGATTTGTAGGTTGGCAGAAAGTGAGATGTGCCTCCAGGAACCGAGAAAGAGAGGCTCAAAACGAAAGAGTGCTGCCTAGCCTTTAAATTCTATGGCAACCATGTTGTGTTGTCCGGTAAGTAATGTCGTTGATAAAGTGTTAAGAAAGCGGGACTAGCGAGGATAATGGTGCGAGGATGAAGGATCATGAGTGGCCGGTCTATAGCTGTGAGACTGAAGACCTGCGATGTGCAAGCTGACAGGGGACAATACAGAGAGTGTCTGTAGCAGATGGCGGTGCTCCCCAACCAACCAGAGAGCCTGGACTGACAGGTCAAAAAGTAGGTCAGGCAAGTTCTGTACGGGATGTCGAATGGGCCATTCCCGATACAATACTGCTGGAGATCAAGGACCTGGCTTTGATACCAGGGGATGTTGTTCGTGTAAGTCAGTGTCAGTATATAGCTAGGTATCTAGAGTCCTAGTAGGTCTGGGGTGGGAGGTCAGATGATCCACTTGCCGTGACGCTGCCAGCTGGCACCCTCCCCCAGAGGCCAGGTGAGTGAGGGAGCTTGGTACCCCGGTACATGTTCCGGGTACTGTGGTACTGCAGTACGGGCCAAAGCCTGGGCCACTTCAGCTTCGGAGCTAGTACACAGTGGGACTAGCGCCTCAACTGGGGGCAGGAGGATCCCCTGAATTGCAGCTCTGGCAGTCATCTCCCCTGAGAGAGAGACAGAGCTGTTCATCCAGTGGTGGTAATTTGTGAAATTGCGCTGGTTGCTCCACCCTTTGACAGTGGTGTTCCCGACCCTTGGCACCCTTCAAACACTCCCCCCTTTCCAACGAGCAGAGGTCTGGCTCATCACCACCAACTGCAAGTGCCTCTTTCACGCGACATTCCATCCATCCAATTCTCTTGCCTTTCGATAGAGCAGGAAGCAACACCGACCAGACCAATTACAGCTGCATTGTGCTCACGGCCTCCTGGAAACAGTCAATCATCATGTCTTCGCCTGCTGTACGTCTGCTGTTATCTCCTTCGTGTGCATCACGAGCCAGCCCACCGTTTCGTGTCGCCCGCCGTGTTTGGCACGGCCAACAGCTCATCCGTGTCGCGTCGAATCGGCTCTTGCTGTCGGGCTGCATTGCTGACTCGTGTCCGATTAATAGAAGATGATCCGCCGCAAGAA
The DNA here is from genome assembly GCA_036986855.1 of Diaporthe destruens. Classification (NCBI taxonomy): domain Eukaryota; kingdom Fungi; phylum Ascomycota; class Sordariomycetes; order Diaporthales; family Diaporthaceae; genus Diaporthe; species Diaporthe destruens. The sequence goes on along the minus strand of BTXE01000001.1, from coordinate 5,841,933 downwards.
GAACGTGAAGAAGGGAATCCAGTTCTGTTTGATGGTCTGCGGAGCATCAGGTACTGGTAAGTTCATGCTGCGCAACACTGCAGTCTCCTGCCAGCCTAGTCCACTGCCATTGAGGGAACCGTTTGCTAACGCCTCCCCCGCGCTTCTCAGGCAGGACCACCTTCGTCAACACCCTCTGCGGAAAGTCTGTGATCGGCCACAAGGATTCCGATGACCCCAACGGCGCTCATGTCGAGGACGGCGTTAAGATCAAGCCCATGACCGTCGGTACGGATCAAGAGGACCTCTATTCCTTGGATAACAAGTGATAACTAATTCTCCGTGTAGAGCTTGAGCTTGATGAGGAGGGAACGCGGATTTCCCTCACCATCGTCGATACCCCTGGTTTTGGTGACCAAGTCGACAACGAGGCCAGGTACAAACCCCGAGCTTGTTGTCTTGGCATCCAGTACTAACAGTGCCGACTCACAGTTTTTCTGAAATTGTTGGCTACCTTGAGAGACAATACGACGACATTCTAGCCGAGGAGTCGCGTATCAAGCGTAACCCTCGCTTCAGAGACAACCGAGTGCACGCCCTGCTCTACTTCATCACTCCTACCGGCCATGGGTATGTGCCGTCCCGCATGCGAAACGCCCAAGTGGACGTCCATTGACAGTGTGTCTAGTCTCCGCGAGCTGGATATCGAGCTGATGAAGCGCCTGGCGCCTCGCGTCAACGTCATTCCCGTCATCGGTCGCGCCGACTCCCTTACCCCCGGCGAGCTAGCCGAGTCGAAGAAGCTGGTCATGGAGGACATCGAGCACTACCGCATCCCGGTCTACAACTTCCCATACGATATCGAAGAGGACGACGAGGACACGGTTGAGGAGAACGCCGAGCTTCGAGGTCTTATGCCGTTCGCTATTGTCGGATCCGAGGATGTTGTTGATATCGGTGGCCGCACAGTTCGGGCCCGCCAATACCCATGGGGCGTGGTTGAGGTTGACAACCCTCGCCACTCGGACTTCCTCGCCATTCGATCCGCCCTGCTGCACAGCCATCTTGCCGACCTGAAGGAAATCACCCACGACTTCCTTTACGAGAACTACCGTACCGAGAAGCTGTCCAAGAGTGTGGAGGGTGGCGCCGGAGTGTTGGTATCCCCGCGTTTCCTGCTTACTAGATTCCAGTTGCTAATTATGCCACAGCGATTCTTCGATGAACCCCGAGGACCTGGCGTCCCAGTCCGTCCGTCTCAAGGAGGAGCAGCTCCGCCGCGAGGAGGAGAAGCTTCGCGAGATCGAGATCAAGGTCCAGCGCGAGATCAACGAGAAGCGCCAGGAACTCCTCGCCCGGGAGTCGCAGCTCCGCGAGATCGAGGCCCGCATGCAGCGAGAGCAGGCCGGTTCTTCAGGAACACCCGTTCCCGATGCCAATGGCGATGCCGAGGCTTGATTCGATTATTCTGGGCCCGGTGGCTGAGCTCACTAGGAATCGCTGCGGCTAGACGCGGCCTCGCTACTTCGGCGCGCATTTCCTTTGATTGATCGGCGGTCTTTCGCGAGCGAATATGAAGTTGATGACAAAGACCGACCTATGTTGATAAGGCCAGATCGGAGTCATGGGGTGGCGGCTCACTTGGGTCTGGCTGCGGATCTCGAAACAGATGGTGCTCGTCTTCCCCATAATGATATCCCCGCACCATCTGCTTTGGTGTCTCCAGAAACGCTTTTGAAGTTGAAAAAAGCAAGGACGAGAGGTTGGCAGAGAGGACTTGCCGCAATTTTCTTTTTCCATACGTCTTCTTTCTTTGCTGTGCCGGCTCGTCACTTGGAGAGCCGGCCAATTTTCAAGGACGTTTGGCATTTTTCCCAACACGACTTATTTCTAGTAGAGGACTTCTAATGCAGATAACCTAAATTCATGTTCTTCCACGGACTATGGTGACGTGCCCCGGAGGCTTCGGTATTGCTGATTGCGAGGCTTCGACACTGAAACAACTGTGGGGATTGACGGCTTTCAAGTACGGACAGGTCGTGAGGGACGAGTCCCCGTTTGGCTACCAGGCTGCCTGCCTGCCTTGAGTAGAAGTACTCGGAAGAGAGCCGCCGAGAAACACAATGCAGCGAGTGAACTGTGCACAATGTCACCAGCTGCGAACATACTAGCTTGGTCAGCTGGCCGAACAGGTAGTCTCTCGCCAGTAGAAGTCGCAGTACTCGTAGCGCGATTCGGATACAGAACATGACCGGTTGACATCTAGAAGACATCTGCACATGTCACGTGAGTCTTGCATATGATCATTGTCGTTGGATCGAAAATTAAATTGATTGGAATGGAAATGTAGAAAGGTCAAACTTGAAAGCAGTTGCAATCCCAACACCAATGAGACCTTCCTTCATTGTCCGCCAATCTGATACCCATTAATAAAAGAGACCCAATTTCTGAGGGTGAAAGTTGTGGACGGCGTGCCAGACTTGTGCGCTGTTGAGGGTATCACAGCACTTGGTCGCGCGACCCAAAATCAGTAACATAGAGAAGAAACGCTGCAAATTCCAGTCAGGCCGAATGGTTTCTGTGGTATACCAAAAATGCCTACAAGGTTTTGCCCGTTCTTCGCAAAGCGAAAGGCCATTCCGTGCGTGGCCACCCTAATTATTCTGCTGGCTGTTTAGGATGCGCAGAATAGCCAAGAACAAGTTGATGATGTCCAGGTACAAGCTGATAGCCGCGGCGATCTCCTCCTCAACATGGTGGTGGCGCATGACCAGCTGGGTGTCGACGAGGATGTAGCCGCTGAAGATCAGGGCGGCGAGCCCGCCGTATATGAGTTCTCCTGTCGAACTGTAGGGGAAGAAGGCGGCCATGAAGCCGAAGAGGATCAGCCCCCACAGCCCTCCAAAGAGGTAGGGCATCCACGAGGTGAAGTCGTACTTGGTCTGGCAGGCAAAGGCAGTAAGGAAGACGAAGATGCCCGCGGTCAGGAGCACTGCGTTGAGGACGATGGAGGTCTTGTAGAAGGAGACGACGACGGAGATGGTATAGGCCTCGAGAAGGGTGAAGCCGGACAGGAAGAGCAGGTTGGTCGGGTACGAGTGACGCTTCCAGTAGGTCAGGAGCATCATCCCGATGGCGCCGAACATCTGTGAGCACGGGCAGTGGTTAGCAGATCGTCTTCACGTCTACATGGCTGGACGAAAAGACAGCGAGGCGGTCGACGTACCGAGATGAAGACCAGCGCGGGGTGGTCTTGGATCCATTCCTTGTATGCTGGCGACACGAAGCTGATGGTGCTCACGGCGCCGGTGACCAGCAGCTGCACGGTCAGAATGGTGTAGACCTTGCGGACGAACTGGTTGCGAATGTCGATGGTCGCCTCAGCGACAGAGCCGCCGAACTTGAAGTCATCGGGGAGGTCTTCAGAAGATCGAGCCTCGCCGGCAAAGAGTCGGGCCTCGTCGTCGGCGGCCTGATAGGAGGGTGGCGCCTGGCTATATGCAGGGCCCGCCGGGACGTCGTCAGGGTCCTGTTGTGGGGCGGGGGTGTACTTCGAGTTGGACATGGTGGTTCCGCTGTCGTGCTGGTGATGAAGAGTCATACAAGGCTATATGGACGTTTTGAGAGGTCTGGTTGGGAACGTATTTGTTGGCGGCTTGCGGAGGAGACGGTTGAAGCGGAGGATGGGTCGGGAGAATAGTTAAGATCTAGGAGCAGGTTGTCAGGTGAATCGCGGAAAGAAGGTTGTAGAAAGTGAAGGGCGATGAGCAGCTGATGATGCGGCTCCCGTCGACTAGGCTGGCTGCTTAGGTGCCCCCGGTGCCACTAATTTAATCAGGTGGGGAAACGGATCGAATGCCAGCAATTTAGTACCCAGGCTTGCCAGGTACGTACACAATCCCGCCACGCCCAGATGACTAAGCAAGCATGATCACCTCTTACGGTCTCTTGAGCTCACATCTCCATGATAACAAGGTAATTTTCCGCTCAAAACATTCAGAGTTGTTGAGTCTCTCCGCTCTGTCACTTGCTGCTGGGAGAGCTCAGCCTGTGCCATCCTCATGCTGTCCTACATGTCTACCATCAAGTAGATCAGCAATAACAAGTATACTGTTAACATTTCGAGCAATACCACTCCCCTGATCTGATCCAATGTTCTGACGACCATCAGCAAGGGGATATGTCTTGACATTATCCACTACGGAATTCATTTTTATAGTTCAGGCATCAATTGCACGGGTCTGCTAGAAATATTGGAAGGAACGTAACCACCTGCGGATCTATTAGGTTAAATCATTACCGGTATTTTGCGGTTATAATAGCTGTCAGCATTAGGGCTTCGTTCCTCCGCTTCCTAATCTCGGAGAACTCACTTCCAAGATTCTTAGCTAGCTTATTAATATAGACGAGCAGGAAATATCTACTAATAATTTAAAAAAAATATATTCGTATACCTTTTACTACTTATTAAAAACTAACTTAAAAATATTTTTATTTATATAAATAAAATTAATTATTTTATTTATTATTTTTAATTAAATTTATAAAAAAATTAAAATATAATAAAATAAATATTTAAAAATATTTTTTAAATCAAATTTAAAATTAAAAAAATATTAATAAAATAAATTATTTATATATATTAATTAAAAATATAAAAAAATAAAATTTAAAATTATAAATAATATTTAATATTATAAAATTTAATTTAATATAATTTAAATATATTTAAAAATTATATTTATTTATATTTAATAAATATTATAAATTATAAAAAAATTATAATATAATAATATAAGCTTATATATTACTAAGAATAATTAATTAGATGAACTAGTTATTATAGTTTTTTAATCGAGGTATTTATTACGATTAGTAGTTAGTAGGTTTGTCTTAATAATTAATTTTAAGGTTATAGGTTTAAGTTTTTATAGTTTAAAAATCTTAGACGGTTCTAAGGAGATTAATTTAAAGGATACCCTTTTTCTTTAAAGGGTACCTTAAGGTAAGTCGTGTATTTATAAAGAATTAAATAGTTATAATATTATAAAAAGCTATTTATTTTTAATAATTTTATTAAACTAGGAATGAATTATATATACCGTATTAAGCTTCCGTATTATTTGAAATTTTTGAATTATTTATTTATAGAATTATAACAAATATAAAAATATAAAATATAAAATATAAATATAAATATAAATATAAAAATATATAAAATATAAAATACAAAATATAAAATATATAAAATATAAAAATATAAATATAAATATAAATATATATATATATATAAATATAAAATATAAATATAAATATTATATTTTATATTTTATATTTATATTTTATATATATATATAAAATATAAAATATAAAATATAAAATATAAAATTTTATATTTAATATTTATTTTATATACTACTTATATATTTTTAATAATTAATATTAAAATTATAAATATATATAATAAAATAATATAAAATATAATTTAAATATTTATTATTAAAGTTTTATTTTTTAATTTAATATAAATTATATAATTTATAAAAATATTTAAGAATTTAAAATTTATATAATATAAATATATATTTATATATATATATTAATTTTTTTTAAAAAAAAAATTTAAAAATTAAAAGAAACAATTTTATTAAAAATTAAATTTAATTTTTTTTATATTATTAATATAAAAGTTTTATTTTTTTAATTTTTAAATTCTTAAAAAACATTATTTAAAAAGTATATATAAATATTTTAATAATAAATAAAATATTTAAAAAATTAATAAAAATATTTAATTAATTTAATATATATAATATATATATATATTTATATATTATTTATATTTAAAAAGATATAAAGTTATAATTTTAAATATATATTCTTATATATTTTATTTATTATACTATTAAATTATTTTTTAATAATAATTATATTATTTAAAGTTATTTAACTATTAAATATTAATTTTCTTTAGTATATATTTTAATATTTATAATTATAAATATATATTTAATTAAATATATTAAAATTATTATTAAAATTAAATAATAACTTTTTTTTATATATTTATATTTTATAAATATTTTATTTAAATTCTTTAAAAAATAAAAAAAATAATATTAATAAATTAATAAATTTAATTTTTTTTTATTCTTTTAAATAGTAAGCTAGTGCGTTTTTAAAACTTTATTTATATATATTTATATTAATATAATATATTAATTAATTTTTTATATAAAGATTTTAATAATAATTTTTAATAATAACTTTTATAATTAAAAATATAATTAATATATAATTTTTTTAATATTATTTAATATATTTATATATATTTTTATTTTTTTTATAATAATTATATATATATATAATATTTTAAAAAATCTTTTAAAATATATATTTTTTAATAAAATTATATAATATTTTATTTATTTTTAATTTATATTTTTTATTTAATTACCGAGTTTTATTATTATTAATTTAAAAGTTATTTATATAAATTATTATTTTAAAAATAACTTTATTTTACCTTAAAAATATATTATTATAATTAAGAATTTTAGCCCGATTTAATAGTTATATCCAAAAATAATAATCTTTAACTATATTTTTATAAAAACGTTATATATCCATTTTTTTCCTTTATTTTCTTTATTTTTAAATCTTTTCTTTTTATTTAAGTAAAATTTTAACTTTCTAGGCGTTATATCTCCAATATAGAATTATCGGCAGATGAATATAATAATTAGAATTATAATAAATAAGTATAATAAAAAGAAAAAATAAATAATAAGGTATTTTTTTCTATTTTTCTCCTAATTTCTTTTTTTCTTTAACACACTCTATTTACTAAGGCTAACAAATATTATTTTTATATAATGGATACCTATTAACCCCTTAATAATTTCTTATTTTATTTAAATTAGGTATATTAAGTTATTAATAATACTTTTAAAGTAATATTTCTAAATTATTAAAATATTAGTTAATAGGAAGATATTATAAATAATATTATTAACCCTTAAATATATACTATTTGATAGCCCTTTTTTTTTCTTTATTTAATAATATTTTTTTTAAATCCTAAAGTATAATAAATTAGAAGATATTTTTTCTATAAGTTTATTTTTTAATATTTATTATTTTATAATATCTTTATTAAAGAATTATATAAAGTCTTTAGAATTTAAACTTTAAATTAAGAATTTAATGGGTGTAATATTTATATTTAATAATTATCTTATTAAGTGTAATTAGGAGCTAATTTATAAAAAGATTTTATAGGAGACGTTTTTAAAGCTCTCGGTTATAAGTATTTTTTATACCCTTTATTTTATTTTTAAAAATATTAAAAAATATTAGCGTATTCCGAAAAAAAGGGGGTAAAAAAAGAGTAAAAAAATTAATGTATTTAAGGGGGTATTTATTATAAAATATAGTAAAACGTTTAATATAGTTTAAAATTAAAGTTTTTATAAATGCTAGTAGGAAAAAAAGTATTATAATACGGATTAGTACGTTATTAGAGTTAGGGTCTCCTTTTTTATAGTTTTAAAATAAATATATAAGTTTATATATTTTTTTATATTTTATTTTTTATTTTTTTATAATTTAATTTATATTTAAAAATTAAATTTTTAAATATTTATTTTTTTATTAAATATTAAATATTTTAAATAATATAAAATTAATAAATATATAAATATAATATATTAATTATATAATTACTAATTAATAATTAATAATTAATAATTAATAATTAATAATTAATAATTAATAATTAATAATTAATAATTAATAATTAATAATTAATAATTAATAATTAATAATTAATAATTAATAATTAATAATTAATAATTAATAATTAATAACTAATAACTAATAATTAATAACTAATAACTAATAATTAATAACTATATAATTAAAAAAAAAGCTTAATTACATATATATTTTTATTAATATAAATAATAAATAGTTATAAATAATCTTTTTAATCCGATATAAACTCTTTAATATTTAATTAAAAGTTAATATTATTATATATAGTATATATTACTCTATTATATAAAATTTCCTTAATATTTATAAGTATAAATCTATTAATAAGTTTTGTAATAATAAAATTATTAGGTATTATAATAAAATTATCCGTTTTTTTATTATTTTTATTATTATTTATAATAGAATATTAATTATTAATAAGGGTTTTAAAGTTAATAATAAGTTAATTATATTAAATAATCATTATTATATAATAAAATATTTATAAAAGTTAAAGTAATATATATATATATATATATATATATATATATATATGTGTATATATGTAAAAAGTTATATAATAAATTACAAATAATAATAATAAATAAAAAATAAAATAAAAATTAAAAAGGAAAACTATTACTTTATATAAATAAAAAATATAATAATTATAATAGTTAAAATTATTTAATTACTATATAATTATATATAAATTTATAATAATTAAATAATTTTATATATAATTATTAAATTTAAACTTTTAATTAATAAACTTTTATATTTAAAATTATTAATTTATTATATTTAAAACTATTAAATTATTATATAATAATATTTAAAACTTTTATATAAATAAACTTTAATATATTTAATAATTATATATAAGAAATCTTTTAATTTAAAACTATTAAAATATTATATAATTTATATTTAAAACTATTAAATTATTATATTAAAAACTATTAAATTATTAAATTTAATAATTATTTATATTTAAAATTACTATAATATTATATTTAAAACTATTAAATTAATAAATTTAATAACTTTTTATATTTAAAACTATTAAATTATTATATTTAAAACTATTAAATTATTTAATTTAATAATTATTTATATTTAAAATTATTATAATATTATATTTAAAATTATTAAATTAATAAATTTAATAACTTTTTATATTTAAAATTATTAAATTATTATATTTAAAATTATTAAATTATTAAATTTAATAATTATTTATATTTAAAATTATTATAATATTATATTTAAAACTATTAAATTATTAAATATAATAGTTTTATATATATATAATTATTATAATATTATATTTAAAATTATTAAATTATTATATTTAATAGTTTTTTATATTTAAAATTATTAAATTAGTATATTTAAAACTATTAAATTATTATATTTAAAATTATTAAGTTATTAAATTTAATATATTACTTTTTAATATATAAGTAACCTATATTTTTTAAACTTATTTTATAATTTATTTATATTTTTATTTATTAATATATTATTATATTATAAATTTATTTATAAATTTTATATTATTATTTAATTTTATATATATATATTATTTTATTTTATATAATGTTTAACCCTAGGCCTTCCGTTTATAACTTTAAAATTCGATATGTATAGGAATTAAATTTAAACGATAAAAATTACACTAATAATAATAAAAGTACTACTAGTAGTAATATAACGCCTAATACACTATTTAAAAAACTAAATAAAAAAAACGAAAAATATAAAAATAAAAAAGGAAATTAACTTAATTTTAATTTTAAACCTCCACGGTCTTATTTATTTAAAAATAAGTTATTTATATATAAACTATTAAATATTAATTATTTAACCCCTCGAAAAATAGCATTTATATATATTATATTTAATTATAGTTATATATGCTATTTTAAAGCTACTAGGCTTTAAATTAATTCTAATAAACCTATATATTATAAAAATCATCACCCTTAAATAGCATATAATAAAAAAATAAAAAAAACTCTTATATATCGTTAATTAATTTAATATATAACTATTAATTTAATATTATTATTAATTAATAATAAGTGAAAATTACGATTTTAATATAACTTATATATCGGATTTAATATTTTAAAAAAGTAGTTAACTATTTATTATAGAGTCTTTTAATAGAAATAAAAGAAAACGAATATTTTCCTTAACTTATACTAATATTAATAATAAAATATACTTAAAGAAAATTATTAAGTTCTTATTAAATAATAATTTATCTTTTAATATTCTATCTTTACTATTATTTAATAATTTAACTTTTTATTTAAATAAGTAAGTATTTAAAATTATATTAATTTTTAAATATAATAATATTAATATATTATTTAATAGTAAGGCCTTTAAATTATATTATTAAAAACTACGAATATACTTATAAATTATATATAATAATACTATTTAAAAAATTAAAAATATAATTTAAAAACAAATTAAAAATAATAAATAAATTTCTATATAATTTAATATATAGTTTTTTATCGATTTAAATAACTATTTAAAAGTTATTATAAATTATATTAATAAAAATTTAAAGTTTAATTATTAATTAATAGGTAAATTAATTTAAATTATATATATTTATATTTTATTATATTATATTAATATTAATAATATAATAAAATTTAAATTTTTAAATGAGGCTTATAGTAGGGTATATATATACGAAATATTTAAAAATAATATTTTAATTCTTTTAAATATACTATTTAATTCTATTAATAAGTATATTTTATTATTTTATTAATTAAATATAATTTATTTATATTTTAATATTTATTTAATATATATATATTAATTATATAATAATATTATACGAGATAATAAATTTAATAATAATATTTTTCTTAAAAAATTTAAAGTAGAATATTATTTTAAAAATATTATAAACTTTAATAATAATATATAATATATAACATATACTTTAAATTTAACTATTAAAACTATAATTAATTCTTTTAATAAAAATATTATTAATAATAAAAAGTTATAAGAAATCGAATTATTTATTATTTTTATATAAAATTTAAATAAATAGGAAAAAATTTTTAAAAGTAAAAAAAATAAAATCTTTAATAAATTATTAAATATTTATTATTAATTAATATTATTTATTATTAAATTATATATTAATTTTATATAGGTTTACCTAATAAAATATAATAAATAATAATAATAATTAAATAAAATAAATAAATTAAAAAACAATAATTAAAAATATTAGAAGAATATAAATTAAAAAAAGATTTTCCTATTAATAAAAATTAAACTTTAATTTTATTAAATATAAAATAAAGTTTTATTTAATATTAATTTTAATATATACTAATAATTTATATTTTATTAAATATTAATACTTATTAAAATTCGTTATATAAAATAATAAATATAATATTAAACTTTAAAAATCCTATTAATTAACTACTTAAAAACTTTAATTATAGTATTTTATAAAAATTAAATATATATAAAAAAAAGTGGAATTAAATAAAAGACTTAAAAAATATATTATTAGCATTTTATAAATCTACTATTCTTTTTTAAAAAAGAAAATATACTACTTTAAGTTTAATATTACTTTTTATTAAATAAATATATAAAGTTTTATTAGATTTAAAAGAGTTATATAAAGATAAAAGAAATAGGGGATTTAAGAGTAGTATAAGTATTTTTAATTATAATTAATACTAATAATTTATATTAATATATCTTTCTTTAAATCTTTTTATATTCTTATTTACTTTATTTCGAAAAGGTTATTAATATAAAATTAAATAAATTAAATAATTATTTTTTAAATAATTTTATTTAAAATAATATATTAATTTAATAATTTAATATATATATATTTATTATACTATTAAACTCTTAAAATAATTAAATATATATATAAAAAATATTAAATATAAATTAAAATTCTATATTTTATATATAAGAATTAATAGTAAAAAAATTAGAAAAATAAATATATATTTTATTAAATTAATTTTAAAATTTTTATATAGTAAATTAATTAATATATTTAGAATTTATGATAATAATAAAGAAAATAAAAAAAAGGAAAAAAAGTTAAAATATTATTTAATTTACTTAATACGGCTATAACCCTTAAAACGAATATATTTATAAATTTAAATTAACTTATTATTTTATTAAAAAAAATAAAAATAAAAAATTAAAAAAAAAGTCTATATTAAATTTAATTTTTATATTAAATATTATAAAAAATATAAATATAAATTATAATTTAAAAAGAAAAATAATTAAGTATTTTAAAAAAGTTTAAAAACTATATAATATAAATTATTTTTTTATAATTATTAATATTATATTATATATAATACTAATTTATTTTATTATTAACTTAATATTTTAAAATAATAGGAAATTAATAAAATTTTCTACCCGAATTTATTAATACTAGTGTTTAAATATTTAAATATTTTAGTAATATTAGTAATAATAAAAGGAAATTTTAATATTAATATAAATATTATAATTAATAAATATATAAATTTATAAAATAATATTAAAAAAGAATTAAGTATAATAAAATATATTAAAAAGGATAAAAAGCTATTAAAAATTAAAAAATATTTAAAATTAAAAGTTAAATTAAAGGAAAATATATTAGAAATAGAATTAAAAGAGGGGGAAAATAATAATTAATAGTATAATATTATTATAATTAATTAATATAATTAATAATAATAATAATAATAAATATAATAATAAAATAATTTAAATAAATATTTAAAATTAAATAATTTAATATTATAATAATTTTATATAATAAAAAATAATAAAAAACGGTTAAAAAAATTAAAGTTAAGGCTATAAAAGCTTTTTAATTTTAAAATAAATAATTTATTATATTTCTTATTTTTATTATATAGTAACCTAAATTTAATATATATTAACTTTAAGCTCTAATAGCTTAGTGATTAGTACCTTAAATTTAAATTCTAGTTAATTCCTTTATAACTTATTTATTCTAATTATTATTAGTAATAATAAATATTATACTTATTATTACTAAAACTTAAGGAAACCTAAGTTTAAATTCTAGTTAAAGTATATTTTTTTTAATTATAATATTTTATTATTTTAAATTTAATTATTAATTTTATTATTATAGAATTTATATTTAAATATTAATAAAAATATAAATTATTATATATATATATTTTATTTTTATATATATTTAATAAATTATTTAATTATTTATTTTAATATTTAATTATTTATTTAATTATTTATTTAATTATTTATTTAATTATTTATTTAATTATTTAATTATTTATTTATTTATTTATTTATATATTTAATATATTATATTTTATTTTTAATATTTTATATTTATATATATATAAAATATAAAATATAAAATATTATTATAATTTTATATATAATATAAAAAATAATAAGTAATTAAAACTTTATTATTTTAAAAATAATTTTTATATATATATTTTTTATATATATATATAAAATATAAAATATAAAATATAAAATATAAAAAATATAAAATATAAAATATATAAAATATAAAAATATAAATATAAATATAAATATATAAAAAATACAAAATATAAATATAAATACAAATATAGTATTTTATATATATACAAATATAAAATATAAAATATAAAATACAGTTATAACTCTATTTATTTATTATATATTAATTTAATAATAAGTAATTTAAACTACTTTTAATTAATTATAATTTAATATTCCGTCGTTTCGGAATTACTTCTTTATTTAAACGGTCCTAATAGGTTTTAATAAGTTTTAAATAAAGAATATAATAGTACGGGTTTATATATTACTAGGAATAATTAATTAAATAAATTAGTTATTATAGTTTTTTAATTAAAACGTTTATTATAATTAATAGTTAATAGGTTTATTTTATATAAATAAAATAAATTAAAAATATAAAATTAATTTATAAATTAATTTATTTATTTTAATTTTTTTATTAAAATAAAAATAATAATTAATATTTAAAAATATATAATATAATATATTTTTTAAAAATAAATTTAAATAAATTTATTATATTTTTTATTTTTTATAATAATTTTATAATTTATTTTTATAATTTATTTATTATTAAAAAAAAATTTAAAATTAATAATTATAATATTAAATTATATTTATTTAAATTAATATTAATAAATATTATATAAAAATATTAGATTATTATATAATTTAATTATTTTATATATAAATATAAATTTATTAAAATAAATAATTATAAAAATAATTATTATTTTTATTATAAATTTAATTTTATTTAAATAAATATTTATTTAATAAATTAAAATTATTTAAAAATAATTAAAAATAATTAAAATTAATTAAAAATAATTAAAAATAATTAAAATTAAAATATAATTATTAATAAAATAATTATATTTTATTATTATTTTAAATTTTTAATTTTAATAATTTTATAATTAAAAAAATAATTATAAATAATTAAATTTATAAATATATAATAATAAACTTTTATTTTAAAATAAATTTATTAATATTAAAATTAATTAATATATTTTTAAAAATATTAAAGAATTACGAGTTTAATTTAAAATAAAATAAAATTTAAAAAGTATATTTAAATTTAAATTATTTTAAAAAAGATTAAAATAATTTAAATAAAAGTTTAAATTAAATTAAAAAATAAATTATTAAAATTATAAATTAATTATTAATAAAATTAATTAATAAATTTATATATTTTATATATTTTATTAATTTAAATAACTTTTATAACGTTTTTAATAAAAATTTATAACTCCGTTACTTTTTTTAAAAATAATAATAATAATTATAATTTTAAATTAATAATTTTTTATAAATAATTTAAATATTTATATTTAATATTTAAATTTTATTATAATAATTTTTATAATTTTTTTTTATAAAATAATATTAATTTAATTTTAATTAATATATTAAAAATAATTATTTTTTAATAATATATAAATATTATATTATTATTATTATTAATTATTTTTTAATAATTATAATAATAAAATAATAAAATAATATTTTTATATTATTAAATTAATTAATTAATTAATATTATATAAAGTAATTATTATATTATAATTTTATTATATTTTTAAAAAAAATTATAAAATTTTAAAATATTTTAAAATTTAAAATATAATTTATATAATTATATATTTTATTTTATTTTATTAATATTAAAATATAATTTATAATATAATATATTTTATTAAATAAATATAATAATTTTTAAATTTTTAATTAAAAAATAAATACATTTTTAAAAAATATTTTTTATATAATTAATTAATTTATATTATATAATAAATTAAAATAATAATTTTATTTCATTTTTAAATATTTAAAACTTTATAAAACTTTTTAAAAAAAGTAATAATAATATAATATTTATATACTATTAAAGTAACTAATTAATAAATTAATTATCATAGTTTTTTAAACGGATAGTAGAGTATATAGCTATTAGTCGCACCTATTATTGTAGGTAGATAGTTTAAATATTCTTCTATCTCACATTGTGATAGACTTTTTCATTGCTTCTAGTCGGGGAGTTATCAAATCGCAGTCTGTGATCGGGTCTAAGAATTAAAAAAAAAAAAGAAAGAAAGAAAGAAACCCCCCCCTAAGAAAATCCATGAGCTATAGTGTCACTTGATTGCGATGCATAAAAATATGCTTCTTGATATAGAAAGCACATATGGGGTCTGGGTAATGAAGACCATATCTAGAAAAGTAGTGGCTCCTATGAATGATGGGCAAGTTGGCCAGGAGCTAATCGTAAAAATACCTAACTCTACTTATATCTGTTTAGAAATAAATACCGCTGTGCAGGCTATCTATAAAATGTGCAAAGCACTTTGGGAGCATTGAGATAGTTCATAGAGAGAGAAAGATCCAGGTGGTCACCTGAGCGGACATTTCACGGGTGTGCTACTTACTAAGGTCTGTGACCTCCCGAGTATACAAGAACTGCTCCCACAAGCCTGAGATAGGTGTAAGTGAAAGTTGAGGTATATTCTCTAGGCTATCTTGCAAACCGAATACTTTATCATAATAGACTCGCAATTGCTGCTCTACTTGTGAGAGTCTTGGGAGCGTTGACAATAGAATCACTCCACACTATACATGCCTTCATGCGAGTAAAGAGCTGTCAGTTGTACCAGACCACATTCGGGCTGGCCTGGCCTGCAAGATGAGGTAGCAGGCATTGGGGGAAACCCTAAGCTCGTCACACAAATGTGCCTGTCTGGAGGGAGGGATGTCCCATGGAAGGGGCAGCAAGACTGGGCATGAGACTTTGAGCACCTCAGAGATGGGCTGAGCGGAACCCGGAAACGTTTCAAGCAGACACCAATTGGGGTAGATGCTCGATGCGATGGATGGGTGGGAGGTGTGGCTGGTGTGCTGGGAAGAGCTGCAAAGGCAGTGAAGTAGGGGGGGGGGTTGAGGAGAATTTTGGTAGGGGTTGCAGTGTCCAGGGAAACGAACCTTCTGAAAAGGGAAAACGAGATCTGCAGCCAAGAGGGCGGTGATGTTGCAGCAGCTGCAGTGGTAATTGGGCACGTTGTCGCATTTTGAAGAGCTCGTTTGAGGGAGAAGATACTCAGAGGAGATACTGACAGACACAGAGCCCAGCAGCTGAGACAGTCGGATAAAATAGCCCTCACGGACCTGCACGTGTGCCATTCATTGTGCTCTGGACTTGAGGTAGTCAGTATACTTGGTGCCTAGGTACCCAGCTACTCTGCTGTCCGTACCGTGATTACAGCGTGTGTGACTTGACCAGCCTCCTTTTCCGCCCTCTTCTCCGCGCTTGTAAGAATTCTGCCGATGGGGTCGTCCCTGGAGTGGGGCAATGCATTTGATAGGGAACCATCAAATTCTCAACATTTATGATTGCCCATCAGCGAATGGGTTGGGCACGGATTACTACCAGAGCAGCACAGTACGGTCGTTGGAGGTGGGGCGCCGCCCTCCCCCCGCCAGACCCTTCAGTGAGCTTGCCCTCAGCAGGCAAGTTTCAGAGCCCATCTGCGCCCCTTGGCCGCTCACCGCCTTCCCGCCCAGTCCCTATAGCTGCCAACTCCCGGCAGAGCCAGGGCCCGTCCGCGGCACCCGCCCACCTGGGGCAGTCAACAACCCACAACAGCAGCCGAGCATACCTAGGTACCTCGACGGCTGGGGCGCCATAGAGGCAGCTCGGTAGCTGTGTACGGAGTACTACTCCATACTGAGTACCCAGCAGGCCGCAGACGCGCCCCATGCGAGGCGACACACCACCTTTGACAGGGGTGGTCCAGGAATCCTGAGAAGGCTGGCCGGCTGGTTGGTCCATTTTCAGGACTCGAAAATTCGAGGCCAGGGTCCCTCCAGCTGCTGGCGCAATCTGCCTTGGCCATTGCTCCAATATCAACTCCTTTGAGATCCTGTCCCTGTTATCCCCTCTCCGTCAGTCCGCCAGTCAGTCACTCAGTCAGTCACTCAATCAATCACTCAACCACTCAGCCACTCGTCGCCGTGCCATCGCTCGCCCGCGGACGACTTCTCCCTTTTTCTCCCGCTCGACCTCCCACCCGCCTGCTCCCCGCTCCCTGCGATCGACAACTGTGAGCAACTCCTGTGGCCGACCCAAGCGAGTCGAGCCACTCTCGACCTCCTGTTCCGGCCGTCTGCCAGCCATTGCACGGCCTGTTGCTACTGCGGCTTACTGTCGTTGGCCCCTCTACCCTCCCCTCTGCTGCCGTCTACTCCACTGCAGCGAGCTTCGACGCGGAACACGACTCGGCGGCGCGTCGACCAGAACTACCGACGCAACATCTGGTCGCAGCACATCGCTGCCGCCTCCCCCCTACAACCAGGCTCGATCCCGCTGACCAACCTACCCCCCTCTGCCAATTGGGCAGTCAGACCCTCCCAAGGTGCACATCATGTCTTCCGAACCCGCCAATGGCGCCGGCACGGACGGCCTCAGGGTCCCAAGCTCCGACTCTCCCCGCCCGGCGTCCTCCTCGCTGAAGCGCAACTACTCCGGCAAGAAGGAGGCCATGAACGGGCCGCTGTACAGGCAGACAGTCAACCACACTGTCCTCGTCAGACGTCTTAAGAGGAAAGGAGATGGGCCCTCTAAGCAATTGGCCCGCTGGTTTGTCGAGAATCAGATCGGTATGCCCCCTGTTCTCACAAGTCCTCCTCGTTGACGACCCTCTCCCCATTCCCGACACCGGCAGGGCAAAATACGACTTCCCCAAAGTTGTGCGCGCCACACCGCCCTCCATCGAGACATGACACGGCATGCTGCATGTCTCTTCCTGTGGCTTTGCGACGACTGCCCGCGACAGATTAGCACCTCGTGGCCCCTACTCACTTGCTGATACCTCTTTGTCGCAGGCTTCTCCTTCAACCTCCTTGCGCTTCTGTTCTGCGCCCACTATCTACTCCCAAAGTCACAGTCATACACAGCCAAGTTTGTTCGTCTTCAATACTACAATGCCAACTCGGGAAAGTACGGCGCCGGCTTCGACGACTCGTACCTTGTCGCATTCGTCGTTGTCCTTCTCACCGGTCTGCGAGCTGCGACAATGGAGTATGTCCTGGCTCCATTCGCCAAGTACATGGGCATCAGCAAGAAGAAGGAGGTTACTCGTTTTGCCGAGCAAGCCTGGCTAGTCCTGTACTGCACTACCTTCTGGTCTCTTGGCTTCGTATGTGCACCTTTCCTTCTCATGCAAACTCTGAATCTCATGTGCCCAGCGTCTCCAGAAGCATGGCGTCACTCACTGACTGGGCACTTATTTACAGTACATATACTACACGTCCCCTTACTGGTTGGATCTTAAGCAACTCTGGGCGACCTGGCCAAATCGTGAGCTTGGTGGCATGCACAAGATCTACATTCTTACCCAGCTGGGTTTCTGGCTACAGCAGATCTTTGTCATTAACATCGAGGAGCGTCGCAAGGATCATTGGCAAATGCTGTCTCACCACTTCATCACTATCGCGCTGATTGTGGGATCCTACCGATACCACCACAACGCCGTGGGCAACCTGATTCTGGTGCTGTTCGACCTTGGAGACATTCTCCTCTCGGTACGTCCACATGTGGTCTTGAGCCACGTGTTCAGGCTGAGGTCTTTGGGAGGCTGCGCACTAACATGGTGTAACAGGGTGCTAAGTGCCTCAGATACATGGGCTTCACCAACGCCTGCGACGTTGGCTTTGGACTTTTCATGCTGGCATGGTTCGTCTGTCGCCACATCTTCATGAATATGGTCTGCTGGTCCATCTACGAGCACGTGCCTTACACCATGACCTACGGCTGCTTCAAGGGCAACCAGGATAATCTCCAGGGGCCGTTCGAGCAACCCGAGGGCTACGGCTTCTACCTACAGCCATTCCTGTCGTCTGACGGGCTATTGTGCCACAACGACACAATCAGGTGGACCTTCCTGGCGCTGCTGCTCAGCTTGCAGACCATCTGCATCGTCTGGTTCGCAATGATAGTCAACGTTGCAGTGCGTGTTATCCGGGGTGCCGGCGCGGACGATACCCGCAGTGATGACGAGGGTGACGAGGAAGAGGAGGAAGAATTTGTGTACGAGGAGGCCCAGCCCATGGAAGAGGAGGTCGGCGTTGAGGAGATTGATTTGAAGATTTGGGAGCGCAGGAGTGGTGTTAAGAGGTCGACCTCCAACACCACTGCTGTCAGCCTTCCTGGACATAGCGACCGCAAGGAGCTGCTGAACCGCATCGGCTGTGAGAAGCAGATCGACTGAGCCATCCGGACTTGGTCTGCTCGAACCCGAATATTGGCCTGCGGGCGCCTTACATCTATCTCACTGTGCTTAGCAAGATCTTGGTTGAGATTTCGCAAGTGCCGACGAGACCAACGGAACAAGGCACAGACCCTCAAACTCAAAGATACCCTGGCGGTGTCTATTCTCTTCGTACATAACCACGACACGAGCAAAAGTTGGCGCGCTGGAGTTTAGATATCTTTTGTTTTCACTCGGGGAAAAAGACATGTGCGATTGTTCCAATCCCACGCCGGAAAAAGGGACCGGTTGAAGGAAGGCTAAGGATACAGGGTGCGAGATTTTCATGACGAATCTGAGAGGGGAACAGCCTCGTCTCTCTTTCCGTGTGTGCTTCTCTTCAACGACCATAGACTTGGAATCAGGGATAGGTTACAGTCATTTATACCCCTTGAGGCATCAGGTAGGGTAAGCATCCTAGCAAGGGGATGATGGCAAATGGAACTAATTGTCTTGTGGTCCCACTTGTTCTCATAAATTCCTTGCGGTACCCAGTGGGTGAGTGGGGGCTCTATTCTGACATTTTTCTCAACTTGGCTGAGGGCGCCGACGTGTGGGCTTTCACACCCGAGGCTCGAGTCGAGTTGAGAGCCCAATCAGCGGGCCATTCCTTGGTCTGCAGAGCTCCCAAGGTCGAGCCGCTAGTGATCTATGAACACGCAGCCACTACCAGCATGTTCGCCGGGTTTTATTAACCGTCCGCGGCTGGAGTCCTTTTAGTCTGCACCGGGTTTCTTCTATGGCCGAGGTAAGCACATCATAGCTTGACAACCACCAACCCTCCCCTCTGCGTCGTGACGCGACTGAAAGTTTTGCGGATCCGAAGTGAGCGCCTCGGATCGCCCTTTGATTGCGCGAGGAGTTAAGCCAAGAGGAAAATCGATGCACCCACAACCCCAAGGCGTGGATTTGATACTTATAAACTGTAGAAGACCAAGCTAGGGTTTCTACATGTAACTCGAGGTAGGCAAAGTCACAATTTTCGGGGACAGTATGTCTCACGGAGAAATTTTGTACTAATTAAGGAAAGTATTTTGTACGGCATAGTAGCCGTTGTCATGTGCGAAGCAAGCCGTCCTCCTCACTAGGTACACCAGCCTTTCAATACAGGCACTTGGCCGGCTGAGAGACAGCATATACCCAATCCATATTACCCAATATCCATAACAGTGACGCCCTTATTGACCTCGCCATCCAACCAGCCGCCCTGACTTGTCTTATATGCTCGACGTCTTCTCAAAATGACATTACAACTCAACTCATTGACTATATCTCTCTACCTTGACAAGAGGGCACTGCCAACTATCGGAGGAGCTGAGCACAGTGGTTCCACACGCTATGCGGAGGTCGGCTCAGGCCGAACGGAGATGGTGCTAAGCGAGTTGATGGGCGGTGGTGTAGCCTGTGGGGACGGCCCCTTGGAGACGACCTTGCTGTAGAGCTTGTCTGAGCATCCGCCGGGCATAACACAGGCCTCGAAGGCGGCCGATGTTGCTGCTGGCTCCGACGTCGCGGGGGTCGTCTCGGCGTCGTCCTTTACTCCGCAATTGTTGGGCATCATGCAAATCTCGACCTCCGCGGCTGGGGTTGTTGTTGTCAGCACCGGGACGGCCCAGTGATAGGTTTTCGTGCCGATGGGCACGAGAACGGTGGTTGTTGATGTCGACACCGGCCAGGGGAGGGCCCAGTGAGAGGTGGTCGTGTCGATGGGCACGGCGGTGGTGGTTGTTGATGTCGGCACCGGACAGGGGAGGGCCCGGTGAGAGGTGGTCGTGTTGATGGGCACGGCGGCGGTGGTTGCTGCCAGAAGGGCGATCGCGGCAATGTTAATCTTCATCCTGACCAGTCCGGATCGGTTGGATCGGTCTACTGAAGAAGGTGGTTTCTATCAGAGAGGCGGGGGAGAGTTCCAACTTAAGAGTCCTTGGTTTGGATGAATGTCAATGAAGGAGGTGTGGGAACTGAACAGAGAGAGAGACCGGGTGAAATCCCCCAGGCCTTTGAGCGGACCGGCCGGGAATTTATGCATACGAGGCGAGACTCGAGGCAAGTCAAAATCTCCTCGACCGTCAACAAAACTAGACTGGCTCACTGCTAGCTAAGCATAGCTTCCCCTCGTCGTGACTCCGACTAACCTTCGCGTCAGTCAAAGCGCTGGTGCCTTGTTTACGTCGCCACGATGGCTTCCCCAACCATTTACTGTTCACACGGCCCACGAGCGTGAATACGGATTGTTTCTTGTTTTTTGGTGGGAGGGGGGGCTGACTAGCCCTGCACCGGGCGCTTCCTAAGAAAAACCATCACTACAATGCACCGCCATACGAGTCACTACCGAAACTCGACCGCTCACGGTGACGAAAGGCTTCCCTTTCTCCGCGCGGGGCGCTCAGCTTAAGACTGGTCCATCACGATGCTCCTCGCCGAGACATGCCTTGTTTAACCGACTTACTTTGGTTGCGGAGGGCGTCTTTCCGCTGAGGGGCAAGCTGCAAGAAATCTGTGTAAAATCGGACTGATTGGCCGGAGGCCTATGCGAAAGGGTGTTTTGGCGATAGAAATCACGCCGCCTGCCAGCCCGCCCCATGGCGGTCTGTGGACTTTCGCCAATATCAGTGGCGACGGAGCAGGTCTAAAGCATTTGCTTGAAGGTGGGTGATTAGTGAGATGGGGCTCAAGGACCTCGGGACAGTTAGAAATCCTAGCTCGGTCAGTCGTTAAGTATTAAATCCACGCCTTGAGGATGTTGGTGCATCTATTTTCCTCTTGGCTTACCAGGACTGTGCAGCGGGCGAAAGTTGCCTAGCCGGCTAGATGGGCGGCTGTTCGGGTGTTGTGATATCTTCCGTGAGGGATCTTCAGCCTCGCTCGTTTGCAGCTGGTTGAGGTGTGCAGAACCCGGACTCATTCTGCGACAGACCGCCCCCAGCAAGAGCGGAGAAGAAGGTACCTAGGTAGCCTCGTGCAGGGCACATGTTCGATCTGTTCACCGGGTGTTCACTGGGATCCGATTTGAGTGGCCGGACATCTAAATGGTCTTGGAAAGCGAGATGTAGTATGGCTAATTGCTCTCAATCCTTCCGATGGAAATCATCCTATGAGCTGTTCATACGGGAAGCGACAAAGCAGTAAACTGCATGCACATTCAGTTAGAGAGCTAGCTGTCGAACATGAGAGCCTCACGATAGGGGCCTGACCTCTTCGCGATGCTATATTGCCTCAGCCGTGTAACATACAGCTACGACACTTGCACCCCTGCTGACGAATCGGTTATTTAAAAAGGGAAGAGGTGGGTTGACGATCTTCACAAGGAGTTCGGACGAAGCTAAATTTTGAGCCGCAATCCTTTCGGGGGCGATCGCTGGCTTGGCGTGAACTCTAACGCACGCCTCGCATATATACGGATACCCTAGGGGAACTTAGTCGCAACCTCACTGGTGCTGAGGTTTACCGCAGCCGTGTGTAGGCGGCAAATTCAGCCGTCAAAGTGTTTGCAGAAACCATGTGCATGAAATCTAATCTGAAGGGCTAAACTGGAGACGACGATCAGAACCACATCCGAGACTCTGTCACGTGGAAATGCGCGACGTATTAGAGTTGACAGAATGTGAGACCTCGTCGCCCAAAGAAGTCAAAAGAAGGCAGATGCAAGTGTCCTCCGGCATATGCGTGTTTTTTGTTTTTTTAGTTCCCTCTCCCTCATTGCGGCATCTATCATGTCGAAAAAATCATCAAGCAGTGACGAAATTTTGCAAAACTAGCATCGGTAATGTGGCAGCGTTTCCATCACGAATCCGACTTTTGAGGATTAATCTGTTAAAACTAGCAATTGCAGGTTTGCCTGATGGCGCTAACGGGGAAATCTAAGCACGGCATCCTGGGGGATATAGTGCTTCCAAGGAGGAATCAAGACCGGGAACCCTCCCAACGTGTTGCAATCATTGCTCGTAGTGAGTGAATTACGGCTTAGGCCGCGACATCGGCGTTTACAGTGGCCTGGTTGGTGGGCGGCAGCACGTTCTTGCCATACGCACCATTAACGTTTCCTAGCATCTATCAGTCTTCTGGTCAACAAATCAAGGGGGAGGTCATGAACATACCGGCTGGGAAGTAGTTGCAAACACTGTACCAAGCACCCATGGTGGGGTTCATGGTACCTGGTGCACAGTACTGAGCAGCGCAGCCGACCTGCGTGGAGCCGACCCAGACAATCTGAGAGTAGTGGCCCCATGCCTCGAAGTTTGTGAAATCAGGGTTGGCCTGGCCGTAGGCATTGGAAGGGTACAGGTCGAGCTCGCCGTTGTACCACATCTCCGTGATGGCCTGGGCCATGATCGTCTCCTCAGTCAAGGAGGTGGCATCGGTAGACGCGTACATGGCAATGTTCTGGCCGTAACCGCCACCGCCCGGAGTGCTGTGAAAGGTTAGGTCAAGATGTCGCTGACAGAATGGTGGTTTTTGCTCACAGGTCATGCGCAAACTTGCAAGAAGCAGCAACGGTAGCGGCATAGCCAGCGTAAGTGTCACCCCAGGTCATGGCAGGCGCAGAGTTGTTTGCCCGGTGGATGTTGTGGTGGTAGACGGCAGTGCTAGCCAGATCGGAGGGCTTAGCAGCTGGGGCTGATGGAGCAGCAGCCTCGACACTGCTGCTGCTGCTGCTGGTACTGGCCGGGGCCCCGGCGAGGTCGGCATCGATGGTGACAGTGACCACTGGGATTTGGGCGACGGTGGTGGGGACGACTTTGACGTGGACGGGCTTTTCGGGAGGAACGGTCTGGACGGCGGTGATTTCTTGGACGACGGTGTAGTAGACAATGTCAGTCTCGGTGACGATTTCGACCTTGGGCAGGGCCGCGGCGATCGAGGCGCCAGTGACCAGCAAGAGTGAAGACCTCATCTTTACGATTCGCACGGATCTGATGTGACGGGACGGAAACAGGCAGCTGTTTCGATTTGTTAGTCAAGTTGATTGTATGTATGTACTTTGGAAGTGAGTCGTAAATGAACGATCAAGTAGGAACGATCAAGTAGGGAGTGTAAGCAGTGGTTGAGCGAAGGCGCCCGAAATGAATGTGCTGAAGCTGGGCTTCAGGTTGAAAACAAATGAATGATATTGGGAAAGAGAAAAAAAAATGAGGGTTATTTGAGATTTGCTGTAGCGTTGCAAGGAATTGGAATATGTTTTGCTGGCGACGAGAGGAATGCAGAGAATATAGGGTCGACGCGGCACGCAAGGCTTGGTGCGTTCCTCGCCCTCGGAACGGCTGAACGGCTGGGGCACCAGCGGCCTTTGTCCGGAGAACGGGCTGGACCAACATGCCCAAGACTAACTGCCAGGAATGCATTGTGATAGGATGAAGATGATGCGGTGTGGTGAAAGCACGGCAGGCCGGGAAACAAAGCGTCGAGGCGTGGCAGAAGGGCTGAAGCGTACCTTGTGATGAAGTTTGTCTAAGTCGTGATGAAGCGGGCGAAGGGCGATATCCAGGAGTCTGGGATGAGGCGAAAGGAACCACAGGCCGTCCTTAAATGGCTTCCAGAAGCAGGCAGATTCCAAAATACGGTCTTGCCAAGGGTGAGTTCTCAAGATGGTGATCGAGACCTTGTGATCAGTCTGTCTGAGGCGAGACGAGCCGGTGGAGGGAATGACAAGACGGCGTCGTCAGTCAAGTCAGTCGTATGAGACCTTGTGGCTCGGGCAAGCTGGCACGAACGAGACACTGCAGCAAGAACTGGCTGCGGCTATGGCTGTAAGTCGACGACAGGCGAGAGGGATCTGGGACAAGACGAGGCTCAAAAAGACCGAAGTGGGTGGATGATGAGTGCGCTGGTTCTAGACCGCGGGGTGAAAGCAAGTGACGGGGGGGAAAGAGTGTGTTGGCCGGCAAGCAGCGAATGCAGATATCGATCTTCAAGATGATTCTTTTTGAAAAGGAACGGACTGGCCCAAAATGTTGTGCCTATTGACTTGTAGTGAGGGAAGAAGGGAGGGCGAGAGCTGCGGGTGTTTCGTGGGTATGCACCGCAGGTATAAGGGTTTCTCTGGGCAATGTGAGGTACCCAGGTACCTACCGAGGTAGGTACAGTATATTACATTACACCCAAGTCTGCACTTTTCCCGAGCCTGCAGTCTACCGTTTTGCCTTCTTGTCGTGCCTGTAAGCCATGTATGCAAGTGGGCGCCTGCGCCAGCCAGTGAGTGGATCCCGCCTTCCAAGATTGCCAGGGGGCGGCCCCAACCTGGGCAACGACCTCTGAACCACCGAGGCAAGGACCCTCTGGTGGACACTTCAGACAGTCTGACAGCCTGGAAGAAGCTGCCCAGCCTTGGGGGGTTTGATGAGGCTGTCGTCAGCTGCGTGGGCAGTTTTGGCCCCTCTCACACCCATCAGCCTACGTTACCTCCCAGCTGACCCGTGAGCCCTGTGGTGCCTGGACCTGGACCTGGACCTGGACCTGGACCTGGGCCTCTGATACTCGATCCATCCTCCCACCCCCGAGAAAGAAATTGCCTTCTGCCTCCTGATGTGTTCCACCCGCCGGTCAACAGCCCACAGCACCGGTCCCCAGGCAGTTTGAATTGCGGCACAGACGCTGGGCTGGCAGCCATGCGGTGCGTGCGAGGGGTGCGAGACCGCGCAAGGGGTGTGTCTATCATTTCCTGCCACGCCGTACTCCAAGCAGGGGGCCTTGGGAAACGCCCCTCTCGCATTGAAACGCCCAGGTCGGGCATGGAGTCATAAACACTCTATCCGTATTTTGTGGGCTTGTGGGCGGGGCTCTTCGGATGACAGACAGGCAGACAGCAGGGACGAGGCACCCAGGGGCGCTCACTCATCCGGAGAGCTGCCTCTTTCTTGGACATGGTGCCGGCGCCGTGATATTTTATCGCCGACATCAAAGGCAATGGGCCCGGAGGGTCAGGTCAAGGGGGCCTCAGAGCATTGACGCCGAATATCACTTCCTCCCTTGGTCATTTGAACCCTGCCGAGGATCCACGACAGATCGCGGGTGATTGACAGGGGCCGAGATGAATGTAGGGTACATACTCAAGTATAATATGTATATGTCCTTGCAGCAAACACAGGAAGACGGCTTCCCCCTCAGCCCCTGCTTTAGCGTGGCTCTGGCCAACGAGGAGATGGCCCAGTCTGCCGGCCCAGCTGCCCAGATGCCCCCTGACGGGCCGGGGTTGGCCTGCAGGGCGGCAACGTGGGGCGCGGCTTCCCTGCCTCCCTGCCTCCCTGCTTCCCTGCTTCCCCAGTTCCCTTGCTCTGGGACCTGCAGTCTGCAGATCACACCAACCAGAATGCATCTACCTGCCGCTGCGTGTCTGTGTCTGCTGCGTCTGTGTGTGCACTTGTCCCAGCCGGGCGAGGTACAACTGCACCGGCGGCGACGGATTCTAGACGGACTATCGGCCGGTGTTGCCCCTCCACTAAAACGTCCGACCCTGAAACGGGCCTAATTTGGCCACCCCGGCCCGCGGCTCTGTCCAGGTTCATCCAATCAACCCCGCCAAGGCACCCCTGTCGGCCGATCATTTTCTCCCCTCTGGACTGCGCTGCAACTGCATCGCGCTCCTGTGCAACCTGCAAGTTCACGACGACAGCACGGTCCACAACGCACACCACGGCTGCCCAATTCTGCCCCCGGGGCTCCACGACCTTGGCAGTAAGACGTCTTGTCGTTGGTCGGAGAACAGCACACAGTGCTCGCCTTCGATAAAGTTTGGGCTTGGCTTTGGCGGGACCTCTCAGGGATGCTTTTTGATGGACCATGCCATCCGAGGCCATCTTTGGCTGAGGCCTGCTGTGCCACCTCGTTACCCACCATGACCACCCACACTGCGCCGAGTACATATTCTCGGCCCCTTCTGCGTGACGCTGCCCGCCATGGCGTTCCAGTGTATCCGAAGACAGCCAAGCACCCAATGCAATATCCACGGCGCACGAGGTATCAACGAAACACCAGATGGCACGCGCCGGCCGGCGGGCCCTTCTGAGACCGGCGGGGGGCACCTCGTAAAAAGGTGCTGCTTCAGAAAGCAATAGTTCCAGGCGAACGGGCCGCTGGTGCACTCGCTCATCGGAGACATCGCCTCGTCCACAGGGCCGCCATAATACGGCACACGGGCAAACACTTTCGTCGGTATTCTGGCCAGCCGACGGCCCAATCTACGCCTCCGTACTGCCCCGAGTCCGAAGGCCACAGGGGTACTCCTTTATCGATATTGACATCGGCCCCTTAAAACCACCAAAGACAAACCCTCTCTCCTTGGCGTTCGTTGGCAAAAAGGAGCAGCAAGTGCGAGTGCGAGGGTGACATCACGTCAGAACCCCCAACTACTGCTCAAAAGACAGTCCTGGCTGGCTCATTGGCTGCGGTTGCTGAACCGCCATTGTTTTGATTACCGACAGGGGCACGGCCAAGAGCCTGCGATTTGGGGGGGGGGGGCATTTGTGTGACCGCGCCAGAAGAGCATCAACGTCACCCCAAGGGATTCCCGGACTTTCGCTTGAGGATTTTTTCTCCCCTCATCGCCATACGTCACAACAGCAAAGGCACCGACAGCAGCAGTCAGCCATGCTTTTATCACCTCGATGGCCGATTAACCTCTGGCCTGCATAGCCCTAATCGCCTACCCGCTGCTCGTAGGTTCGCCTCGCGATTCTGTCCCTGTCTTTGTGCGTCAATATGATCAAACTCGATCCAATACTGGGGTCTAACACTATTTGAGAGGTCTTTGTAAAGTGAAAATGGCCTGAGCAGGTATTTGCTCATGGCCAAGGCCCCCCGGGGCAGCGCTTCCTTGATATGGCATGCCGCTCGTGGACCCAGCAACCACCATTTCTAGAGCCGAACCTTTCTATCATACAACGGCAGAGTATGTGAATGTGTCGCCTATCTTCTCTCATGTGACTAGTGTCACTCTGACGGTGTAACCCCCTCGGCCTGCTCCGCGAGGTTGCCTGGGCAAGGCATGAGACATCTGACGCTTCTGGATCTGTCTTGGTCGTCCCTATAAGGACGACCCTACGCTATGGGAGCATGTGAAGGATTGGATGGATTGTGCACAATCTTCGTCTTTGCAGCGGGTGTCTTGGATCCTGCACCTCGCAACTGATCCAGATCTCCGGTCGCTGGGCTTAAGAAAGTTTCTAGACTCATGCTCTCGGTCATCCCGTCTGGACCACGATCCCGCCCAAGGCTGACTTGGAGTCATCACAGTGAGATTTACCAGTCCACGACTGCCCAAACTCAAGTGAATCTGTACCGCAAAGTGCGGTAGCAACATCACCCAGCATCTTGAATATGCGTGCAAAAACATTTCCGGAGTTGTTCAAAATCAGTGCCTCGGATTAGGCCTACCTAGGCTGACGACATCGCAACCCACCACGTTCCGCTTACACATGACTACCTAGGTAGTCATGTGCCCAACTATCGCTTCCGGTTCCCCGACCTCCTTGCGTCACTTGCGACTGAGACCCGCGATCCTCTTCGGCTGTCTGCAGTAGTCTTTTCCCGGAAAGCCATGCCGGCCCGGCTGTGCAGTGCTATACAGCAAGTCAGACAGGAGCTATGCTTGCAACTACATACAGTATGCCTAGCTTTTGTCCCATCCGACAAATAACCGCATGCTGTGAATGCCCATTCGAAAAGACTTAAAGCTAAGAGACCTGTCCCTCACGGCCGGGAGGTGGCAGCTTGGTTTAGACCCTCATGGCTTGCCTCACCATGCTGTGAACGCTGCGCATGACGATGCCGGCTTCCGGTCGCCTCGGGTGCCGGAGGACCACATTTTGGAAAACACAGCGCGGGTGGAGGGGTTCTTGGTTCAGCTGTTTCGGTCACACGAGTGTGTGTTCATCCGATTGTAGATGCGGGGGTAGACAAGACAAGATGCTGGCTGGCTGGCTCAGACAGATTGGCTGACTGGGACAATGTTTCGATTGGTGCCCAGCCGCCTAGCAACGTCACCCCATGCCCGTCTGTCAGGTCTAGCCGTCTTGTCTCGGGGGGTGGAGAGACGAGGTTTCTGGTTTGGGGCTCTACGTCCGTCCCTCTGGGATCCGGAAGCGACTTTTGGAAGTGAGGGCTAAAAGAGGGGGCTTGCGTGTTTGAGATTGGAACAATTCGAGAGGGTTGGTGGCAAGCGCGAATTAGGAGACAAGCACTGCGCGTGCTGATTGTTACGACCTTTAAGCGTACACGACCGCAACGTGGTCTGGACCAAGGCCTGCAATATGTGCTTGGACGTGGCTACGGCAGGTAGCCGCCGCCTTCTCCCATTATGGTGGTTTCTCCGATGCTGTGGCATACACAAAGAGAAGGGCTACGCGAGAGCAGTCAAGCACATGCAAGAAAATACGACCCATATTTCTCCTGCGCTCATGTTCCCTTATTGGTGCACATACCCAAACATTTTCAACCGGTCTCATACGAACATCATGTTAGACCCAGACGCGTGTCGTACCGTACTTGCTCGCGTCCGAGTGGTCCGGGGGTTGACCACGAGGGAGGAGATCGCTGAATCACCACACCTCGCACTCGATGTTGGTTTGGGACTGCCTTGGTTCTTCACACTGTCACTGGTCATGCGCGCGGGTCGATGCTGCCGTGGACGCCATTCTAATTTGCTTTGCCAATTTCGAACGGGGCACAGAAACTCCTGAGAAATTTGGCGGCCTTGTCGCCTTTGGGTCCTCACCAGAAGCGTCACCGGGAAATTCACCTTGTCTTTTGGACCAGCGTGAGGAAGCCGAAGACCAGAACCGTCGCGTCGCAACATGCGAGCCAGTTACTGAATCCTAAAAATTGCCAAAGTTTCCGTGTTTTCCGACTCACGCCATTTCTAGAGTATGTACACACTTTCTGTGTCCCCGAGATGGCACTCCCATCCATTGTAGTCGACCAACGCCCACTCGATCTAGCAGTGTAAAGGTTGGCCATCCCTATGACGACTTGGCCTCATCATACTTGGCATGTGGCTGGAATGGGATCGGTGCGTGTGCGTATATCTGTTGTGCTCGCTGGTGTACGGGGATCTTGCCAGCGGCGTCTGGGATGGTCTTCTCGAGTTTCTGTGGTGAAACACACGAGGTAAGTAAACACGCAAAGCCAAGATGTGATGATGCGCCAGCGGTCGAGTCTGTCGTCAAGAATCATGGGTGTCGTGGGCAACGTACCAGGTTGTGGAATACGCATTTGTTCAGGCGCCACTCAGCTGGCCGGCACTGCCACAACTGATGGTTGTTGTTGTCCAGGCACTCGTAATGGGCGCGGAATTCCTCAAGGCAAGACTTGTTGATGTCTTCAATACTGCCGTGGATGTCAGCCAGCGCCTCCTATTATATAAGGCAGACA
Source organism: Diaporthe destruens (assembly GCA_036986855.1). Classification (NCBI taxonomy): domain Eukaryota; kingdom Fungi; phylum Ascomycota; class Sordariomycetes; order Diaporthales; family Diaporthaceae; genus Diaporthe; species Diaporthe destruens. The sequence goes on along the minus strand of BTXE01000001.1, from coordinate 5,810,926 downwards.
AATATCCGAGTGCTCATCTCGCTGCCACCACTGCGCCCATGGATATGGCCAGCGCAACCGGCATAGGTGAGCCCGCTACGGAGTTCATGGATGAATTTGCCGAAAAACCTGTAGCACGTACACGCTCCTCGCACATCGGGTGACCCTCCGGCCCTCCTTCAAGCATTCGAACTCGCCCTTGCCGGGGTTCTCGGTCTTGCACTTCATGAAATCATCGTTGTAGTCCTTGCACCGGGCACCGATGAAGAAAGAAGCTGACTGGAGGGGGGCTGAGCTGGCGCCGAGCTCCTTGACCTTGGGGATCGAGGCGGGCAGGGGGGTTGTGTCGATGAGATGCTTCTCGCTGAATCTGTGGTCGACAGTTAGCCGGGCCGTCTCGAGATGCTGGGAGCGTCTTTGTTGGGGCGGGATAGGCACTCCAACGACGGTCCAATGTCCCGTTGCCGATAAGGGAGCCAATTGACTTACTGGGGGTTTCGCGACGCCATCTCTGCGTTGTTTCGGCTCGGAATGAGGCTGGGAAGTGTAGAGATCCGCGGCTTAATGACGACGGTTGGCAGTGCCGGGAGTTGGGTGAGGTTTAGCAACTCGAATGAGGCACTGCTTGATTGGCCAGTGCTTGTGCTGATGTGGGGCCGGCCGTCTTTGCCTGCCCGCGCGTGAGTGAGCCCAAGCTCTCGGAGTCTGGGATGCAATTGGGGAGGGAACTGCACTTTTTCGAGCAGCTGGAGACGCGCTCTCGACACCCAAGTTGCCGCAGCGACACCTGATACCTGGCCCGCGCGCTCTCTTTGTATCGTGAGCCACTTGCGAAACGTCTTTCTAGGACAACAACACATTTTTTGTGTGCACTTTATCATCCGATCCACTCCCATTTTTGCTTCTCTGTTACGGTCGGCGCAGCGGGAATGTGTTGATAGCCCTTTGTTTTTTGTCCAGCTCATCGGCGTGGGCGACAATCCCCCTCCCCCCCGCTGATATCCTTTGGCCTACGACTCGTCCATCCCGCTTCGACTTGGGAAGAAGCACTCGCTGCTTTGTGTCGCGATGTCTTTATTCGGCGGCGGCTCGTCGCTGTTCGGTGGCGGTACTACGAACACGCAAGCGAATCTTTTCGGGCAGTCAACAGCAACGCAACAGCAACCTGCGCCGATGCAAAGTATATTTGGCCAGAACAATAATGCGAACAATCAGCAGCAGCAGCAGCAGCAGCAGCAACAGCAACAGCAACAACAGCAACAGGCTCCTCTCGGCCAGTCCATCTTTGGGCAACAACAGAATAACCAAGCTGCCAACTCAGCATTTCAGCCTGGCACTCAACCTCAACCTTGTATGTTGACTTCCTTCCACGACCGTCCATCAGGGCACATTTGCATTCTGATCAGGCGTATGTGGTACACGGCCACCAGAAATGGCTAACTTGCGACCGAATCACATAGATGGCAAGTCCATCCCCGAACAGATGCAGCTGGTCCTTGCCAAATGGCAACCAAAACAACCAGACTGTGTATTCAAATACTATTTCTACAACAAAGTCGACGACGCCCACATACCCTTCTACCACCCCGGCGAGCACGAGAACGCCAAAGAATGGGAGGAAGCACTACAGAACAAGCCCGCACCGGGCCTGATGCCCGTGCTGGCTTCTGGCTTTGAGGCTGTTGCGGAGCGGCTGAAGGCGCAGCGTGTCGCGATTGGCCGATTCAACCAGCGGCTGCACGAGATCAACAACTGCCTCGATGCGATCCTGTCGAAACATGACCTGGAGTGGAGTGTGCGGACAATCAACGCGAGGCGGAAACATGATGCTCTGCGCCGGCGAACCCTGGTTCTTGCCAGGAAAGTGCAGGTTCTCCGAAACAGGGGGTACGCGCTTTCGGGCGACGAGGACGAGCTGAGGATCAAGTTGGAGAACATGGAGAAGAGCGTCCAGGACCCGGCAGTCAACGCCAGGCTGGAGGAGCTATGGAGTCGGTTGATAATGCTCAGGGAGAGAGCGCAGATCCTACAGTCGGAGCTCCAGAAGAGGGGGCTGGGCGAGGACCAGAGTCTGGGCGAGGAAGTGGAGGTCAGAGTGAAGAAGGTCAGACTCCGCCATTCGTTCCCTGAGACACTCGAAACTAACCGGCTTTCACAGATCGTCGAGGATTACGAGAAGCAGCTCCAGCATCTTAAGAAGGAGTGCGAGCTCATCAAGCGCGACTTTGAGGAATGGGAGAAGGAACACCCCAAATAGGGCTGCCGGTGGTCTTAGCACTCACAGCTCTCGCAATGCTCCGACCAGTTTTAGTACTTCGGCCCGAGGCTCGGAATTCCCAGCTCTGTGGAATCGCGATGCCGTTGGGGCTTTGCACCTTGAGATCCAGTTCTCTGTAGGCCTAATGTCTTCTGGGAGATCGGATTGGGATTTCATAGACGCACCACGGGCAAGGAGAAGGAAGCTTGGAACGTTCCAGGCTGTCTCGGCTATTGCTACAGATGCTAGGTCGTTTCCGCTGACCATACCCCACATTCTCATCCACCAAATAATCGGAGGCGTCTCGGAGGTTGAATAGACGCCAGGAGCGGCCATGAAGGGCTTGGACAACTACTGGGCCAAGGAACAAATAATACGGAACAGGGAAGGCATTGAGCCCAAATTCAGTGTCATGCAAATCAAAGAACGTACCTCCTTGGGAGCAATACTCCTTGTTAACCTGCCGCCCAAGAGACGGATGTGATCTCTATTACAATGTATATATAGGTATGCAAACGTGGCGCCGCCTGGGCTGCTTTCAAGAGACGGCTTCAGGCAGCTTCCAGGCGACCATGTCCTCCCGCACGTCGAACTCGTTGACCTCCCTCACGCTCTTGAACCCGCTCCTGCCCCTCTCGCTCTCGATCGTGGCAGCCAGGCTCGAAAGGCTCTCGCTCCGACCGCGCATCCCCGCCGAGCTCGGCGGCCGCCCGCTATCCTTGCTCCCATCTCGCCTGTGCCCGCTCGGGGCACGGGGCCCGCCGTGATGTGGAGGCGCGTGGTCATGTCTGCCCGTCACCGTGTGCCCGCTCTCCCCGCTTCCGTGCCGCGAGTGGTGCCTCTTCTGCCCGCCGACCCCGCGCCTGTCGCTGGGCCGCAGGAATTCGTCGTCGCCGGCGCTGCCGCTGTCCTCGCGCTTGAAACCCAGCCTGCCGGCGGCTCGCGACAGCGACAGGCGCGAGCGGCGACGGCTGTGGTGGCCCCTGGGCGTGACGTCACCCGCATCGGTGGGAGACGCGACGGGCGAGCCGCCGTCGGGCTCGCCGAAGCCGTCGCCGCCCTCAAAGATGTCCTCGATGCATTCGTCGGCGGGGAGCTCGCCGGGCTGGCACGCCCAGCTGGCGGCCAGCGCGCGGCGGTACATGTCCTGCAGCTCGTAGGCGTCGCGCGATTTGCCGTTGTTCTTGCCAAGCGAGAACTGCGCGCCCAGGTTGCCGCCGCTCGGGTCCTGCGCGTCGTCCTGCAGGTTGAAGTGGCCGAACTCGGCGGCTGCCGAGTCCGGCCCTGCTACCGCCCCGCCGGGCCCGCTAGCCGCCTCGGCCACCATGCCTGCTATGCCGCCGAAGACGGCGGCTGTCTTGAGCGGTGGTGCTGAGAAATTGCGCTCGCCGTCTACCTGCTTCATGAGAACGCCGATTTTGAGGGTGCTGTTGATCTTGGAGTCCTGCATCAAGTAGCGCCGAATGACACCCTCGTCGACATGCTGCTCTGGGGCAGGCTCATTGATCGAGGGAGCCTTGTTGTTGTTTGGGACGTCGTTGGAGCTCGATTTGGAGGGTTCTGCTGGCGACCTGGGGCTGCCGCCTGAGTCCGGGGTGACGGGTGTGTGTTGTGATAGACTACTCCTCTTGCGTGTGTGTGAGGAAGAGTTATCATTCCCAGCAGAGCCTTTTGTGTTGCTGCCGACACTGGGGCCCCGAGCCCGAAACGGTGCTTCGCGCACCACTGTTTCGCTCTCCTCAACGTATTCGCTGAGATTCAAAGCCACCTTACCTAGCGTGATGGTCTCGCTCCTCCCGGTGACGCCGTGGGTGCTGAACTCCTGTAGGACCTCGAATTCTATCAAGCACTCGGACAGGTTGTTGTTCTTGTCGATGCCGATGCGCACGGGGATGACTTTGCCATAGCCGTACTCTACGCGGTGGTTGGCGATGGGGCACTTGGCAGTCCGCCCGCGGTGCTCGCCATGGATAGAGTGTGGCAGATGCCATTTTATGAGAGAGACGCCTTGGACCAAGGGTACGTTGTTGAGGTCGTAGATCTTGGGGATTGTCAGCTATCGTGGCCGAGGGCAGTTAAAAGGCAGGGGGTAGTAGCCCTGCAACATAGGGCAGAGTTCACTTGCCTTGAGATGTACGTCGAATTTGGGCTATGGGTTACGAGTTAGCCAATGATACTCTTTCAAAATAGCGATATTGTTCTGAGGCTGTCTGTCTCGGCGGAGACGTATCGTGAAGTAGTGCAAGGGTTCTTGATAGACTCACCCTCCGAGCCTTGTTGACTAGTGGGAGGTTTTTGACGTTAGTCCAAGCCATAGCCCCAGGCGAAAACGAGTAGCTATGAGCATGTAGCAGGTGAAATTGTCGTGCATGGATAGTGGATCTGGGTCTCGAAGGCGGGTGTGTGAAGAAGCACGAGTTGGGTGGGTGGGTCACGAGATCAGACGACAAGGCTGGGGTGGGGGATAAGAAGAGAAGAAGCGAGCGAGGCGGGTGAGGTGAGACGAGTGAGCGGGAAGGAGCGCCAGCAATGGCAGCGCAGGCGCGCCGGTGAGAATGAATGATGGGTGATACAGAAGGCAGCGCTCCCTTCGCTTGATCCACCCTGTCTCACCCAGGGAAATGCCAGGTGACGGAGACGGAGTGGGCGTGGAGGATTGGATTTTCCTTGACATTGAGCTTACTGAGATGTGCCATGTTTGGCTGGCTGCTGTCAGGATAAGCTCAGGTGCAGATGCAGGTGCAAGGGCTTATTATGGCAACTATAACAAGTGCGGCAAGGCTGCCGAAACGAAGAGGCATTAATGGCCGTATGTGTCGTAGGAGGCTGGCCTCAGTCCAGTCCAGGCCAGGCTCTTGGTCCCCAGACCTCCGGGAGGGCCGGATGACGGAGCCGTCAGTGTCTGTTGGTGCCGAGTGAAACACGGCGCGCGCGGGACTGGGGCAGGTAGGCAAGGCTGTAGCGTAATGACGACGTCCGAGGGGCGTCCGTCCGGGTCTCCTGGCTTGTCGATAGGAAGCAAATGGTCTGACTATGCGGGATCCGGGATCCGGGGGCTGGTCTGTCTGTCAGCCTGCTTGTTGCCATGTGAAATCCGACATTAAAGACGCATCATCTGAGGACGATCCGCCTGGGAAGACAATCCCGGGAAGAGACGTACGATTAGCGATGATGAGTTGGTCTCGACTTCCTTCTCCCAACCAACTGTTAGCAATGAGCAGAGCCGGCAAGCAACCGGTAGTAGATGGGCTTGCAGGTCATCGACATCGAAATCGAAGTCGTCATCGGGAAAGGAGAGACGTCAGAAGGCTAACGTAACTCGGCTGGATCATGCATCCATTTCCCAATACGACAGAACAGACCAAGTGCCAGGCCAAGTGGGGCCTCTAAGATGGCCACTCGTCGTCCCCACGCATCGGGTCGGGGCCTGAGATTGCCCACGCACTCTGGCACTCAGGGAGGCAGTCTGCTCGTGCAGGGATGAGCCGCTCACACTAGCGGCGAGGCACGGACTAGTCTTGCCTAGGTGCTTGCAGTACCAGTACTTCCAGCTTCTGATAAGATAAGAGCTCACTCGACTTTTTGGAGGTGCATGGACCAGACGCGGCCAGTTCCATCAACCAGCAGGCTGGCTTATTTACTTAAGTACTGGGAACGACCATGTGAATGCTCAAGGAAAAAACACCACCAACAACATGGCCCCACAGCCCGGGAGTACTGGAGCAAAGTCTGACAACAGCACCAAACGGAAAGATGTGCCGCAGGCCCAGGGCGCGGGCCGGGCCTTCAAGCGCGTCAAGGTCCAAGATGCGCGTTCTATCCGATCCCAGCCTGCAGATGCCGCTCTAAAGGATGGTGAGCTGGATCTCCAGGCATTTCTGAACGCACGCCAATTTGAGATCGGGGCACTTCAGGATGGCATGCGCAAGTCCAAGGCCCTCAACAACCGCCGTGCCTTTCAGCTCGTGCCCAGGGAGATGCGCCGCCGGACCGCCTCTCACAATGTGAAGAAGCTGCCCAAGCGCTTGCGAAACAGGGCGAGCCGGGAGCAGGTCCAGGACAACACCCCTATCGTCGTAGCCGGGAAGAGGAAGCCCAAGACCACAAGGGCACGCATACGCCTGGAGGCGGCCAAACGATTAGGCATCCTGGCCGAGAAAAAACGCAAGCGCAAGTTGAGAGAGGCCAAGGCCAGGGCCAAGGACAAGGCCTTCGGCGGCGCTGGTGCGAAGGAGGAGGCTTCTGCTGCATTCAAACAGTTGATCGAGACCAGGCCAGCCAGACCAAAAATACGGAGAAACCTGTTAAATGACCCGCCAAAACCAAAGGCGAAATTCAGGAAGCGCCAGATCGAAAAGACTTGGCTACCTACACATCTTTGGCACGCAAAACGGGCACGGATGACACCCCCCAAGGATCCCTTGTGGCGCTTTGCCATTCCCTTAACGCCCAACGAAAAGGTCTACCGGGCAACGCATCGAGCTTCAAGCATCCAAGGTGCCATGGTCTGGGATATGAGTTATATGAGTACCATCGGCCTGTATGGTCACGCACCGGGCGTTGAGAGGACTCTGAGGTCCTTGGGCCTGTCCCACGATAGCTTATGGGACGATCGAGGCAAGAAGTGGAGAGAGGGCCGGCGCAAGTGGTCGGGCATGATTAGCAAGCAAGCTGGCGGGGATACCAGGAGACAAATCGGTCCTGCTACCATCATATGGAATCCAGGACCAGTCGCTACGGACAGACACGCTTCGGACGCCGCAGAAACCGATCACCTCAAAAGGCCAGAAAGAGTCGAAAGACAGCTCTTCGTGCGGCTGCACCCATCATGCTTCCTGGAAGTGTTTGATTTGCTCGTTTCTCTCACCAAGCGAGAGCAGCCCCGCCTCTACATAGAGGACCTCCGTTTCGAAATCGGAAGCATCGAGCTTGTAGGCCCCGGCACAGCTGAGGCCCTCTCCGGAATTTTAGCCCCATACTACAGCACTGAAAAGTCGAAAGACGCTCATGCAATGCAGTCGGAGTTCTTGACTGGGACTAACAATACCGCGGCGCCTCCAAACGACATTGTCTGGGGTTTCTCTGCGCAGGATCCTCGCCTGCGATACCCTCCACGCACAGTCCAGTCTCAGGTACCCGGCAAAGAGCCAGCCGCTGGGGTTTTGAACACGGCTAAGGTCACCTCAGATCAAGAGAAGCCTAGGCCCTTCCTTCTTTTTGACCGTGACGCCCGATTTAAAGCCACCTCTTTCCCCTCGCAGAAGTCTCTCAACAGGCGGAAAGGCTCCAATCCACCAGGGCAGCCCCTGGGCGTCACTACCGCAGATCCGCCCTTCCCCGTGGTGCTGTTCACGTCTCGAGGCACTGCTACAAAGCACTCCCAGGTCTCTTGGACGCTGCTTGCCCCTTTCAAATGTATCCTGCCCATATGGTACAATCTGGTGCATTATCCAATGTCGACCGGTGGAAATCCCAGGGTCGGGGGTTTGGATGAGCTGCGCCAGGTGACCTTTGAGCAGGGCATGCCTTGGTTCCCGGGTGATTTTCCGGGCACAAACGCAGGTGTCGACTGGGAGCTTGACCAACGGGCGAAAAGGAAGGCCGACTGGGCGAAGAGACCCAAGTCGAAGAGAGTTGCATGGGAATCTCTTGACCTAGGGGTGGGTCGTAAGGGAGAAATCGGCATAGGCTGGGCATGCGAATTCGAGAGATTATTTGGACTGCAACTCCATGAAGAGAATTGCTCATTCGATAAAAAGGACCGGAATGCCAAGTCGCCCCCCCGGACTGGGCCTGAGGAAACAGAAACAATGGATGTCGACGGAGGCGAAGCCGGATCTGCCCAAGAGAATCCCTCGGTGACCGACCAAGGAGAGCCAAGCTTCAAGCAAAAGTCATCTACTGCGAAAACACCTCATCCTTTGACGCTCATCCATCACCTTCGAAAAAATACTTTCAACGCGCTAGTGTCCGGTGCGGTCAATAGGACGCCACCGCCATATTCTATAGTCACTATCAAACTCACGGTCCTTGGTCGTGGCGTGGCCCGGCCATGCGCTCGTATCTACCGCCTCCCCGCACGGAACGACACGCCGATTGCCTCTACTCAGCCAGAGGTCCCGGCGACGCAACCTCCATCACAAATAAAGGAACTTCCCCCAGACCTGCGCGACCAGTGGCTCGCCCAGGTCCATGCTTCTCAGGCTAAAACACGTTCCTCCACGGGCAAGAGCGGCAACCAACCCCGCCGTTTCCCCGCCGGCGCGGACTTTGAAGCCCAGAAGCTCCTGCTCGCGCAGACCCTGTTGACTAGTGAGATCCCCTTCCCGCCTCAGAAGACCGCAGGTGGCAGCGGCGACCACCCCCTTGTGCCTGGCGAGGAGGACCTCATCGGGTACGTGACCAAGGGGGAGTTCTGCCTCGCGCAAGGGCAGGCGTTGGCGATTGGGAGTATCTCTGCTGAGAGGGCCCTGGAGGCCCTGCGCACTGGGGCTGAAAAGGAAGGAAGAATTTGTGTGGTCAGGAATGCCGGCGAGGAGGTTGGATGGGTAGCCAGATGGGATTTGGTGTAGTCAACCCGGTCAACAGTAATCTTTTGGACAAGTGCAATTTGCGTTGCGCCTAGTTTTTATGTCCAAAAAAACAAAGTCTCAGATTGGGCGAACATGAATATGATTACATAGAGAAGACTTTTATTGCCAAAACTGTGACGTGACAGCCAATTCATGGCCCGGAAGGATGGACTTCCAACAGCACTGAGAGTGACGGCGGGTACAATGATAGACATCGCTGAAGGTCATCTCGAACTGACCGTTGGACACTTGGATGGCCCCGGGGTCCGTGATTCTCTTCATTTCCGACTTTGTCGATATGCGAGCCTGCGAGCCTATAACGACGATCGAGGCCACAGATCTTACGACACTGGGCTCAAATGACTGCTTTTGGGTAGATGATTGATGCAAACACCTATTACCGAGCGTTCTCAATGTGGCGGCTCTGCCTGTGTTCCTTGGGGTCGATGGGGCCTTGAGATGAATGCGGTGCGAAGGGCCTGAAACAGGCACCAATCAGCTTCGAAGGTTCCTCAAGTATCAATTGGATCTGAATCTGAGACCACTGTTGCTGTCAAAATTGGCAGAGGTCAAGTCGGGATTACGTTAGATAGAATGTTCCGGCCGACGCATTGGCAGTGCATATGTTTGACCTATCCATGCCTACCTGGGTAGGGGGACAACGCACTTACGCAATTCGAAGCCACCTTAATATCACCGGTACAGATTCCCCATGTAGAGTGGTCAAAACTTGAGCTACGACACGCGGAAACTTATGTTGGGGCTGGTTTCAGGGGGTAACAGGAGTCGAGATTTACGGCCGCGTATCATTGATGTTTGTGTTTATGTTTACCTCCCCTAGCTACATATGCAGGTATTTGCTGATTTGTGGGACTTCTAGGGTCCAGATTAATCGACTATATGGATTTTAGGCTACCTGGGCACATTAATAAATAAGTTAGTGGCCGGGGTTGCAGGCCTCTATGTGTCTCGATTCTTCTAAGTTCAATTTTATGAATTCAAAAGATGTCTAGGTAAGTAGATGCAGCTGCTTAATTTTAGTAGAACGGAACTTGAAGATTCCTTCGACTTACAGTTTGAGACCCCAATAACACATAAGCTGGCTTCTTAAAACCCGACTTGTGTGCGAGAAGATTTCATGCAAGTAACGACATTAGAAATTGAAGCTGCTATGCTTTCAATTGTTGAATTATACCTGTTTGCAATTAATAAAAGCCACATTTCCTAAGTATTCATGACAGAACAAACACATACAGACACCTAACTATGAGTCCGACGCTTGATTGGATCTAGGTGAGACGACTATGATATCAACGTCCGGTCATCTGCCATGCTTCAATGTTCAGAAGGACGTTGGCCCAGGTGGAAAGTACGGTCTATAAGCTCCACTACGGTCACAGTATCCGAGAATAGTCACTCACCAACGTTACTGTCTTTCTCGCTTATTTTCTGGCATGGACGGCTAATCTGGCCCGAATAGAACGTATATTCTACCCAGAGATACGATTTGTCCCGAGTAAATTGGCATTTCAAATAAACCATCTTTACGAACACGACTGGGGCTAAGTTTAAAGACCAAAGACACTCGGCCGATCCGCCGCCCGCGGATGATCTTCCACCGTAGTCAGGCCGGCGGTAAGATCAACCTGTGCGCCCGACCAGAAGACCCAGACCCGAAAGGGCGCAACAGCCTCTCGATCGGGAAGATCATCCACTGCTCCAAAGATGCCCGACGCGCCGGGTCGCCGTTGAGCTAGTGCCTCTCGCCTACCCGTCAGTCCTCGGCTCCGAGAAGCTGACATGCAGAAACGAGGACGCTACGCGGCGAGGCATCTCACAACCCACGTGCGCGATTCAGATCAACATCCCCGTTTTTGCATGCGCACTCCATGCACGAGGCGGGCCGTGGTGGGGACGATAGGTTGAATCTGCTCGGAATCGCCTCGCCTGGATGGGTCGCCGTCCAGCACTGGGCGAGGAGCTACCGTTTGAATTTTGAAGGGCTCCTACCCGAGGGGACCTGATGACTTGAAAATTCTCAGCCTGGGGCGCACTCAGGTATACTTGATCTTGAGGAGAGAAGTTGTCGTCCTTGTCTCATTATACAGTGCCCGTGGTGTTGCAGCCGGACAGGAACACAAGGTAGCATTCTGGCCATGTTACCCACCTACCCGCAACGCGTCCCACTGGAGCTGTGTCAGGTGCTGGACAAGGGTTCATCATGTTGGAGATCTTGAAGGAAAAGATGGCCTCATGGTCTGAGAGCAGAGTCTTTGCCCACAGTGAGTGCTCTGTGGCAGTGCCTCCGGCTGGATCAGCGCACTAGAGCCCACTATCTCTGAAACATATAGAGTATAATGTTTCATTTCCTGAACGGAGCCCAGCGAAACGCTATACCGGAGACATTACTCGCAGTGTGTGATACCGCAACCGGAGAACACTGGTGTAGCAGCCGCGGTTGTCATTAGGGAAGCGGTTGAGCTAAAGGATAACTGGGATGATGACTGGCACCGCATGTAGTGATTTTAGACAGGGATTCATGCTTTGCGGCCTCTGCAAAACTCAATATGAAGCGAGAAAAGAGCACACATTTCGCCCAGACAAGGAAGGCAGAAAGGGGAATGTACACTAGCATGTGCGCCCAGAGTACGGTCCCCAGATTCTGGTACAGTAAAGAGAGCCATCAATGATGTGAGGGCTGCATCTGCAGAGCTGGCGGGAGAAGAAAGAGAAGTTCCTCTCACCGTTCCCCGGTGTCACCGTTGCAGTAGCGTTGCAGCTGCCAACAGATCGTGCAGCACCGTACGAGCTAGCGTACGAGGACTCGGGGCAGCTGAAAGAGGGTGGGTCGCGAGATGCATGGCCATGTGGCACAGTTGTAAACTGGCAGACCACGGCAGTGGGCTACCTCGCCGCACACAAGCCGCCGGCCGCAGCACTTGGTACCCGTGGGGACAGATCAGCGAGCGGAGCTCATCCCTGTGCGCTTAAGCTCCACGGCTTCTTCCCGTGAAGAGATTGTGTGATTGTCATCGGGTGCTGCGAGTGCCAGCTGCTTCCAGTTGATGCTCAGAGAGATCGCCCGGCAGAAAAATTTTTTCCCTTGGTTCTTTTCTGTTACGAGGGTCCCACAGTGGCATTGGTGTGCAGTTTTCCGGGTCAAATGTCCCCAGCGACGGGCTGTTTCGCAAGTTGCGAAGCGAGCACATGAGGTTGGGTGATGTGAGGTCGAGTCGAGCTTGCAGTCCAGCCCCTGATGAGGCGGCCTGGAGCGGGAAAACGGGCCAGGGTCTTCGGGCCAAGGGGACTCCCTGTTCCAAGCACGAACGCCTAGCTCTTGGACTCCTTCCCCACAAAGCCCTTGGAGGGAGGTTCTAGAATCTCCACATCAGGGACCCTTGGGTGGAATCCGACATTCGACGGACAATTCAACGACCAGTTTTCCCCCCTCGTGTGGCGAGGGGATCCCGGAGGGCTGAGGGCCCTGATAAGCAGGCCACGCGCATGCACATACATGCGCTGGTCGCGCATCCGGGCAAACACCTGTCCTGCGATCTTCGAGAATGCGGTGAGGTGGGCGTGAAAATGACCTTGCCCTCTCGCCCTCGCCCGGACGCGACGGCCAGCCGGCCAGGCATGGGCGCCGGAGCTTGGGACAGGCTGTGGATCTGTACTCAATCAGGGGCAAATTAAGTATATGAATCGACAGCGGGGGGCGATTGGCGGTCCGGGGGTGGAACACGAACACCGCTCCGTCGTAAGTGGTTTTCACATAAATATCGTGCCGGGTTCAGCCTCCAGATATGTTGAGGACCCGAGGATACGACTGCAAAACCTCAACCGACCCGACCCGACCCTCTTTCAAAACATCTACACTAGACTGTCCCGTTTGCTCTTCGTATTGCGACTCGTGCTGCAGACTGCCACCCTTGCCTGTTTCCACTCCTTTAGTTCTCCATTTCCTATTCCGGACACAGGCGGTGAGGATTAGAGATCCACCGTGACTTTTTTTTGGTCTTCGGAATGCCGCCAAAGGGTACCAAAGAAGGGTCGCATCACAAGTTCTTCTCACTACGTGGCAAGAAGAAGGACAAGCGTGTCAAGAAGGGCCTGTCCGAAGCACTGGGAGCATCCCTGGGAGCCATCGGCCTCCGACCCGAAGACGAAGGTGAGCCTGAGCCGGACCACCACCACCACCACACCCTGTGCCGTCTGAGCCAGCATGCCCCATTTGACACGTTGCCCATCCCCATCAATAAAGTAATAAACGCGTCACCTTGCAGTTGCATGAACTGACAACAACACCCGTCTTCTCTCCAGAAGCCAGCAGCGTTTCCAGCAAATCCTCCGCCCCAGGCACTCTCCAACACCAGGCATCCCGAGACTCCCTTCAATCCCTTGATATGTCCCTATTCAACCACCTCAAGAGATCCTCCAAGCACGACAAGTCCGGAAGCTCCTCCCGCTCCAACTCTGTCGAGCCCTCCAGAGAGGTCCCCCGCATCGTCACCACCACCCACGCCCCCTCTATCGTCAACAGGGATCTCCTCAAGCCCAACATGTCCCGCCCTCAAGCCCAGGACCGCGTGGTCTCTGCCACATCCGCCTTCTCCGCTGCCTCGGAATCTACCATCGCCCCCGAGGAGGACACCCGGAATAGGTCCAGCATCATCGACCGGGCAAAGTCGGCCATCCGGAGCCGGTCCGCATCCCGCAACCCCTCCGAGTCGCCCGACAGTGCCAGCAGGAAACAGCTGGCCCCGAGGGGCAACCACATAGTGACCGATGCGGTCAACACCTTCCGGGCCAAGCTCCAGGCCGAGGTCAAGGGCACAGACGAGCAGATACTGTCTGCCGGCGTGTCAAGCGAGAACCTCTTCGGCTTCATCGCCAATGAGCGTCTCAGGAGAATGCCCGCCAGGGGCAGCCGCTGGGACAAGATCCTCAAGTGGGCTGAGGACTTTGCCAAGAAGCTGTCTCTCTTCGAGGTGGCCGACGAGAACTTCATTCCTTCCTCCAAGGAGGCCGTCGAGCTGATTCTGGCTTCCATCCAGCTCCTCCTTCTGGTGGGTCCCGGATCTTTTGCCCCCCCCCCCGGGGGATTTGTCGGCTAACGTGTTCTAACAGCTTGGCCCGCAGAATGGCGAGGCTCTGGAGAGGGCCTTCGGCATCTACCATGAGTATGGCCTCACCTTTGACTTTTATAAACGTAATATCAGCCTTCTCGTCTCCATCTCAGAGGCCAGGAGGTACCTCAGTCTGTCGCTGGCCGACATGCTTGGGCTTTCGGTTGAGATGACCATTCTCTACCGCAAGAGCGCCCGCTCCATGACCACCAGCACCAGCGTCACCATCAACTTCAACCTGACCTTTGGCCACCGGATGGAGTCCTTCATCAGCCACAAGGACCGCATTGCCGAGCTGATGTGGACATGGCAGCTCGAAAACTCGGCCGAGATCAGTGGTGAGTGTCGATATCCCCGATTTTGTTATGCTTGGCCGTGTGGTGCACTGCGAGAGGCTGAGAGGCTGAAGACGTGTGGTTGCTGAGTCAGCCACGCCGGGAGCCTCCTCCAGCCTCGCCATGCATCACCCCTGTTCCCCTAGCCACCCACCCGATCCTCATTCTGGGTTGAACCTTTCAACCAGCCCCCCACCTCCCACCTGTCACTGACCAAATTTCCGCAACAGACATCCAGGTGTCCATCGAGAGCATCCGGCAATGGCTGCTCCCCCAGGATCGCCAGCTCCAGGCCCAGGTGGCCGGCCGCCGTTCTGTTCGCACTCCCCGTGCAGAGTTCACGTGTGAGTGGCTCGACCGGCCCCTGGTTGAGTTCGCCCGCAGCAGAGACAGGGTTTTCACCATCACGGCCGAGGCTGGTGCCGGAAAGAGCTTCCTCTTTGGCTGGATCCTGGAGCGTCTCCAGAGGCGCGTGGGCCACCACGAGTACCAGGCTATCTCGGCCTCTGTCGACAGCCAGGTCCCTGCCCAGGCCACCCAGATCGCCCTTGTCAAGACCCTGTTGCTGCAGCTCCTCGAGCAGAACGTTGGCAACGTCGCTCTGTTCCGCTGCCTCGCCAACGTGACCGAGCTCGGTGCCAACACCAGCAGCACTCAGGATGCCGAGGATGCTCTTTGGTACACCCTCGATACTGCCCTCCAAGGCCTCGAGAATGTCGTGCTCGTCATTGACGGCCTGGACTCTCTCGAGGGCGACGAGGAGGAGAAGATCGAGGCTTTCGAGCACCTTCACGAGATCGCCACCAAGAACAAGAACAACGTGCGCGTGATCATTCTGAGCCGCCCGCTGTCTAAGCCCTGGCCCAAGCCCACGCGCCAGATTGCCATGACAGCTCAGCGCACCACCGTTGATGTCAGGCACATGGCTCGTGCTTGGCTCATTAGCCGCAACCTTGGCACCAAGCAGGAGATTGAGGAGATCTCTGAGCAGATTGCCGTCCGCAGCAAGGGCTCCCTCACCTGGGCTGACATGTCCCTCCAGCTCCTGTCCAAGGCCAAGACCACCGCCGAGGTCACCGCTGCTGTCAAGGAACTCCCAAGCACCACTAATGAGATCCTGGCCAAGCACGTGAGCTCAATCTCACTGAGCGGTGATGCTCGTCTGATCATCGCCTGGCTTCTCAACTCCAAGCGACCACTCACCACTGTGGAGATCCAGGCCCTGCTTGAGCTTGATACCCAGAAATTCGCCCACCAGCCTCGCTCCACCAACATCGTCGAGGACATCAAGAAGGCCTGTGGGTCTCTCGTCATTGTTCAAGACAAGACTGTCCGCTTCCGCAACGAGGCTATTCGCCTGCAGCTCCTGGAGCTCAGCAAGAAGGAGAAAAAGGACGGTGAGACCGCTCTTTTGAGCCCTGCTGAGGCCAACAAGGACCTGACTGCTCGTCTGCTCCTCTACGTCAAGACCTGTGTCAACCGTAACGTGGACAGCAGCCTGGACACCATCACCCGCCGTGAGGTTGACAGCCTCTTCAAGAGCCATGCTCTTCTTGAGTACGCCACTCGCAACTGGCTGGATCATTTCAAGCGATCCACCTACTTTGCCAATGGCCAGGTCCAGACCGAACTTGTTACTGGGGAGCTCAAGGGTTACTTCCCCAACTCCACCCTCCTTGCCCGCTTGGAGAAGAGATGTTGGGACAACCAGGAGCTCGCAACCACTGCCAACTCCCAGCACGTCCTCGCCCTCACAGTGCGCCGACAAGCATTGGGCGAATCCGCCCAGGTTGTGCTCCAGAGTTCCATCAACGTTGCTCAATCCTTCAAGAAGCTCTCCGCCCCCGCCGAGGCCAGCAAGTACTTCTACCAGGCTGCCAAGATCGGGCAGACAATTCTTGGCCGTACCAGCGATTTAGCTCTTGCATGCGCCACTGAGTCCTTGGACATCTCTGCCAAGAACAAGCAGAAGGCGACCACCCGCGACGAGGCTGTTACCCAGCGTGAGGAGCTCCTCAAGTATGTCATTGAGGCTGAGAAGCAGCGCTCTGGCAATAACAGCGCTGTCGCTTCCAAGTACAACAACGAGCTCGCCGAGCTGTATACCAGTATCAAGGAGACTGAAAAGGCTGAGGCGGTGTACCGCGAAGTCTACAAGACGTCGATTGCCCAGAATGGCCAGTTCTCGGCGGAGGCTACTGTTGCAGCTGAGAAGCTCCAGACCGTCCTCTACAAGAGCTCCAAGCACGAAGAGGTCGTGCAGTACACTCAGCCTATCTTTGAATCCGCCGAGCGTAACCTGGAAATCTTTGATATCCGCCGTGTTGAGATCACTCTGCGCATGGCTGACACCTACGAGCAGAAGAAGGACTACACCCACGCCGAGGAGCTCTACATTTCTCTGTGGCGCGGTCTGACGGAGTACTGTCGTAGCACCTCCTTGACTGCTGCGAAGGCCACTCAAAAGTCGATCTCTGAGGCTCACGAGCGCAAGATCCAGATCAGCATTGCCTATGCACGCTTCCTGCGCCGCCAGGGTCGCGAGGCTGAGGCTCAGAACATCCTCCACGGCGTCTGGCTCGACTACCAGACTATGACCGACTACAAGTCCGAGGCTGTTGTCAAGCAGCTCAACGACGTTGGCGAGGAGCTCAAGTCTATGGGTATCCTGGACACTGCTATCGCTGTCTTCAAGTCCGTCTGGGGCTACTTCAAGGGCTCTGGCCAGCAAAACTCTACCGCTGCCGTCAGCACTGCTGTTTCTCTCATGGGTGCTGTTCAGGAAAAGTCTGAGAAGAAGGAAGCTGAGGCCGACAAGGCTAAGGCTGCAGTCGCTGCCAAGGGCGGAGTCCAGATCGATGTCGTTCTTGACACCGAGGCCGACTTCGAGGAGAGTGATGATGAAGATGATGAGGCCGATGCGATCTTGGACGAGGTGATCAAGGCTGCTGTCGCGGCTCCTGCGGCCCCCGCTGACACCAAGTCTGCGACCAAGACCAGGGAGGTTGCCGTTGTCACGATTGAGAGCCAGATCCAGACTTGCGAGACTCTCTCCAACTTCTATGTCAGCAAGAAGAAGTGGGCCGAGTGCATTGAGGTCTGCTCCCAGTTGCTCAAGCAAATCTGGTCCGAGCTGGGCACATCTGCGAAATACAGCTTCCCCAAGGAGCACCGCGAGGAAGCCATCAAGTTCACTCGCCGCCTGGCCCTGGCCTATGCTGAGTCGAACCAGACCGAGTCCGCGGAGAAGATGTACAACGCCATCTTCCAGTGCTCTCTCCGTTCTGGCCTCAAGATCCAGGATGAGTTTGTCACCGAGTCTGCCAACCAGCTCATTGAGTACCACAAGCAGACTCAGCAGTGGTCCAAGGTCCTCGCTGTCTACCAACAGCTTCTCGAGGGCTACAAGACATCTCTTGGCTCTCGAAACCCCCTGACTATCAAGACACTGTACATCATGGGCGACCTCTGCATCCAGTACCGCCTGAAGGGTGCTGACCGCTACTATCTTGAGTTGGTCCGGGCTGACAAGAACCCCCAGGGCGTCATCAGCAAGGACACCTTGCCAGCTGCCATTGCGCTTTCCAAGATATACTACGAGCAGAAGCGTTGGGCCGAGATCCGCCCTGTCTACGCCTCCCTGTGGGCAACCTTCACCAACAAGGCCAAGGAGTACAACTTGTCGACTGAGCTCGTGCAGACTATCTACAAGAGGTACACGACTGTCCTCGACACGCACCTCAAGGTGAACGTCGACGAGGTCCGCAAGATCGCTGTTGAGTACCGCGAGACATGCATCAGGGTCTACGGCCCCCAGGCCGATATCACACAGTCTGCGTCGTTGGCTCTGGTCGCCATCTCTCGCAAGAGCACCAACGTTGAGCACCACCAGGAGGCTGTGAAGATTTGTGAGGAGGTTGTTGCCGAGTCCGAGAAGCGCAAGGCTGCTGAGGGCGGCAAGGAGGGCGGCAAGGCTGTTGACGCAAAGAAGTCCGCCTTCCAGGTCTCTCTCCTCGCATCCGCTAAGCGCCACCTCGCCGGCCTGTACAGTGTTCAGACTCAGGCCGGCGGCGCGGCTGCCGTCGCTGCTGGTGGCGCTGCTGGTAGCAAGCCCAGAGCTGTCGTGAGCCCTGAGTCCGCCCAGAAGGCTGAGGCTCTGTGGAAGGAGCAACTCGAGATCAACAAGAAGGAGAATGGTGTTGCTCACAAGTCCACCCTGGCCAGTCTGGCCTCCCTTGTCGGGGTCTGGGCTCGGTCTGACAAGCCCGAGGTCCGCAAACAGGCGCAGGAGAAGCTTGACACTTCCGTTGTCGAGGTCCTCTCCGAGTCCTGCAGCGCTGGCAAGTCGAGCGTCGATTCCACCAAGCTGCACGAGTCTGGTATCACCCTTGCCAAGACTTACCTGTCTTGTGGCTTCTCCATCCAGGCTTGGGCTCTGCTGAAGCAGCTTCGCTTCCACGTCGTTGCCCGCGGCAAGATCGCTGGTTCTGCTTCTATTGAGAATAAGACCAGCATCGAGCTCAGCGAGAACATTGACCGCCGCTCCATGGTCTTCATTGCTGCGTTCGAGGAGTCCCTCCGCAGCTCCGAGGCCGCAACTGCCACGGCCAACGCTGACAAGAAGGTCAAGGTCACATTCTCGGACATCATGACAGACCTGCTGACCGAAGGCATCCTGTACGACCGTTACAGCCTCAGCATCTCCGCCAAGGACCTGTCAGTCGAACAGAAGCTGTTCGATGGTGCTCGCCTGTATGTCTTCCTGAAGGCCAACAAGGAGCAGCATGCCGAGCAGCTCGTCACTGTGGAAGAGTCCCTCTACAAGCTCTTCACAGAGAAGTATGGAGCTTCCATCAAGACTGAGTCGATTGTCACCCGTGCCTTCCTCATTGCCATTGTTGAGGAGCTCGGTCAGCTTCGACTCCACGAGGACGACCTCGTGTACATTGCTTGCACTTCGGTCACCGCCAGGGTGCATGCTCTTCTCCTGGTCGACAGCTTTGCTCAGGCCGTCGACCTGGCCACCGCTTGGTACCAGTTCATCTCCAGCCAGAACGGCTTCAAGAACGCCAGGACGATCCCCTTCGCGTTCAAGCTTTCACTCTACCTGGCCGGCCTGGGCGTCAAGTCCAACAAGGCAGCTGACGCCATCATGCAGAACCGCATGCTGGAGCTGTCCAAGACCATCCTGCGCGAGACACTTACCGCCTGCAGGAGCATGAACATTGACCTGATCCAGCTCCAGGCCTCCGAGCTCAACAGCTTGGTCCGCCTCATGGGCCAGCAGAAGAACTACGAGGATCTTGAGTGGCTCCTCACCCAGCTGTGGAATTCACGTATTATACAAAGCTCCTGGTCAGCAACCACAGTCATCGCCGTCGGCCGTCGGCTGGTCGAGGTCCTCTTCGTCCGAGGCAAGCGAGACCAGGCGATTACCCTCGCCGAGTCCATGGCTTACAACTTGCGCCGGACATGGGGTCTGCTGGACGCGGCCACGGTGGACATGAACAACCTTCTCTCGTCGCTGTGCGTCTCCGACAAGAGGTATGCCGAGGCCCTCGATGTGCACGAGGAGATCCTGCGGGCTCTGCTCGACCTCAACATGTCTGGCGAGGACGACGTCGACGATGCCGCCTCGGAGCTCATGGACTTCGACGAGGAGAACGCCGCTGCGCTCGCCCTGCAGCAGCTCGAGCTCGTGCGCCGCGTCTACGCCCGCAACTCCGGCTGGCCCGAGTCGGATGAGCTGGACATGGCTCAGCTCACCACTGACGTGGTCTCCGAGTTCAGCCACCTGGCTCCCGATGCGTACGCGCCCTTCGGTGACGGTGACTCGTCCAAGTGGAGCAGGAACGCGCCGTCAGCCAATGACACCATTGGTACCTTCACCGCGCCCTCGGTTTGGGAGTTTTCTCTGTCCGAGGACGGTAAACCCGGCCAGCCCGCCGCGCTGCGCAAGAGCCCCAGCCACATGCTCCGCAGCCTCCAGCTGTCGCGCCAAAGGAGCTATGGCGACCTCTCCGAGGCCCGCAAGAGGCTCGGTGACCAGAAAAGCGGCCCAGCCACCAACAATGCGTTGCTCGCCGCGCCAGCTCATTAAGCGGGTGCTTGATGCCCTAGACAGCATCGGGAGAGAGGACGAGCCTGGAAGGCCTATATTCACACACGTAGTAGAGGTGTGTGATGAGCAAGAACGAGTGAAGATGGAAGGCGCTAGGGAAGTGTTGGAGCTTTACCTGGCGGGGCTTGAATGTTACAAGGAGGATGACATATTCGTTACAATGATGTCTTACGGCGTTGTGCTTGTGGCGCTGGTATTGTTTTGGGTTAGGCTGGTCGATGTGGTGTACTACTAGTTGTGTATCATTGGTTGTGTAACTATCATGACTAATATGTGTAATAACATTTTTGGAAAGTTGAAGTCATTGCTCTGTTCCAGTCACGATCTTCATCCACAACCGTGCTGTCAGGAGAGGCATTATAAATATCTGTCTCTCTTGCCGCTTCTTTCAGACGGCCATGGGAATCTTTAGCCCACAATCATCAACTCGTAATCGATATCGAAAAAGAACGCAAAGGAAACCTTCAAGCAGTAATTACGATAGATTCCAAGTATGGCCGACAACGGAGAAGAAGCAAAGGGACAAACTGTTCCGCGTGAATGTCCAGAGGAGCACGCAAGTACAGCACCTGAAACCAAGCCCGAGCTCAAGCCCTGGGAACCTGATCAAATGGATCCTCACGCTTAACACCCTGAAACTAGATGTGGTGAGTCGTCCGCTAAACATCATGAAGGCAATTCTAGTTTTCTCCCTTCTCTTATTCCGTAAAATCTAACCAAATCACACCACTGTACACTTTTGTCTCTTGCTCCTTTCACTGCACCAAAACGTACCCAAACAACTTCATGAGGCGCACGGTCGGGGTCCCCACCCCAGAGAAGAGTCCAGCTAACCTCTTATGATGACATAGCATGTACGCCAACCGTGCGCCAACCCAGCCCTTCTTTGTGACTGGTGCAAAGACAACGGATGTCATTCTGGTGGTAAGGGATTGTGGAGGAGAGTATCCCAGGCCAGGCGGAGGGATGACAGGCATTGGTCTAGCAGATGAGTTGTAGTCATCTCAAGGATTTGTATTTCTGGCTGGGTAGCCAATTCTGAAACTTGGGCAATATGGGGAAGACTTTAAGGATGATAGAAAACTCGAGAATGATAATAAAAAATGGATTCAACTCCTTCAATCAGTGTTTCAAAATGAGATCGTAATTCTAACTTGAAATCGAGAGCCTCTCAACTTGTCCAGGTGCACATGTGTAGATTGCACTCGAGAATCAGAACAAACTGCTTGTATGCTGTGAATCCAAACAATCCGTTGCAGCTGTAAGCTCAAACCGTCTCTGCTGCTCAACTTACGAACAACAATGACCACCTAAGCTGCCATGCCAGAGAATGTTGAATCATGCAAATTTGAACAAGAGCAAAATGCTTCAACGATAGACGTATCTTATGAAACGCGAAAACTCGGCCTGTTATTTCTGCTTTAATATCCCAGATCCATCCAAACCGTCAGAAATATGAAATTTCTCATCGGGAAGCTTCTCTTGCCTTCTCCCAGCCTCCGTACCTAGGTACTCGCCCCATCAGGGGCGGATTGAGGATCTTCCTTGACAGCTTGGCAGCATTTGAGTCAATTTGGCAGAACGGGAAATACCTAGGTACAGCTCCTCATATGAACGGATGACTTTTATTTTCTTCAATATTACCATCTCCTAAAACTGATTTTGGAGACCAATGCCCGACTGTAGGGCACAACTGTGAGGCAGCTCGCACCCCGTTCGCTGCGATCGGTGTGCCTTTGAACATCTCTTTCATGTCCGATTGAAAATTTTACAAAATGAAATTTCCATCTATCTCCTTTTGAAGCGGTTATCGGGTCCTGAACAAGGTCGGTGGGTGTGAGATTCAGCAGCTTGCAGGCTGTGGGAGGCTCATGACCGCGATGAGCAAATGAGTTGACGGCGGAAAGGAATTCAAGCGAAGACGAGCATATCTGGTAAACGAGAAATGTATACTGCCGCTGCAGACAGCTAGAAGGAGACCCTGTGGACTAATGGAGTGTGCGAGAGGTAGGTGTGGACGATCACGCTGATATCGAGACCACGTGGCTTGCTGCCCAGGTGATTGTCGCCACACCAACCCAGCTTGCACGCACCATATAAGGCAGCGATTGCAAGCCCACTCGCCTTCGAGCGAAGGAATTCACACGTGTGGTAGCTCAACGGTTAGAGCGTGCAACTTGAATCCGCAAAATTACTTGGTAATTTTCCGGGGACGACTTTGCCGCCGCACCTTGACCTGCGTGAGGGGGTCCCTCCTTGCTGCAGTTTATCCACGTGTGGAAGAGGTGGTCAACTAGCCTCTATAAACTACAAGCTGCGTCATGTATTGAGCTCGGCGACACCCGAAGAGTTTCGGGTGTCTGCCATAAATGCTCATGCCCTTCACGAGAAATCGGTCGGGATTGCCTCCTCAGCGGTCACGCTGGGGGGGCTATATGTCGTTAGTTTTCTCACACTCTGTTTTTGTTTGTTTTTTTCTTCAATTTTTCCGCAGGTGCCTGAGTTCAACTCGGACCTTCCTGTCCCTTTTTTTTTTTTTTTTTTTTTTTTTTTGGAGGTCCATGTCACCCAGTGAGAACCAGCCTGTTGCATTCTTCATGATGCAAGAGTTCGAATCGATTGTCCTCAGGCTTCTTGGCCGAGTGCTTGGGTTCGAGTCAAGTTTCGAAGTATTTTTTGCTCGAGGGGCCGAATTAAACTGTGCCTGAAAAAAGGGTTGCTGTTTGTCGACGGCCTTTGGGAGTGACCGACTGTCTTGTGTAGCAGTACACATCGACGTGGCGCCGACAATGACAGGGAAACTCATCGGAAGGATCTAGGCACCATCATTAATGAACCTTTTCCTGGAACACAAGATCGGCAATTGTATTCATGCAGAAAGTCAACCATCGTGTTGATGTAGTTGAGCGTCGTCTAATTCAAGGTACACCGGGGAGTGGTTACAGAAGGAGTCAGTCAGCTGGCTTAATCGACGTCGAAGCAAGGCGAGACACAATTGGAGAGCCAGTGAGACCAGTGGACTGGACCTAGTGATCTCATCGCAGCAGCAACGTCCATCATCGTCCCTTGCTCCTTGGCGACCTGCCTGCTGGCAGTATCGACTCTGCTCAATCGCATGCCCAGGACACCCATACATCCTGCCAACCTTTGAGCTCCCCACCCCAGCGCCTGAACTCATCACCATGTCACAGAGTGTCTAGTCTGGGTGTCCTTGGCCGTTCATGATGAGAAATGTAGAGAAGTATGCATAGGTCGGGAGGGCCGGTGACTTGACAGGGGAAGATCACTTGAGGGAGTGAAAAGAACCATACTTCTTCACATTCATGGTGGATATGTTGCCGTTTACATGATTTCGAATTACAATTTAGCCTGCCTGTTCTGGCCATCTAATATCGCCTCCATTTTCTCCTTCCATACCTGAGCCCACGCCGGGTCAATGGCACACGAATCGTAGCTCACACTTGCGTGGATAAAGTCATCACCCCCCCAGATCCCAACCAGGAACTCTCCATCCCTGGGCCTTACGTTCTGTCGTGTTCCCAGGATCTCAGCGATCAACGCGTCGTCGTCCTCTCCAGCCAGTGGCCTGGTCAAGTCGATCTGTCCGGGTATTATCGCAGGGTCTGACCGGCCCACCGAACTGACGCCACAGGTTGCCAGGTTCGGGTTCATCTGCTTGGGAAGGGTCTTTTGATATGGGAACTCCTTGCGGAGGTGGCCAGGTAGCTTATTGTTTGCGCGTTCAATCACGTCGAGATAATTCATGGGGATCACCCTCCCAGCCCCCCTGGGCCCCATGTGTTCGACCTCGTTGCGGGGCCGTTTCTGATATCTCAAAAGCTGCCTCTGGGCAGATCGAACCAGCAACCTGATCCGGCCGTCAAGGTCGAGGTCAGACGAGAGGAATGGTAGAACCACCCCGTCGGAGAATGCGAGCATCAGGCTGTCGGGCTTTGCCTTGTGGTTGAAGAATGGGCGCGGGTTGATTGGGAAGGACCCGATGAATGCATGGCGCTCGTGCGGGGGGATGTCGGGGAAGCGCTTCTCGTAAATCTCCATCATGACCACACCGGCCAACACAAAGCTACCGGCGCCGAGGCTGCATCCCACCTCCCGACAGACACGGTGCAGCCTCCGGGTCCCGGTCCTCCCGATGCGGGCGATGACTGTCCCGGAATTCAAGGGGGGCACCTTGTCGTAGTCCAGTACCTTGTCGAAGATCCTCAATTCTGGCGACGATGGCTCGATCGGGGCGTTTGGGTAACGGAGCGGGTTTTGGAACGCTGGCGGGAGCGGCTTCTGAACGTGACGCAGCACCAGGGTCACGGCCCAGAACCATCGCTGCCGAGCGCGTGAGCCAGAGATTGGCGGATAAAGGTCCTCCTGCGAGGGGGGGAGGCGCTCATGTAATGTCGATATCAGGGTCGGTATGGCGGACTGGAGCTCATGGGTCTTTTTATTCAGAAGCTGCTTGAAGTCACCAACCCAGTTGGCATTGGTGAGGCCGTCTGAGATCTGGTGGGCCTCGACAAAGAGGAAGCTTAGGGAATAAGTAGAGGGCGCACATCTCTCCAGGGGCAGAACCATGACCTTGACAAGTGACCTTGTCGCGTCGAAGGTGCGGCCCACGTTCTGGGCATGGAAATACAACTGTTCAGCATCTACCGACAAGTAGTGGTCGTCTAGAAAGACGAGAGGGTCCCGGGCCAAGTCGATGGCGTGCTCAGACCCCGTTGGAGTCGGGATCGCGAAGAAGCGGTCGCTTCTCTGGGCGGTGTCTTGGTCCATGTAGTCTCGTGGCCCCGTTGCGGTGGCGCTTAGGAGAGTGTGTCTTAGTCGCAGGTTGGTCCAGGCCAAGAGAATATGCTGCCTCAGGCGTGCTCTCGATTTTGTCGTCTTGATCTCAAAGGACATGGCCAGGTTGATGTCGGCCCTTCCCTCATGGTAGGTCCCGTCGTTGTCGAAACCCTTCTCCACCACGCCGAGGGGCCGATAAAACACGGTGACGCCGCCATGCTGAGCTTTTTGCCATTTATGATAGCCCGTGGCATATCGTCGAAGCCACTCCAAGGGTTCCGGGTCTTGAGCACTGCCGGCCCTGTCTGGCGTGGGTGGCGTGGGAGGCGTGGGAGGTGGGTGTGGCATTTTGAAATGTCGAGTTTCGCAGCACCAGCCCTGGCTTGCCTGGGTACTTACGGAAGGGGGCGTTGGCCGTTGAAATACGGATACACGCCGTACAGGCGATACGGATGACATGTACACATTACATGCGCCCTATTGCGGGCCGGGCCCGACAAGGTGGGTGTTCCCCACCTGGAATCTTGGGGATCAAAACGACCCACCCCGCGACGATTACGTGCATCGGACATCTGGAGTTGGAGAATCGAAGTCAAAAAGTGCACAAGCTTCCAATCCAAGATTGGGTTGCGTTTATTATCTGAAGCACCCTGGCTGGCATCCTCAGCCGGTCTCAGCTGCGGGCCAGCTGGGCATACTGTAGTAATGCTGGCCCGATAAGATAAGGCAGCCGCAGCTCCCCTCGATGCATCTTTCTATGTACTCCGTAGTGACTCTGAGGCGTTGACCGTTTAGATATTATCTTGTTCGTTCTTGGGCCGCCGCCGTTACATATCCGGCCCTGCAACTGCCCCTGCAACTGCCCCTGCAACTGCCCTGCCGCCCATCGCTGCCGAAGCTGTCATCACCACCTTGCATGAACCAGGGTCGTCGGTCCACAGCATAGCCAAGCAACCAAGCCAGCCACCCCAACACAACCTCTCAGCCCTCTGCGTTACCACCCCCACCCATCAGCCCACCATGAGGGACATGCCGCTGGACCACGGCTCGCTGGAGCACCTGCTGCCGTCCCACTGGAAGACCCAGATCACCGCCTGGCTGGCCGAGGACACGCCCTCGTTCGACTACGGCGGCTTCGTCGTGGGCGATGCCCCGCGCACCGCCACCCTCTGGGCCAAGTCCGGCGGCATCCTGGCCGGCGTGCCCTTCTTCGACGAGGTCTTTGCCCAGACCGGCTGCTCCGTCCAGTGGCACGCCAGCGAGGGCCAGCACATTGAGCGCGGCAGGGACGCCGGCGGCATCAAGATGAAGGTTGCCACCGTCACCGGCCCCGCCAGGGGCATCCTGCTGGGCGAGCGCGTCGCCCTCAACATCCTCGCCCGCTGCAGCGGCGTCGCCAGCATGGCCCGCGGCTTCCTCGTCAACCTGAGGTCCGCCGGCTACCGCGGCGCCCTGGCCGGCACCCGCAAGACCACCCCCGGCTTCCGCCTCGTCGAGAAGTACGCCATGCTGGTCGGCGGCGCAGACGGCCACCGCATGGACCTGAGCTCCATGATCATGCTCAAGGACAACCACGTCTGGAGCAGGGGCAGCATCAAGGACGCCGTCGCCGCCGCCAAGGCCGCCGGCGGCTTCTCCCTAAAGGTCGAGGTCGAGGTCCAGTCCGAGGCCGAGGCCGACGAGGCCATCGAGGCCGGCGCCGACGTCGTCATGCTCGACAACTTCTCCGGCGAGGGCGTCAAGGTCGCCGCCAGGAGCCTCAAGCAGCGCTGGGCCGGGAAGAGGCACTTCTTGGTCGAGGTCTCGGGTGGCCTGACATTGGACAACGCCGAGGAGTACGTGACAAATGGTGAGTGCCGGCCCCTGTGAGCCCGCTTTCCCGCTGAACCCATGCTGATTGCTGTACTATAGATGTCGATATCTTGTCAACCAGTGCAATCCACCAGGGTGTCCCCCATGTTGACTTCTCCCTCAAAATCGACCACTGATGTTCCTGGATGTCATCAAGACCCGGCGAGATGAAAGTGAAGATGTGCGACTTCAGAAAACAACCCAGGCTGTTTTATTTTGCAATGCTTTCAGAAACCCACCTCCCCCCCCCCCCCCCCAAAAAAAAAAAAATAGAATAACATGGTCTGTACCAAGTTTAGAAGTCGCAGGACTTGGCACCACCGTTGGACGTTGTAAAATAGCATACGAATCACCAGTGCAAAAAAGACTACTTCCGGGGGATATTTCATGTATTGCACACTCATCATGAACCACCTATCTGTGATGCCGCGCGCCCAGGGCCCAAATGGCCTCGCTGGTGCCGCGTTCTTGGATACTTGCGATCCGAGAAGCTTCACTGTCCCGATGAACAGCAGCCAGCTGATAGGCTATCGATCCCCACACACTGACCATTATTTTCTGCTCCTAGTCAACCGCTCTTTCTTGGCTCCTCTTTCATTTGTTTTCTTCTTTCTTCTTCTTTTTCTCTATTGCCACCGTATTATGAATTTGGGGGATTAGGTACTACAACCTTGGGGTGGAAGCTGGGTATCATCTTCGCACACAACGAACGCCTCCTCTTGCCATTCCGATGCACGACGTGCTGCCGTGGCTGCTATGAGACAGATGCAACGAAATGTGCACCGCGGGTTATACCATGGGCCATGCCGCCTAGTGGTATATCCGATGCCAAAACTCCTCGCAAAAAACCAAAATAGCAAAATGGGGCTCCAGGGCAGGATGGGCAAACGCAAATCGCGGGGTCATCTACTAATGGGGTGTCACTGGGATGATGACTGCTTGATGGAGCATCGAGAAGGGACTCGGGTCAGGAGGCTTGATCGCGGCTCAAATGCTGACGCCTTCAAGGTGAAGGACCCTGGAAGAGTCCCCCAGGAAGCGGCGGCGGAACTCGACGATCCCTTGAGCGATCGTCCTAAAGTCTCGGATCTTGGACTTCTGGAAGGACGCAACCAACTCTCTAAGCCCGTTGTTGAAGGTTTTCTTCTGGTCTCCCGCTAGGTCGTCTGAGCTGCCGAGCTCCAGAATAATCTTATCATCTGGCAGGGTAAGGAGTCGCAGTCAGCTTTTGAGGGGTAGGCCGGCGGGCGTGTCACTACAGTTAGCGGTCCTGCCACGAGGGAGTCTCGACTCACCCGGAGCAACCATGTTTGAAAAATGCTGAAACTGGCAGGCGTTTCCTCTGGGGCAGTCTTGCCCCTCCAATTCATCGGGACAGATCTCCCTCTTTGGATCGATTCTGTTACTGTATGTCAATGATTTGAGTCCGCCTGCAACGCTCTCACTGTATTTGGGGTGGAATCGGAAAGCATGATAATATCGCAAGGGGCTCTCGTAGTCCGTGAAAGAGATCTTCGGGGTTGGGGCAGATTCGTGGGCATCCTGTTCAACAATTAGACAATTTCAGTCAGTGAAGCGATGAAACGGTGTATACTTCTCCGGACACGTTTGCGGTACGCGCTGAGGGGTGGGCGAAAAACTCCGCACGTGCTTCGATTGTCGGGTCATCGTTGGGTATAGTAGCAGTGGAAATCTGGGACGGTATGGCCGGAGGGGAGGCCGTCTCTTGAGACCCACCACCTGAGGTAGCCACATTTTGGACGTTCTCGACGGGAGCAGGGCTGAACGGCGAGCAATCTTTCATACGCAGGTCGTTTCCCGCCTCGTCCGGGGGCTCATAATCATCGGAGGTACTACTGTCCGCGGCAGCTACCACGTGCTCCTCGGCGGGCGAGGATGTGGCGATGGCAGCCAATATCTCTGCTGGCTGCTCAGGCGGGAGTTGCGACGCATCGCCGACAAGATCGCGTTCTTGAGTGGATAACTCGCTGCTTCCCGTCTCATCCACGGCAGCCGGTGCTGGAGGAAAGGACGCTGATGTGGAGGGTTCAGCCCCCGAATCTGACTTCCCGGGGGATGATTCTAGATCCATAGGCATCGACTGCAAGGGTCCGTCAGGGGCAGTTTGCTCGGCTTCATCTTGGCCTGGATCACTAGACACGGCAGATTTGCCTGCAGTCTCTGTACCCAAAACATGATCTCCGGCGGAATCAGAACGGAGTTCATCTGTGTCATCCTCCAAGTCCTCTTCCTCCATGCACTGCTGCTGAGCCAGCTCGGCATCAATCTCGGCTTGCAGTCGCCTCTTCTCCTCTTCCATCCGCTTTAGCTCAGCGATCTTATCCTGGAGCTTGGTTGAGAGTCGAGGGGAATGAGCGCTTGCTTTCCTCATCCGGCGCTCAGCCTTGGAGTGCACATTAGGGGGAGAAAATATTTGAGACTTTGCAACCTTTGCGGCCTCAGCCTCTTGTAGTAGTTGATTCGAAGGGCCGTTCTTGTCATCCACATCGCCGGTCGATACCACGGGTTGAGCCACGGTCCTTGCTGCTTGCTCTGTGGGTGTCCGACCGCCAGCACTATGCGACTGAGGTGTGGAGGAACCGGTGCTGGGTTTAACTTTAGCTCGAGCCTCTGCCTCCTGGATCTTCCGCTTGTAGTCCGCAATTGCCTTCTCCATAGCTTTCAAGTCAACAGTGGCGATCTTCCCACCTGGCGTCCCGGGCGCGGGACTGGCTATGTGCCGTGGGGGGCCAGAGTTTGTGAGTGGAGGGTAGTCGCGGACTGAGGGTCCCCTGCGAGGAAGATTGAAGCTTTGCTGTGTTGGCGCAGGAGAGTCCTCAGTAGTGGAATCGACATCCATGTCGACGTCCTCGTCATCTTCATCTTCATCGTCACTGACGCTGATGACTAAAGAAGATGCTTGGCGGCTGGGGAGGAATGGCCGCTTGACAGTCTTTGCCGGGTAGTCCACAAAGTCGGCTGCTACAGGGCGCTTGCGCTGGTTGATCGGTCTGTTCGACAATTCAGGCGGGACCGGGCTCTGGAAACCTGAGGTTGGATGGGCTGCTGGTTGCCGTGCACTGTCCTGAGTCGTTGGTAGCGTTGCTGATGGTGCGCTAACCTGTGCAGTCCTTGATACAGCGGGTGTCTTCTCTGCCGATGTCGGTCCTGACGTTGGAGGAACTGAAGACGGCTTCTGTGCACTATCGTTCTTCGGTGCTTCGGACACGGTTGGGGCCTGCTTAGTCTGCTGTCCAGCCTGCTGGGTCCGAGCCTCTCGCGCCTTGCGCAAAGCCTCCATTTTCTGCTGCAGGAGTAGGTTCTTCTGCGCTTGGGTGGTGGACTTGGTTGCAGGTGTGGCTGAAGGCGTTGAAGCACCGGTTGACGCTGGCGTCGGAGGTGCTTTGGATTGTGTTGTGGCCTCCGCTGCAGCCTTTGCTTTCTTCTCAGCCAAGAGCCGAGCGATTTTGTCTTTTCGCTCCTCTTGCTTCTTAGCCATGGCGTCCGCCTGAGAAGTGGAGGCTGATTTGGTATCTTGGTCCTGGGTCTTGTGCTCTTGCGGTTCCGCGGGCTTTCCAGATGCTACTGAATCGGCACCGACAGGGGCGAGATTCAACTGAGTGAAGAGATCTTTGACCACCTTTTCGTCAAAGCCCTCGTCCAGGTACGTCTGGTATTTGACACCATGAGGTAGCAATCGAAGGATGGCCTTCTTGGCTTCATTCTGAGCTTCTGGGAGGCTCCTGGAATAATGCGAAGTATCCACAGTTGGGTCGGTTTGACCCGTGGCAACAGCGGTCTCCTTGCCATGGCTGGAGGATATATGTGCTTGATCTTGGACACCTGGAGAACGGCTGGGAGACAAGATAGAGGTGGAGTTGTTGCCAGTCGGGTTGGCGACCCCTGTTCCGGTTCAGTAGTGGTCTTCGACCTTCCTTCCATGACAAACGTACCTTGAGAGTCGTTTCCCTCAGCCTGTTGCTTCGGGTCTTCCTGTTCAATCTCCCTAGGCGAGAGGTATGGAGAATATGACCCTGAGCGGTCGCGCTCTGTGCGTGATGGGTCTTGCTCCTTCGAAAGCTCATTGCCACGTGCCTTGGTTGTTGCTGCTCCAGGGTGATCGTTGGCGGCAGAGGCCTCGTCCATTTCCGTATCGTAGAAGTTGGCTGCCTGGTCTGTACTGCTGACAGTATGGTCCTCGGAGGAGGCCGGAGACACTGTCTTGGCTTTGGGCTGTGTGACGGGCTGATCGTAGACATCCTCGTACAGGTCGTCAAACTCGCCGTCGCTGATCTCACCTTCATCTTGAGAATCGATTTCCTTCAGCGGCTGCTTTGCCTGTTCCTTCAACTGGTCCTCCTTTGGGTTTGTCTTATTTTGCACAGGTGAAGAATCCGGTCTTGGCTGCGGCTTCGGTTGCGACTCTTGGGGCACGGGGACGTGGGCTCGAGGATCTGCCTGGGATGGTGGAGCAGGTGGTGTTGGGACGAAGGACGAGGCATTGTAGGCAGGGTAAGCGGCTGGCGTGGTAGATGCCCCGTAGCCAGGCTGATCCCATTGCCCGGCGTACGGAACGGGGAAGTGAGGGGCCGTCAAGGGTGTCCCGAGGCCTGGGATGTTGTTCGCATTGTAGTCATAAGCAGACTGAGTCGCAGTATAGTACTCGGCTGTCGCGGGCGGGTGCTGTTGCTGGGGAGGAGGTTGTGCGCCATAACCAGGAGCCGGATAGGCGGCGTAAGGCGGGTAAGGGTGCTGTTGTTGGGGTGGCTGCTGGCCCTGGTAGCCATAGCCATATGGATAGTGCGACATGCTGGCGCTCCTGACGCGCTCGCTTGAAGTGGTCAGAGTGAGAGGGACTTGGGCGCGCGAAAGGCTGATCAACGGGGTGTGGCAAGCTCTTCGAAGGCGTGCATCATCGGGGCCGCGCAATATGTGCAACGAATGGCTAGGGGCCTTTGGGCTCAAGTTTCTGAAGGTAGAAACTTGACGCTTGAGACGTGACACGTGCTGACCAACGTGTCTGATGAACCTGTTGGAAAATGGGTGGTGTTGGTTGGTGTTGTCGATACAGTGAATGTATTGATCAGTGGGGTCGTGGGACGGGTGAGGAAGGATTTTGGTCTCTAGTGCAGTGCACACCCAATGTGGGCAGAAGGCGCTTGGCGGCTCGTGGAGAGGACCTCCAGTTTGGTTGGACAACTGATCCCGAGAGCGGCTGGGTGGATTTGTGCAGCCGGCCGCTTTTGCCGATGTGAAGGCCTTTTTTCTCTGGCTGAGGATTGCACCGGAGAAATTCTGGCAGACAAAGAGAGCAGGCAGGCAGTAAGTAGTATCTACTGTGTGTGTAGTTTGTCCTTTTGCATCCCTTGGCCTGCAATGTCGAGAACAACTTGGATGATTTTTGTCGCTACTCCGTTTTAGGCGCCCTACAGAAGGGGCGCTTGGGCCATTCAAAAGCGCCGCTAGCCAGCCACCCACCCCCTGCAATTATGAGGAGGATTAACAGGGATCCGCAGTTGCCCTGGCGTCATTGTTTACTTTGGCGCAGAAGGAGCAGCAATTGGAAGGCTGGGAAGTGGTACCGAGTACCTGAAGACATTGTGCTGCCGCCCAACTTTCTGGCTGCATCTACCAACATCGTGACCAACAATCCACCTGCAATACCGACTGGATCGCCGCCATCATTCCTCATGGTCTTGAACATGAGATTGGGCACACAGTTCCAGAGTTTTCGCTCATGATATCCGGTTTTCCTTTGCTTTGTGTTGGGCCCCGCACGCGCATGCCGCTCTGATTTGCACCATTCTCGCGGTCGCGTCTGCTGGCCATTTCCTGGTGTCGATGTTTACATATCTTTTTTGAATCTTTGTCGATACCCATACTCACACCTCTGCCGGTGCCGCTACCGATACCCACGCGAACCACCCCGTCTTTGACGACATCCACACCACACCAAGACCACAGACGCTTGGACAAATGCAACATGGGCACCGTGCGGAATAGCCCGTTCATGAGGCAGTCATCGCCGTCGCCATCGCCGAGGCCAACAAGTAATGGCAGACGGAAGTCCGCACTCTTCCCCTCGCCCATGTCGCCTCCTTCTACCTCCTCAACCCCCACCGCCCCCGGGCATGTTCGTGGGCAATCCCTGGGCACAACACTCAGTCCAGGCAACAGCGACATCAGGAAAGGCCATGGGCGAAATGTGTCCAAGGGGGACACCCCACAGTCTAACACTTTCGCTCCCTCCTTCATCAAAAGCGACGAGATGAGGCAGAGATCGGATGTCGTCGATGGCATAGAAGGCGAGAACGACTTCTCGGGGAAGCGATATGTCTGGCTTAAGGACCCCCAAACGGCTTTTGTCAGAGGATGGGTCGTCGAGGATCTCGGGGGCAATCGCATATTGGTCCAGTGTGACGATGGAAGCGTGGGTGATATTTTTCCTCCAGCACAACCCGCCCTAAGCTGACATTCTGTCCTAGCAACGCGAGGTCGATGCCGAGAGCGCCGACAAGGTCAATCCGGCGAAATTCGACAAGGCCAGCGACATGGCTGAGCTGACCCACCTGAATGAGGCGTCCGTCGTACACAACCTCCACATGAGGTACCAGTCTGACCTGATCTATACCTACTCCGGTCTCTTCCTGGTCACGGTCAACCCATACTGTCCCATACCCATATACACCAACGAATATGTCAACATGTATAAAGGCCGGAATCGGGAGGATACGAAACCCCATATCTTTGCTATCGCCGACGAGGCCTTTCGCAACCTCGTGGACGAGGGGGAGAATCAAAGTGTCCTTGTCACCGGAGAGTCTGGCGCCGGCAAGACCGAGAACACCAAGAAAGTCATTCAATACCTCGCCGCCGTTGCGCCTTCGGAATCATCGTCCAGGAATCGAGGCCAGCAGTCGAACCTCTCGGCGCAGATCCTACGCGCCAACCCTATACTGGAAGCGTTCGGCAATGCGCAAACAGTGAGGAACAACAATTCGTCCAGATTTGGCAAATTCATCCGCATAGAGTTCTCCCGGAATGGAATGATCGCAGGCGCTTTCATCGACTGGTACCTTCTCGAGAAGTCCCGTGTAGTTCGCATCAACCCCAACGAGCGGAACTACCACGTCTTCTACCAATTGCTCAAGGGAGGCAACAAGCAGTTGAAGCAAGAATTTCTGATCGATGGTCTCGATGTCGATGACTTCGCCTATACCCGTGAGGGCCAGGACACTATCGCAGGTGTTTCTGATCGCGAGGAATGGAATGCTTTGATGGAAGCTTTTGATGTGATGGGATTCTCCGACAAAGAACAGAGCTCTGTCCTCCGGACAGTGGCTGCCGTCCTGCATCTGGGAAATATCACTGTGATGAATGAGAGCCGCACGACAGACCAGGCTCGACTCGCGGCAGACGCCAAACAAGTGGCAGAACGCGTTTGCAAGCTCTTGGGCATCCCGTTGGAGCCTTTCCTCCAGGGCTTGCTCCACCCCAAAGTGAAGGCTGGGCGTGAGTGGGTTGAGAAAGTACAGACTCCTGAGCAAGTCCGGCTTGGTCTCGACGCCCTATCAAAGGGCATTTACGAACGAGGTTTCGGTGACCTGGTCACAAGAATTAACCGACAGCTAGACCGAACAGGAATGGGAATGGACGAATCCCACTTCATTGGTGTTCTAGATATTGCAGGTTTCGAAATTTTCGAAGAGAACAGCTTCGAACAGCTTTGCATCAATTATACCAACGAAAAACTGCAACAGTTTTTCAATCACCACATGTTCGTTCTTGAGCAAGAGGAATACGCTCGCGAACAGATCGAGTGGCAATTCATTGATTTCGGTCGGGATTTGCAACCAACCATCGACCTGATTGAGCTTCCCAACCCCATTGGCGTTTTCTCCTGCCTCGACGAAGACTGCGTGATGCCAAAGGCAACGGACAAGACCTTCACGGAGAAACTGCATTCGTTGTGGGACAAGAAGTCCAACAAATATCGAGCGTCAAGACTTCGGAACGGATTCGTTCTCACGCATTATGCAGCCGAGGTGGAATACTCTACAGACGGCTGGCTGGAGAAGAACAAGGATCCTTTGAACGACAACATCACTCGTTTACTGGCAGCCTCCACAGACAAGCATGTCGCCAACTTATTTGCCGATTGTGCAGATCACGAAGATGAGGCAATCGCTGTCCGAAGCAGAGTGAAAAAGGGCCTGTTCCGCACGGTGGCCCAGAGACACAAGGAGCAGCTGTCAAGCTTGATGGCTCAGTTGCATTCGACACATCCCCATTTCGTCCGTTGTATTCTTCCCAATCACAAGAAGAAGCCAAAGCAATTCAATAACCTTCTTGTCTTGGACCAGCTGAGATGCAACGGTGTCTTGGAAGGCATCCGAATAGCACGTACCGGTTTCCCCAACCGACTTCCCTTTGCCGAGTTCCGTGCGCGTTATGAGGTCCTGTGCAAGGGCATGCCCAAGGGTTATCTGGAGGGCCAGGCAGCTGCCACCATGATGCTAGAGAAGCTAAAGATGGACAGAGCTCTATACCGAGTCGGGTTGACCAAGGTCTTCTTCAGAGCTGGCGTGCTTGCGGAGCTTGAAGAACGGCGTGACGCACTCATCTCCGACATCATGGCACGATTCCAAGCCGTTGCCCGTGGCTTTTCCGCGAGGAGGCTGGCCTACAAACGCCTGTATCGCACCGAGGCGACCAGAGTCATCCAGCAGAACTTCAGGGTCTATCTTGACCTCTGCCAAAACCCGTGGTGGCAGCTCATTGTGAAAATGAAACCTTTGCTTGGTGCAACTCGGACTGCGACGGAGGTAAAGAAGCGAGACGAGATGATCCGTCAGCTCCACGATCAAATGCAGCAGGAGTCGGCCAATCGGCAGAAGCTCGAGGAGGATAGACGCAACGTTCACACGGAGATGATGCGCATTCAGCAGACACTAGAGAGCGAGCGCGCCCTCGCCCTAGACAAAGAGGAAATCTTCAAGCGCCTTCAGCAGCGTGAGGCTGAACTAGAGGACAAGCTTGCCGGCGCCATTGAAGATGCTGAGAAGCTCGAGGATGAGTTGGACGATCTGATCGAAGCCAAAAAGAGAGCCGAGGAGGATGTCGAGAGGTTCCGCAGCCAATTAGAACAGGCTGCCTCCTTGATCGGCCGTTTGGAAGAAGAGAAGACCGACCTGGCCGGACGCATATCGGACCTTGAGCGCGCGATCGAAGACATTTCAAACAGCCAACATGAGCGAACCGAGCAGGAAGCCGCCATGGAGCATGAAATCCAGATGCTTCAGAGCCAACTCGCACTGAAGGACAGGAAAACACGCGATTTGGAGGGCAAGCTCCTCGAGGTTGACCAAGATGCCGAGGTGAAGCTCCACAAGGCTGAGAAGGAGCTGCAGTCCTACAGGGCCAAACAGCAGCAACTTATGGCCGAGAATCGGGATGCCCAACAGCAGCTTTCGGCCCTGTCCAAGACTTCAACGGACTATGAGGAGCTAGTGCGCAAGAAAGAGAGCGAATTGGCTGTACTCCGAGGGGACAACAAGAAGTACGAAATGGAGAGGAGAACTTTCGAGGACCAGCGTAAAACTCTTGCTGCCGAGAAAGACAAGGCATCCACCCGATTACGGGACGTGCAAGCTCAGCTTGACGCGCTTAAGGCTCAGCAGTCGCAGGTCCAGAGAGAAGCTGAAGATGCAAAGAAACTCCTGCAGGCCAGGCTTTCTGAAGACAGCCAAGCTAATCAGAACCGAGAACTGTTGGAGTCCCAGATCAAGGACCTCAAGGATGAACTGTACGAGGCTCAAATGGAACTTAGTAGGGAGCGGCAGTCCCGTGACGATGTCCTTCTACTTAGTGAGCATAAGTACAACGAGCTTCAAGAGGAGTACGAACAGCTCAACGAAGCCAAGATCGTGATCGAGAAGGAGCTGTACGCGGCGCAGGATACCTTGAGACGCGCAATCGATGCTCGGGCCACGGCCGAGAAAGAACGTGATGATGCGCGGCAAGAAATTCGCAAGCTCAGAGCTGCTTACAGTCAGGCGGAGGAGGCGAGACGTGAGGCTGAGATTGCTGGCGAGCGTGCGGCCTCCAAGGTTGCCCGAGAACGGGAGGCCAGCTTGCTGAAGGACTTGGATGCAGCTCAAGACCGACTGAAGTGGTTCGAGGACGAATGTGCGAAGCTGAATCATCAGGTCGAGGACCTGAACAAGCTGATACTGTCCTCTGGAGAATTTGGCTTGAAGAATGACCAGGCGAAAGAGCGAATGGAGAGGGAGCTCCATACCGTGAAGAGTCGGCTAGCAGCGTCTGAAAATGACAACCGCGCCCTGCTCAACAAGCTTCAGCAAAAGGGTCTGGAGATTGCTCGATCCAGCTCGAGAGCGAGTGAGGCTTCTCGCGGACAGGTCAATGTTCTCCAGCGCGAGAAGGCCCGGCTGGAGGAACTCAACACCAAGCTCAACAAGCAGCTCGGGGAGTCGCAAATGAACTCGGCAGCTTTGCAAAAGAAACTTGAGAAAGCTCAGCTCAACCTCGAGGACCTCAATCATGAATTCCAGCGCGAAGTCAAAGCTAACCGCAATGCCGAGAAATCGACGTCAAATTTCAATGTTCAACTGGCGGAGGCGAATCGGAACGTCGAGTCCGAGAGGCAAATGAGAACTCAAGCCCAAGGCACCGTCCGGACGCTACAAGCAACAATTGATTCTCGCGATAAGGAGTTGCACGAGCTCCGCTCCCAAATGCTGCAAGCCCTCAGGGTTGTCGACCCCGAGTCCGCGCCCCCAGCCCAAGTGGATGGTGCTACTGAGCGCGTCTTCAGTGAGAAGTATGACCTGGTCAGGAAGATCGAAGACCTCCAACAGAAGCTCAGAGTGCAGACGGCCGCAAGATCTACTGCGGAGTCTCAGCTGGCCGAGTTCCGGGCTGGACGAATGTCACCTGAGCGGCCACGCCTCGGCGAGATTGACCTGAACGAGGCACCTTTCGATATGTCGCCTTCCTACCGAAAGTCAAAGACCAATGGACGCAAGCTCTCGAATTCATCAACCCCTTCGCGGCGTTTTACCAATGACGGCGAGCCAGGCAGTGACTCGGTTCGCTCTGAGAAGACTGCTGACATCTTGAGCTTCAACAACCGCATGGACCTCAAGGCCGAGATTGAAGAGCTTCAAAACCAGCTGCAAATCACCCAGATGCAGAATCGTCACCTGCAGAGCCAGCTCGAGCGCTCAGGCACAGGCCTCCCCGAGTACGACGGGGAGGCCTCATCGCTCCAGCGGGTCAAGAAGCTCGAGGAGGCCAACGGCCGTCTTCACAGCCTACTGGATGATTCTTCCAAGAAGGTGTCTGCTTTGGAGAAAGCTCTCCGCACTGGTGAATTGTCCCTCCGCGACATCCAGACTAGATCACACGAGGAGATTCTCGACTTGCTGAACAACACAGAAGAGTCCAGGCGGTCGCTCCTACACAGCCATAGGGATGCGGTTGCAGAGCTAACGGACGTCAAGGCGCACTATGACAAGCTCAGGCACGACCGCGCCACGCTCGAAGTCGACCTGCGCGATGCCAGGGGTGACCTGCAGGAGATGACGCAGGCCCGAGAGCAGGAGGCAGTAAGCCGCAACCAACTTCTGCAGGAGTTTTCTGACCTCCAGATAAGATTGGACGCCGAAACTTCCAAGCTTGCTGATGTGACGGCCAGTCTGAACCTATACAAGAGCCGCGCGGACGAGTACTTCAGCAAACTAGAACAGGCCGAGATTGCAGTTCTCAAAGCGAACCGGGCCGAACAATTCGCAAAGTCCCAGGCCAAGGAGGCCGAAGACACGTATGCCGAGGTCATGGCAGAGCGCAAGAAGATGGACCAGACTGTCGAAGACCTGCAGCGCCAAAGCCAACGACTGGAGGAGAAGGTCGAGGACATGTCCACAGACCTGGAAGCTGCGACGCAGGCGAAGAAGAGACTGCAACATGAGCTCGAGGATTACCGGAACCAGCGCGCTAACGACATTGAGGATACCGAGTCCAGCTTGGAGCAGACCCGTAAGAAGTACCAAGCTGAGTTTGCCACACTCACCAAGGAGCTTGACCTTGCCCGGGAGGAGAAGCTCTTCAAGCAGGCGGAAATCACCCGCCTGCGCGAGGAGCTCGACGAGCTTCGGTCCAAGTGGGACGATGAAGTCCTTAACAGCTCCACCTGGTCCAAGGAGAAGTCGCGGCTTGAAGCCACCCTTGCGGACGTATCTGCCTCTCGCGAAGAGGCGGTCAACGCGCACAACGAAGCACAGGGGAAAATCGTCAACCTGCTCTCACAGGTGCGGTCGCTGCGATCCTCGGTTGATGAAGCCACTGGTGAGCGGGACGCGCTGTTCCGAGAGAAGCGAAGCATTGAAGCCAGGCTGGAGGAAGCCAAGGCCGGCCTGGAAGAACTCACAAAGGGCGAGAGCCCCTCGCTTCGGGACGCA
Source organism: Diaporthe destruens (assembly GCA_036986855.1). Taxonomy (NCBI): domain Eukaryota; kingdom Fungi; phylum Ascomycota; class Sordariomycetes; order Diaporthales; family Diaporthaceae; genus Diaporthe; species Diaporthe destruens. The sequence goes on along the minus strand of BTXE01000001.1, from coordinate 5,771,406 downwards.
GCAAGCACCGACAAGGAGATCCTCGAGCTCAAATCGAGTCTTGCCAAACAAGAGGACGTCGCTGCGGCAGCCGTGGAGAAGATGCGCCGGGCTGAGGCTCTGGCGTCCGAGGTGCAGAAGGACATTCTGGTCGAGCGTGAGTCAAGCGTGCAGCTGTCCAAGGACAAGGCTGCGCTTGAGAAGACGCTCAACGAGGTCCAGGTCAGGCTTGTGGACCTTGAGACCAAGGGCTACTCGAGCGCGAGCCAGGATATCAAGTTCCTGCACAAACGCATCCAAGAGGTCAGTTGAGCGGAGCCACCCCTAACATACATGTCCAACCCGAGGGCTAGATTATGCCTACGTGACACAGTACTGATAAGATGCAGCTTGAGAACCAGCTTGAAGAGCAAGAGGACAGCCGTGCCAAATCGCAGCGGTCCAACCGCAATGTGGATCGCACGGTCAAGGACCTCCAGGGCCAGATCGACCGCAAGGACAAACAGAACACGCAGATGCAGGAGGACCTGGCCCGGATGCGGGACAAGATCGACAAGCTCCTGAAGACGATCGACGAGCTACAGTCGTCCGAGTCGGCCAACCAGCTGCAGGCACGGCGGGCGGAGCGCGAGCTGAGGAGCGAACAAGAAAAGGCGGCCAGACTGGAGCGGGAGCTCGAGAGCTGGAAGACGCTCCGGTCGGAGAAAGGCTCTGTACTGGGCAGCGTGGCTGGAAGCGTGATGAGCGGGCGGGGGGGCATGGCAAGATCAGGGACGCTGGCGACGATGAGGAGCTCAGGGCTGGCGAGCGTGGCGGACGAAGACGAAAGCGCGGAAAGCCACGTGATGATTCCCGAGAGGAAGAGCAGCATTAGTCGTGTGCCAAGCCTGACGAAGGGATTCTTGTAGGGGGGACGCGATCCTCGGGACTGGGAATGATCAAGGCACAAGGAGATAGGAGGGCCGAGAAGATTAGCATTTCATGTGGTTGGCGTTTAATGTTTGCTCGTCGTATCATTCATGTGGCATAATACCTCTTGGCGAAGGACGGAATGGCTGTTGTAACATTGGGAGCAGTTGGTCTTTTTTTTGGTTTTTTCCCTTCTTCTCGTTCTGATTGGCATGGGTTGGACGACAGCATAATGAAATGAGTGTACGCAGCAGGTGGGAAAGGGGACGTGGACTGGAAGCTCTCGTCAAGTCGGTTAAATACTTATATAATCAACTGGCTATGTCCAAAGGCACTTGAAAAGGAAGTCGGCCTTGATATTTGGTGCTTTATTAATAATGTGTTGTTGACTCGGTGGGAGCAGGCATCGCGGGTATTGATCAGCTACGGGGCCGTCTTGGAAGATTGACTCGAGTCGGCCACAACTTTATCACGCCCGTCAGTGTGAAGGGAGGCGGAGCTCAGATGGGAGCAGGATAAGATAGGGTCAGGCACAGTTCGGGCGAATCTTGATGTTCCTAGCATCATCGGGTCTGAAGGTGTCGAGGCGTCCAGACTGCCAGAACAGACAGGGAGATTGCGCAGGCATTCAGGGCATTGCACTTGAGTAGTGCGAGGCTTGGTGTTGGGTTACACTGAGGCAAATCCCGTGAGAGAGTTTAGTCTAGCACTCCGTATTTGGACTGCAAATATTTACATACTACATACAGTAACATACATATTACATACCTTGGTAGTATGCATTGTCCGGCTGAGCGCAGTGCCGGGGATATTTTGTTTATTTAGACTTTTGGCCGGGTGGGCCCCTCATCTTGACAGTTGCACTGGGGGCCCCGCACACACGCCCCCAATCAGGGCAGGTTACCCCTGTATCGGCAGGGATATGAGCTGGTCGCCCCTGCAGGACCATGTGGTGAAGCTTTGGGGTGGGCTGAAATTGAGGTCTCGGTGGACAAATCACAGGCAGGGTGGCGTGGTCGACCACCGTTGGGGCCTCGGGATTTGAGGGAGCTTCAATCAGTCTTGGGTTTTTGGCTCTGGAGTCTGTTCCCTTCGGGCTGGACTGGGCTTAGTGGCAAGCAATAAAGCGCAGCCTGGTCCCCATCCAGTTCTGTGTAGTCGTGACTTGTCCGGTCAACGCGAGCTTCCCTCCATCGCTGGACTAATAAAAGAACGAGCGCATCAACGGACGAATAATTGGGCAACAACAACACGCAATCAAACAATATAATACCCCAATTCAAATCAACCCAACAGACTGATCGAATCTCCTCACTCACTCACTCACACAACACACAAAACACAACACACAATGAAGTCTGCCGTTCTCTTCACCATTGCCGCTGCCGCCGGCCTCGCCGCCGCCCAAGCGCCAGGCCTCGACGGCCAGCCCGCCTGTGCTGTAAGTTTTCCCACCCTGGTCTCTTGACACAGGCCCCGACAACCAGGCCAAAGCAAACACCACACCGGCTCTCACTGACACGTGCCCGCAGACCCCGTGCCTCGGCACCGCCATCGCCGCCGTCTGCACCCCAGTGACCGACCAGGCCTGCGCGTGTGCCTCGCAGTCCGAGATTGGCGCCCAGGCCGCGAGCTGCCTGCTGAGCAACTGCAACGCCGCCGACCTGGCCCAGGCCCAGGCCGCCGGGGCCGCCGCGTGCGTGTCCTTCTCGGCCACCGCCCCCGCGACGGGCGGTGCCAGCGCCACGCCCACCGCCGCGCCCACCGCCTCGGGCGCCCCGTCCGACACCAGCCTCGTCCCCGGCACCACCGCCACCTCGTCGTCCGCCGCCGGCTCCGCCACTGGCGCCCCCAGCGCCCCCAGCACCGAACCGACCGCGACGTCCGGCTCCGAGAGGAGCGGGACCAGCGTCCCCTCCAGCACCAGGACCTCGGCGAGGACCTCGGCCAGTGCGAGCGCCACGTCTGCGTCTGCGTCTGCGTCTGCGACGGCGGGTGCGGCGGTCGTCGGCCCTGCCGTCAGCGGTGGCCTGCTCGCTGGTTTCATGGCTGTCGTTGCTGCGTTCCTGTAGGTTGTGGAACGACCCCCTGTTTGGGGCTGAAGTTCAGGTCTATCTCGGGGCAAAATCGGGGTCGGGAATTCAGCACACGGTACCACGCCATGTCTCGAGTTTTTGTGAACCAGGTCTGAAGGGAGCGATGGTAAAGAATGGATCACCTTGAAACCTGTATGGTAACTTAATGAGCGCCTCAACTACCTGCGGCAATGACGTCTAATGTAATCTCAAATTCGCCCACATCGCCACTCTCTGGGTGACTGAACTCGTGAGCTTGCTGCTTGGTGAAGCTCGAACGTTTTATTGACGTGTCCTCGGCTCAAGAGTCCTTCTTAATTGTTGGTCCGTCCTGGAGCGTCCTCGTCCTCGACAATACCTCCTGGGTCTTATCCGCCTTCTCCTTGTGTTGGTCGTCGGGGATAGGCAGCTCTAAATCTACCAGCCAGGGCGACTGGTGCGGCTTATATGCCACTGTCATGATGGCGGCGTTGACAAAGAGCGTCTCGCTCCCAGCCTCGAATGGAATGGATCCCTCGTCACCAGGACACAGGCTTACAGGCGTGATGTCCCCGGTAACTTCACCAGCCCCAGCCCGCTCCAAGGCCATCTGCTCGCCCTCGCCCTCCCACGAGTGCATCACCGCCCCATAACTTTCATGGATGTGGCCAAAGCAATGCACGCGTGGCCTCGCCCTCGCCACGGCGGCCCACAGCGAGGGGCAGCCGGCGTCGTCGTGGCTCCTCGTGCGGTCCAGCATCCTATGGGGTGGTCCATGTGTTATGGCGACATCGGTATCCCGCTCGATGGCGAAGTTGTGGCCGCCCTCGCCATACTGAAAACCCCACCTGCCGTACTCGGGCGTCCACGAGCTGGCGTAGACGGTGAGCCGCGCGCCGTTGGAAAGGATGAAGTGGTAGGTGCCTTCCTCTGTCAGGACGTGGATCCCGTCCTGCCGGGCTTGTTCGACCACCTCGTACGTCTCGTACGGCTGGCGCAGGAGGCGAGCCATCATCTCCTCGGGCAGGTGGCGTCTCCGCAGGCACTTTCAGGTCTGTAGGTTAGTATCCCCGGGGACGTGAGGAAGAAAGTAGACGGGTGGGGCAAAGGCAAATCTTACGTCTTTCTCCCAGAAGCCCACGTCCATGCTGCAATCGTGGTTGCCAGGAATGACCAGCTTCAACCGGGCGTCGATCGACCTCATCACATCGAAGGTCTTCTGGAACTCCTTGACATGCGAGTAAAGAGTCAGGTCACCACAGTGAATTGCGACGTCTGCGCTCGGGAGGGGCGCGCGGAAGGCATATTTCCGGGCCTCGGCCGGGTTCGTGCGCGGGTCAAAGAGGCTGCGGCCGTGAGTGTCGGAGAGAATGAGGAGGCGGGTCCTGATCTGTGATGTAGATGACATGACTGTGCTTCCTCAAGCTTTGGTTCGTTTGGTTCGGTATCATGAGAGTTGTGTTCTTCAGGCCCAGGGTGGTGGCTCACGGATGAGGCGGATGGGAGCGCTCAGGCAGTCACTCGGGCAGCCAGTGTAGATGGACTGGTCCAACAGAGGGGCGTGTCCGTCGAGAGATGGTGGAATGGATGGAATTGAGTATATAGTAGCGCTGTCGTAAGGTTGTATGAATGACGCTGGACTGGCTGGCGAGCTACAGGGCGGCCATGTCAAGAAGCCTACACAGAAGAGTAGGCTCAGTCAGACCTGAGATGAGTCCCGTTGGCTGAGGGCACATACCCGCAACCCACCCTTGGTTGCCTAAGTATCCATCTCGGAGCACGCAGAAGCCCAGATGAGGACCCAGACACGCCTGAGAACCTTGGACTCCCATCTCTGCCCCCGCACTCATCCTCAACACGTCCGAGCAGTGAAGTCAGGGCAGAGGCAGGTGAGGAGACTTCAACATTTATTGCTGGCCGGCAGCAGCAGAGCAACAGGGAGGGGCAGCCAGCGAAGCAGTCTTACATAAGCAGATTTGCGAGCCCAACCCGGCTCGCACCCACACCAGCCAGGCGACGGCTTCCAACCACTGCCACTCCTAATCACTCTGTCAAACCCCACGATGGCGTCGTCACAAGCGCCTCCTGCTCCTGCGGCCCCGAACGAGGGCCAGGACAACGGTCCCCGCGAGCCCAAGTATGGCGGCTACACGCGCTTCGAGATCGAGCTCGAGTTTGTCCAGTCGCTGGCCAACCCCAACTATCTGAACCATCTCGCCGCCCAGAAGCTCCTCCAGCAGCCTGCCTTTGTCGCATACCTCAGATACCTGCAGTACTGGAGCCAGCCGCCTTACCTCAAGTATCTCACCTATCCGGGCCCGACGCTCAAGAACCTCGAGCTGCTGCAGCAGGAGCGGTTCCGGCGCGACATCATCAGTCCCGACTTTGTGGCCGCACTGATCCAGGAGGGCACAAAGGCCGCGGTCGAGTGGCACAAGGAGAAGGAGGTCTGAGAGAGCAGAAGCATTCCATGATTGATTGGGGGGCTTCCTTGAGTCTACCAAGAACTGAAGCGATGCGTCACTAAACGAGAACACCCAAACTCCCTGCCATGCATCCCCACCAAAAAGACAACCGTTACTGCCGGCCAGAGTCCAACGATCACTGCAGCACGCCGGGTCGCAGCCACTAGTTCTCCCTCCAGCGATGCCCACAAGTCATGCACTGCACAAGAGTCAGTATTTTTTGGGACGCAGCAATATAGTGTGCAAGGCCGCATATGTACGCACTTTGAAGAAACTCGTCATGGGCTCGTCGGCACTGCGGATCTGGACCTGGAAGAAGGCGGCCTCCTCGCCGTCGCAGCCCTCGGCGGGGCACTGGGCCTTGCCCTTCTGGGCGTTGTCCCACGCTCCCGGGCCGCCAAAGACGTCCTCTCTCTCCTTGCGGTGGAAGACTCGGCGAGAGTAAAGCGGCTCGGTGATGGCGTACTCGTAGGGGCAGGTTCGGCACTCGAGGCGGTTCAGCCCGTTGTCCATGGCGGACACGGTCAGGATGTTTGCGCAGTGGGGGCAGACTGGAAGAGGCAGAAGAGAGGTTAGGGTCATTTTGCATTTTGCATTTTGCAATTCGCCGCCTCTTGCGATCTGTTGCGGTGCGACAGGATGCGGCAGTCACGCAGGCAGAGGGGCAGAGGAACACCAGGGCAGAGGGTTTGTTTGGCCTTACAGAGCAGCATCTTTACTAGGTCGTACAAGTAGTTGCAATCGAAATGGCCAAATCAATATGGTGCGGCCTGTTGCTCCGGTGTCACCGTTGTTGCATGGCCGGTCCACCACATGGATGTGAAATCGAGGGGTGCTTCTTTTTTGCCGAAAGTGACTCTTCGGGCTGCTGCCATGGAAAACGGAGGGAAATTCCAAGCAGCAGGTCGTCACCCACCCACCAGACCGTCTGGCGGCAGGCAAGGGGCGGCTACTCTAGGCGCTGGCAATTAGTGTAAAAGCAGCCCACTACGCGGCGCGTACGGATCCGTACCTCGACGGGAGGACCCCTCGTCTGCGTGTGCCCAGGCGCGGCTGCTGGGCTGCTGGGCTGCTGGGCTGCTGGGATGGGGGTTAATAACCCCACGCGATTCTGGCCTGGCCGGCGGGGCGGTCTTGTGGGCGGCAGGTTGCTTGGGTTTCGGCTTGCACTCAGGGCATGCGCGTGCGCGGTGGCTTGGTACCTCCTCCAAGTCACTGCCACCTCCTAAACCCCGGGTTTGAAGGTCCCAAAAGGGTGCCGTCTGCCCAACTCAAACCACGACGCTTGTACTCGCGGCGAAGACGAAGACGACTACACAGCGCAGAACCTCACACCACAGCAGGCTCATACGGACTCCGGACGCCCTGCGTGGAGTTGAGGCGACCACATCCGACGGCCCGACTCGCAATCGCACCTGGAGGCTGCAGGAGCTGTCCCTGAAACCCAGAACCTCTCCCTATAGTTCCACCCAGCGCCATCTCACCCCCAAACCCGGTCCGCCCTGCCACAGGCGAGCCTCTCTGTCCAGCTGCAGCTCAGCCCTCACCATGGCCCATGAAGAAGAGCACGATGTACGCAACCGAACATGCCGGTTTGTCCTTGTTTGCTTAGACCAGTGCTGACGCCGCCCCGTCCCCCACAGGGCGCCTCCGCAAAGGAGATCCTCATCGAGGCCTGCCGGCGCAACAACGTCGAGCTCCTGCAGGAGACGCTCGACGGCAAGGACGAGAAGGAGATCGCCGACCTGCTGAACAACACCACAACAGTCATGGGAAACCACCTGTACCATGAGGCTGCTCTCCAGGGGAACTGTACGCCACGCCTCCCGCCCCTTAATCCCCTCTCCTGAACACATACATACACACACACACACACCAGCCCCGCCCTACCATGCCTTCTCGCATCTCACCGTCTTGGAGGCTAACCCCTAACCCCCCGCAGACGAGATCATCGACTTCCTCCTCGACCAGGACAACTTCGAGTGCGACCCCACGAACCGGCTGGAGGGCGACACGCCGCTGCACTCGGCGGTGCGCTGGATCAACAGCGAGCCCGAGGCCCAGCGCGAGTTCGGCAACGCCCTGGTCGACATGATGCTCGAGGCCGGCTCCAACCCGCGCGCCAAGAACAAGGGCGGCCTGACCGCCTACCAGCTCGTCGACCCCCGCAACGCCGGCCTGCGCGACCTGATACAGAAGCACGAGTACGCCGCCCTCAACAAGGGCGACTTTGTCCAGGGCTCCGCCGCCGCCTCCGGCGCCGACGGCATCATCAGCGCGCCCATGCTGGACCCCGACAGCGACGACGATGCCGAGTTCAGCGGGAGCGATGACGAGGAGAGGGCCGAGTGGGAGCGGAGGAGGAAGCAGAAGGCCGCTAGGAAATAAGCAGAGGGCTGATCGGTGCGGCTGGTATGTATCTGGTGGGTTTTTCTTTGGTGTGTGTGCGAACTAGGTGGGCGTGTGCATACAGAATCGCGGCTGTGCTCATTGGGGGTTTTGATGAGCCGGCTGTGCGTGGTCTCCCGAATTTAGAAAGCACATGGGGTTCATTGGAGGGAAAATACAGCAAACGGCGTTTCTTGCGAGGATTGCATGTTGAATGGTCTCCCCCGAGACTCTTAAGAGGATCTAGAGATGTCAATCGTCCAGCTTCGAAAAGTCCGCAACCCTATTTCACGGCCCTCGGCGGCTCGCCTACCGGTCTGATCGAGCAAATTCCAGGCTTCAGACCGTTCTGGAGCTAAACATGTTGGCCTCTACTTGCAGCGGCTTGACGACCCCATCGATGGAGCGACCGTCTGCTCGATCCCCGTCGCGTTGTGTGACCAACAACTATAGTTGGAGTTTGAAACAGATCGGCAGCACGAAGTTTTGTGTGAAACTGCCCAAAGACATGGATTACTGACACGAACAAGACGACTACGAGAAATGTAAAAAGGTAGAGTATAAAATGCAAGGAAATGCTATCGACGCGCTCTAATAGGGTATAGTATGCGTAATATAAGTCGGGCCAGAGGGAAAGGGGAGCCCGTCAACTCAACCAACCAATGCAGTAGAGGTTTCTCACAGAGTCCGCCTCCCAAAATGCCAAATGCCTAGTCGTTCGTGGCTCATCGCTCCTCCAGATAGATCACTCGTGCAAATGCCTGACAGCTCTTAAAACACAGCATGAACGGCCAGGGAAACAACGACCGCAATGAAAACCCTGCCCATGAAGCTGTCGCCCGGCCCACGACCACCGGCGGCGCCGCCCTGGGCCTCGATGAAGGAGACGTTCCGCGCAGCCTGCAGGATGTCCTCGGACAAGTCTCCCGAGGCGGCCCACTGGCTGATCTGGGCGCCAAAGGTGCGGAGGATGTCGGTGCTCCTGCCGGCGGGGCAGAAGGTGACGCCCCAGCCGCCGCCGCCGGGGATGACAAAGGTCGAGGCCTGGTCGTCGTAGGGGAAGCTGTAGGCGTCCGGGCACACGCGCTTGGCGTGGCGGGCGTACAGGCTGCGGGGGCACCTGTCCGGGTCGTTGTACTTGCCGTCGCAGCAGTCCCTCGCGCTGTTTGTCTTCTTGCACGAGCTGAGGCACGGGTCGAAGACGGGCCGGGGGACGCTGTCGTCCGGGTACGGGTAGATGCCCTCGCCCGGCTTGGGGGGGTCGAGGACCTGTAGGTTCCACGGGCACCAGTGCCCGACCCTGTCTGAGGTCTGCTTGCTCTCGTACGGCATGGGGAATGTCTCGTTGGCGAAGACGGTGCCTGTGCGGCTGGGTGGCGCAAGGTAGCCTGCTGTTGCGATGCAGGCTGGGTTGACCAGGTTGGGGGGCGGCTGCTGGCCGTTGGGGTTGGGCTGGTACTCCATGGCCAGGGGCAGGTTGTACCCGTCGACGATGCTGATGTCGACAAAGTTCTGGTTGTTGCCCACTCCGCCCTTGAGGAGGATCTCGGCCAACGTGGCTGGGGGGTTACCCTAGGGGGCACTTGTTAGTTGCCAATGACCCAGATGTCCAAAGGGAATAAATAGCACTGGAGGCGGCTGCGACTTACTGCTGCTTGTGTGCAGTCCATCTGCCCACAGCTACCGGTTGTGCACGTCAAGACGCCTTCTTCTGTTGATGTGCAATTTGTCCTTCCCCATATCCGCCCATACCAGTCTGATCCAACCTCAAGCGACCGGTTGGCGCCTGCTGCCAGCTCGAAGCCGCCCGTCCCAGGGCCTGTGCCAGCCGTTGTGAAAATGCCTGGCCATATCGTATCCCCACAGTTGTTGGTGATCAACAGAGGCACGGTATCCTGCCACAAGACCATCCTCGCGGTGAGGATGTGATATTTTTAAGACTGCGTACTCGGGGTGCCTTTGCTGGTTCTTGGCTGTAGATTTGTGGGGGGTGCGTCTAAGTAGTCGTACAGATCTTAGCGATGGATATATATGTATGTGTATATATGTGAGACTGGGAAATGATATGCGGAGTTGTATCTGAGACGTGGAATAAAGATCCGACGGTAAAGAAATGTTTCGAAACAGAAGCGCGACGGTCTATTAAGAGCTGATGGGTGTTGTACAACAAACACTGGTTCCTGAATGCGTCCAGTAGATCATCGACGTGCGTCAATGGCTTGATGGCCATTTAAGCTGCCGTCGTTCGTCCCAAGACGCCCAGGTCCGCTGCCATGGTTCCACCTGCTCACGCTCTCACTGGCGGGATTGAGGGAAGGGCGTATCTCTCTGCCATGGACCCTCCCTGGCCTTTGCCGCCGGGGTGGGGATGACGCATGAGCGGTTGGTTTTCAGGATTCCAAGTCAGCGTTCCCTTTTCAGGCCGGCTTGGCCAGGATAACTGTGCCTGATTGGAAGACCGACCTGGACAGCGTTTCAGTGGGCTGAGCTGCAGGGGCCGCAACTTGGTTGCGAGTCTCTCGCTTGGCAGCCGCCCGATCAAGCGCCTGTACAGAAGGGGCATAGCCCCATCACTTCCCGTCAAGACCCTGGAACCCACGCTGATGTCATGGAAGCTGGCCTGGACTCGGCCGGCGAACATGGAAGACGGCCGGCGCAGGCGTATTTCTATCTCTTGTGCTGCTCTTCCACAGCAGGTGATTCCTAGGTGGCTATCTGATATGTTGTTCCATAGGATACAATGCAATAGGAGGAGTTGCTGGATATCAAAGGCTGGGCAGCAAGCACTGTTGGCCGCTTCTAGGATTGAAAAGCACCCAAGCAATACTGCCAAACGCACGTCCCCTGGGGACTCAGGACCACACTTATCTATAACTAACAGTTAGGATCCTTGGCCGCCTATACATTGAATTTCCGCAGATATGGAGACTTTACAGCCAATCATGACTACATAGGCTGGTGTACAGACAGGGATGCCGTTGCACCATACCATGGTGATAGTTTCAATTTTCGCAGCTGGAATGACTTCGCCTCTTGATACGAGATTTTATTCTGTCCAGGGACGCGTTTTCTTTACCTTCAGGCGAAGGCGTGATGCGGCGGCAAGCCTGATGTTGTTGCGGTTGACGGCCAGCCCTACTAAGCGTCCAATTAGAAGCACAAGCAAGTACAAGTACATCCGTATCATGCCGACTTCTCTCTCATACATCACTGACACGGTTGCTCTTCACCCCAACCATTATGCCTTGGATTTCCTCCGCAAATAGCCTTGTTCCGTCAGCCAACACCATCATGTTGGCCTCCTCTGTTATCTTGACGATTAGCCTAGGCTTGCAGACCATCCGCGCCGACAGCAACCGTGACGGCTTCATTGACATCCAAGGCAGTTTTGACTATGACGGAATACCGTCGTCAACTGTAATCCGCTAGCAGCGACGGGCTGGCTGCCTGCAACGACACTTCAGGTCACTTGCTACTCGCCCCATGATATTGAGTACCTATTCGGACGCTACCTATCAATTTGTCCACCAACGGCATTGCGAATATTTATACAGCACCGCGTGCCGCCTACGAGCGGGGTGCGCCTCTTTGTCCTCGACAATAAATCGAGGCCCAACGAGAGGGGAGTCTTTGGGTGTATTAGGAAGGCATCATCACACCTGGCATTGATGGCCGCGAACCGGCCAAGGATTCCGGCGTCTGGAAACCGTCCGTCGCCAGCACCGCGGGGAACAACTGCGAGCCTATCCAGGCCACCTTCCCCCTCCAGATTGACGAGGCTCGCGTCGAGGCTGGACTCACAGATCCCCTGTTGCTTTACAAACAGCCTGATGACATCTGAGCCCAGGACTTCCTCGACCCCGCCTGCACCACCATGCCGGGTCCCAATGGACCTAATGCGATCCGCGTAATGCCGCGCACGGCCCGGTCCACCCGGACCGGTGGTCGAATTGCTGCGCAGCCCTGGTGTGGGCGGTTTGTAACCTCCCATCTGCACCGGTGGAGGTCTTGGTCACCGTGAGAGAAACAACTTCGGAAACCTCGAGACCATTCTCCCTTATGTTCCCAAGCCCGGCGTCAGGTATCCCGTCGGGCGTACAAGTTGTGGCGAAACATTTCGACAGGCTCCCACTCAAGAACATGCTGGATTTCTGACAAGGTCAGACAGATACTTGGAGACTGGGTGGTTGGCCGTTGGACACGTAGACGAATTTGTTCAGTTCCCTAGCCTGACAAGCTTGATAGTGCGCCCAACATTTCTGTGACAAAGATACCACATCTTTGGCCGGGCACAATTTACAAAAGAGTAAGGCTTGTATGTTACTGTATGCTAGAGCCCAATATTTTTATTATCTGTGATAGCGGGGCTTACTATTCTACCACATCAAATGGGCAGGTGGCAGAAGAAAATTATATCTAGCATGAGATCGAAGTACAAAGCCCACCCGTACTGCTTTATCGGAGCTTCTGAACTCGGGCTGCATCTTTACCAGACCGCGAAGGGTTCACATTGTAATAAGACGTTTGCTTATATGACGCGCTACCCGTGCGTCGCTGTTGAGAAGAGCACTTGAGGCTACTGACAATGGAAGCGCTGTGTCAACTGGTCGGAACACCATCGTAACAAACCTTGGAAATCATGTGCCGGTAAGGTAAAACAACACGTGCGCACCTCTGGTAATATGGTCTCCCGAAGCCAATTGGACGCTCCTAATGACGAGCTCTCATTACGCGGAAAAGATCAGGAACACTGTAACCTTCTTCATGACTTGAATGCTCTTTACTACAAGATTAGACTACCTAGGTAACCATCTAATGCGCTAGACGCTGCTATAAAGCCGGAAGCTCTCGCTTTCCACCACGCTCTCCTCTTTTTATTTTCATGTGTTGTTGTATGTAGATAGATGGTCATGCCTGCGGTCGTGGTATCAATCGCCTCAGCCAGTGGGAGGGCCATTCAAAAGCAGGAACCAAAATCGAATCCTCCCATTAAACTCTGAACGTAGACGATGCGAGAAAACCCACATTCCAGATGTTTTGCCTCTTCCCACGCCAGATCTCAAGAAATCGTCACCAAGTAAGTTTACGCTACTGACCCTCCTATCTGAACCTCGCCCTGCAACGGCCCATGACCTCGCCCTGGCAGACTAGCTCGGCGCTGAACTCGGAACCGTCCAGCGTGAGGTAGATGTCGAAGTACACGCGGTAAAACGTGCCCTGTGGCGTGTCCATACGCTCGAAGTCCTTCTCGAGGTTCTTGCGCGAGAGATCCGAAGTAAGCGTGACAACCTCCTTGATTCCTAGACAGGGAGTTAGCAACGTATGCCTCGTCATTATTCGGCAGAGGGGCGAGACTTACGAGGATCCTTAGTGTACTCTGGGCAAACGTCGTCGTCACAAGCATATAGGATATCTTCGTACATGAGCGTCGCTCCGGGTGCGACTTGACGGAAGAAAGAGACCTTGACGGGCTCTCCAATCTTGACCTTTTGACCCTTCTGTACGAAAATTTGTCGCGTGAATTTGCATCGGTCCTTGCCGTCAAGCGAGGGCACACGGTATGCCTCTGGGTGGTAGCCCTCCTTGAATGGCTGCAGGGTGGCCATGAGGTAGTGCCTCCGTGCGATACGGTGAGTGATAACACGCTCAGTGATGCCGGCAGTGACAGCGCCTTTGACAATAGCCGCAACAGAGTCCATGGGCCGCACGACCTTGGACTGGAACTGAGGGGGCACATGCAGCTTGATCTGCTGGAAGAGGTACTCGGAGGCACCAAAACCACCAACGACCAAGATGTTTTGCAGCGCGCGGTTCTGCGCCTGGATCGCGATGATCTGGTTGCGCACGAGCTCGAGAATGCGGTTGACCACGGGCTCGAAGCACTGCAGGATCTCCTCGTTGGTGAATGTCATGTAACCCTCCTCGATACCGGCCTCTGGGAACTCGGCCTCAATGCCCACATCCACAGCCCACTTTTGCCCGTTGTTTCGGAAATCTGCCTTGATACGGTTCTCAAAGTCCATGATGCACTTGGCGTATACGCGGCCTGCGGTCTTGGATCCGTCCGGTAGCTTCATCTTCCTGATCTTGGTCCTCAATATGTTGCTGAAGTTGCGGTTCAGGGCGGTCGAGCCGCAGGAATCTCCGGAACCGGCTGTGCACTCGGCAACTGTGAATGGGTTTTCGTCCTCGACCTCATACGCGATCAAGTCGACTGTACCGCCACCACAATCCACGATAAGCAGGGCGTCATGGACCTTGAGGTTGAGGAGACCGGTCTTTGCACAGAAGAGCGCAGCAGCCTCGGGCTCGGAGACCAGGGTCAATCGGTTGTCGTTCTCGTCCCGGAGGAAGCCGGCCTGGATAGCAGCAGCCCTCGTGGCAGCCTTTCCAGCGTCGTTCCAGATAGCAGGCACCGTCAGGTAATACCGAATGTTGCGCTCCTCTCGATTAAAGACCTCACCCAGGGTCTTCTGCAGGGCAGCCCGCATGGCCTGGCGGAGCTTGAACAGGTAATCTGCGGCGACATCGATCTCGGACTTCCCTGGCGGCAGAGGTGGCAGGTTGATAGGGTCGATATAGGTGTTACCAGACAGCATCAACTGCAGCTTGAACCATTCCACCTTTTGCACCCCTGGTTTCGGATACCCTGTTGGTGCGAGGGCATCGGCTATATCGGGGCCCCAGCCGACAACCTTTTGGTACTGGTCGTAGTAGAGCACGGTGGGGATCTAGAGGCGTTTGTGTCAGCTGCCGGGTAGGCCCAAGTCAGCGAGCTGGATCGTGGCTTACCTTCTGCTTTGTGTATGACCCGGCACCCGGCCATTCTGTGATGATGTCCTCTTTTGCCTCATTATTTGTTGCGAATGCAAATGCGACACCGGAGAACGTTGTGCCCTGAGAGCTTCAATCAGCGGGGTGGCCACGGCCATTGGTACCTGCCCGTGTGGGGCGCGCATCCTCTTACAAAATCAATGCCGACGATCAGCTGGGCCTTGCTCCTGCTGTTGCCCTCGACCTCGGCAGCAGGTCTGCTATACGATGCGGTGGGAAGGTTCTGGCTCGGGGGAGGGCCGTAGCCTCCGGCACCGCCAGTGTAGCCTGGCGGGCCTCCGGCGACTGGCGGGCCGCCTTGCATTGGTGGTAGCTGAGGGGGGTAACCGGCGACGGGGGGAGCTCCGGTGTTGATGGGTGGAGGGCCACCGACCATCTGCGTAGGAGGGGTTCGAGCTTGTCCTGTAGCGGGCGACAAGGCCGATGTCAGTCGTCAAGAGAAGCAGGGTGAGGTTGACGCAGGCGAAGGTGGGGGGGCAGCTCGGCGTATTGTATATAACAATGGGTGGGCAAGGTTCGGTTGGGTTATGGGTGGGTAGATGGGTTACGGGATTAATAAGTCTGGGGGGCGTGGGCTCGGGGAGAGGGGGTCTGCAGAGGGCGCAGTAGAGGGTAGGAGAGGGGGGTCGGGGTGAGGGTGGGCGGAGGAGGGTACCCACCAGGATATCCAGCCGTGTAGCTCGGTGGCCGCTGCCCTTGGCCGGGGTGGTTCATCTGGGGCAGGGACTGCTGCGAGGAGTTGGAGGCAATGGAGGGAGCTTGGCCGGCGGGTCGGACGTGGGATGGGGGAGTGCTGTTGTGGGTGGACGATTGGGACGAGCCCTGCGGCGGGGGAGTGCGACTCTGGCTCTGCGATAGGTCTGGCGACTGGATGCTGGCACTCGATTTGCGTTTCGCAAAGCCAAGCTGTTTCAAGCGGGAATTCAGAGAGCTCATAAGGGAGGAGGGATGCGGGAACGATTAAAAAGGGCGGCGGCGGGGGTCCTGTATTAAATCTTAAAAAGGACGAAACCAAAGGGTGGCACGATTCAGCCGCCCAGGCCCAGAGACGGGGGAGTAGGATGCGGGAAGCGAGAGCAAGAGGAGGGGGGGTGTAGTAGTAGTGTGTGGTGTGTGGGCTAGGACAGTCCAGGACAACACACACAGGACAAAACAAGAGAAGATAGGACTGGACAGGGCTGGACGGGATGGACAGGATAGGGCCCCGAGGCCAAAGGGTACGAACAGGGTCGCTGTCAGGCAGGCAGGCAGGCAGGTCGGTGGGTTGGTGGTAGTAGGCTGGTGGTAGGGGATATCGTCTGTCCTCGTCCGCTCAGGATGGTCTAGGCTGTGGTGCTGCCGCTGGGGCTGGGGCTGGGGTTGTTGGGTTGGATCGGAATTTTGAATTTGGATGTAGGTGAGCGAGCGAGAGCGGGCGAGAAAATCGAGGGCGTAGGATTGGAGGGGGATGGGGAGAGGAGGAGGGCGAGTGAGAAATTAGCCAGATGCAGGCAGGACTAGGACTGCTTCACCGCGGGCGCTGTTGCCGTTGCAGGTACGGTTGGTGTCCTGCTGCAAGTGTGCAAGTGTGCGAGTGTGCAGTCTGCAGTCTGCAGTTGCGGTTGAGGTTGTGGTTGTGGTACGGCTGGGGTGAGTGCCGCACGGTGCATGAGGCAGCTGCTTCAGGTCCCTTCGTGAGTGTGCTGTCCCGTCTCAGGACCGTGACTCTCATCTGCCTGTTGAACCTTATGGGGCGAGCTGTCAGGCACGGGTCGAGCTTGTCTTCGGTCCGTCTGTCGCAGGGGTCTTGTAATAGTGCGGGTGGCCCTGTCTGCGCCCAAAGCCAAAAGTGAGAAAGCAAGTGCTGCGTAGCTTTAAGAGACAGAGCAATGAGAGAGAACGGACGAGAGAGAAGGAGAGAGAGAGAGCAGGCAAGGTCCTCGCAATGGGCAGAGTGCTTGGATGCGCAACGGGCACGGGCTGATGTCTCTCTCTCTTCTTTCTTTGGGATGACTTTCCGCTTCCAGCGATGTACCGTTGTGTCGTCCGGGTCGGCCTGGGCTGGGCTGGGCTGGTTGCTGGGCGAATAGTAATAATAAAGACCTTGGCCGCTTGCTTGTGTGACTTGCAACTGCGTCGAGAGTGTGGGCGAGAGTGTCTTGTCTCTTTGGGCTGGTGACAGCTTGACAAGAGATACTGGCAGCCCGTTGCGGTTGCTGCTGGCCCGGCGCGATGGTGTGGATCGGGACTGGACTGGGATTAGGAGACGGCGGGGCTTGAGACCGGGGACTTGGGAGACAGGGACCGGGCGTGGGCGTGGGCGTGGGCGTGGGACTGGGACGTAGGACTTTGTGTGTGAATAATGCCAACGACAAGGACTAAGCACCAACAAGCCGAGAAGCTGAGTCCTACGTTCTGCACCAACCGTGCAGGTAGCGTCGTACCGCTGTACCGCCGCGGGTCCCACTTGCTCGCAGCGCACCAGAGCTGCACTGCGCCCAAGTGTGGCTGAGAGAAAGGACAAGACTTTATTTTTTTTATATCTTTTTATTTTGACTCCGCCGGCATGGACTCAGCACTCAAAACAGGCCAGGGAAGAATCACCAGCCCGCCAGGCTTTGCATCACGCACATGCCTTTCTTGTTGCCCTCGTCATCGTCTCGGTCGTCAGCAGCCGTCGAGACAGGGCTGAGTGAACTTGTCCGAGGCATGGGTCCTAGCCGGCTCTGTATGTCTCAGCGTGGGTGTTCCCCAGCAGCAGCACCACACCACATGCATGCGTGTGCTGCATGCGCGGCCGGGAGCAGCCAGTCCTTGGGCCGTCAGCTAGGCCATCGCTTGCGCTCGGTAGGGTTGCAACGGCGGTGCTAGGGCTGGGCTGCAGTGTAAGATGCATTTGCTTCCTGGTGACCCTGACAAGCCTGATGAAGGGGCAGATGGGATGAGGTCAGGGTGGTGATGGCTCAGCAAAATTCTCCACGACTTTGCTCCCACCGCACCTGCTCACTTTGGACTGTCTCCGTGGCCAATTTCAGGGTGAGCAGCCAGACTCTGTCGGGCCTGCAGAGGGTTACAGTCCTACCGCCGGAAGGATTCTTCTGGACTGGACTGATTACTACAGTATGAATCCTGTCCACTGGCCTGGCCCTCTCTCCTGCCTGGAGTCGGCCGTCCCTGGGGAGTGACAGGAACCACACGTGGAATACCGAATTTCAAATCAATCAAGCTTGGTGGCGGCGACCAATATGCAGATGGCAGAGCACCAAGCACGGTGACAGTACCGAGTACGTCCGGCAGGTCACGGTGCGGCCGGGTGACACAGCACCAACTTCAACAAGCAAAGGGCTGGTTGTTCAGCCTTGATCGACGTTTGCCTCCCTCCCTGGCAAGCCTGGGGGGCACTTCCAACAGCAGATGGTCCATATACCCAGTCGATGCGTCCCTCGCCACTGGGAAAGCCGCCCAAGAGGGACGGTGGAGGTGGCGGCCTTTTGGGGGCCGACATGCATCTAGAAGCATCTGAGATTGCCGCTGGCAGGACGGGGGTCCATGAATTATCATGTCCCCTTCATCCGTGCCCTGTGCAGTCTGAAGAGCTGTGGTCCCGGCCTCGGATGGGAAAATACCGCGCTGGCAAAGCCGAGCTCCGTCCACACACAATAGGACGGGGCCGCCTGGCTGGGTAACCTGATCGCGGACCCTCTCGATCTGAGATTGAACTCTCCCCTCTGCCCACCAGCCCACCTGAGCAAAGCCATGCCATGTCTTGTGACGGCAAGCTCTCAACAGCCACATCTCGTAAAAGCAGCATGTGCAGCGGGAATGTTGTCCACAGTCTTGTCTCGCGCGGCCATCCGTGCGCATAGCCAGCCTGGCAGCCAACGGGCGGTGAGATGGACTCCAAACTTTCAAGATGCGCGCCGAGCCGAGCGAACAAGCGGACGTTGAACGATGGACTACTTAGATAAGGGGCCCATGTGGGCTGGGGGGAACTAATCCAGGCAGACGGACGACAAGGTATACTACTAGTAGTCTTGTCAACTGGGGATCGTCCGATGGGCCGTGCTTATTACTAACTTATTAGACCGGCATGGCCTTCTCAGTAACCGAATCCGAATACCTTGGTGTAGACTGGCACACACCACACAGCACCTTCAGCATTACTCATGGACATCATCATCTCATTATCATCATCATCATCATCATCATCATCACATGGAAGACGAGCCGAATATAGCTCCCGGCCGAGTCGACACGGCGGGCGGGCAGTAGCCCGTTCTATTTCCGATTCCCCTCCAGCACCAGCCCAGACGAGCACCCTCCAAACCTCGCTGCCGCCCGGTAGTGCAAGCCGATTCAACGCCGGCAGCAGGGGGCGGAGCTGCGGCTGAGCCAAATGTGGGCACTTGTCAACTGGTGCAGTGGGCACAGCTGAGTCGACTGGGTAGCTGGGGCAGGCCTCGACAGGGATGCCTGCTCCTCACCCCCGCGGCGCTTAAGCACAGCAAGCAGGAGCGACATTTGGCCAGTCCCACCCTGCTGGTGAGAAGGATTCGCAGGATTACACAGGGGAGACAGTCAGAAGTCAAGACGCCCACTCACAGACGCGCATTTTCGGTGCCTGTCAACCTGTGTCGCGTGGCACTGCAGCACCTTGCGAGTTGGGGTCGAATCAACCCCCCGCGGCTAGTCGTCAACGTGTGAGCCGCCTGATTTGGCTGCTTGCCGCGAGTTGTGCTTGCTGGCCGACCACCGGCGCGTCACCACGAAAGCCTCGCGAGCATCTTTTCATTTGTTTCTTGCATCGTTTCTTTCGCACCGCTTTGAAGGTCTCTACACGGGTGGCTGTGATCGATCTCGCTTTCTGGTGGCATGGCATCAGAGTCCAGGCTTTTGGATTCCGCAAGTGTTGGGTTGGTTGTAATTACGAGATCAAGACCAGATGGCGTCGGGGATGTGGAAGCATTGTCTCTGGCAGGCCGACAGAAGTGTGTCCGCCGACATTTGTCACGGGATCCTCTCCTGTGGGTGTTTGATCTTCTGAAAAGAGGGCACCAACACAATTGAGGCACCACTTTGACTCGGTATTGGAACAAGTTTCCCGAATTGGTCCTCGTCACGCAACGAGTCGACTCAGACAGGGCCCGTTATGTAAGCCCTCTATCGATAGAGAACCCGACAGTGCCGTCATCGGCAACCAGTCACAAAAAAGCTAATGTTCAGCAACACAATGTATTGAACGGTTCCCACCATCAACGAATTTGACAATTCCTCGAGCGCACTGCGCTCCAAGATTCGCTTGACCATGTCGCGCAGAGCTGTTAGTGACCTCCCTGCACCAATTGATCGCTCACCATGGACTGACCCCTCTCAGGTTGTGAACGCCGCGTGGGCCCGGTCCCTCAGCCGGGCAAACAACCGCGCCTCCGTCCAGAGCGTCATGAGTCAACGGCTCCCACGCACAGCATTCCACCAGCTTTCGTACCGTCGCCTGACAAGCACGATCCCTTCCGGCCGAGCAACTTTCGCACAAGTCCACGCGCCCGAATTCTCCTTCGCAGACATCCCGACCGACAAGAAAACCCCACAGACCCTGACCGAGAAGATCGTCCAGCGCCATGCCGTTGGTCTTC
Source organism: Diaporthe destruens (assembly GCA_036986855.1). Taxonomy (NCBI): domain Eukaryota; kingdom Fungi; phylum Ascomycota; class Sordariomycetes; order Diaporthales; family Diaporthaceae; genus Diaporthe; species Diaporthe destruens. The sequence goes on along the minus strand of BTXE01000001.1, from coordinate 5,751,165 downwards.
CCGAGGGAAAGCTCGTCCGGAGCGGTGACTACGTACAGATCGAGCCCTATCGGTGCATGTCCCACGACAACACCTGGCCCATCGCCAAGAAGTTCATGTCCATGGGCGCCACCCGGGTCAAGGACCCCAGCCAGATGGTTTTCGCCCTTGATCACGACGTGCAGAACAAGACCGAGTCAAACCTGAAGAAATACGAACAGATCGAGGCGTTTGCGAAGAAGCATGGCGTTGTTTTCTTCCCCGCCGGCTACGCAATCGGTCACCAGGTCATGGTCGGTCTTTCAATGACTGCAATCACATGCTGTATTGTTGTGCGCTAACACCGCGCTCAGGTTGAAGAGCTCTTTGTCTGGCCAGGCACATTATGTGTGGCTTCTGATTCCCATAGTAATATGTATGGGGGCATTAGTGCTCTTGGAACCGCTCTGGTGAGGACGGACGCCGCGTCGATTTGGGCGACCAAGAAAAGTTGGTTCCAGATCCCTCCTGTCGCGCAGGTAACCCTCACAGGAACGATGCCCCCGGGAGTTACCGGCAAAGACGTTATTGTTGCTCTCTGCGGACTGTTCAACAGTGATGTTCTCAACCACGCGGTCGAGTTCACCGGATCTGAGGAGACAATGGCTAGTATCTCGGTAGATAACAGACTCACAATCAGCAATATGTCAACTGAGTGGTCTGCGCTCTCCGCAATGGTGTGTTTCTGAACCCTGCGTTGACTTGATTTCCAGTATTGCCCAAGCTCACATGCTCAACAGTTCCCGATAGACCGCACTTTGGAAAAGTGGCTGCGCTACAAGGCCACAGAGGCAGCAATGCATCCGGATCGCACAACTAGCCAGCGGATTACGCACGAGAAGATCGACGAGCTCTATGCCAATCCGGTCCAGGCCGACCCCGGAGCACATTACGCAAAGAAGCTTTATCTAAACCTTTCTACATTATCACCATACATATCAGGCCCTAACTCGGTCAAGATCTCCACACCTCTCAGCGAGCTCGCCCCAAAGAAAATCAAGGTTGACAAGGCCTACATTGTGTCCTGCACCAACTCCAGAGCCTCTGATCTTGCCGCAGCGGCCAAGGTCTTCAAGGACGCCGCAAAGGCCAATGGCGGTAAGACGCCTAAGATCGCAGATGGTGTCAAGATGTACATCGGGGCGGCTTCGATTCGCGAGCAGGAGTACGCAGAAGACAAGGGCGATTGGCAGACACTTCTCGAAGCCGGAAGTATCCCGCTCCCGGCCTCATGTGGGCCTTGTATTGGACTGGGAACTGGTCTTTTGGAGCCTGGCGAGGTGGGAATCTCCGCCTCGAACCGCAACTTCAAGGGGCGCATGGGCTCTCGAGACGCCCTCGCCTACCTTGCTAGCCCTGAGGTTGTAGCCGCCAGCGCCCTCCATGGAACCATCTCAGGCACAGGGGAATTTCAGATCCCAGAGAACTACTCCGGTGTGGAATACGGCTACGGCACAGGTCGGCCTGCAACCGCAGAAAGCGAGCTCAGCAATGCTCTGGAACAGCTCGAGTCGCTAATCGACCGGGTTGAGTCCTCTGTGGGTGGTGATGAGACAGCGAAGGCAACAACTCAGATCCTCCCTGGCTTCCCGGAGAAGATCACCGGCGAGATCGTCTTCTGTGACATGGACAACCTCGACACTGACAACATCTACCCGGGCAAGTACACCTACCAGGATGACATCACAAAAGAGGGCATGGCACAGGTCTGCATGTCAAATTACGACCCAAACTTCGGCTCGGTGGCCAAGCCGAACGACATCCTGGTCTCGGGCTTCAACTTTGGCTGCGGCTCCTCGAGAGAGCAAGCCGCGACGGCAATCCTGGCAAAACAGATACCGCTCGTCGTGGCGGGCAGCTTCGGGAACATCTTCTCGCGCAACAGCATCAACAACGCGCTCCTGGGCCTGGAGGTCCCGCGACTCATCGAGCGCCTGCGGGCGACTTTTACCCGCGAGGACAAGACCCCGACCCGCCGGACGGGCTGGACGCTGACGTGGGACGTCGCGCGGAGCACCGTCGAGGTGCAGGAGGGCGAGGGCGGTGACCGCTGGGAGGAGAAGGTCGGCGAGTTTGCCGCCAACCTGCAGGATATTGTGGCCAAGGGTGGCTTGGAGGAGTGGACAAAGCACGAGATGCAGAAGTCCGAGTCATAGATGCCTTGCAAAAGCATGAGAGATTAGAGCTTGATAGTGAGCAACTTATGATATCAAAAATTGTAAATATTTACAATCTCATAAGCTGAACTCTTGGAGCAATTGATCCTGCCGTAATTGCAGTGATTCAGATAGGGTTTATGAGGTGGGATCGGAGATTCGCACATCCATACGGATCCAAGTTGTGCATATAGCCTGAGTGACGGAGACAAGTGTGCGCCAACTTCCAGTTTCTCCGCCCCAGATCGCCTCGAAAGTGAACTGCCATGAGTTGTAGATGATTGGGGAGGCCGCCTGAGGCCCGCGTTAGATTCTCCAACATGCTTTCGGACAGTAATGATGACCTGCGCAAGACCTGGATAACCTCTGCCTCCAAGATCATTGTTCAATGCATCTTCTTGCAAGAATACAGCTCGCGGAATTGGCGTGTCACATCGCGAGGCACATGCTGGCATGCGCTCACATTTGATGACAACGTAACTATAAAGACCCAAAAGCTTGCATGGCTTCCATCATATTGGCCTCTACAGGGAGCTATCGTAGAGGCTTGTGGAAGGCTACTCTGCAAGCAGTTTCACAGGATCGAATGTATTTATTGAAGGAAGGAGGTAGAGTGTATAGGACATACGGCATAGGAGGGTGAGCATAGAGGATTGGAGGTTGAGAGATGGGAGGTTGAAAGGCAAGCGTGTGGCATATAGGAGACTATAAGAATAGTGCAGTGCTTTAGCCCATAGGGCTGGAGGTGACTTTGTCAAGAGATTGGGTACCCAAGTACTCCGCAGTAAGAAGCACCCAAATGATTCACCGTTACCTACCTAGGTAGGTACCCAGGTATAGGAAGGTAGGCGCAATGTTTCTGTAGTGGACGACCGAGCAATGCTCCTACTGTGTTTATGAGCTGCTGATGAAACTGCTGGGGACGGCAAGTGCAGGAGTAACACTCAAGCTCAAGTAAAATTTCAGGACACAGCAAGTGCCCCGACAATTGATCAATTCTGGATGAACTCCGGTGTGAACCATGATGAAATTATCCCCTACCAGAAATGCAAGTTGCAGTTGCAGAGCATTGCCCAAGCCAAACCAATCCAGAGAAACCCCGCTTGCCGACGGAATGCCAAACCGTAGTCACATCATGTACAGTAAATAAATGGAGCAGACAGGACAATGGCCGTGCCCACATCAGCTCCGAGCCACGAAACGCCCCCAAAGACCCGCGAAGAACTCCTTCTTCCGGATCGCCACAAGCCCTGCGATCAGGCCCAGGCCGGCCCACTGCCACGGCTGGACCTTGCGCAGGTGCCAACGGATTGCAGGAATCGAGAATGAAGAAACGCGTTGCTATTGAGACAGCGCGGGTTAGGTTACTAGGGCCTTGATCGAGGGGGGACAAAAGGCTCGGCAGTAGCAGCCTCATTGCTCGTCAGGATGGATCTTACCTCTTTCAGGAATTCGGGGGTCGGTTGGGTTTTCTCCTCGCCTGTCGCGACGAGCGCGATGAGGGCAGCCCCCACACCAGATCCGTCCTTCGCGATTCCGATGCGGATCTTGTTGGCACCTTCTTCGCCGATGCCCTGGATGGCCCGGAATGCCTCGTAAATCATGTCGCGGAAGTATGGGTAGTGCTCAACGAGACTGCCGTCCACACCCACGTCAATTGGCTCCCCCTCCCACTCAGGGTCGGTCAGCTTGCCAGTCTTGAGGACAATGGCAGCGATACTGATGGCCGAAAGACGGGCAGCGCGACGGCCGACAGACTCGGCGATGGCCTTGAACGCCTGGGCGTCCTCCAATGAGGGGCTGTACACAAGGAGTTGGTCTTCAAGGGCCTGGCGCAAAGTGCCGAGGTCCGGGGTGTTATCAGCAGCAGCAACAGACATGATGGCTGTGTCAACTCCCCATTGCTTGAAGATGCCAGATTCCTGGGCGATGGTCGTTGTCGACCGCCAGTCGTTCTTGCTGGAGTTCTCATCCTTGAAGAGCTGTACATTCTCGTCCTTCAGCAAGTCGACAATGGCCAGACGCAAGATCTCGCCCAGGAACATGCCAGAAACACGCTTCTCGAACATCTGAATTCCCGGGTTAATACTGTCCTTGTCTAATTGCTTGTCCCATGTGGTGTTGGGCAGCACGTTTAGTTGGTTGTCGAAAGAACCCCACTCGGTGTTGATGATCATGTCTCCTGTGCTGCTGTCGAAGGCGCCCTGGACGGGCTTCTTGACATTGGAGAGCTTCTCCACGTATGCTCCGTTGGTGCCGGTGCCAAAGATTGCGCCCAGGATTGTACCCTTCTTCCCAGGCGACGCGTATGAGCGCGCCATCAGCGTGCCCACAGTGTCGTTGACGAGCGCAGCAACCTTGACAGGCAAGCCGAGCTTGTCAATTTCGACCTGCAGCAGTTGGCAGACATCTTTGCCCACCGCGTCGGGGATGTCGAAGCCCTTTGTCCAGCGCATAAGAATCCCCTTGTTGATACCGATTTGTTGGACTGGGAAGCTGAATGTGAAGCCGAGACGGAAGACCTCCTCGTCCTTGAAGCCCTCTGGGTTGCTGAATGTGAAGCGCCTCCTTAAGCGGTGCTCGAAATGCTCGCTGTGGTGTTTACGGAGGAAGAGCTCGATCTGCTTTGCCAGGAAGCCAAACAGCTGCTGGGCGGTCTTGGCTGTCATCAGCTCCTTCGGTATGGCGACTTTTGAGTAGGTCAGGTTGAATGTTGTGTCGCCATTGAGATGGATGGAGCAGACTCGGAAGTTCGTTCCGCCTAGGTCAACGGCGAGGTAGAGACCCTGTGTGGGCAGAGTAAGCTGTGGCCCCCAGAGCGCAGGGGCGCGCGCACTTGCTTACCTTCTCGGTGCCGTTTGGGACGCCAGTGACGTAAGTAGGAATCTGGCTCATGCTGGTGCCGTCCCTCTCGAGACCCTCATCTGGAAGGGCGTGAGCTGTGTGTCAATCAACGGGGCGGTGAGCAATGGAGTAGACGCACCCATCTGGCTGAGGAACTCAACGACGCCCTTGTTGAGGTCGGCATCGTTGACGTCGAACTCCTTGACGATGCGGTTGGTCTCTGCCGTGAGCCCCATGGTGAGCGGTATAGAAGTGGGAGCTGAGGTAGGAAAGACTTGGGGTATTTCGCACACGGGCTCTGGAGATACTTGGGCGAGAGGGGAGTAAGAGGGACGGAAGAGAGGGAAGGGAGCTATTATATGAGTGGAATAGAGCAGCTTGGCGTCACGAAGCACCAGCTGCAGGAGCTAGCAACAGGGAGCAGGGTTAGCTAGCTTCCAGGTGACGGACGACGGAATGGGCAGAGTCGTGAGATTGTGCGGGGCACATGCGCAGGCGCAGCTTGACTTTCTGGGGAGTGCGGCTAAAAAGCCAAGCTGGCCTGGTTGGGGGCCCCGTTGGCCGTGACCTCCAAGTGACCTGGAGAGACTTACTAAGACTAGCACTGGGAATAGGGCCCAGCAGAGATATGTCGGCCTGAGGGTTGAGTAGTCGCGGGTCTGACCCTGGCTTTTGTCCTTTGGGAAATCATAGTCTGAGTCGCCAGCGGTTGCGGTTGAGTCGTCAATGGCACGCCAGGAGGCGCTGCCGTGTGAGGATGGCCGCTCCAGCTTGGCGGCCGTTGCACAAGAAGCTCGAGGCCGAGATGGCAGGCAGGCAGGCAGGCAGGCAGGATGCCCAATCCCGGTGACGTAGAGCCTGTCACTAGAGTTCCTCAGCCGCGGGATTCTGCCGTGCCTCCCCCCGTGCCTGAGCCTTCCGACAGCCTTGTTCAAGCCTGGTGCCTTCCTCGTCCGGAGCAGGAGATGCTGCCAACAAAGACCTGGTGCCGCAGCTGGATTCGGGCGGGCCGTTGGTGGTGAGAGGTACCTCGGAGGTCAATCAAAGACAAATGGGTTTCCCACGCGGCGGGAACAGCTACCAGCAACAAGCCTGTGGCCTCGGCGGCTGGCGGAGACTCGGGGCGATTGTAGTGGAGCGAGAAAAAAGGGCCGGATGTGCTGCAGGCGAGGCCTGGAATGAGATCATGAGCGGCGACCAATATCTGGGCGACCCCTGCTGCGGGCGACTCGAGGGATATTCAGTCGAGCCTGGGCAGGACGAGTCCGGATCAGCGAGGATTTGAGCCGATACAACACGGAGAGATCTGGATGGTTGGGGTCGGAGATGCAGACAGCCAAGATGGTGGAGCATCAACGAGGCCCTGCTTGCCTGCGCAGTATCTACTGGTGGTCACCACTGGCAGGTGGGTGGGTGGTATCGCCGAGTCAATCGTTTGTTTCCTCGGGCGCCGCTGGAAAGAGCGAGCCCAATGGAGGACAATGTCAACTGCTGGCCTCATGCAACACCTCGAGCTTGGGCTGCAGGGTGTGCCTTAGCGATCGAGTGCTGGACCTGCGGCAGTTCGTCCACCCTGCCGGTCCGCCCAACAGTCTGGAACACCCACGCAGCACGGCGGTTGATGGGTCCGGCGATGGCGTCCCTTTCCCTTTCAGGGGATCTCGCGCCGAGCAATGGCAGCAGCCGGGGCCAATGACGTAGCACTGGCGATTGTACCCACAGAATTCATCGGTGGGCTTCCATGGGGTGACGAGACGTCGACGGGGAAATTGTGGTGGAATGGCGGGAGTCGTGGAGGAAATCGTGGGTGCCCGTGGAGAAAAACGTGCCTCCTGGAGCCACTGGGAACGAGTCGAGACAGGGCCAGTGAAGTGTATTTCCCCGGGCGACGCTGTCTGAGAAGGATTCACGTGTCTTTTTTTTTTTTTTTTTGGTCTTTTTTCTTTTGATGGGGGGGGGGGGGCGCCTCTACAATGCCAATGACTTGTCACTGCAAGAGTCCCGTCACTGACAAGCTCCCGACCGCAATGTCTGATGTGCTCTTTGTCGCGGGCACACGAGACTCACACTCGTTTGGTTGCGTGTCCCCCCGCGCAGGTGAGGCTTTCGCAGGTCGATCCAGAGAGAAGGTCTCTGGGGATCCGAGGCAGGTGATGTGGGGTCTCAAGGAGGGCGAAAGGACCGAATCGATGGCATCAGGTCGTGGGCGGACGTTGTCCGAACAAGGACAGATGTGCAGACTTTTGAAGCCCTGCTCCCTGATTTTATTTGTCGAGGTCCAATACGATACACAGGACTGTGTAGAAAAGCACTTGCTAGTCACAAGGACACTGAACTCACGAGAGGAAGGCGCCACCGACACCCGATGTCAAGCAGTGGAAGGGCCCAGGGGCCGGGGACCGGGGCCCCAGGGGCTTAGAGCCTCAGAGCAGCACGGCTCTAGGCCCGACGGCCTGCCAAAGTCAAAACCAGGATGGGCATTGATCACGCGACACCCCCATCAGAGGCATACAAATTGTTTATTAGTCTACTACATAGCTCACCCGTGCGCTGCTCCCACGCTGGCTTGATCCGTACTATGTAGTAGTGTCGTAAAAGAGTCCGGACGAAGGCCATCAAGCCATTCAGAACGCGCCAAACCACATACCTGCAACATTTCTGAAAACAGCTTGCTACTAATAGCAGTACCTAATAACCCGTTGTTTGCCCCAAAGCGTCAAGTTCAACGCTAATGTTGTCATCCCGCAATGTTGCACCCAGGCCATGAAACACTTGTCTGGAAACTAGCACTCGCAGTCTAGCGCGTCCAGCACTCAAAAGACATACATGATTAGAGCGACACAGTTACACTCCAGAGACTCGAAACCACCATTTGAGCTCGCTATAGTTACTTGCCTTTGACTTCTGACTTGCCTCTCCTATAGGAGACCAATCCACGCAAGGCCTTGCTGCAGGTTTTCCCAGCGAAGGCTGTATTCCGTTGGAGCCACGTCCAATCAAGCCTTAGTCAATAGGAGTTTGCGCTATGAGAACTTATCCTCTCACTACAACGAGGCAGTCCCGTGGGAGACCACCGTATAGATATTATCCCGAAGGAGCTAATGATTAATTGCTAGGAGCCTTAGCAGTAAACGTTCACCAGAGATGCTGTGGCCGCCTAGCGGACACCTGAACAAGGCTCGTCTGACTGCAATCCGCGGTGATCTGGCAGAACATTCATTTGTAAGGGTGTAGAAACACAGTAGATGAGCCAGATTTTTAAGATGCCTGGCCTAGCTCGGAACAGGAAATTATCCATCGCCCAGGCTGGCGCCTGCACGTGGAAGCTGTCGTCATGGCTGTTGACTGAGAAATGGAATCCAAGAGGCGTAGGGGCCCAAAACCTCTAGCAGGCAACGGCAATATTCAACACATTGGTATTGTATCAGTCAGGAAGCTATGGGACAGGCACTCAGCTTAACGCATCATCCAGGCGCCTCTTGGCCTCCAATTGCCAACATCAAAGACAACAATGGGGTGATGCTGTCTTTCCCGGTTTACTATCCGCGGCTACCAGACGTCGCTCTTCACCAGCACCTCACACGGCCCAGGTCGACCGGTCCCGGCCCAGTATACGGACAGTGCCCACGGATGGTCGTATGACAGCCACTCACGCAGCTGTAGACCTGGCACGAAATGCGTCTTCCTCCGGAATTGTTGTGGTGAACAGTGTGGCGGTGATCGTTCCAACGGAACAGGCCGCCGAGTGGCAGTCGCGTTGCCAAGGAGGGCAAGAGAGAGTAAAACCAAGTTTATCCTGACCTGGTGTAAACCAGTTGGTCGTACACTGGCCAGGATACGATACATCGGTGGCACCCGGTTTGCAGCCCGACCGAAAATATGTGAATCCTAATGCGTGACCCAAAGCCTCGACGGTCCTGGTCTATTTTGGCGGAGGGAAAGTGGTTTCGTTTCTAATCCCCATACATATAAAACGTATGTGGCGCCTTCATACAGTGGTAAACGCTCAAGACCCAGCGTTAAAAAAAAATACAATGCCAATAGCGGAGGGGACATTTGGAAGATACCTACTGAGCTAAGTAAGTACATCGCCCGCACAACACATTCCGAGTTCCAGGACTGTCACGAGCCTTGGCATGCAAGAATGGTGCGATCTCCAATGCCGTGGGATTGCCTTCCCAACCTTGGAAGCCATGACCAAGTTGGCTTTCCATTTTTCGGTTCTGGTTTCTAATTGAAAACAGTCTTGAAATTGGCAATTCAAATAGATGCTGGCGGGCAGTGGCGAATAGTTAGATATTTCTCTGTTTTTGTTTTTGTTTTCTCTAAGCTATGCCTAGATACAGAACGGGTGCTCACTTCTCTTTTGATCATCATAATGCGCTTAAAAAGATGGTTCTACTGCCATGTCCATAGTTCATGCCATGTCCTATACTTACCAACCATATCAGAGGCTCCGACTTCATTGCAAGAATTGCATGCGTTCTCAAGCATCTAGAGTGTCAGGTACACTCTGAAACTTTTCCTCCTACCTAGCACATAAGTTTGATGCTCTTGACATTTGTGATCTCTCTCCTTCTGGCGATGGGCCGATACTCTGACACCATGGTATCGAGCGTGGAACCTCAGCCTCAACCTATTTTAACATTATCAGCTCCAGCTCAGAGCAAATTCTTCGTTGTTATCGTCCTGGAGAAACCGATAATTTGGGCCACATAAATCTTGCTAAAAAAAGGATCATGAGAATTCTACTATTTTGTCTGTTAAGAGCCAGAGCCCAGAGCCCTTCCTTATCACAGACAGATGCCCTTGTATAAAAGACTGCGGGGGAACAAATTAAGTAATACACATTTAAATGGATGCAGTGGTCCTATCATGTGCCAGTGGGTGGCACTGGGTGTAGCAAATTCTTAAAATTCTCCTAAATCTTATAAGCCCTGTGCTTTTCTGTCACCCAGGAATTGCCCAGCAGACTCAGTTTTGTTATCGAGCCATCCTCAACTTGTACATACCTATGTATGGTCAAGAAATAAACATACAATCCCCAGGATGGTGTGTTTTGCCCCGTTAGGCTGAGGCTTGAGATCCACCGACTTTTCAGAAGAGTGAATATAAGGGACATTTGCCAAAAGCTTTCACACTTCACTTATCACTTTGACGAAACTGCACAGACCATGCTTATATATGCTGCAGTACTCTACGTGGACTTTGAGCTCTCCTCTTTCCTAGATTCCTGGTTTTGATGATCCACGCAAGCTGCGCAGCACCGTCTAATTGTCACGGTCTAAACATCGTCTTCTATGCAGCATTTCATTGAGCGCCTAGCAGTCTTGGGTGGGAAAACTCTGGTAATATCGTCTTTAGACTCCCGGTCTTTCCTTGTTCGCTTGGGTCGTGCACATGTTAAATCTGATGGGTCCTTTCAATCTACACCATGGGCCTTTGAACTTTGGTGGCATGTCCAAAGAGACCCCGATTGCCCAAACTGTGCACATTTATCTGACCATAACACAACCAGTAACACATGTCTGTGTATCCGTGGTACCCAATGCGTGGAAACCTTCGATGCGGGAGTTTGTCTCCAGCATGCACATGCGTCAGCAGGTCCGCTGTCTAAGCAATAACTCTATTATTATATTGTTTTTGTTAAAAGAATGCTCTTTCCTCATGGCTGTAATAGGCGCACACGTAATGCACTCGCAGAGTCTATAATACCTCTACCAGCAGGGTCCTTCCGCAGTATCCCGGACATGCTTGATCAAACAGATCTGGAAATCACAACACTTTCCGCTATATCACTGAGGCAATCCTCACGTGGTGCCTTTAACCAGCCGACTCTGCCCTACCGCCAAAAAAACGCCGTCTTCTTTACCCTGAAGACCAAATCCTTCCATTCACTTGAAAATGCCAACCCGCCTGGTAGAAGGTCAGTTCCCGAACGCGGCCGTTGGGTACGCCCTGTCCTTCTTCTTACGCCCCGTCGCTGAACTGCTCCTGGAGCTGGAAGCCGATCCTGTCGGCGGAGAGAGGAGGTCCTTGGTCCGGGAGGTCGTTCGAGATGCGGCTACCATGTCTTCTGGCAGGTCATTCCACTCCATGTCCGGCCGCTTGTTCTGGAAGGATAGAGATGATCCTGGGGGGCCAGGGCGGGCTGCTGGCGGCGGGCCGTTCGCAGCCAACGGCGGTGGTGGTGCCGCCATGCCGCCCGCGTTAGAAAACCCAGGTAGATTCACCGCCGCAGCGGTGACGGTTGCTGGAATGGCGGAGGGCTGCTGGGCTGGATGGCCGTTTGTGGTGGCCCAATTGCGTATTCCTCCACACACACCCTCCCCCGTCACCTCTGGAGGCAACACCCGCCGCTTCACGACCCAGGCGCTACCCGGCTGCAGCTTGAAATAGTAGTTCTCAAGCCTGGAGTCTCTCTCGAAGCCCCTCCTCGCGTACCACGCGAGCGCATCATGGTTCTCGGTCCAGACGTGGGCATAGACCCAGCCAATGTTGAGCCCGTTGCCGCGGGCATCGGCGGCGACGGCGCGCAGGGCTTCGAATATGCCCTCGACTGCGGCTGCGGCAAGCCCCAGGCCGCGGTAGGGAGCGAGGACGCCGAGGCTCTGGACGTAGAGGACGCGGGAGTCTGGAGGGCTCACACGCTCACGGGCGCGGCGGGCGAGGTCAGGCGAGTAGGCGCCGCTGGCCGGGTCGAAGGGGCTGGGTTCCAGGCGGCAGACCAGGCCGCCTACTACCTTGGGTGTCGAGGAGGCGTCGCCGTCGCGGAAGAGGATGGCGCGGCTGAAGAGACCTGACTGGGCCGGGTCTAGGATGGCCTTGTAGAAGCTGTCGGTGTAGTTGACGGGCAGGAGCAGTGCGTTTATGCGGCGCAAGGCGGGGATGTGGGCGTCTGTCACTGGGACAATGGTCGCGGAGGGATGTGGGCACGGCGTCGAGGGCGGCAGGATGGTGACTGGCGAGGCTGAAATCACGGGGGCGGCGGGCTGCTGTGGGGGCGGCGGCGGCGGCGGCGGCTGCTGCTGGTGCTGCTGGGCTTGCGATATTGGCGGGGCAGCGTACTTGGGCTGCTGCTGCTTGTTGTTGGGCTGGAAGAAGGAGAGGATCGAAGGCTGTTGTGCACGCGACATGGCTGGCTGAGGAGAGACCGAAGTCGATGTCGAGGACAGCGTCGAGGGTGGCGGGTGGGTGGCGGGCGGGGGCTGGTAGTTGTACGGAGTAGTTGAGAGATGGAGGGGTCTTGTCTGTCTGATCATGCGAGACGAGGTTGGGACTCGGATCGGGACCTAGACTGGGACTGAGGGTATCAACAGGCGAGGCATGTCCATCTCATCTGGACTTGGCCGCATTCCTCTTCAAGTTGCCGGGAAGAAAAAGAAAATCGGACCCTCTGATTGCATGTGTTCACGTCACCAACCAAATGCTGGTTGCAGCACACTGCAGCAAATCAGGGGTAGTGGCCACCATCAACTGCCCAAAGGGTTCCAGACCAGACCAGACCGCGTGGGGCCGGCTGCTTCCCGACGCTACGGGCCAAGCTGGGGGCGCTACGTTCCAGAAGGGGTGTGTGCACTAATTGACTTGATCGACTTACTTGTACGGGTATATCGCGTGCATTCCTCATCCTCAGGCCAGTTGCAGGACTGGCTGATTGCAACTGCAGCTGCAGCTGTACATACATCTTGTAATAGGTGGTCTGCAGACCATTTGAGGTAAATATTAGGATACTTACTGTATGGTGTATATGTGCCACGGCGGCTTTTTATTTATATGAAGGAGGATGAGGCTTTTAGGTGATGGATAATTCTGTGGTCTGAATAGACCAAGGGTCACCTCCCCAACACCACCTTCGCCGCGCTAAAGGCGGGCTTGGGGACAGATCGGTTCGCTGTCTCCAATCTCACTTGCATCAACCCGTCAAGCACAGTCACACGCTCGACCGCTCGGTTACCATTCACTCACTCAGCCTTACTACTTATTCTTCGCTCGAGTAAAGGAACTGCTTCTCCACGCTGGCCTTGCGCCGTCGCCTGTCCTCGTGCTCAAGACAAAGGAGCCCATCCATTCTGGACTGCTGGTCGTCCATCTTTCCATCGACCTGAACGTGAGCCCGGGACCTGTTGAACATCAAAACAGCCTTCGTCAACGCTGCTGCTTGTCTCCCATCTGTCACGGCTCCTTCTCACCCACTCCATCAGTGAGGGGGCCGATTGCAGCGCACCAGAGCTCCCGCCCCGAGTGCCGCCCTAGGCGCCCCTGCACCACAGCAGTTGCCGCAAGGGAACAGTACCTACAGACGGTACCCTACGGCACCTACCTAGGTATCTATCTACTGCGACCTGTTGGTTTTTGCTGCACCCCCGTCATCCCAGGCCCGGCGTCGCAGGTCGTCAGCCTTCCCGAAATCCAAAAATTAATTGATTAGTTTCCATCGCCTCTTACAATCTCACTTACACACATCCTTCCGCATACTCTCCTTCTTTTCTCCTCGCCTTCACGCCCCCCCCTCTGCTCCCCCTCCTCCCTCTCAAGATGGATGAGGTCAAGCTGGAGAGCCTCTCTGGCAGGGCAGGAATCATCAAGGCCAGCCAGGATTCCGATGCCCTGGATCGAATTGTAAGTATTAACCTGGCCGCCTGCGACAGGGCCGCCAATGCTTGACCGGCCCCCTTGCGAAGTGTCTGCCCTTGGGCACCTCGCCCTGTCTGGCTCGTATTGACCGCTGCCTAGTCACATCAGGTCCTCGATGACGTTCTTTACAATGTAATCTTCGATCTCGTCCTCGAAGTCCACCGCGAAGAAAAGACCCGCCGAGCCAACACTGCTGCCATACGGGTGGAGAAGCTGGCCGCCGATGCTGCCGACGCCTCAGACCCAGACACCAAGCCTGACATAAGGACAGAGACCGACGCTGCCATATACGAGGACGGCAGGGTTCTGCTCAAGGGCAATCCATTACAGACCACAAAGGACATCCTGTGCCCACGATGTCACCTCCCTCGCCTGCTGCACCCTACCGACGGCAGGGGGGCTCAGAAGCCGGACCCTGGTGTGATATATTGCAAGAAGCACCCGTACATTGACAAACCTGGTTACGACATCTACGGTCAGACATGGGTCGCCCCGGGTCCAGGCAGGGGCAAGAAAAAGAAGGACATGGAGAAGAAACTCGATGCCAGTGTAGACGGCACCGTCACGCCCACCCCCGACGGCCAGCGGCCGCCCAACGTGCTCTCGTTCCCCTCTGCGACATGTAGCAAGTGTAAGCGGTGCATACTGGTCACACGTCTGAACAACCATATGGGAGCGTGCATCGGCAACAGCGGGAGGAACGCAAGTCGTGTGGCCTCGCAGAAGATCACCAACGGCGGTAATGGCGACAACACCCCTCCATCCAGCCAGAAGGGCACACCGGTCAATGGCTCGCGGGCGGGCAGTCCCAGGAAGCGCGATGCCGACGAGCTTGACGAGGACCAGGAATCAGACACAACAAATCCCAAGAAGAAGAGCAAGAAGCTCAAGGGACCAACCACCAAGATCCTGCTCAAAAACAAGCCCAAGAAGGAGAAGGAGAAGGAGAAGGTTAAGACCAGTTCGTTCCTGAGCGTTGAGTCCAAAGTCGACGACGAGGACGACGAAGACGACAAGAAATCAACCGTTCAAGTCGTGTCCAAGAAGCCCACGTCAAAGCAGCCATCACCCGCCAAGAAACTGAAACTAGGGAACCCCAAACCACCTTCCGCATCACCCAAACCAAAGAACGGCAGTCAGGTAGATGGCGGCTACGAATCTTCAGACACATTGTCAGACCCACCACACGCATAGCAGGGTCTCGACGCTGAGGAGGGCTGTTTTTGGGCAAGGAGAGTCCCTGGGGTGAGGTCTAGTGTTTCTGTTTCAGGGCGCATTTTGCATTTCATGGTGTCGGCTGGTCATCATTGGAGGTTCCAAGAGTAAAATTTCAGCCTTGGATGGTTTTGCATATGGTGTGAAGGGTGGCGTCATTCGATGCAACTCATTGCTGGCGTTTTCAAGGTGACAAATTCGTCGAGAGAGCGAGAGGGATGTTTTGTTGTAGAGATTTCGGCGGTGAAGTGCAAGTTCAATTCCGTGGTGTTGCGGGTCACCTTAGGCAAAGAATAAAGGTTCTGCACCCAGTGACGTTCAATCTCATGGAGTATCCATCTCGGTCTGAATGTTTTCCGTGGCGAATTCGGTGGAACCACCCACGGAAGCAATCTTGGTTGAGCACATGCGTTCTCTGATATGTTCAGGCGCGGCTGGCCGAGGCCCCGTCCGCACTCTTAGACGGCGCAAGGGCGGCGCATCGGTCAAAATCCTGTTATCACACATGCCGAAGGTCACATCCACCTCACTCACTCACATTCACTGCTGGAATGACCGATTTCTAACTTGACCAAAGCGGGAAGATCATATAGTGACGGGATCAATGAGATGAAAGTTCATGGGCTATAATCCTGATATATCTGCTCGTGTGGTGCGCTGGGTCTGCCCACGAGACATGAATGGCAGTCAAGTTGATTAACACCACTTGATTCTAGTAATCAGAATGCATTCTCCAGTTCCTTACCCACTTGTAAGACTAATAGGGAAATCCTCCCTTCCTAAATACACTTAACATACACAAAGGTCCTAATACCTAACAAGGTATTAGGCAGTCTTAGGCAGAATCATACAAAGTATGTGAAAGGGCTCCTTGAAACAACTACACCCAGCTCTATCCAACAATCATGGAGTTTTGCCCCGGCCGTCGCGTCCATTGGCAGCATGGCTGGCCATATAGGCGTGACTGCTCAAGGGGAGCTCTGTTGAGCTGATGGTCCGGGTATACCAGCTCAGATCCTCGAGGGCTAGCACCGAAATTCGAGGGTTAGAGAGCGAGGGACAAATACAAGTGAGCGAGGTCGAGCCGCCATTTCCAGATGTACAGATGGAATTTGCGAGGCTTGGTCTCTTCCCCTGCGGTGTCCCCTTCGGTCAATCGATGCCCCTCGTCCACTTATGGAAGCCTTTCTTTCGGCGCTGGGGCGGTTAGCCCTGTGTTCAGCAGCGGCAGCGTAGAGAGACAGAGTGGCTTCTGTATCTTTGCTACAGCTGCGCGCGCCCGGGCGGCCGGGGGCGACCTAGGCTCACGCGTCCTCGGCCCCTTCTACGACCCTGGCGCGAACTATCTTGACCTCCTGCTCGGGCCTGTCCTCGGCATTTGTCTTGACCAGGCCCAGGCGGCGCACGACGCCCATGCCAGACTTGACACGGCCAAAGATTGTGTGCTTGCCGTCGAGCCAGGGGGTGGGCGCCAGGGTGATGAAGAACTGGCTGCCGTTTGTGTCCGGGCCGGCGTTGGCCATGCTCAGGATGCCCGCGCCGGTGTGTTTCAGCTGCAGGGGCTGGGCGATCTCGTCGGCGAACTTGTCGCCGTAGATGGAGGTGCCGCCGCGGCCGGTGCCCGTGGGGTCGCCGCCCTGGACCATGAAGCCCGGGATGATGCGGTGGAACACCGTCTCGTCGTAGTAGCCGCGCCGCGCCAGGGTCTCGAAGTTGGTGCACGTCTTGGGCGCGTGGGACGTGTACAGCTCGACGGTGATGGTGCCCTGCCCGCAGCAAGTCTCGGTCAGCTTCCTGGTTCGCAAGGGCGCAGTGCGGGCAGAGGGTCTAGGGTTTGTTGCTGTGTGCTTACCATGGAGGTGTCCAGGGCTACCTCTTTTGCCATCTTGTGTGTTGGCGCCCGGGCGAGCTGGCTTGGTGGGACAGGGTCAAAGATCCGGTCTGGCTGGTGGGTGAGGTGTGCGAAGGCCCAGACAGCAGCGAACCGCAAGGCTGAAATTTGGAGGGGCCCTGTCCCCTGCTTGATGACGCCACTAGGGGATCTGCCACTGGACCCTGGGCGTCCAGCTCAGCACCTCACCCCTTGTGCAAGGCTGGAGCGGCTAGAACAGCTTCCCCTGACAGCTTCCCCTGCCACGCCGTCCCAGAAAATCAGATTGGGCACGCGAGCAGGGACAAAGTCATTCTGCCACCTCACTTCTTTCTTGATGAGCATTACTCTACCATGAGTCTGAACTACACACTACGTTCCGGCTGAGATAAGATAACCTAGAGAAAAAAACCTCCCACCAATATGCCCACAGCAATTCCGAACCTGCGTGTCTGCTAGGCTGTCATCTGCAGAGATCGCATCATTCCACAACGAGACCAGCCTGGGTTTGCCCAGTAGCTTGATCATTAGCAGCGGAACTGCGACCAGTCATCATACCGAGGCAGCCATCCTTGATCTCAGAGCGGCACAAAGGTCACCAGCCAGGGGTTTCATCCTTTGACAGACTGTCTTGAGCCGCCCGTATTGGAGCATATGCTGCCAACCGGGAACGGCTGCAACGGCACCCAAGACAGTACCTACCGGGCCCCAAATTCCAACTTCGGCCTGCGCACCACTCGCTCATCGCGCAAATCATGGCTGAAGCGGACCACACAATGTCAGCCGCTACGGCAACACCATCTGCCGTCCTAGACGAGCATACCATCCAGCCCAGTCCAACAATGTGGGACATGTTGATTGCCAGGGACTTCTTCTCTATCGAGATCAAGATGGTCCTCAGCGCTCTCCTCATCATCTATGTCGGCGCACACGCATCGCTCCGCAGACCTCCATCCGCCGCCCCGCCCACCAAGCTGAAGAGGAAGGGTGGCAAGCTTGTCGTCGACGATGAGAAGGAGCACTTTGCCCAGGGCTTCCAGGCCACTGACGCCGTCTTGTTCCCCCTGATCGCCGCTGCCGTCCTCATATCGCTCTACTACCTTATCAAGTGGCTCCAAGACCCGGCCGTCCTGAATATGATCCTGAGGCTCTACATGGCCATGACCGGCATCCTGTCCATCGGTATCTTTTTTGGGGACATTTTCCAGTTCGTGGTGAACGTGGTGTCTCCCGACTACTGGGCCGACAAGTCCGGGCGTGTCTTCGAGATCGACCCTACCAGCCGCACTCACAAGCTCCTCAAGGCATCAGGCGAGGATGGCTCGGACGGGGAGGCCGACTCTCGAAAGCGTCTGCCCCTTCCAGGCTTTGCTTCGGAGCTGAAGGTCTCCACGGCTAACAGCAGCGCGGCCTGGAGCATCCGGCACTTTCTGAAAGAAAGCTGTGTCCTGAAGATCAAAGTCCCTGGGGATGCCTTTACAGGAGAGATCAAGATCACGAGTATCATTGGCTTCGTACTTGGCTGCGCTGTGGAGGCTCTGTACATTTACACAGAATCGTCCATGCTGTCCAACATCATCGGCCTATCAGTCTGCTACATGGCCTTCAACTGGATGTCTGTAACCTCGTTCTCTATTGGGACCTTGGTCCTGGTTGGTCTTTTCTTCTACGACATCGTTATGGTATTCTATACGCCATTCATGATGGCTGTCGCCACACAGGTCGACGCCCCGCTGAAGCTGACGTACGAGACCGCCGGTGGGAGGAGCAGCCTCCTCGGCCTAGGCGACATTGTCATCCCTGGCATCTTCATCTGTCTGGCGCTGCGGTTCGACTTGTGGCGACACTACCAGCGCAAGGTCACTCGCGTGCAAGAGGATCTGAAAACTGTCACCAAGGACAACAACGAAGGCGATCCTGTTACTGCAGACAACGCCCCGGGCGAAACCACCACCGTCAAGACGGCGTATCGTACCGTCAAGGCGCCGTTTGTTGACCCTCGCGGCCAGTGGGGCAATTTCCTCTGGACCACTAGCCCACGGGACATCGTCTCCGGCCGACCAGCCGTCAAATTCCTGGCTGACGCCAATTTCCCAAAGACATATTTCCGCGTCACCCTCTTGGGCTACCTGATTGGCATGCTCGCAACCCTGGTCGTGCTGGTCATATTCAAGCACGGCCAGCCTGCCCTCCTGTATCTTGTGCCCGGTGTGGCGGGATCGGCGTGGCTGACAGGCCTGGTCAAGGGCGATCTCAAGGACATGTGGGAATACACCGAGGACGGAAGTCTAGATGTTGAGGATGTCGTTGTGGAGGTTGATGCCGATGGTAATGTCATTAAGAAGGAGGACAAGGAAGACTCAGCAAAGGACGTCGCCACGAGCAAGGACGAAAGGAAGGGAAAGAAGGACAAGAAGGCAGGAGAAAACGATAATGGTGACTATGAGCTGTTTGTTTTTTCAATCAGTATGCCCAAAGAGGCGAGCCTGAAAGAGGATTAGACGGTCTGTATATATTGCGTCTAGCGAACGGGAAACGGTGCAGGAGCCATCAGCCCTTGTAGACCGACCTGCCGATTGAGCCATCTTAGCGGTGACGGTCTAGACGGGGAGGCTTGCTCCGGAGAGCACTCTATGAACGCTGCTGCTCGCTCGGCTGCCTCTACCCGCTACCACCACTTACTTAGTTCTAGTTACCAGTCAAGTCCAGTGGCTCACCGTACCGGGAGTCAAATTATACATGCATACATCCTATCTAGCCACAATTGGAATGATGAAGGGGTTGAGTTCTCCCAGCATCTTTCATCGGCGCATGAATGGATGGGAAACCGGGGGAGTCATCACATCGTCATCTGATAGCAAGAGTGTCCTGTGGATGGTGGTATAAAGTCATAGTTCTCGGAGAACTTGACCACAACGGTTGATCTTTCGTACGAGCTTCACTTAGGCGCTCGCGCCGCAATAACCGCGGCAACAGCATGACAAATGAAGCACCTGGGAACTCACCCGTGCTAAAGCTTCCTCATTGAGCAGAACAACATTCCCTGGAGTCACCTGTTATAGAATGTGGTCGAAGTTTTAATATTTATATTAAAATCTACAGCCTACCGCTGTAATGTCTGTACGCATCAAAACAGCATGTTTGTCACCGAGGCCGCACACAGTGCTCTCCCAATTGGCCCAGGTTTGATCAATCAGGAGTGAAACTTGATAGGGTCAACAGAACTACAGAGATATGGCTATATCCATTTCCCTATGTATTTGAAGTGAGGCACATCAAGGTTCAATGGTAAGCTGGCCCTTCCAATTCCATGCATCATCGCAATCCTGCGGCCACGCTTCCCAGCCAGTGAGACTTTGTTCCCACCCTAAGCTGTGCTATGAAGCATCGTGTTTCTGCTGCAACCATGGATATATGGACAGTAACCAGGGCGGAAAGGCCTGCTCACTCACCTATCCCTGAAACAGTGTAGTACAGAGTGGGACTTTACAAGTACGCTATGGGCATTGGTCAGTAGACCGTGCAGTGACTCTCTTACATACACAGAAGTTTGGACTTCTTCATTACCCACTTTTATCGCCAGTTTCTCAGAAACTCCCTGGTTGTTGTTCTTGCCAAAGTGCCGGTCTCGAAAAGTGGCAGATCCAGGATGGCAGAAAAGAAAAGAAAGACACAAGACTCCGATCTGCCCCGTGTGAACTTGTTTGCAAAATTTTTCTTTTCTTATCAAGCTCTCAATGATAATAACACCTATTCCCGACTTCAGGATCCTGTGGATCAAAATTCATTTCCTGTATCTCCCCAAGGCTTCTTTCTTTCTAGCAGCTATCGTTATTCCTCATATGGAGATCCGCAGGTCGCAATTAGCCTCAAGCATAAATTGGTAGTCCAAGCGGTGCAGTCATTAGCTGTTCCAAATGAGGGACGTCATAGTATCGCAGTGTGGTACAAGGTGTTCAGATCTGCCCGAGGGTGTATACACGGGAGTGGTCATTCCAGATGGAATCAGAAACGTAGCCCCCAACAGGGTCTCACGGTTGTAGAGACGGTTTATGAGACAGTATTGTAAGAAAAGGGCGACACCCTCCTAGCCGGGGATTCTCGTCACACCACGATGTCTTCGCCCCCTTGGTATCGCTTGGGGGCAGTGTTGCCTGGAGACACCTCATGTATTTTCGTCATTTGATCATGTTGCTGCCCGGGCAGCGTATTTTCATAACATCTTCTGGGGGCCTTATTCGAAGCAAAAAAGAGAGTTATATGATTCTGCGACAAAACTCAACAACTCCTTCTTTGTGAGTGAGTACCAAAAGCATTCATGGCAGTGCCCGTGATCATGCTTGAAGTTCGACACCTGAGACCAACTGGCGCATCCATGTTGCGCCCTCGCCCCTGCTTTCATCCTGACGGCACGACTGACGTTTCTTCGGCTCCATGTGCCTCCGAAGAGCACTCGCACTGCTGTAGCCGTTCCGGCGGTATCTGCTTGTCGAATGGATATTGCATGGACTTTGAGCAACCCTTTGCGATTTGGAGAGGCTCATGCACTGACAGCACCTGGGATGAAGCCAACTGCCCCAAAGCATGCCTTGGTAAGTATGACGTCCTTCGATGAGTGCACATTTCACCAGGGGTTTCAGTATAATTGTGTGGTTCAGTGCCGCCGTGGTGGTGGTGTCGCTCACATGTCCTCAGAAGGCAGTAAATACCCGAGTACGAATGTTCGTCTGTCCGTATGGGATGCAAACTCGACCGCCACACAGTACTGTTGTGGAGATGCCAACACAACTGAGACAAACTCATCCTTGTCGTGTACTGATGGAAGTCCCACCTTCACATTGCCAGATGCAACATCGCTGGTGGGAGTTGCTGGCCTCTCGGACGCCCAAGAGAATTACTCGTCAAACTCGACCACCGACACGAGTGAGAACACGAGACCAACAGCGATCGCTTATGCGGACCAAAACAACTGTTCCGCGCAGAAACACGATGCCATCACCGTCGGATCCGTCCTCGGCGTCTCCCTCATCGGCGTAGCCATCGCTCTAGCCGTGTGGGCGGTGTGGGAGCGGAGGCAGAAGATACTCTGGTGGCAGCGTGCGATAGGGCTCGCACCGCAATGGCCCCCGGAGACCGCGACGTGGATGAGGGTGCAGAACCAGGCCCTCAAGCCACCTCCCTGTCCAGTGACCAGAGTCGAGCTTGTCTACGTTGCTCACCAGCAGCGGAAGAGCGCACGAGACCAGGCAGCCGAGCCGGCGGCGGCGACGTATGGGACCCGTGAGTATAGATGCGAGTCAACGAGCCAGACGCACATTTCTAGCCCACAACGCCCGCGGGAGATGGCAGATGGAATTCCCGCAGCCGCTGAGATGGATGCCACGTGAGGGTACCTCCTGCAGCGACACTTCAGAGGTTGATTCACGTATGGCGAAGCTGTCGTGGAGCTGACACAACAAGGATTTGGAAACGGGAGGAGCGGTCCTAGGGAATTAATACACAACGGCGATCACGGGCAAACTTCCTCAATCGGAAATATAGATTTTTTAAAAATATTTAGGGTCCATCCACGGATACACTATATAATATATAAGTTAAAATACCCACTTATACCCCCCCCCCTTTACATATATTATAATTTTTAAATACTTTTAAAATCATTATTTAACTTTATATAGTTTTACTTTTATTTTATATATATTCGAAAATATATATAACACCTTTATATTATAATAAACGTTTAAAATTTAATATTTAAAAAATATTATATTAAAATAATAGTTAAAATACGATAAATACTTATAATTTTAATTTTATAATATATAAATAAAGTTAAAGAGTATTATTTTAATAATAATATTAATTAAAATACTATAAAAAAAGTTATTTAATAAAATTAAATGTTAAAATAATTATTATATAAATAAATCTTACAACGAAAAGGTTTTAATTAAAAAACTTAGTTTTATATATATATATATATATATATATATATTATAATAAATTTATAACTAAATAAACTTATATTATAATTTTTATTTAAATATATAATTATTAATTTTAAAAAATAATTAAAATAAAAAAACGATTTATAATATCCTACTTTTAAAATTTTTATAATAAAATTTTAAAAGTTTTTAAAAAAGTTTTAAAAGTAATTTATTAAAAATTAAAAAAAAGTATAATAAGTTTATTTTTTTAAAAATTTATATTTTTATTATTAATAATAAATAATTTTTTTTAATATAAAAAATATAAAAAAAATAAAAAAAAGAAAGTCTTTAAAAGTTTTTTATAAAAAAATTATAAGAATATATATAAATTTATAAAAGATTTTATATATAAGTTTTAAATTAAAAAAAAACGAGTAATTAAATAAAAAAATAATTATATAATATAAAGAAAAAATATTATATAATTAAAACTTTTAATTTTATAATTAATTTTTTTATAATTATTAAAATAATTTATAATTTAATTTAAATATATTTATATTCAATATTTTTTATTTTAATATAATTTTAATATAAATTATTTTATTTATTTAAATTTTTTTATTAAATTAAAAATAATAATTAATATTTAAAAAAATATAATATAATATATTTTTTAAAAATAAATTTAATTAAATTTATTATATAAAACTTTTTATAATAATTTTATAATTTATTTTTATAATTTAAATATAATTAAAAAACGGTTTTTTATATTAATAATTATAATATTAAATTATATTTAATTTATTAAAAAATAAAATTATTATAAATTATAAATAATTTAATTTAATATTAATAAATATTTTATAAAAATATTAAATTATTATATAATTTAAATAAATTTATTAAAATAAATAATTATAAAAATAATTATTATTTTAAAAAATTTAACTTTATTTAAATAAATATTTATTTAATAAACTTATTAATTTTATAAAATTATTTAAAAATAATTAAAATTAATTTATTATATAAAATTAAAATATAACCTTTAAATAATAGTATGGTATTTATATATTATTAAAATAATTAATTAATAAATTAATTATTATAGTTTTTTAATTAAATAATAAAGTATATAATTAATAATTATACTTATTATTATAATAATTAATTTAATTAAAAGTATAAGTTTAAATCTTTATATTTAAAAGTTTTTTATTTATTTAATTAATTAATTAATTAAGCCCCTATTTTTAATTATATTATTAAAAAAGAATATTTATAAGAAAATAACTTAATTAAATTATTAAAAAACCCAAATTAAACTATATTATTCATTTATTAATTATATTATACCATTTAAAAGATTTTTAAACCTTTTATAAATATATAAATTAAAAATAATAATATTATTCTACTTTTAAATATTTAAAATTTTATAAAAAAAATTTAAAAAAATAATAATAATATAATATTTATATATTATTAAAATAATTAATCGATAAATTAATTATTATAATTTTTTAATTAAATAATAAAACATATAGCTAATAATTATACTTATTATTATATTTTAAATAAACTAATTATATTTTATTACTATATATTTAAATTCATAGTTTTAATAATTTTATAATTAAAAAAATAATTATAAATAATTAAATTTATAATTATATAATAATAAACCTTCATTTTTAAATAAATTAATTAATATTAAAAATAATTAAAATATTTTTAAAAAAATTAAAAGATTATAAGTTTAATTTAAAATAAATTAAAATTTATAAAAATTTTAAATTTAAATTTAAAGATTTCAATTTTAAATTTATAATTTTAAAAATAAAAAAATAAAAAATATTTTTTAAAAAAGTTAAATTAAAATAAATAAAATTATAATAATATAAAATAATTAAATAAAATTAATTAAAAATTTATAATTATAAATTTTTTAATTTTATATTTAAAAAAATATAATTTTAATATAATTTTATTATTTTATTATTTTAATTTTAATTTTTATTGTTATTATTTTTATTTTTAAAAATATTAAAGATAAATTTATAAAAATAATTATTATAATAAATATATTAATTTTAAAAATTATTTATTTTAAATTAAATATTATTTTTTTATATTTAAATAAAAGATTCTTTATATTTTAAAATTATAAAATATATAATAAATATATTAAAAATATAAATTATATATAATTATTTAAAATAAATATTTATTAAATTTTTAAAAATAAATAATTTAATTTTTAATATAAAAATATTTTTAATTATAATAATTTAAATTTATTATTAATTTAATAAATTTTTAAATGTATTAAATTTTATTAAATAAATTAAAAAATTATTTTTAAATATTTATTAATAATTTATAAATTTTATTTTTTATAAAAAAAATTTATTAAATATTTTAATAAAATAATATTAAATTATTTTATATATTTTTATTAAAATTATTATTAATTTAATTATTTAATATTATAATAATTTTAAATATTAAAATAAAAAAATATAATTATATATATATAAAAATGTATTAATATAATATATATAATTTTAATTTTTTTATATATATTTAAAAATATATATAATATTTTTATATTATAATAAACATTTAAAACTTAATATTTAAAAATAATAATATTAAAATAATAATTAAAATACTATAAACTTTTATAATTTTAATTTTATAATATATAAATAAAATTAAAAAATATTATTTTAATAATAATATTAATTAAAAAATTATATAAAAAATTATTTAATAAAATTAAATTTTAAAATAATTATTATATAAATAAATTTTATAATAAAAAAATTTTAATTAAAAAAATTTTATTTTATATATATATATAATTATAATTAAATAAATATTATAAATTTTATTTAAATATATAATTATTAATTTTAAATAATAATTAAAATAAAAAAATAATTTATAATATTTTATTTTTAAAATTTTTATAATAAAATTTTAAAACTTTTAAAAAAGTTTTAAAAATAATTTATTAAAAATAAAAAGAAAATATATTATTTTTTTTTAAATTTATACTTTTATTATTAATAATAAATATTTTTTTAAATATAAATATATATATATATATATATATAAAATATTTAAAATCTTTTTATAAAAAAATTATAAATATATATATAAAGTTATAAAAAGTTATATATATAAGTTTTAAATTATTAAAAAAATAAATAATTAAATAAAAAAATAATCATATAATATAAAAAAATATATAATATAGTTACAATTATATATATATATATTTATAAAGCTTATAATTTAAATTTTTATATAAATAATATAAATTATAAGAATATAGAATTATAGTATGTATGAGGGGGGTGGTGTGTGAGTGGGTTTTTGACTTATGTGTGGAATCTTATTAACACCACCGACTGAATGAGTATGGTTGGGGGGGGGTGCGATAATACTGCTCTGAAGTTATTTTCTAGATCAGACACGACCATGGGTAGATAGTTATATCATCAGTCATAGTTTACCAGTAGAGGGATCCAACGTGCGTTCAATGCTTTCGGGCGTGAACCCCCACCTGTCTGCCAGCGAGAGGAATATCTTGGATGAGAGCAGAAAGGCGACAGGGCTACATAGCTGCCTCTCTCAGAACTCCGTGTCAAGCACACATGTGCAGAGAATAACCTACCAGACACATACTACTTAAGTAGTGATGTATGGGTTCCCTGGCCGAGTTTTCTTTTGCAATGATGACATGGCTCGACGTCCAATCCGGTTTGGTGCACATGTGACAAGTCCGAGTCCACAGAATCGGGAATGGGTGCTGCCTGAGACGCAGTTCACACGTGCTTACAGTAGCTTCAATCTAGCTATAAAGTGAAGCACACAGACCGAACAGGTCTACTCAGGCGACAGGGGTTTGGGGTGCCTCTGCTGTAAGAGGTGAGGTTGGATTTAACTCTAGTGGATTAGTGGGGTAGAGTGTCTCATTCATGACTTGCAGCTGACATTGAGGCTCAACCTTTCGGACTCCGTAGCTCGACCGGCATCAGCGGGTCAGCACGATCGGGCCCACTGTTGGGGAGGGGGAAGCACCATTCATAGCCTTTATACCTGAACTGCGGTCAGACCGTCTTCCATTCCCGGGCAGTTGTATCCAGAGACACCTCGCACAGCCGACCGATGGCGCAGACAGCAGACAAACCCGTGATTGTGCAGTGGATCGTGGACACGCGGGAGCTATGGCCGAGCGCCGACAAGACGGCACAGCTCGAGACAGTGGTATGTGAGGCAGGCATCCCTGCTGAGGCCCGACGATACTGACGGGACGGCGGCGACAAAACAGGCGGCGAGAGCCCTCGCGCTGCTCACCGAGGATGAGCGCAAGGCAGTGCTGCGGTACGTGTTTGTGCGCGACGCCAAGATGTCGCTGGCGTCGCAGCTGCTCAAGCACTACGTCGTGAGCAAGTTCTGCGGGGTGCCGTGGTGGGAGACCAAGATCACGCGCAACGCAAAGACCAAGCCCGTGTACGTGGACCCGGCCACGGGCAGGTCGCCGGTCGAGTTCAACGTGACGCACCAGGCAGGGCTGGTTGCGCTGGTGGCATCGTACGGCGGCGAGGGCGTCGAGGTGGGCGTCGACATTGTGTGCGTCAGCGAGAGGCGCGACCGCGACCACGCTGCCATCGGCCGGGAGGGGTGGCCATCGTTTGTGGACATGCACGCCGACGTGTTCGCGCCGTCCGAGGCCAACTACCTCAAGTACCAGGTGCTGAGCACGAACCCGGGGCTGGCGGCCGGGGCGACGGCGGAGCAGGTCACGGACGTCAAGCTCCGGTTCTTCTACACGCTGTGGTGCCTGCGCGAGGCGTACGTCAAGATGACGGGGGAGGCACTGCTTGCGCCGTGGCTCAAGGTGCTGGAGTTTAGGAACTTCCGGCCGCCGCAGCCCACGGCGTCCTTTGAGTCGCGCAACGAGACCGGGTCGGACGTGGTCAAGGAGCACGACATCTGGTTCAGGGGCACCAAGGTCGAGGACGCCAACGTCTGCCTTCGGTCGCTGGGGCCAGACTACATGACCTGCACGGCAGTCAGGACGCCTCAGCAGCACGAGGTGGGCCTGGGCCTGGACCTGGGGCCGTTTGAGATGCTCCGTATTGATGACATTTTGGAGTATGCCGAGTCCAGGACATGAGACAGATGTGGACAGATGTAGACAGATATAGACGGATATAGACGGATATGCATATCGACGGCGGGCTGTGACCTCACCCTCGAGCTGCTGCTTATTTACTGTACTTACGTTGTTTTGAAACGGTCCAGGCGGGCTCGTGGCCACCATGTGCTGACCCTCCACCCTCCCTCCACCTCCCTTCACCTTTGAAACGAAACACGTTGGCCACGTTCCCGAGCCCACTTGACCACTGCTGCTCGCCTCATCCACGGTGGCTCGTCCCA
The DNA here is from genome assembly GCA_036986855.1 of Diaporthe destruens. Classification (NCBI taxonomy): domain Eukaryota; kingdom Fungi; phylum Ascomycota; class Sordariomycetes; order Diaporthales; family Diaporthaceae; genus Diaporthe; species Diaporthe destruens. The sequence continues at coordinate 5,723,032 of BTXE01000001.1, read as the reverse complement.
TGCCAGATCCGGGGCCAGATATGCGCAGGTCTGCAGCAAGCAGCAGTGGCTGGACGAGGCTGCTCGGATGACCCCACCCAATCACGGCTGGCTCGTGCTGTGGGGTCGGCGGGGCCAATTTTAGCTCGTGGATCAACGTCATCTCCCTCACCACTGCCAGCTCGCCTCGTGGTGGCTGGAGGGCGTGGAGGGTGGAGGGCCGCGTCGACTCTGGGCTGCTTCCAAAGGCGAACCAAGCCTCCGAGCCCCTAGCTCCAGGTCCATGGCCTAGTGTAGGTCCAAGGCTAAGTTCCAAGGTCCAAGGTCCCGGCTCTCAATTCCACATGCAACATTGACTTTTTGGCCATGGCATAGCCACCTCGCCATGCATCATATCATCTTCAGACCTACAATTATCACAGCCAGCAGCATTAACTCGTCTCCTTGTCTCCATCCCCTCCTTTCCAAACTAACACCACCCTAATCAGTGACGTTGCAGTCTGTCCTCTCATTCCCATTCCCATTCCCTTTCCCTTCCCTTCTCTTGTCTTGTCTTGCTCTCCACCTTCCTGCTACCGGATCCGCCTGCCGCTCAAACCGTACCCCGCCGGTTGCCCGCCACCCCTTTCATATGCTACGCCCACCGCAGCCTTACTCTTAAATCAAGCTTCAACCACCGGCATTCTTGTGAGACCCTTCGAGATTACGCGGCAGTCCCTCGGACCCTCTAACATGTCCGAGTCCGGTGACAGGTATGACCATGTCTTGTTGTTGTTGTTGTTGTTGTTGTTGCTCTTGTCGTCGTCTTCGTCGCTGGTTGTCGCCGGCTGTGAGCGGCCCTGCTGGGAGCTTGTTGCTAATACGTGGGTCCTTCTCTGGGGTGCTCCAGTTCCCACAAGCGCTCCAGATCGGCAGCTGCTCTGTCCCTCCTTCGACGTGTCCGCGAACCCGACGACACGCCTCAAAGCCCAACCGGCTCCGGCTCCTCCCCAGTGGCTGCAAACCCCCCAGCGGCTGCCCCGACCGTCTCCATGTCGCACCAACAAGCAAATAGGAGTAGGCTCTCCCTGGCCGGTTCGGTCAGCAGCCGCGTGCCCTCCCACCAAGCCGCGCCCCAGGCTCAGTCACCATCGCCAACCACCCCCAAGGCTGCCACCACTTCCATCTACGACAAGGGCAACACCATCGAACAGTCCGTCCGCAAGTTTCGCATCGTAGAGGCCCTGCGCAGCGGCGACACCGCCTCCATCTCCAAGGCAATCCGCGAAACCTCGGAGAATGCGCGCCGGCCCAGCACCTCCTCCGCCAACACCACATCGGGAGCCGCCTTGGACGACACGACGGTCCTCCATCTTGCTATCCAGGTTGCCGAGTTCCCCGTCGTCGAATATATCATATCTGATGGTGCTGGCTACGTCGACATCAACGCACGAGACAAAGACGGCAACACACCGTTGCACATTGCAGCCAGCCAAGGCCGGACCTCCATTGTCAAGCTGCTCCTGGATCAGGAGGACATCAATGACGCCATCCAGAACAACCAGGGCCGCTTGCCGCTTGACCTGGCCCGCAATGCCGACATCTTCCAGTCATTGCAACTGTCCCGGTCCCTCTTCGCCGAGTCCAAGATCAAGCAGGTCCAGGAGCTGATCAACCAGCAAGACTACAAGGCCCTGGAGCAGGTGCTCGAGGAGACTCGCCTCAAGACCGTCCTGGACATCAACAGCACCGAGTTTGTCCTGGACCCCCTGACCGCACAGGCCGGCGGCACGCTCCTCCACGAGGCCGCCCGTCGCAAGAACACCGCCCTCATCCAGATCTTGCTCCTGCACGGCGCGGACCCCTTCAGGCGAGACCGGAAAGGCAAGCTGCCCCAGGACGCGACCAAGGATGACGTGACCCGTGCTATGCTCAAGAAGTCCCCCGCCGCCGTCGCCGCCCAGAGAGGCATCCAGGAAAAAGCCGTCCTCGGGACAGCGTCCCAAGCTGCAGCCGCAGCGCCCGGTGACCCTCTCCTGGGCAAGGAAGCCAGAGAGATGAAAGGGTACCTCAAGAAGTGGACCAACTACCGCAAGGGGTACCAATTGAGGTGGTTCGTCCTCGAAGACGGCGTCCTCAGCTACTACAAGCACCAGGACGATTCTGGTTCTGCCTGCCGCGGCGCAATCAACATGCGCATTGCCAAGCTCAACATGAGTCCTGATGAGAAGACCAAGTTTGAGATTATTGGCAAGTCCTCGGTCAAGTACACACTCAAGGCAAACCACGAAGTCGAGGCGAAAAGATGGTTCTGGGCGTTGAACAATGCCATACAGTGGACCAAGGACCAGGCCAAAGAAGAAAGCAAACAGCGTGCCACGGAGGCCGAGTTATTGAGCAAGGCAAAGGAGCATGTGCAGGGCGGCTCGGGCGGCGACGTGCCGAGTGAGAATGCCAGTCTTCTGGATCCTGGCTCGCGGGCTAGTACCACACAGCTCTCACGGATGCATTCTGCCAACAAGTCGAGCAACAGGTTGACCAGCACGGGAGGCAGCATCGCTGAGGAGGACGAGACAGACCGTGACACGAGGGCGGGCATGTCCGTCATGCACGACGAGGAGGATGATGACGGCGACGCGTCAAGCGGCCGTGAACAGCCGAGTGCCGCTAAGGATGCGTTCAATATCACTGCGCAGTCGTTGAAGTTGCAGCTCGAGACAATGGCCCAGGTCAACGCGGCGCTCGTCGCAGAGGCCAGTCAGAACCCCAACGTGAAGCTATCGGACCCCAAGACGGCTGGAGCTCTCGCTACTTACGATGCTGCCATTCGGTCCATGGCAGGGCTCACTGGCGACCTTATGAGGATCTCTCGCGACAGAGACTCGTACTGGCAATACCGCCTGGATCGGGAGGTTGACATGAGGCGCATGTGGGAAGAGAGCATGGCCCAGGTTGCCAAGGAACAGGAGGTGCTGCAGGCCAAGATTGGCGAGGCCGAGGAGAAGCGCAAACACACAAAGCGGATGCTGAAGGAGGTAGTGAGTAACAACATGACAGAAAGCCAGACGGCTTCCCCCGGTCTTGCTCCTGGTGGCGGCACCGGGGAAGAGACAGAGGCTGCCGCAGCCAAGGACCAAAAGTCGCCGGCCCGAAGTCTCCCACTCAGCCGCCACGAGACTGTGCTTACAGAGATCGCAAACCTCTCTGAGGATGAGTCCGAAGACGACGAGGAATTCTTCGACGCTGTAGATGCTGGAGAAATTGAAGCCTCTCCCCTGCCCCCGGCCACATCTGGCGACGAAGAAAACAAGCAACTCGTGGCATCAGGCGGTGTCGACATCAGCAGCTCTTTCCATGGTTACGAGAACGGCATCCGGAAGAGGCTGAAGATGGATGCGGACAACCGTCCGAAGATTTCTCTCTGGGTAAGGCAACCGCCGCTGCAGAAATTCGCGCACAAAACTGACAAAATCATATTTTAGGGTATCTTGAAATCCATGATCGGCAAGGACATGACCAAGATGACACTGCCTGTGACCTTCAACGAGCCCACTTCGCTGCTCTATCGCTGCGGAGAGGACATGGAATATGCGGACCTTCTGGATCTCGCTTCCGAGCGCACTGACTCAATCGAGAGGCTTCTCTATGTTGCTGCATTTGCGGCGAGTGAGTATGCTTCTACGATCGGTCGTGTGGCCAAGCCTTTCAACCCGCTCCTTGGTGAGACCTTTGAGTATGTGCGACCTGACAAGAACTACCGCTTCTTCATCGAGCAAGTCAGTCACCACCCGCCTGTCGGTGCGGCCTGGGCAGAGTCTCCGAAGTGGACGTATTATGGCGAGTCGGCCGTCAAGTCCAAGTTCTACGGGCGGTCATTCGACATCAACCCACTTGGCACATGGTTCCTGAAGCTTCGCCCTGCCTCGGGTGGCCAAGAGGAGCTCTACACGTGGAAGAAGGTGACCTCATCGGTGGTTGGCATCATCACCGGCAACCCTGTCGTCGACAACTACGGTCCTATGGAAATCAAGAATTGGACCACTGGTGAAGTGGCTCACTTGGAATTCAAGCCGCGTGGTTGGAAGGAAACATCCGCTTATCAGATCGCTGGCAAGGTTGTAGACGCCAATGGGCGTGTCCGTGTCAGCATCGGCGGCAAGTGGAACTCCAAGCTCTACGCTCGTGTCACACCTGGCTACGAGGCTTCCGTCGAGGCACCGGCCAACGACAGTGACACGATCTACAAGGGTAGCCTAGGCGAGTCTGACCCCAACAAGGCTTTTCTGATCTGGCAGGCGAACGAGCGCCCCAAGGGCATTCCGTTCAACCTGACGCCATTCGTGCTCACGTTCAACCACATCGACGACCAGCTGAGGCCGTGGCTCGCACCGACCGACTCCCGCCTCAGGCCTGACCAGCGGGCCATGGAGGAGGGCGAGTACGACTTTGCTGCGACAGAGAAGAACCGCCTGGAGGAGGGCCAGCGCGCTCGTAGGAGGGAACGCGAGGCCAGGGGTGAGGATTTCATGCCCGCATGGTTCACCAAGGCGAGATGTGAGGTTACTGGCGAGGAGTACTGGAAGTTTAATGGTAGATACTGGGAGCAGAGAGAGAAGGCCGGCAAGGGCGACAAGAGCGCGTGGGCTGGACTGGAAGACATCTACTCTTAGGATGGCGATATCGACTACCTGTTCAGGGGTTGGTAATTTCACAGGTTTTTTTGTATGCATGGAAGAGCTGCAGAGTAATGAGACAAAGACACGGGTGCAATAATGAGAGCCCAAACTGTGGGGGCCCTTTCGGTTCCTGTGATCACATCCTTTGATATACGCAACTGCGGCTGATCACTCCAATGGTCAGCATCACTAGAAAGCGTTCGTTATGCATTGCCTCTGTGAGCTATGCGTAGGTCACTGGGCATGTGAAAGCCTACGCGAATGCAGGGGCAGCATCGACTTGCAAGCCGGAGGGCAGGGCTTGAGGTTCAGGTAGTCGACCTTTGCATTGGGTGACAGACAGGATAGGTCAAACTGGCTCTACACAGAACAACTCACGCGTTTAATATATACATACAGGCATTGTATTATTATTATTATTATTTTAAAAAATACACTGGGTCTTGGGCATTTTCTACTGTATGAAGGAGCCGCATACGTTTTACATGCATGGGGATCAAAAACGAAACCACTTGATATATACATAGTGGAGAAGCACGAGCCTTCAGGCCGTTGCGAGTTTAATCAATTATTTCTCCAAAGACTGTCGGTCGGAGTAAATTTACGGGTGAAAACTTTCAATGCTCAGGCGCCTCCATGTCTTGCCTGCACTATGTCGGTAAAGCTCAGCTACCCTTCTTTCAATCTACAATACCTGGGAAAGACACAAAAGTTCTGTACAGCTCGGGGTTTATTAATACAATTATATACCGGAAATGACGCCAGATTTCATATAGACTGAATGGAATTTCCAGAAATGCGCTTCTGCTCAGCAGCCCTACCAAATATCGCATGCCAAGCAACAGAATAGTCACAAGGTTTAAGAATGGTGGCCGAGACATTGATTGGAGACCTTACCGATATGGCTTTTGCTCGATAATCTGGGAGTCTGGGGTAGTGATACCCCTACCAACCTTCTTGCCATTATCAAAGACAAGTCCCGGGTGCCCAACCATAAGGAAGTAGACCGCCATGACGATCATCCTGTTCCATCAATATGATTTCAGTGAAAGGTATCCCCACATATTCGATCGATGAAAATATGGTTTTAGGGGGGGGGGGGAGGACTTACACTCCCTCGAGCCCAATAAACAGCGCCTCGTCCCTAACCAGCTCCCCGCCATAACCCTCGTGCAGCTCCGCCAGTCGGTATGCACAGCGCGTGAGGATCAGCAGCGTTGCAGCAGCCTGCGAGCCGAAGAAAAGCTGCAGCCGCCTTGTGAACCTCGGGCCCCCGGCGCCCGCGCGCGACGAGCGGGCGTATCGGATCAGGTAGTCGGCGAAGAGGGCGCAGAAGATGACCATGAAGACGACCTGCAGGACCAGGCCGGCGAGGGCCAGGTCGACACCGGTCTGGTTTGCGCCCTTGGAGCTCGTCGACATTGCGCCGCCTATGGCCTGGATCACGAGGCATATGAGGTCGCCTGGGATGAAGATGCAATAGTAGAGGCGGGGTGAGAAGCGCGATATCTCAGGAGCGAAGTATTGGATCCTACGTGAGAAAATGATGGTCAGCAAGACTCAAGACTAGACGGGATGCTACCCTTTCAGAAGGATGACTCCAGGATTGAACGTACGTCGCCGCCAGTGATACATATATGGCTGCAGTGAAGTATACAGGCCCGCTGGTGATGCAGACTATTGCAAACACTGTCAGCTCGCAATCCCCGACCTCTACTTAAGTGATGAAGCGTTTGCGGAAGCAGGCCTTACTTATCTGGAGCATGAATCCGGAGAAGTCGAAGGGATTCTGATACAGCATGATGCGTCCAATGTAGCCCGCAATGGCGTTGAGGCAGCCCAGAGTCATGCAGGTCATGAAAAACCACTTCCTCCACCGCAAGCCGAGGTAGATGTGGACACATGCCGCCAGAGAATAGAAGACAATAAAGGAGATGCTCGCGCCCATGCTGGGTCTGTAGCCATAGAGGCTGGCCTCGATGGGGCAGATTTCGAGCGTGCAGTTGCCATCGGGTCCGAATAGGATAACATCAGGGGGGAGGCGGCTATCATCTGCCATGGCGCTCTGGTCGTGTGTGTGTCCTTGCAAAGCCGCGAAGGGTTTTGAGAGATATCACTTGATCTGCTGCAGATAAACTTGAAATGGCTATTGTGTTCAGAGGGATGCAGTTGGTTGTGAACAGTAGACAGTAGACACTGTGTGATGGGCCATGATATATATCTAATGTCCATGTTATAACCTCGAACACAATCGGGCCGGGACGATATTTGATTCTTCTCGTCGGAACAATGCTACAGCCTATGTGCCATAAAAAGGCTTGTTCCCGCGTCAAGCGTCAGTACCAAGTAGCCCGCCTGCTGAAAGGATGCGAAGGATTGAGTATTATGGTACTTTGCTGCGCTGTGGCCGGCTGCCCTGCGCTCAGCGTACCAGGCAATGTATCTGACACCAATTGGGATCATGGTGCGAGCCTGACTAGTGTGCTATAGCCTGCGTCAGCCGTACGGTCCTGTGGTCTGTGGCTTCGCATTCGCTTTAATGGGCTCTTGGAGGCGGCTCAACCTTTGGGCCGTTGCGCCATGGCCCGCGAGCCGCGCAGTTTTGATGACGACTTGAAAGAATCGAGCTTGGCATTCGTCCAGGATCCAGCTGCCTCTTCAAGTCATGCCCAATGAGTGCACAGGCAAGCTGCACTGGCACTATTGTAGACGCTTCCTATCGGATGCATCACATCTTTTATTACTTATGTTCCGCATGAATCTGATGATGGGGGTGATTCTCACCAAACTCTGAAGCGATCAGCCCGACATACCCACATGAAATCTTGGTCGAAAAGGTTAGCAGTCTGCCTATACCTACTAGATACTCATTTAGAGAGAGATGAATATTGGCAAAAGTACAGAATAGCTATAAATTTATTATAAGTAGTTTTATATATATTTAATATATATATGTAGCGCTTTTATATAAGAGTAAGTGTTTAAAACCTAGCGTTTTTAAAAAAATATAGCATTAATAATAATAGTTAAAATATTATGGGTGGAATCTATTATGAATAAGAAGATTATAGGGTAGTCTTGATTGCCTACCTACCTAGGTAGGTAGGTTACTACGTGTTGTAGAGCCACGGGTGCTTGCGCTTCTCTGCCCCCTTTGAATCGTCCTTCTTCTGGCTGACAGCATCGGCCGGAGCCATGGATGCCTCTGACTCGCTAACCGGGTCGCCGTATGAGCCGTCACCCTCTTCTTCCCCGTGCGAGTCGTCTCTCTCTTCTTTCCCGTCTGAGTCGTCCTATTCTTCTTCCCCGTCGGAGATCACTATAGGATGCTCTTGTGAACCTCCCGGAGGTGGAGTGGTGCCCCGAAGATTCAAGTTCCTAATTCCCGGAGGGCACTTGTACGACTGGATGATTTACCAAGCTTCTTTCTTACTCATGTTACCAGCCTGTCGAAGAGTCTTTACTCCAACTGTAAAGAGGAGGTCGAACGACTTCTTCATAACTGTCTCGTGTGCAACGGCTAAACGAACGGCAGCCCCGTGAATGCGTGGCCATCCCATAGGATTAGACTCGTCCTGTAGCTATTCTTCCTCCCAAAAATTAATGGCAGCCTGTCATGCCGCCTCGGTTGGTGCCTGCTCGTGGAGATACACAGGGAATTTGGCGCCGAGGCCAAGAATATAGGCAAGGAGGGCCAAGCTGGCATGCTCAAAAGAGTTTGGCAGGTGAGGGAGGATATGCTTGTTGTGAAGCTCGTGGATAATAGGGATAAATCTCCGCTGAATCACCCATACCGAATCAGTGCTCCAGATGAGGCCGAACTTTGTAGAGCCGCCTCGGGGAAAAGTAATTGCCGCCCAACGGGTTTCCCCTACTTTGTTAGGCCACTCGATGTTGTTGGCCATGCTAGAATACTCGAGACGTAGGAGAAGATTGTGGCAGAGATTCTTTACTAGGCTGAGCTCCTTCATGATGCTTTGCTGGTCAACAACCACAGGCTCTTGCTCAGCAGAGGCAGCTCCAGCGGCATTGCGAGCGCGGATTCCCGCCGTGGAAAGGTCTTGGATGTCTGGAAACCCTTCGTCACTGTCGGTTTGGTGACCTAGGATAGAAGCTGTATCTGCGTCGACTGAGGACTTGGGGCGGGCGGAGCCCATGTCTGGCATGGTGAGCTCAACGGGGTCTGGAAACCTCTTGTTGTCACGAGATATCTTTCTGCAGACTCTCGCGTATATCGTACGGTCGGGAGGAGCTTGGGGATGGATGAGAACAGTTTCTTCCCTGAGTGTTAGCCTAGACAAGTCCTGAGTCCTTTTGCTTGTTCACCAGGTACAGACCACGGCTGATGGCTGAGCCTAGAGGTCCAAAGGCGAGCCTTCTTGCGGGGATTTTTGTGCTGGCAGGTATCAGCGGAGGTCAAGGAGGCTCTGAGATTACTGAGACGAGGGCACTTGATGAACGAAGGCCCTCAACGGTGGATCGAAGAAGACAGGGCCGACCGGGTGGGCAGCTGGGCAGAGCCGTGGGCTTGCTTACCACTAAGGTCAAGCTGCCGTTGTGTGGGCTGGGCAACGGCAATTCATGGTGAGTTCACGGTGGCTTCATGTCCCTACAGTACCTAGACAGAGTGTTCACATTGTTACTATTTACACGCGATTGGGCCGTCCACCACGGAATCTACTGGCACTCTCATTCATTGCCAGCCATGGTCCGACCGACCGTCCATCTGGTTTAAACCCAAATTACTCCCGACTAGCCGTCACTACGGCATGTGTGGTCCATCCACACGGAATCATTCAAGGCTCACATGCCCCAGTTACCATACCCCTGTCCAAACTACACTCAGCTGTGTGAGGCATCCAGCAGTAGGCGTTACAATGATCCAACACACAGCACTGGCACTGGCTGCAAACCTGTCCACCTCTCTATGGGTGAAATTCGGGCGCCGCTTCCTTGACTTGGTCAAGCGCGAGTGGACTGATAATGTTCCAAGATCAGATACGGAATGAAGGCCAACAAATAAATGCGGCTCAGAGCATTTCCATATTCCTTGGCTATTATACATGATCCCGTGCCCCCCCCCCCTCCCACCCAAAGAATCGTCAAATCCACTCAGCCTTCATTAATTTGCCCTGAGCGAGGACTATATGACCTGTCAGTCAAGCGGTTTGGTTCCCAGGGTGACGATTTGGGGATCTGTCACCAATTGAAAGACTGCCAGAAGCGGGGACAAGAGGAATGGCAGAGACAGAGCCGATCCATAGTACATTAGAAGACTGGGAGGCTACAGTGATTTTTGTGGCTGCTCCCAGGTGCTCATTAATGCCCACCGATAAATTGTGAGAGGCAGTCGAGCCTGGTGGTAGCAAGTTACCGAGAAGGTGGTCCCAATGCCTCTCTAATCAATCTCATATCACCGCACTCACCAGTAATCATCACTTCAGTAGATTGCAATAATTCTGGGCATCTTGAAATCAGGGTGGTCCTGGACCGTTGTTGTATCTTTGATTATTATTACATGTTTTCAGATGACGACTCCTGCTACCCAACCACATTTGGTCTCTTCAGATGTTCCCCTTCCTGTCGCTTGTCCTCCATCTGACTGTCCAAAGGAAAAGGAAAAGTTTGCTTTGCAAGCGAGGAACGTCGGGGTCCAGAGTCCTTCGTCTCTATTACATGTACGTGTTGTGCAAAAGACAGAATGCTCCTTGCACCTGGTATCCCAGACCGTGATGCGCTTTCCCGAAAATAAACCAGGACCACTGTAAATGCTCTATCATAAGGATCGTAAGAAGGAAATGTTGGTTGCGATGCTAATCAGGTATGATTTGTGTGGCTAAGGAATCGCGCCATTTAAGGCAGCAGGGTGCGTGGGTACGGGTATTATTACATATCGCCCTTCTTCAACTCATTTACAGAGCCAGAACGGCAGCGACGGCCAGGAAGGCAGCGGCGAGGCTGGCTCCGGTCTTGCCAGCGCCGGCGGTGACGACGGTAGTCTGCGAAGCGGAGGGCACGAGAGCGGTTGTGCCCTGGGCAACGCCCGACGCAACAGGTGCGCTGCCGGTGGGGTAGAGAGGAGCAGCACCAGATGGGACGACAGCTCCGGCGGACTCGACCGGCGAGGCAGGGTAGGTCGGGACAGGCACGACACCAACCTCGGTGGTCGAGGGACCGGCCACAGTGGTCAGGGCAACCTGCGGCACGGTCATGACGGTCGACACAGTGACGGTGGAGGAAGACGAGGGAATGATCTCGCCGACGTCGTTGGTGCAAGGGACGACGGTGGTCTCGTGGACGACGATGGTGGTGGCAGAGACGGGAGGGGTGGCAGTGGCGGTCAGGTAGGTGGTGAGCGAAGCACCAGTAGCGACAGCAGGGTTGTTGCCAGCGTAGGTGCCGCAGATACCCTGGAAGTACTGGATGGCCTCGGCAACAGTCTCGTCAGAGTCACCGTAAGCGTAGAGGCACTGGTAGACGTTCTGGACAAAGGTGGCGTCGGGGCAGTAGCAGGAGGCATCGGCGTTGTCAACACAGCCCACGACGAAGTTCCAGGTGCTGATGCAAGCAGGGACAATGCTGGGGCAGGGGAGAGTCTCGGTGGGCTGAGCAGGGCTCTCGCCGGTGGTGGTGGCGACAGGAGACAGCTCGGAGGTCGAGGACTCTCCGGCGGGAGGAGCCTCGCCAGAAGGAGGAGTCTCGCCAGAGGGAGGAGCCTCGCCGGTTGGGGCAGGAGGCACAACCTGGGTCTGGGTAATAGCGTGGCTGGTGGTGTAGACCGAAGTCTCGGTGGCAGTCACAGGGCAGATGGTGGTGCTGACAGCAACAACCTAGATGTGGTGTTAGTGCCCGGGTGTGACAGAACGAAGTCAGATTATGGAACTTACAACGGTGGTGGTGGCGGTCTGGCCTTCAGTGAAATCAGCAGGGCAGCTGACAACCTCGGGTCCGCAGCTGGTGATGGTCTGGATGGAAGTGCTGTAGACGGTGGAGGTAGTCTCGAAGCTGGTGATGGCGGTGCTGGTGATCTCGTAGGTGGTTGACTCGACAGAGCTGGAGATCTCGACAGTGGACTCGGCAGAGGTAGACTCGACAGGGGAGGTGGACTCGACAGAGGAGGCGGACTCGACAGAAGTGGTGGACTCGGCATAAGTGGTGGACTCGACAAAAGTGGTGGACTCAGCAGAGGTGATAGACTCAACGGTGGTAGCGTTGGCGGGAGACGAGGGGGTGGGAGGAGTCTGGGAAGCAACAGGGACGGTGTTGGAGCCAGGGCCAGAGGGGCCAACCGGGCCGGTCTCAGCGGGAGAAGACGGCTTGCCACCGGTGGGCCCAGTAGCAGAGGGCTGGACGGCGGTGGTGGTTGCAACCGACGAGGTCTGGATCTGGGTGGAGGAGGTCCTGGTGTACTTGGTGGTGGTGCTCTGGGCGGACGAGCAGTCGAAGGAGACGGTGGGGATGGTGACACCGCAGGTGGAGGAAGCCTTGGGGACCTTGTCGCCAGACTGGCCGGAAGGGTAGACGATGGTCACGTTCTTGGCACCACCACACTGGGTGTTCTTGACGGTGGAGCCCTGGGACGAGCAGGAGCTGCGCTGCTTGCATGTCGAGCCATCACCCATGGAGAAGTGGAACTCGAGGTCGGCATCGAACTCGGTGATGACATCGATGGTGCTGACGGAGAAGGCCTCGACATCGGAGCCCTGGCCGCAGCCGAACGAGGGCGAGCTCTCCTTGGAGTGACCACAGCTTCCCTTGAGGGACTTCTGGGTGCGAGGGGCGAAACGGCTGCCGGGCTCACGCCTCCCGTATCCCTCCTCGCAGGAGAAACCACCGAAGCTGAAGCCTCCGTAGGACGAGACGGAGCCGAGCTGCAGGTCACTCCAGTCCCAGCCACTCTGCTGTTGGGGGTTGCACTTGTTGTCTGTGTTCTCGGGGCACTTGAAGCCTCCAAAGTCATTCCAGCCCTGTGGCTATGGGTTAGTATATTGTGTGTTTTGCAGGGCGGTGCAGGAGGGTCACGGGACGGGACTTACAGTGGCTGATGCGGTTGCCGCGAGGGCGAGGATAGAGACGGACTTCATATTGTGTAGATGTCGAATGTGTTTACTTTGGTGAAAAGACGAAAGCAGCAGTGATTGCCAGACGGTGAAGATATAGTCGATGTGTACTCAGTACAGTACGAGTGTGGGTGAGGGTGTGGGTAAAGAGTGGTAGGCGGAGGCAAGTTTAGCGAGTGACTTGATACTCCCTGACAGAAGAAGGAAATGAAAAGGAAATAATTCACAGTTGTTTTGTGGCAAGAAAGGAGCCGACTGCTGATGGAGAGGAAACCTGAGGGGGAAGGACAGAAACACAAGACGAGTGGATGGAAGGCAAAGCAGATATATACAGATGCACTTGCATGCAGAGTCTGCTAGCACGGCGCGTGTGGAGACAGGTCAACTCGACGGGCGACGGCAGCGGTAGGAGGTGAGGTCACATAGGAGGGGCCGAGGAGCAGCCATGCCCATGACCATGCCCATGCCCATGACCATGAGGGTGGCGCGGTGGGTCGAATATCTGCCAGGGGGGCTCCCAAGACGCAGAAGCATCCCTGGTATTTTCCCTTAGAGATGTTTCCTGGCCGTTGTGGAACTCGACCGTGGCATCCGGGAGGACTGGCACTAGGCCCGAAGTGCAGCCCTGGGCAGCCCTGGGTGTTTCTGGTGCTCGATAGGGAATGGCAGCTGCGACCTGGGCGGCCAGAGTAGTAGCGGCCAATGAGCACCTGGGGGAGGTTGAAAATAGCAGCGCGGGCACCTGCGGCCACGAGCCATGCTGACAGCACAAGAGGCACACGACACCCGTCACACACAGTCCTGATGGCTCGAGGCCCGGCCGCCGTTGGCCATGGCCCCGCCACCAGCCACCGGCAACTCAGGTAATCTCTGGACCGGACGGAATGGGGCTCGTGGACGGAGATGGGATCAATGGTCGGGAGCAGGTCAGGACAAGACTGAGGGTCCGAGTGCTGCAATTGCTGTGCATGTCGGCCTCTGCCACCAGAACGAGAGGCAGGCCTGCCTAAACAGGTGGGGGGGAGGGGGGGGGCTCGGCCTGTTGCGCGCGGCTCTGTCTGCCAGATTCAGGTGGTGTCAAACAAACAAGTCAGGGGCAAGCCGCTCGTTACCACCCATTGTGTAGGTCAGTGCCTAGGTGGCTAGGTGGGTACCTAAGGTGGCTAGGTCAATAGGTAAGCTACCAGGTACCTGGGGTCCAGACCCTCTGTACGACGATCCCTTGTCAGGGGGGGGGGGCCAGATTGCCGAATCAGCTTACACGGGCTACACAGACCCACAAGGATTGGCCCAGAGGCCTTCCTCTTCTCATGACTGCTGCCGTCCGATGCGCCAACTGCCCACCCAATCCAGCCATCCCATGTGTGCCCAGAACCCGCGCATCTCGCTTCAACCCCAGGTTTGCTGGAGAGACCCGAAGACGCAGTAGATATTCAAACATTGAATCTCCCAAATCGGTGATCCAAAAGAGGCGGGTCCATCAGGTCGACCACTGGGAGATGACTACTCCGGCCATCATGACTGACAGACAGGCAGGCAGTTTTGTCTCCGAGGACGAGGAAATAGGGGCCCCATCGTGTGGTGCAGCACACAGCCAGCAGTGGCAGGCTGCTCTCGCGGTCGAATGAGAGCCCTGAACATCGGCCTGGTCAGAGGGCTCCAAGATGAACGGTGTGCTGGGTGCTATGCAGGCCCTGAGGACCTGACCAACAGGAACGGCTCTGGGGCTCCTGAAACAAGCTCGACCTGCTCAGCCACCAGCAACCACCACTCCAGCGTCCATGCAGCCATGCAGCCATGCCGCCCTGCCGTCCTGCCGTCCTTGCTGTCCTGCCATCGCTTTGCCGGCACAGCACCTGCGCTAATGCAGGAACAACCAGCTGCCAGTGGGGATCGGCAAGCGGCTGTGGGCCAACCACAGTCCTCCTTCCATCAATTGGTGCCGTGCCAATATCCACGCCTGGCCAGTCGGACCCAGAACCCCCAGGATATCTTCATGCCCGGTTTTGCACAGCGGGCACCCAGGCACCGCGACACTCCGTCCACAGCCACCATTGCCATCACACGCAGTACTGTGTAGGCACTCGCTGCACCAGTCCAAGTTTCTGGTGGCTCAACTAACCTGCCAGCCTGCTAACCACATGTCTCATCCCCTCAACCCCCGTCTCGCCTGTCCCTCAGGCAAGGCTACTCCACCCACGACCAGGCCAGGCCACGCCAGGCCACGCCAGCAGACAGCCAGATCCGGCCGATACAATGGGCCATCGTCGTCGTGCACGATGCCCGCATGCCCGCATGCCCGCGAGGTTGCAGGGACCGTCATGGCTTCATCGGGGAATTTGGCCCTTGCCCAACAAGGGAATCGTGGCCCACATGAGCTTGGCAGCCATTCCCCTTTCGATCTCTGCAACGGCGCCATGTCCTGCTTCGAGAACTCCAGGCCCACATCCAGTGCTCGCTACGACTCCCAGTCTCCCCACAGGGAGGGTCCCGAGCCGACTTCGTATTTGTACAGTCGTCAATACCACCAACCCTGATCTCATCAGATGTCACTGCAATCCCCCGCCAGCCCGGGTAAACACTACCGCGAACCTCGTCACCCCGCCTCGGACCCTGCGGTTGGCCGACATTTCTATTTCCGGCGCCCATCAGGAATCTGTGGGATCTGAGTGTTCCCCGAGACAAAGAGAGAAAAAAAAGGAAAAAAAAGAATCGGCGGATGTAATGTCGAGGCTGTGGCCGTGGCCGTGGCCGTGGCCGTGGCTACGGATCTGGATATCGAGTCGATCCATCACCAACAGTCGCGCTGAAGCCCACCAAAGGGCGCTCGGCTCAACATAAGCACTTCCCCAAGGCCCGGCTAACTTCTTCGGACCTGACTCCCGCTAATGGAGGCACCTATGGATGGGCCTTGCCAGGGTTGGCCATTTTGTTTCATGTTTCAGCCATCCCGTCAGCCCGTGTCCGTCCCTTTTCCTCTTCCCTCTCCTTCTTCCTGCCCCTGGGGGCCTGCAGGCCGGGTATGCATGCCCAATGACTCCATCCCCAGTCAGGGCAAGCCGGCGGCCACGCAATCTTTGATCTTGGCAACAAAACTTTTGCCAACCGCTTGACGGAATTTAAAGTAGGAACAGGCAGTCTGTGCTGCATATGCCCCACCTACCGCAGCAGCCGATTATGTATACTATATAGTACTAATCAATATTGATGGGAGAGCAATCTACGGTGGGCCGGGTTGGAGCACATTTCAAGTACACTAGTCCGAGCCTTTGCGGAGTAGTGCATTGCGGCCCGAGGCTGTGGTTACGCCCTTTAATTTCCGAGTCTTCTGCACCGGCTCAACGCCGTCGTTGTCGGAGTGCTCTCGGTGCACGAGGTGGCGCAAGCCATCGGCGGGCATTAGTCATTTGTACCGAACGACTTGCCGGCTACAGAGCGATGGCTCAGCGTCCAACAGCTGACATGATGTCGCCCAACGCCTTCGGATGACCTGGAAGCTGTCACCATCATGCGAAGTTTACTAACATTTTTCTCGAACCTGTCCCGTAAATATATATCATATATCAATCACAAGGCATCACGAAGCAGCAACAGACCAAGTGTCTGCCCTTTTTCCTTGCATCACCGATCGGTCTGCCGGCCAGGTTTCCATCAGTTGCGCAAGGTGGCCTTCATACCACAGATTATAAATGCAACAGCTCCCTATTCCAGCGCCCAATGGAAATCTCAGCTTGGCTTGGTCGCGGACACAGAGGCCTCCTTGTAAGTAGGGCGAACTCTACTTGGCCTACTGTCCAGCGCATCCTGGCCGTGTCAACCCTCCCAGGTCGGCCAGACAGGATAGACTGTGTCGACTGACTGAAGAGTCGATTCGGAGAAAGGAAGAAGCCTGTCGGGTATTTTTTCTTGGCTGGACTAAGTTTAGGACTACAAGAAAGGTTGGCATAAACTACCACGGGGGTGATCAGCGTAGTAGAACGGAGCCGCCCAACAGCTCGGAAAATTCTGGAGATGATCGACAGGCACTCCCGTGCCAACATGCCCCCGTTGGTGCGTTTGTCCCGAGCGACTGAATCATCGCTGCTGACGGTCCTTATTATAGACCACATCCAATTGATCTTTTCTTCGTAGCGGAAATGCAGTGCATCGACCTGGCAGCATTCGCATAGGAAGGCCAGGTGTCGGTTGGACACCCGTTGATGACTTATTATCCCCTTCATCAGCCTGCAGTAATCAGGAGAATCTGCAGGCGCCGCGGCAAGCACATGCACGAGGGTTTTCCTTGACTGGCGCTGTCACACTGCATAGGCGCATCGACCCGCAACGTCAGAACGTCAGATCAGGGCACACGTGAGAAGGAGAACGGCCCCTGATGGGTTGCAAACGGCATTGAAGAGCCTGGCTGCCTGGGACCTAAGTTCTGAAGCAACTGCGCCTCATGATGGTCCGGCGTCGCGATCTCGCCGGGCCAGCGATGTTGCACGCACTTGAGCGTGGCAGCTCACTCGAGAAGCCCAAGTGGGCGTCGGACTTGTCGGGGAGGGCAAGCCAGGCCATCAATCAGGGGTCCGCACCAATGAATATAGGACTACTGACAGGCGACGTGGTGCTGACGTCGCCCGGAGGATTACAACGGGACCGCGGGTCATTTGTTTACCACGTCGAACTGTATCACTCACAGTTGGCAACTTGGGGCATCGTGTTCTTCGTGACTGCAGATCCTCATTCCGTGCGATGCGGCTCTCTCTGGCGATCAGCGGAGGATCTTCCCAGCACTCCACAAACTCAGTGTTGCTTGATCGGAAAGTCTATCTAGTTTGGGTTCATCCAAACATCTACCGAGCGGAAATACAGTTCCAATTGCGTA
Organism: Diaporthe destruens; assembly: GCA_036986855.1. Lineage (NCBI taxonomy): Eukaryota > Fungi > Ascomycota > Sordariomycetes > Diaporthales > Diaporthaceae > Diaporthe > Diaporthe destruens. The sequence continues at coordinate 5,705,471 of BTXE01000001.1, read as the reverse complement.
CGGTAAAATCAGGGCAGAGCGCCCCGCGATTCTGCACCGCCTCCGGCGGTATATCGACCTGCACCCACCCAACATGAACAATTGTTGCTATGGCCGTCCTTTTTGGCACCTGTCGCGCTCTCCTCGGTGAGTTGTGAGTTGGTGGCGGCCGGGCAAACGTCTCCGCTCTCTCACGGCCGCCTTGCCCGATCAAGGCGGGCAGGGGTCTCTGAATGCAACGTCGAGCCCTCACCGACCCCTAGCCCTTGTGCCTCCTTTGTTTCGAAGAACATGGCAAGGGACACTAGAATGGAGGCCCCCCCCCCAACAAGTCCTGTCGAATATTCTCTGCTGCACCTTGGAGGTGGCTGAGCCTCGCGAGATGTCAAGGGCTTTCATGCTCGAACCATGGTGCGGTGTGACTGCTCGGATTTCGAACTGGCTGGCTCCAGGGCTTAGGCCGCTGCAAGATACGAGGCCGCCGGGGGGCATCTTTTCTAAGATTCTCCATCCCGCCTGTACACTTGCGTGGGATGGCGTCGCTGGACTTGCTTGATCAACACAAGCCGGTGTAGTCGCATACCTCACTGCCAGACAGTACGCAACTGCACCAGTCACACCATCGAGATTTGGAGCAGTCTGTCACCGGTTCTAGACTCTGGACCGCAGTGTAGAGAGTGCCCACTGGCGAGACCCCAGACCCACCCAGTATTTGATTGCTCTTCTCAAGCCGGTTACCGTGAGTCTTGCCTCGGCAGTGGCCCCGAAGACTATTGCTCGCCCGCGGAGGAGCCTCATCTCCAGGCGTGGCCTACATAGTCTTACGCCGATGGGGCCCCGTCGACTATTGACCGTCAAGAATTGTATCTCATCTGGTGGACGAAAACTCATTTCGTCGTCTGAACCACACACCCCCCCCCCTCAACTACCAGCTTGCATCCTCCGTAGCCTCTCCTCCGCTGCCCTTGCCCTCCTCTCCCGCTCCAACCTCATCCTCTGCTCGGGGGTCAAGCCCCTGGCCTCCTCCTGCCTCTTCTCCTCGGCGCTCTTCTCGATGCTGCCCCCGAGGACACCGCCGCCCTTCCGCTTCGCGCTGTCGTTCACCTTGGGTCCCTGGGTCTTGAGCCTCTCCTCCTCGGCCTTCCTCCTCTCCACCTCCTTCCGCTCGGCCTCCTTCCGCTCGCGGTCGCCTCGCTGGTCCGCCTCCTCCTTCTCCATCCCCGGTGGCACCTTGGCCGCCTCCCAGTCCCACGCGCCCTCGCCCAGCTCGTGTCGAGCCACGCGGAATGCATCCCGTGTCGCGCGGTCGCCCGCCAGCTCGAAGGGCGTCTTGCCCTCGCCGTTCGGCAGCGTAGGATCCGCACCGCCGCGGGCCAGCAGGCCCACTATCAGGGCGGCTGCGTTCTGCGCCGCTGCCAGGTGCAGCGGCGTCGGGGCATGGTGGTTCACATCGGCGGGCTGGAAGCGGAAGCTTGGTTCAAGGGAGTTGGTCTTGATGTATGATAGTAAGGCGGGCAGTTTCGACCGGCGGACAAGGGCCTGTATCTGCTGGGTATGGAGCAGGGCCGTCTCCTCCTCCTCGGTGAGCTTGGCTGGGGCGGGCTTGGGCGGCTTGCGTGGTGTCTGCGCCTTGGTGGCCGCTTCTGTGTTGGCATTCGGGTCGACTGGTAATAGCTCCCTCACCTTGAGCCGGGTCAGCTCGATGAACGAGCGCATCAGCTCGTTCTGCGTCGCCCGCCGCGTGCTGAAAGGAAACCCGCGTATCCGTGGGTCATTTGCACGTAGGACCTGCCCTTCGTACGGGCCGTAGAGCGTTCGCCGGTTCGTAACTCCCGTCGCCCGTATGAACAGCAGGTCTGATGTGTCCAGGAGGCCTTTCCAGTCGGACAGGAGCTGCCGAACATCGTCGACCAGGGCCTGCTCATTGTATCGACGCAGAGTTGAACCTGCCGAGTGCGCGGCGCCCTTGGCGTTGTCATTTGCGGACTGTGAGCCACCTTGTTTCCTTCGCGTCGTGTATCTGTGAAAAGTCTTGTGCGCCAGGACCGTAGCTTCGCGATTCATGGGCCCGGACCCGGACTTTGTCTGCCTCGGCGAGAGCGCGACTACCATCGCAGCGAAGTGGCCGCCCCCGATCATGCAGAGGAAGACGTGCGGCCCCTTATAAGCCGCAGGTGGTTGAGCCCCGTCCTTACTGGCCTTTGGGGCTGCCAATGGCTGCAGCTGGCGCTTCTTGACTGCGTCTAATATGCTGTCCTCTTTCTCGAGCTCCTCGCTCGTGAACAGCGCTCTGTAGATTCCGAAATAGTTGTTCTCCGGCAGTGTGGAGGATGAGAACCACATCATTGGAGGCTTTCCAGTGACTTTCCTCTTCCCTCGGCCCCACTCTTCTGCATCGTCGCCATCTTCCCCCGCGCGCTTCTCAGCGAGACTAGCCTGCTTCTTGAGAAGTGCCGTCAACGTTGAATCCTTCTTGGACTCATCGTCCTCTTCTTCAGAGGATTCTGAGTCTGACCCAGACAGGCTCTCGTCCAAGTCCCCAACCAACTTCTCAAATTCGGCCTCTGACACAGGCTTCTGTCCCCTCAGCTTCTGTTTCAGGTTGTAGTTGTGCAGGTCGGATTTCTGGTGGCCTCGTTGGTCAAGCACAGTGCCAAACGTGAGGCCACATAATGAGCAGGCTGGCGAACCGACTGCGTTCTCGGATGGTGCTTGTGACGATTCGTGGGCAGACGTTGAGGGTGTCTCTATGTCTGGTTGTTCCTGCGCCTCGGCCTCTAGCTTAAGCTTCAGGGTAGCCAGGACTTCTGGAGGGAGATCGTAGACTGCAGTGTGTTTTTGTGTCAGCGATGCGCAGCAAAAATCTCTCCTTCAGGAAAGCACAAGTACATACGGTACAGTGGCCGACGAAGAAGATCGTCCTGCTTCTTGGGATCCGTCGCCATGGTGGCCTGGGCAACGAGAGACTTTGCTGGACGGTGAGGGATATACGAATGGCCACAGCGTCCAGGGACAGGAGTCGCAGGCTTGATATAGTGCGGCAACAGCACCAAAACGATTGCCTCGGCGTGACTGACTGCGGATGACGACGGATGACGGGCGCCTCTCGTTTACCTTATCGATAGAGGGGTCAGTATCGCCCTGCCAACCACAAAGCTTACTATTGCTAGGGTTAGGAGCAGTACTTGAGACAAGACAAGCCGGGGTCAAAGCCTGGGAACACTTGCTTCAAATCCAGGTAATCTGAGCCACAGAGTACCGATCAAAGACTGAGTCAATAAAATTGGATCGCTCCCATTTAATTCTGAAAGGCTTAAAGAACTGTTTTATAAAGTTAGCCTGTTGGTGAGACCTATAGTTGTGACTCTTATTATTTAGAAATTAAATCTATTTAAGGTTAAAAAGATATTTTTATTTATAAAAAATAAAACTTAACTTTTTAATTATTTTATTACTTTTATTAATTTAATTTATAAAAGTAATAAAATAAAAGGAGAGTTAAATTTTATTTTTCCGCGGCAGTTTTACCTATACTTTACTACAGAGGTGAAACCACACTGAGTCTACTTAAGCAAGGAGACGAGCATGAAAATCGAGTGAACTTCTTGTTGGTGCACTGACACGGGTCATGTATATGGGTTGGCGTATTATGTGTTGGTAGAGTAAGTGCTGTCTGATACTCGCTACTTTATCACAAACCTTGGAACCGCAATCCAGCACTCGCAAGGCCGAACACATTTTATAAAGCGGATTTAAAATCTCATAGCACGTTTGGACGAGATTCGAATTTCAATGGGTGGCGATCGAGTGCGGCGGGTAGACAAAGTAAGCCGGCGCTGAGCCGGTAAGCTGAGCACTGTAAGCTGAGCACTGCAAGTTAACAAGGCTGTTGTGTGACACTTATACGCTGATCGCAGCAACCGCCCTAGAAATCTACCAAGTGCGGTTTGCTGATCCAACGCCAAAGTCTAGCAGTAGGTACCACGAAGCTCCAGACAGATGCCGGTTTCTCCCTGCCTGAGACGTGCAGAAAGACCACCGAAGAAATTTGACTGGAAAGAGAATGCGTGTCATGGCCGAGTTGACGTTCATTTTTGGTATGTCATGATAGAGTATTCCTAGCCCTAAAGATCATCATGAACCTTTGCTGCAGGAAGCCTGTGGCCAGAATCAACGCAATCAAGTTTGGGAGACCGGTCAACCGCCGTGGAATAGACTTGGCGTATACTCTGGCACACTCCCATTTCAAATCTCACCCTCAAGATCCTCATCCTCGTCCGCCTCAACATTCACGCCGGAAGCGTCCTCCTCATTGTCATTCACAGTCTTGCGGACACGACTGCGCTTGGCTTGAGGCGCTGCAGGAGCGTCGACCGCCTGGCGCTTGCCTCTCTTCTTTCCAACGCCATTGTTGTCGCCGCTGGCCTGGCCATCGCTCTTGCTTCCAGCGGAATTCATGAGCTTGACTTTAACGAAGTTCCAGTTCTTGTTGGCAGTCTTGGCATCCTGGTATTGGGTAATTTGGGAAAGCTTCTCGAAATCGGGCTATCAGAGAGCAACACATTAGTCCCTCCTCCAGCGTGAGAGAATCCTGAGATAGAACCAAGCGATCTTTGCTTACTTTGCCGCCAGACTCGAGCACGGTGATCATGGCCTTGATGGTGAGCTCGACCTCGCCTATTTTGTGTTAATCGTCTGCTACAAGCTCTAAAGCGGCATGTTCTGGGACTTTCCACGACTTGAAAGATTGTGAGAGGCGGAAGGACATGTTACACTTACGAGGGGTGAGTCCACAGTATTGAGCACTTTCCTTGTTGGACGCTCCAGCCATCTTGGTTGGTAGGTTGTTTGGTAGTTTTTTGGTTGTGACTGAAAGAGATGAGGAATATGCTGATACTGAGTGGAGTGTCCTGATGAACTTTGGAAGGCAGCTGAGTTGTGGGGTGATGGGAAGTACGAATAACAATGGTGTGCAGCTGTTGGAGTTGCAAAACAAGGCCAAGATGGAGGGCTTTTCGAATCAAGGTGGGCTCCAGATGATGTAAGCAACTGCAAAGTTCTAGGGACGAGGTGTACAGGTCTCAATTTTGGATCTAAACAGATAAGGCTGTGTGACTAAGACGCGGCTGAGGACGAGGCTGGAGTGGCTTGGGTGCGGCTAAGCACCTGACTCATACTGCTGACAAGCTTCTGTCCACTGAAGATAGCTTGGACTGAAGATGACCTGAAGGGAAGACCTCTTGGTTGACATGGCAACAATCCATACACAGCAGTCACTAGGGTATCAGCGGGATGCAGGCTCAAAAAGGCTATGCTTGGCTAGAAAAGTTGTTTCTAGCCCGTCAAGAACAAGTTCTTCATCTCATCCCGTCATGGTGCAGTTAAAGAGCCACACGTCGACTTCTTCAGCGAAGCCCTGCATGAATGATTATATATTAGACATTCTGTAGCAGTCTACCACAGTCCCAATACCTTGTTCAACAAGGGGCCCAACCACCATGGCTATGGCCTCCTGTTCCAGTTGCTCGACGACTTTCCCACAGCACAGGTTTCAAGTAAAGACATCCGCCATGGCCTTTGACAGAGTCGAATTTGGCAACATCAATGGGTTACTTGTTCCCTTGTCTATTGTTGTGGTCTTGCTAGTTGTCTCTGGTATTCAAATGTTTTAAAATCCCTGTCCCTACACTTTGTGCCTGATCTGTAGAACCTGAAAATGCTGAGGCCGTACAGCAACACATTCCACATGTTATTTCGGCAGTCTCTCGAGAATAATACGTGCTTCCATGCTGCAACTAGGTCACAGCAGTAATAATATCGGAATGACCGTACCTCAGCGCGCTTACTTGGCAGCGGTTCATTAGGTTGCTGGGGGCCCATTTTCCACACACAGTTAGCCAGGTGACTGTGCGTGGGACCTGTCGGCAAAAAGTGAGAGGGAAAGCACTGGTAAACCCGTCAGAGCTTAAGAAACTCATCACTGTATGAAGGCGCGCGAATGGCTTCGGACATATAAACCATCAGGCAAGAGATTCAGGCTGTCATGTCACATACACTTGAGAGCTATGATAATCAAGGTTGTTGCATTTGCGAAGGCTGTAGCATGTATGTACAGCCACTGTGAATGTTCTCCCTGGTAATGGTGTCAGAAATCTGGGTGGAATCCCAAGATGACAAGAACCAGGATTCATCAACGAATGTGACAAGAATCTCTCTGCCAGAGAGCGGAGGGACGTCTAGATTCCACCGTGATGACCTCATGAGCAGCTGAATGCTACATAGTAGCCCATTCCCTGCCCAGGAAGTTTGCAAGCTGGGACCATTAGATGTCACCCTTCACATCCACATCAGCGTCCTTGGGGGCCGCCTTTTTGGCGCGCTTCTTGGCCGGCTTCTCATCCTGCTTATCTGCAGACTCCTCGCCTTCAGACTCCTCCTTGCCGCGCTTCTTGTGAGTCGGGGTGCGCGTCTTGGCCGCGGTCTTCTTGGCGTTCTTGGTTGGGGCGTCAACGCTCGTGGAGGAGGTGCCAGGCTCGGAAGGGGAATCCTTCATGAGTTTGGCTTTCGCAATGTACCACACGCGATTGGCGGAGTCGGCATTCTTGTGACCAGTGAGTTTGGCGAGATGATCCTTCTCGACCTGTGGAAGTTATGAAGTTAGGAAAGAACAGCTTGTATGGCTCTGCATTCATGACACACAGAGCCGCGTGGGGACTCATACCTTGGGAGCTGCATCGGTGAGAATGACCTTGAGAGCGCAGAGTGCAACCCTCACGTCACTTTCGGTGAGTCCGAATGTCTCGTTAGAAGACATTGTTGATTCTGCTTGCCTTGAGCATCAGATTTGTATCGACGTGAAGTCTCACTTTCTGCGGCCAGCTGACTGGCGCTGCAGCTGAGAGATGCAGGGCTTGAATGGTCATGTTTGGGGGCAAGGGGCGAGGAGGATTCTCTGTCATGTGGAAGGGTAGACGGCGAAGGTGTCATAGAACGTGAGGGAAGAAGAGGCTACTTACGATGTTCAGTGTGACCGTGAAGTTTGTTTGTTGTCCTCTTGATGTATGGTGGAATGTGGTAACTTGAAATTGGTCAGCCCCAGGTGTTGGTCGCACAGCTGATGAAACGGAACCGCAAAAAGTTTGCAACAGGAAGCGCAGGGGGTGAATGGGGGAAAGGGGATGAGAGCCTGCAGCTGCCTGCATTTTTTTTTGAGGTTTTCTCTGTGCTCCAAGCTCACATCGAAAACCTCAAATGCACAAGAACAATGGTGCCAAGAAGGCCAAGCAGGAAAGAGAAGAGCAAAAGCAAGTTAGCATGGTGACTTACTTCAGGCTGTCCTGGAATGCTGCCCAGGTGTAGATGAAAGGTCCTGGTGAGCTTTTTGATGAAAAACCAGGAGATAGGTGGACTCGTGTTATTTTTTATCCTGGTGGTGGCGCCGAACTCAAGTGCAGATGGATGGGCTTGTCTAGAAGCCCTGGAGCTCAACATGCTTGAGGAGACAGTGAGCTGGGGGTGGCTGTAAAAATCAGGCGTCCATGGGGGTGTGTGAGCTGATCTCTAGAAGGCCGCACATGTCGGTCTGATCTTGCAAATTCATTATCAGAATGTACTACGCAGAATACCTATGGTTATTATAAATGTGATAAGCTAAAATGCTTATCAAGCAGCTAGTGTACTGCAACGATGGTTACTGGAGGAACCTGTGGGATCTTTGGTCAAGATACTAAGTAGGAAGGAGTAGAGTAGGCTCCTGTGTCGTGTGTTACAATAGAAAGTTCACAAGATCCAGAAGCAAGCAGACATCTCAATCCTTAGGCAGACTTGTATGAAGCTGCCGTGTGTACCTTCGGCCGTATATTAATTCTAGTTGGAGACCAAACCAGTTAGGCAGACTTAGGCAACACCACTGCTCTGCTTCAACTCTAGTTGAGGGCCACAAAATTAGTTAAAGAGCTGGACTCAGATTATTCTAGTTTGACATGGCTGTTCTGGGAGAATTGGAGGCACAATTAATGGAAGAACTACACAAGCATACTGGGAACCATATTCCTGACCCAAACACAGAGTCTCGTGAACGGTGTCCTTGGTATGCTAAGCTGTTGTTTATGCCTGACATCAAGAGATCAAGTCTTTACAAATAGCTAGTGTAAATCTCTATGGAGGTAGGGTTATACAACTTAATGAATGAATGTCTAGCAAGATCTCAGGTATTGTGTTGCATATCAAGATTATGTCAGTCACTACATGATCCAAGCAAGAGATTTGGCCTCACCTTAGCAGCATTGAGTGGCGGCCATGAGCTCCAGCCAAGTCCAGCCAGCCCATGAAAGACACTCTGCTGGACCCAACTGTCGAGTTCAAGTCATCATCCTCTTGGCCAGCCAGCCAAATTGCATACGCCAATAAAACTGTGTGGATCCCTGATGCAGGGGCTCATGTGTAGAAGAGTGCAGAACATTAGGAGCACGTATTGTGTTCTCTCTGCACTTTTATTGGCACTGTGCCCCCCCCCCCCCAAATACTGGGTCTTGAGCGTTTACCACCGTATAAAGGCGCCATGTATGTCCTCGGACGTATGCGGAATAGAAGCGAAACCAGTTATAGTGGCTATTTCATCCTATCGCCGTGTATGCCCCGCTGTTCGTAGTGAGGCTCAGCTGAACAGTATTCTTCTACGACATGGACGAGGTTTGGCTCAGAAAGGCTGACAGGGTCCTTAGACACGCTGACTCGGTTACTTCAGCTTGCAGCCGACGAGAGTAAGGGAGATGTGACTGAGAAGTAATTAGAAAATATATTGATGGGTTCATGGAGAGCATCATGTCGGTGGATACGGTAGTATGGCCTACACGCGGCGAAGATTCAGGAGCAAAATGGCTTGTCGAAGTCTGCGCACTACCTACCCTACGGTATCTCCGACTGCTCGAGTGAAGCAGGAGTTGCAGGCCAGTCTAGAATCATGCATTGAAGTCGATAGTATGGAGCAAGAAACCAATGAATCAGTAGAAGCAACCGGCCTCATCCTTCAAATGGCTGCTGTACAGACTATTGCCCGATGCAATGTGTACGTAAGGTTGTATCCCAATATTCTGTTCTATATTAGAGTATCCGATAATAACGTATGATGCACTCTATGCGCAAGACACCCAAAACGCCGGGAGACCCGAGGTTGCAGGGAGAACTCATTGCGATTGCATGAATGCTTGCTTCTCCACAATCTTTGTCGGTGGCGATCTGCTGGCCCCGACGTGCCTTCTATAGTCCACAACCCCGGGCACAGATGCCAGATTTCCGAGGGCCGAGCCCAGAATCTCGGGGGTGGGTCAAAGCCGAGCGGCACCAGGAGAATGGACTGACTAAGTGCCTAGGTACCTGAATTATGTACCCGACCAGCCTGGGATTCAGTCAGCCACACTTCCTGGTAGACACGCGAATCCCTTCAAAGTTCAACGCGCGTGCCTATTTGGTCAAGGGACATGCTGTTTTCGTGATTTGATGTCCTCGTCAGGGGCCCGTGACGAGGGGGTAATGCCTCTCGGACCGGGATTCACCAACTTTGTCTACACCGATTCTCCAAGCGTTATCCTGAGTGTCGCGCAAAAAAAAGCTCTCGGACTCGCGTCCTGCGAGTACCGAGAAATGCGACCCTCCGACTCGATGATCGTCAGACGCGCATCCCTGAGGGCCCGAGCCCGAGGCGAGGGATCTCGGGGCCAGCCGCTAGGTTAGGAGTGGTCCTATTGGCTGCTAGACTGTATGTAGCGACGTCTCCCAGTAGCGATTGGTTACGGTGAAGGCCGACTGCCGTTCGCATTCTTAGGGCAGGCAGGCAGGCAGCCTTCGGCACTGGGAGTGAGAGAAGGACTCAGAAAACCTAATTCCGGGCTCTTTGAAGTCGGGTTTGGGGAACGACTCAGAGCAAAACGCCCGAAAAGTATCCATGGATGACGAGTCGAACACATATTTATGCAACTCCCTTCATGGCGTGCAAATTTCTGTGGCCACTCTGCGAAGTTTCAAATAGATAAATGTTCAAAACTTAGGGCCCCGATATACTAGAAAAAGACGAGTGTGTTAATTGGAAAGATAATAGACCTGAGGCCTTTGCGGAAAAAACCCTTGGCTCTGGAGGCTTGATGGTGGACACAGGTGCACAGATTGCTCTTTCGGCTGACTCGTAGCAACTGTGAATCATGAACTCCAGATTTGGTCAGAAATCCATCATTGGACCGTTGGCCCAATGGCAAGGCGTCTGACTACGAATCAGGAGATTGCAGGTTCGATCCCTGCACGGTTCATCCCTCCTTCTTTTGTCCTCTCTAACTCCAAATCTGGCCTCCTGAGAGGACTGAGGATATTTTTTTTTCGCTCTCCATGATTTTCTGTGGTGGCTCAGATGACTGGAATACCGCTGCTAACGTGTGTAATTAAGGCACAGCTCTTACGTCGCGTACCTAGGTACCTGAGCATAATGCAGGGAATGAGCCTTCCATGGTTGTCTAGGCACGCTCAAATTTAGCCAAGACGTGTATCTGATAGTACAATCTGCTGGTCCCTTTTCTCCACATGGGAAAGAGCACGATGTTTTGGTGTTTTGGAGTATTTGGTTCCATTTCTGTGATTTTGTCCTGCGGTCCACAGCCTTCAAGAGCTACTGGCATGTCGCTCGTTGTCTCTGAGCTCTAAGCTCGGCTCCAGGGCATGGTTGAGAGATGCTTCTTCTTGTTGCAATAGCAGATGCAGAGTTAAATATAAGACGCTACCTATGACTCCTATCTGACAGATTTAAAGTGGTGGGGGCCTGGAACCTCTCAAATTAGAACCTATTAGTCGACCTTCCGTGCCCCGTGTCAACGAGTTCCCCGTTGTGTCTTGGAATGCTCCCAGCGTGCGTGTCTCTGGGTGTGATGCTCAACTCACATGTGCACTTCCATCCACATGTGAACAAATGTAAGCTTTTAACTCGGGCCCCTCAGTTTCTGCTCTTTATGTCTTGCTGTTGCTTTCCCGGAATATTTAAATTTGCACCTAACGACCATGTTGGATACCTCCTAGGCTGCACTGTTTTCGCAAGCGACCTAGGTACATGCACAATATCATAGAATCGGAGCCTGAACCACAGTGGCGCTTTGCCTCAATTGATTACTGGTCTTGTATATGCTGATACCCCGATGTGTTCTGCAGCTCCGTGATCTCTTGAGATATTTATACTAGTAGGCTCAGCTCGGCCCGTGCCAGGCGCGGGAATACCGTTGAGTAGCGCGGGAGTCTTACGACGCCACGTACTTGAGACCTAATCCCGACCACGCATATCCGAGACCTGTACACAGGCTTTCGGGTTACACGCTCGGGTCTGTCACTTTTGTACCCGAACACACCGTCCAATTATCCATTCACCAGTTACATTCCGCGGTAGAAGCTTTTTATGTTTGTGCCACAGACTCGTGATTCTCCCATGCATAAATCCGTCCTCACGGACTTTTCCATTACGCTAGAGTAGAAAGAGATAGAAAGAGGCCGCACCAACGGATTCCCAGCTTGTATGTGTGCCAACTCCATTTCGAAAACCGCACTCTGTCGACGGAGCTAACTTTAGCCGCGTAGAACAAGCGAGATCTTGTGGGACATTGGCTGCTTTAAGCGCAAAGGATGGGTATGGGGAGATAAGTAGCAATGAATCAATAGTGCTGGGTGTTGTTCGCGGATGTCTACCGATGAAACAGTTACGGAGACGGCAGGTCGTCCCATGTGAAGTCATCGTGCCTGGTGCTGCCCTACGGGAATGGTCCCACTCTGAGTCGATCAGGGGCTAACATTTAGGATCCATGTCGTTGTTATGGGGCCATCAATCGCATCAAAATAATTTCAACTGCTAAAAAGGCTACACAGACACACCACGTGTAGGAGACCAGATAGAAACTGGCAGAAACAAGCTGACTACGACACACAAGATGATGACGCACGACACTACGGAGTACTCAGCAGACCGCCGAGTAATCTCCTAAAAGATGGCGGCATTCTAAGTTCATTTTCTCATAATAGTTGACAGCTCTGGGATAGCTCCACAGCGTGCACGCGGTTAATCGCGACAGATCTCATGCGTCGGCTTCGCGTCCATAGTCGCGCTTGCCAGGGCGTCGCAAATTTTCTCCAGTGCATTTTTCCCTTGGCCTAATCCGGCCTACCTGCTGGCAGTTTTGAGACTGGTTCACCAAACATGCTCGGCATCCAGTTAGCCCAGCCAGACCAGGTGAATGGTCTACCCGTATGGGGAAAAAATAAAGACTTGGCATATTTGTCAGCTCTGGCACAAAATTTCAACGTAAATCTTCGGCTATAGGGGTACTTCTGGTGGAAAAGAGGATCTTGCAAAAGTTCGTGAACAGTGGAGCCTGGTCATTGTCAGACGACAGGGACGCAAGTTGGTTGGGACCCACCGAAACACCAGGGGGGAATGAGACGACGACGAGAGAGTCGTGTACCCAGGACAACGCGCGGTACTTGCCGAGACTCGTGGGCCATCAGCGCTCTGCCCACACGTGGCGAATGCGAGTATCTCATCCAGAATCAGGATTGGGGACCGACTGTTCGCCCTTGCGAGACCACGATCGCGATGTTAGGTCCACTCCAGATAATGAACAGTGGGGTGTACCCGTCCCGATTACCCACTATGCCGGATCCAAGCTTGTTGGCAAGTAACGAGCTTGTCGTCGCTTGGCGAGGCCCTCGAAGATTATTTTATTGCGTCCTCTCTTCTTGAATGGTCTAAGGGACCACCGCAAAAGCCCGACTTGGACTTTCGGGAAATGTTTCCCGGGCATTGTGGATGTTTGTGCCAGGCACATGTCCAGTGGGGCATCCTGATATCATGGTCGAACACGGATGGTTGCAATGATCTGGAACAGCATGGCGAAGTGGACCCCAGCAAGATGCTGAAAACACCGATGTGCGCCAGCAACATTCCCCGGGCCGGGATTGTAACCACAACATTCGGTTCCAAGGAAACCGTTGGCTTGCCGTTGCGGGCCTGTATGGTCAGGGCTAGATACATAGTAAATTTCTACCCCTTGTTGGGTTCCGAATTTGGTATCGGGCGGTCAAACAGCCGACTGACTCCTTGATGTCAGGTTCGAATGCTCCGATGACAGGTTGGGCGCATGCACAAAGAGCCTCAAGGCTTACTCCATGGTTGGCTCGGCGCGTGGCTGGACCGAATGGCGTGCCAGCCGTTGGCAGCCTTCAGCGGGATCTGAGTGCGTCGAGCAAAGGTCGCACTGCACATCTCGTCACGGCTTGATTTAGTGTAGATGGCGGAGATGAAAGTGCGTGTGCGATTTTCGATGTGTGGGCATATCGACAGAGCGGACTGTCGTGCCCAAGCCCGAGTCATGTCTGGGCGGGATTCCAAGCTCAATTGTCGATCAAGCGGTAATAATGACGTGAATCTGATTGCCGTCGTGGGATTATTTTGAGCCTCTTGGGAAAATACAAGATGAGGGGAAGATCATTTCTGGAGCGTTGATCAACAATAACGGGAAAGTCAAGGTTTGTAGATGCAGTTTTGGGGTTTCGGGGTGATCAGGCTGGTCCCGTGCCCAGGGGGTCACTGCCGGAGCTGATCTGCGAAGACTCGGCGGTCGTTTCACGGAGGCCGATGGAGGTTTCTCAAGTCTCAAGTTTCAACACATGGCACGGTGACTGGCACTTTCTGGGTCGTTCATGTGTGGGTCTTGGGTCGATTCTCGTGAGGGGAGGCAGACGGGCGAGTAGGAAACGAGCCGTGGGCTCTGACGACTGCGCGGGCTGATGGAGCGGGCCGGCATGTTGACGACAACAAGCCGGGTGGGAGGGGGGCAACAACCCTAATTCAGCCTCGTGGACATGGTGACCAGGTCAGGGGGTTCGAGAGGATGGTGGTGCCCTCTGATGCGGAGGGGATCGTGGAGCAGCCCGTAACACCGCGGCCATGCACCAACCAGCTCAGGCTCGCGGTCGTGCAAGGGCGCGAGCCCGACTGCTGCATGCCCCAGAGCCCATGGCCAAAAAAAAAAAAATCCCACAACCTCAGGCCAAAGTCCGCCCCCGACTCCGCCCCCGGTACCGATCCGGGGCCGGTGCCGGCCTGGCCGATACTCAAGATGTCACGATGCATGGGGGAGGGTGGTTAAGTTAACTGCCAGACAGTCTCGAGTATAAAATAAAGGATATCAAGAAGTAACTCTTGGGCCGAGGCAAGTCTGCAGCGGGACCGAAACGGGCCCCGACCGCCGACCAGCCTGACCTGGAAAGTGTAAGTGCATACTCGGTAGCTCTGAACCTGTCAGGGTCGATGACGGCGGCAGCTTGCAGCCTGCAGCTTGGAGCTGTCATTGTTGCGGTTGCAGAGCCGGCCCCTGGACGTGCGCGGCCTGGGCTGGGCTGGCCGTGCCGTGCTGTGCTGTGTAAGTACGTATCTAGGTAGTGAGTTGATCTCACCTGACCTGACAGCCCTCACAGCCCTGACAGCCCTGACCGACGGCCTGGGTCGCCCCAGAGTCTAATGCGACCCCAAGATCCAAGGGACGGGGTGCTAGGATACCCGAGAGCACGGTCTCCGGCGGAGGAGATCGAACGAAGGCTTACAAATTCGCAATTCGCGGAACCTTTTGTGAATATGCAAATATGGCACGTGGGAGTGGCGGTGTTGGTGGTATTTTGTGGTGGTGATGTTGATTAACATGACCGACCCTGTTTATACTTACTCACTTGGGTACCCACCATCCGTGGTGCTCCATACTATGTAGATAAATAAGGCACGCATGGGTGTCGACATGGACATGGCCTACAAGATAAGATCAGAGATGCGCACAAAGGAGGGAGAAAATCCATCAACAAGAAAATCCACACCCCCCACCCGCCAACCATCGGCAGTCGGGGTCTCGCGGGGAGCAGGACGTGTCGTGAACCCCGTAGCTGCACAAGACTGCGATCATCTGTAAGCAAGGTTGAAACCCATGTCTTGGATTTCAAATGCGGTTATAGGCAGGGTGGGGGTGCCCACCAGAGCAGCAGCCTTGGCACCTGCATGGCGTTGGACCTCCCGAGCCTCAGCTGTAGTGTAGACGGCCGATTCGAGACGGGCAAGTGACGACGTCGGGAAAGGGCACAAAAGGGCACACACTGCTGACTGCCAAATCTGGCCGGCCAGGCAGACATGGGACAAAGGGACGTCAAGCTTTGCGGGCCAGACACTCGGGACCCTGGTTCGCCAGTCTGTCCGAACCGCGCGACTGAGCAAGCTGGCCCGAGACTGGATATATTTCTTGCTGGGTAGGCCTTGGGTGGGACAGGGTCGGATGTAGTCTAAAACGCATCATCAACAACCACACACACACACGCGGCAGTCTCAGACTCTCAGCGTCGGCCACACGGGCCTTGTTCATGGCCGTCTCCCACGTGCCTCTGCCGCGCACACAAGGTTCACCGCGCCGCCGGAGCTGTGTCCGGAAACATACGGGTGCCAGTCAATCAGGTGGCTCTGTCGTGTTGGCCCTCTTGATGGGTCCTGTCAGTCATGGCGCTTCTGCGGTTCTGATATGGCCCCCGTCTCCCGCCGCGCTTGGCGGCCAGCGGGCCACGAGATCGTGCTCGTCATCGCGATCGACCCTGGCCTCTACACTAACTAGGCTCTGCAGCATTCCAGCAAAAAGATTGGAAAAGAGGGCTCTGAGGTCGACATGCTCCGCCGAACCTTAATGTTGATGTCATGCCCTGCCCGAGACGCTGCTCTGACAGGGCCACCCCCCTGAGCTCCGCCAACCTTCAAATGTTGCGAAGGGGGCCTGCTCGACCCGACACAATTGTCGGGAAGGGGGGGGGGCGGGGGCCAGACATGCTAACGCAGGCCTGATAAGGATGTCGCTATCGTACTCGTTTCCGCACGATGGTGATGGTGCTGGTGATGGTGAGGATGAGGATAAACGATGAGGATGAAAGATGATGAGAGGACCGCCCCCAAGGCCTGTGACAAACAAAGATTTCTGGCCGACGCACGGGCACGCCCAAGGCTACTGCACCCCACGATGCTGCCCGGGGGGGAGTTATTCCCAAGCTGTTGTCTCTAGTCATGGCTAAGGGGCGGTTTCGATTTGCAGTACCGCAAAAATGTTGCATGCTAATGAGATGCATTTTGACCCCCTGCCCTGCCCTGCCCTGGCCTTGGCGGCTGGCTGCAGCCTGCAGGGCTTACTCAGTCATACGCAGTGCTCCGTACCGCCTCGGGCTCCGCTCCGTTCTGCGCCCCGATGTATCGATACGTACCCACGAGTACCTCGCGGTCACGGGCCAGGGGGGGCGGGTTGTGGTGCACCTGTTCGCTCACCCACTGATCGGCCTCGCAAGGTTCGACGACATGAACGCATGGAATGCTCCTCATCATGGCAGATTTGACAGGCAGGCGGGCTGAGCCAGGCTGGCCCAGACCGCATCCACCAGATGGAGACAAGAAGACAAGCCACACTAGCTCGACCACTGCGAGCCTTGGCCGCGCGCGGGGGCATCACGATGCTGCTAAGTTTGCCTGAACCTGCCCATTGCCTACCTGATTGGGACCCGGTTCATTTCGTCTTGTGAACGCCAGATCTTGGCGTCCAAGCCTCCCCAAGAGCTTGGGGTTTGGCGAAGGCCTCGTCCAGGTGCAGCCCAAGCAAGTGCAGTGGCACCACTTGTGACTTGACACGGTGGTATCGAGGCCCTGCCGTTGTAATCTGAGCATATTCCAAAGTATACGCATCTCCAAATCTCTACCCACAACTCTTGTCTTGCAGTGCCTACTATAATGGGCTGGTGCGGTGCGGTGCAGTCTGGCCATTACATGCTTCCAGTACATGGCCCGCACCAATTCCGTAATTCCGCCGGTCGAGACCCAAAGAAAGGACACGACACATGTCAGAATTGAGGATTAGAGGGTCGCTGGGGGACAGCAGAGTCCTCGGACAACAAGAGCCCAGGATCACCTCTGTTGGCCGTGAAAGCTTCTCAGGAGTGTGGTTATTCTCAGCGTGACCTCGAGTCTACCTTGCTGGACTTGACCGCACCGCGGCCACTGGCCCCTTCAATCTGTCCGTTCTCGGACTTAAACAACTCGCCGACCGTTAAAACCCGCCTGGGCCTTCAGCGCTGCCAGGCGCTGCCCACACATGCGCAAACCCCGAATGAGTTTAATCTTTCACACCCCCCAGCAACTTTTCGCTCAGCCCAGCAACGCCTGGGGCCCATCTCGTCGCAGGGGTACCTCTGCTTAAGGTTGGGGTGGAACCCCCCCCCCCTCGAACGGCGTCGAACTTGAGCTGCACCGCTGTGCCCTCATACCCTTGTACCCTTGTCTGCCTGTGCCCTTGTACCCTTCCTTCCTTGTACCTCGCCCGCCGTTCTGACTGACAGCATCATTGTTACCAGCCCGGAAATCCATTACATATCACATAATCTCCATCTCCATCCAACGCCTTTACACCTCGCAGTCTGTTCACTCACCATTATTAATCCCACGTCAAGCCACCCCCATCCGTCCACATCTCATACTACTTCTCTCCCTACACATCCCACTAGACCTCAAAACAAACCCAATCCATTGCCACATCTCATCACCACATCATACATATTCCGTTTTGAGACACATCTGGCACGACTGGCCCGACTTACACGGCTCGCCCACCCTAGCTCCACATCGCCTCACATCTCATATCATCTTCGCCTGCAGTGGCCCTCCGTGACACCGTCCGAAAAAATGGAACACAGTCTTCCCAGTCCTCCCCTGGATGGACAACACAAACCACACCCGACAACGGCAAAGAGGCATAGTCCCGGCGCCAAGTCCACCAAGCCCGCGCACCGTGTCACCAAGCGTTCAAGCACAAATATGTCCCACTCACACATCCACTCGCCGATCCCGTCAGACAGCCAGTCCACACACTCAATGGCTGATGCGAGGCACAAGAGGGTATGGAAGGCATGCGAGAGGTGCAGAATGAAGAAGACAAAGGTAAACAAAATTTGCGAATCTCACTCGTCCTTGTCCCAGTAGCAAGGGCCGGCCAGCTGACAGCGAACAGTGTGATGGTGAATTCCCATGCAAGAGATGCAAGGACGACGGCCTTGTGTGCACAGCGGGTACAAGAAAGAAGACGGAATTCAAGCAGTTGCCTCGAGGGTATGCCACCTTGCGCACCCCCCCTCCCCCACCGCGCAGTTGGTAGGCGTGCTGGCTCACACGTTTTCTCACAGATATGCCGAGGTTCTTGAGAACACTCAGTTTGCCCTCATCGCCACCGTGCACAAGCTGTACTCGATGGTCCGCAACGGCCAACAGTGGGACCTCGGCGAGCCTGACCTCAACGACCGCGGCCAACCCGTGATCCACAACATCGCCCAGAAGCTTGGCTGCATACGACCCAACAGCGATATCGATCTCCCCGTGCACTCCGTCTTCCCAGAGGATGAGCAAGGCCTGTCAGAACTCGCACGCCAGCTCGAGGAACAACAGCAGCATGAGAAGGCGGGGCTCAGCGCCGAGCACGACGCGAGGACGGACCGCGCGAGCTCCTCCGACCTGGACCACTCCGACTTTGAGGACTACCGCAAGGCAGCATTCGGCGGTGCTCGCCAGGCAAGCAGCGCCATGACCCTATCGCCGGCCAGCCTGACATACGACTCGTTCGACGGCTACTCAGCACCATCCACAGACAGTCTTCCGAGCACGTCACCGGCGCAGCATGTGCCTGCCTCTTTCGCGCCGTGGATGCGGGGGCCTTCGATGGGATATGAACAGCAGTTTATCCAGCCAACAGGGGCCTTTGCAGGCATGGACATGCTGAACCAGGGGCTTCTCGAGTCGGAATTTGGTACCATCAAGCCACACGTCCTGTCATGTCCCAATCCGGAAGTAATGCTGGGCATCGGTGACCCAATGATCTACTCTGGGTTTGACCCAGAAGGTATGCGACTATGAGCAAGGGCCGGCGCGGGGGGCCGGGCGGGACTGGACACGATTTCCACGACACGATACCGAGGATAGTGGCCTGGGCTGGGCAACACGATGATTGGGACATGCGGGCAGCACCTTGGGCTACGGCGGGGACGGATGTCTATCAATCAACTTGGACATAGAAGGCGTCACAAGAGCTGGATGACGGTGTCTCTCTCCTAATTCACGGGCTTCACGGCAAGGCGTTCACTCCGGGGCAGGGTATTTGGGCTTTATTCCCCCTTCAGAAAAGAGACAAGCAAGACGTTTGTTGGATGTTTGCTAATGGCATGGGGAGCTGAGGTTTTTCAATGTTTTCTTTTTTTTTTTTGTTTTGTTTTATTTTATTTTTTTCCTACCTGGTCAAGGGTGTATTGATTGTACGATGTGTCAACTTCTCAACTCTTCTGAGGAAGGAGAGGGCAAAAAACCGGCGCCGGTGCGCGCTTGTTGAAGCACGCCTACTCGAGAAAATGAAGTTAATGATTCCCCCCCTAAAAAAAGAAGGAACCACCTGTCCCCACAGAAGCCCTCGCACCAAACTCGCGTGTCCGACGTGAAGAGCAAGAGGTAAGAAAAAGTGGACCAGGGATTAATCCCATCAGACATGCTCGGCAGGGGCTCCACTACAGAAAGGGCGCAGGTTCGACCAGCATCCATGTCGGTCTGACATGTCGTTGGCGAGCAACGCGAAGCTATAGTGGCTGATAGCGTACCAAACAGGTGGCACAGCGAAACCCGGTAGCTCGGTACGTACCGCAACGGCGTTTGAATCGGCGCCGAAAGCCGCTGCTACTGTCTCAACCGTGCACCTCACGCAGCAGCAACGCAGCTGGTAAGCTACAAGCAAGGGTGGGGGTGGGGAGGCGAGGATTTCATTGACCTTTGTTACCACAGTACCACCTGGGCAGTCCTTTTTTTTTTTTTTTTTTTTTTTTTTTTCTCTGCCCGCGAAGGCGCGAGTGACTTAACTGTTGGTGACGTGCAGGATCCAAGGAGACCCCCCGTCAGCAAAACCAACGGCGTCCTCGATGGCCCTGTTCCAATTTGCCCTCGCTTGCTTATCGTCTTACTGTACCATGTCCTGTGAAGACGTCCATGTTGTGTTGTGTCTGGTTTGTCTGCCAGTACTAGAGTAGTGTGCGTGCGCCTAATGCCACGGTGGGTATTCCTCGGGGTCCAGTTCGGAGTGACTCTTTGTCTGTCTTCCCTGCACTGACCTGACAGGGGTCTGGACGGGAGGGCTGATTAATCAATCCCACGCTGTCACTTTCCCGGCGGGCAGTTTCTGCGGGCACAGCCCAAGGGCGAAACGTGCCTCACCCAGCTGCCCAGCTGCCCAGCTGCAACCTGCGCAGGCCTGTAACAGGGTCCTGCTGCCCACACACCCCCCACATCGAGGGCGACCTCTCAAAGCTTGAGTCCGCTCGCCCTGAGCCCCTACGTGAACCTGGTTGCCTGGGCACCCGTAATCAGATGCGATACCGAGATGGCTTGGCGGGCGCTCTCAGTCCCTCAAGGAACTGCTGCCTCCCCCCCAAAAACCACCTTCCCGGGCTACACTACTGCATGCAAGAGCAAGAGGGTGTGTGCATGGAACGCAGGATCGATGGTAGCTAGGTACAACGTTGAGCCCTCGGCGCTCGCGACAATGCATGTGAGTGTCGATTGACTGACAAACTGACAGACTGTGGAACATGATTCCAAGCATCCGTGCACCATCTCGCGGAGTACATATCCGCCTATCCCCGCCGGCTAGGCCTCGAGACGGCGTGAGGCTGGTCCAGTTACAGTATAGCCGCGGCTCTTGGACGACCAGGGGCATCAGTGGCAGCGCCGATCCATTTCTCCAGACAACTACACTACAGCAGTCCAGACTACAGTACGGTCCTTTGTCCTTGTGCCTGTGCCGTACAGTCACGCCGGTCTGACGTGGCGGGCCTATTCACGACTACTGCCCGACCGCGTTTTTACTACCCAGGTTTGTATGTACTTGGTATTTAGCACTGCACTATGGGCCACTAGAAGAGACACACAGTCAGTCAGACAGTGCACACACATGGCGTTCCTCTCCCCTCCCCGCTCGCTGCCTTATCACGGTACAAGTCATGGTTGCGACTCTGTGTCAAGGGGCAGCCGACGCCCATAACTGACAATTTGACCCATTGTTCTCCCATCGCCTTATTTCGTCTGAGCCTGCGTTGACTCGCTCGAGGGGGTCTCCCGGTAAGGATGAGGGGTCGAATAACCTTTGCGCGAATACGCCTGTTACGCACGTATCCGCACCCCTTCACTAGGGCTGGGGCTGGGGCCAAGCCTAAAGGGGGGACGAGACCTGGGGAGCTTGGCCGCGCGGTTCGCTGTGCTGCTTGTGTGAGCCCTGCCGGGCTACACCAACCCAGACTGCTGGGGCCCGGGCACCTTATGATGACCGATCGCCGGTGGCCAGGAGCCGTTCTGCTTTGTGCTGGCCCATACAACCGTCCCGAGTTTCTTTGAGTGTCTGGGTACCGACGCCAATGGCCCATGTCACATCAAGTCGGGTCAGATCACTTACACCGAATGAACCAGGCCCCACCGCTGTCTTCACCCTATGTACTACTCAGCTACAACCCCCCCCCCCGGCATGGATACCACATGGGGTCAGGTGAAACCGATGTCGGGCTGAAATGGCTTAGGCTGCTTGGGTGTTCTCTCTCATTTCCAATTTTGGTATCCTGGACAAACATGTGGCGATGCCTGTTTGCCCAGGTGAGTCGGACGGGGGCTGGGAGGGCGACGATCCCTATGTCTCGCGAGCTTGAGACAGTGATCGACCATGAGCAGGCGAGAGTGAGCAGGTTCTAGAGGGCGGTGGCCATGAGTGGGGCAACCCAGGCGCCGGCGCGATCCAACAGAAAAAACATATCGGAGCCCTACTGCTCAAGTGTGAGGTCGTCAACTATACTGATTGGCAGGTAGGGGATTCCTCACACCGACCTGTCGCTTCTGAAGCTCCCACTGCGGGCCCCGCCCGTTGTTCTGGCCCTTGTTTGCTGCTCGTGACGGGAGCTACTGCAGAGACTAAACTCTATTCCTGCCAATCGCCACCCCCTTGCGGGCTCGACGACGGGGGACGAAACGCTTTGCTTGGACTCGCACACAGGTGGTGTTTTCCATTTTTTCCTGCCTCGTGCGGAACAGGGTTGCGCTCTAACATGGGACGGTAGCTCCCGTCACAACTCCAACTCGAGGAGCTCGCCGATCCCTATGCTCTTCCCTCCCTCGTCCTTGTCGTGTCACAAGACGTGTGCGTTTGGCGTTGCTAAGGATGCCAGGGCGCAAATGGCTGAGTAGCAGTCACACCACCTGGGACACACGTGTGCTGCGATAAGATTTGAGGCATACTCTCGCCTGGGCCAGTGAGGCGTATCATTTGGCCAACCCAGCCCCAATCAAGGAGAAAACCTTACTGTGGTAGAGATGCCCCGGCTTACATGGCCCCGCCAGATGGGTCCCGATGTGGAAATTGACGTTCGAACAGGATGGAAACCAAGCAAATAGTCCAAGCACAGCCATCAGCAACAGCTATATCCTGCGGGTGCCGATCATCAACAAGGGGGCTACGCTGACGACAAGTCCGTGATCCTCACCTGGGCTATGGGATCCAATGATCCTTCCCAAGCCACCGTATCATCCTCTTATTACGTTGGCCTGGTGCCTGGCGAGCGGGCTTCGGGGACGGGAGTCTCCTTGCACGCCACGTCAATGCTGAGTGCAATACGGAGTACGGAGTATACATACAGCGTGCAAGCATCCGAAGTTTTGCCAGCCCTTGAGAACTTGATTGGCCAGGTCAGCTGTGAGGTAGTTGCCACCCAGCTACTTTCGAGGAAACAGTGGGTTCTCTCCAGGATTCTTGTAGATTTGTAGACGACAGCCAAATTAGGGAGGACAGGTGCAGCTGACTAACTTCATGCACTTGCAGGCGCCGGATTCGTATAACATGGCAAGATTCAAGACGTGTGCCCGCCACACATGTACTAGATGCGTCTATCTATTTCTGGTTCCGCAGGCGTGAGGGACAGACTTGGCACCGTCGACGACCCCCGGCCCCTGCCACCTGCCCCGCGCCTGCTTCCAGAACACGGCGGAGCGGAGACCGGAGCTGGGCACTGGGCACTGGGCGGTGGACACTGGGTCCGGTGGGCTGTACTCCGTAGGCCGTCAATGCCTATGCCCAACTCTACCGGCCCCGTGTTTCCCAATCTGGTATCGGGCATCGCCGTATGGGGGGCCAAACATAATACGGAGTACACACTCACACACACACAAGGGACGGATCGTTGGTGGCTCTGGCTCGGGCCTTGGCAGTGCGGCGCAGGAGTTGCTGGAGATGAACGCGTGGCGCTTATTGCCGCACCGGCCAAGTTCAGCCTCGTCGCATTCGCATCGACGTTGATGTGCGGGCGCAGATCTGCAACCTCGATAGGCACTGGCCGAAGCGTATTCGAGTGAGACACCATTGGGGTCTGTCTTCCTTTGTCTTTGTCTCCATGGGCCTCACACCGCGCCTTGTCCCTCCTTGGGATTGTCTGTTCACCAACGCCGTGCCCATAATTAGGTAAGTACTAGTAATGACTCGTCCTGTCGCCGGATGCTGACACCCAACGAGCCGCGTATCAACACGTCTATGCCATTGCCAACGGGTGTCCAGAGTCAATCCTACTGCAGCCAATTGTGGCACCAACCACATCCTGCGAGGCCATCGGAAGCGAAATTCCGCACTCATCGGGATTTCGAGTTGATCCGGAGCATTACGCGCAGACCCCCAATCCGACTCGGACACATTTCTCCGATGCAGCCAACGCATCGACCCGCCCCCCCTGGTCGCTGGGCCGGGCGGGCTTTTGGCCATCTCAGCCCCTTTGACGCCGTTGGCAGTCATCCACCTGTTGGATTACAATTCGTCGAACGCCTGGTCCAAACCCCTCCTGATAAATGCCGGGGATTTTCTGATTCCCCACCCCCCCCCCCCTCGCGTCATCCCGAACACAGGCAGAACCGTCCTAATCCGGAAGAGGATAGATCCCACC
Source organism: Diaporthe destruens (assembly GCA_036986855.1). Lineage (NCBI taxonomy): Eukaryota > Fungi > Ascomycota > Sordariomycetes > Diaporthales > Diaporthaceae > Diaporthe > Diaporthe destruens. The sequence continues at coordinate 5,681,414 of BTXE01000001.1, read as the reverse complement.
AACATGTACACCACGGAGCACCATGGCCAACCCGGGCCATTTGAGCCTCCCGGCCGCCGGGGCGGGGTTGCATCTTGTCCGAAGACCTCCCTCGATGCCTCCGGGTACTAAACGACAGCCGCCGACCTGTTGCGAGATCGTGTTCCCGGGTACTACTAGTATTTCTTGACTTTCCATTTTGTGGACCCGTGCCCCCAGGGAGATGACATAAACGCACTAATAATCCATCGAGATTCTGCACGCACCCGTTAAATGCCCACCCGGGGCAACGACATGACTTTTGTGTAAATGTGCCCGAAACTCTAAACTCAGCAGCCCTCCCCCCCGCCCCCCACCCCCGGAGGACAGCGCACAGCTGAGCCTAAGCTTCGCGTTTCTGCGCTGATGTCTTCGGCTCATCTCCTGCCCACGCACAGACGCCCGCCGTGATCGACCGCCGCGCGCGTGTTATGGAGGTGTTTGTTGTGCTCGTGAAATTGGTGCATTGCTGCTGCTGCTGCTGCTGCTGCTACTGCAAGAGTCGTGTTGCCCGAGGCGGTTCGCCCCGGTTTGTGTTTGCATGTGCATGCGCGGTGTGTGCGAAATCTGTTAAACCTCGGCGCTGAAATGAGAGCCCCATCAGACAGTATGCTTAAATCTGACGGGCTGTCTCATCTTGACAATCTCGTTCTGCCCGTGCAGCAACAGGGCTGGTCCTGTGCCTGAGCAGGTATCATTCTAGTGGATCATGGTGGGTTCTTTTTTTTTTTTCATGCCCCCTATATTGCTCCAAAGGCCCGGCCGAGGGCGGCGGATATGACAGGCAAAAGCTTAAAAAGCAGAGTTGCTGGAAGCTCTTAGTTGATTTATGAGTTAATAGTTATTAGCCTCCGGGCAGCCTTTGTCGGGCACCCTGAACGAACGCATGACACGCCTTAACCTTCAACCTTATCAGGTGGTTGGGAAGCCCACACAATTCGGGAGCCATTTTTAGAAAACAAACTTCGAGAGACCCTTGACGCACCATCAAAGGGGGCAACCACCCCCCACCAACCGATGGTTGTTCAACGGCCGTGTTGACAAAACAATCGAACGAGACGGTCGAACTCTACACGGCACATGTCGTTCGTGTTCATGCGAATCGACGGCCGGTTGGTTTTTTCCCACGAATGGTCGTGACTCGGAGCTCTGCCCATGTCCCAAATCGCATCCTGGCCAAGAAAGGGGTTCTGTCATGCTTCTCAACACCGCTCGGGCCGTGCTCCTCTTGTCGTGAGTACTATGTAGGTCTAGGTACTGTTACGGCAGCCCTACTGTGTTACTTGTCATGCTCTGGCCGTCGCGGGGCCTTCTTCTGTCTTGGCATAACTACCGGTGCCTCCAGTGGCCTCTTTGCCAAGCCTGCGAGACTCAGGCGGCAAGGCGTCCCGTTCAGCCCGTTTTGGATGAAGGGGCAAGAGAAAGAGGAAATTGGACAATTGGCGCCAAGGGCGTGGAATTTGGATGGTTATAAGCCACACGGCGATGAAGGTTTGCACGTTGTATTCGACCAAAATTCGGTGCGCCTGCTGGCTCCTCTAACCGCGACGGATACTACCGTGAGGGGAATCTTAAACAGTTAGAGTAAACACAAATTCACCTGGGCTAGTGTCCACCATCCCCCATCCCCCCATCCCCCACCCCCCACCGTGATCTCGCAGACCCAGTGTACACTAAAATTAGACAAACTTTGTCGCCTCAAGTTCGGTGGCCAGCCAGATTGTTAGACTAGATAACAAGGCTTGGCTTCGCATTCGCATAATTAGGCGTTGTTTCCACAAACGAGATTGGGGTGGTTGATGGTCGATCGTCTTCCTCCCTCAACGTTGTAATTGATAAGGTACTTCGGGGAACCAGCACTATACTTTGTCGAGCGCCCGTTTGGGGCCCCGTGAAACACAGCCGCCGCCGCAGCAGCCTCACCTCCCGCGGGCCCAGGCCCCCGGTCTCGATGATCCGTGTAAAACGATTGGCTGGCGGCCCGCGGTGACCCCTAAGCTTTTCCCGCTGGATGGTTCCTCGGGCCCATCCATCCCTCCTTTTTTTTTTTTTTTGTTTTTTTTTTGCGCGCTCAGCCTCCCACGTGTCGACGGGGTTCAGGAGGGCTGAAAGATGATCCCCCCGAAATCTTGTTGCAGTTCTTTTCCACATTGATGCGCTCTGAACTGCCGTGCGCTTATGTTTGCTGGATGGGACCGCGGCTTCCCGCGGCCTTCGCCTCTGGTGTCTGTCTGCCTTATGCCGAACTGCGCCCGAGGCTATTTCCGGCCGCTGCGCCGTCCCATTGGGTAGCGGCCGCCTGCCTTTTCTGTGCCCACCAAGCAGCAACGTGGTAACATGGCAATGCGCAGGGCGGGCATCCGTCCAGTCTATCACGGTTACAGCAAGGAGAAAATATTGTGGGGTAGAGGTCAATAGGGCCTGGTTGACCAGGCGTTGCTGAAGGCCGGCCCGTCTCCGGCGCTGTTCGGCGCCAAGGCCACACCTCTATGGCGATCTCGGGGATTTCCTCGGACGGCTCAACACGCTCTGTCGGCGGAGGTTCGTTCGGACATTATTTCCCATCTCGAATTACAACGGCTGAAAGCATCCCGAGGTTTCTGGAACTCCCGCAGGGCCATTCTCTGGACTGACTGGCTAGCCGACGACACTATTCCTGGAGGCGGCGGAAGCTTGCCACACGTGGTTTTCCTTTTTCCTCCTTCACCCCCACGGTACGGGTAGCCGTTATCTAATTGACTCTATGTATTGACGCTATCCGACCGCATCAATATTCCTAGTGACTGTCTCACTAGTACGGTGGTATATTTCCGGGACGGGTGCGGTCCCCGGTGCCCCGATGTTGTCACTTATGAGACTGCATGTTACGTCGGTGAGCATCTTATCGCCTCTTTTGACTTTTCACTAATGCCTCCTGACGATCGTCCGTCATGTTCGGTGCGTCGGCCCAAACACCCGCCGACCGTCATAGTTTCTCGGCACCCGACGACCGCCCGGCTCACACCTCGGCGACTTATAGACATCCGTGGTTCACTTGTATTATTCAAGTCCGAGCCTGATGCTCCCAGGAAACTTAATTAAAGTATGTTATGACATGGTTCGGCCTACTTTTCACAGCCGGGCTCCGACCTGAACCCGGGCGGACGGGAGGTCGGGATGTCCTGAGTTTTGTAGACTTCACCGGGGGCCTTTAATCCCTGGGATCGATTGCTCAGTCTTGGACTTGCGAGTCTATTCGTGCCTAGGCCATCTATTCGCGTAAAACCGCCGCTATGCTCAGTTCCGTTATGGGTGGAGTATTTTTGAGGCTAATGCGGTACCGTGTTGGCATGCTCTATCATGGCTGCCACAAGGATGTGATTAGTCGTAGTTAGAAACCTTAGCTGGTCTTCTATGGTCAATATAAGCACAAACCGACACCTCTAGGACATATGTGCATCTATTTTCCTCTTAGCTCACTATTATACTCTTTATGGTCTATTAGTTCATAATTTTAGTTGTAACATGCTATATAGTCATTTAATATGTTTTAAAGATGTAGCACTGTCTATTAGGTGGGCAACGCCTCACATACAGCAATCACTCATCTTTTACTAGAAAAGATGCTCATAAACATGATTAATAATGTGCTTCATTACTGCATCAATGATATTGTTACCCTAGACTCTTTTAAATCAAACCCACTTGATACAGTAGGGACTGATTTGTGAGACTGGTTGTCTTGCGTGCTTTATTAGAGTGATTTTAATGGGCTGAGACTGTTTTCGACGGGAGTCGGTACTTGGTCAATGTGGACAGAACGCTGGTAGACAGAGGGTTCCAGGGGTTTCTGATCCCGTCGTACAAGATGCTCTCGAGATAGTCCATAGTAGTACAGACCAGCTAAACATATATCGTCATGTTCATTATTACGCGTAAATTATTTGGTTGCTTCATACACTCCGGTGAACATGGCGCTATGTATATCATGCGATGGGATTCAGAGTTGCATTCTCCCAGACTAACAATTGAACTTCCAAGCCTTTTAGCCTGAGGGAAACCATTATGACTAGGTAGAACTATCCCATCAATCAATTTAGCACGGAATTGATGGGGCATCTTCCTCGATTTCTGTAAGTACCTAGGTAGAAAAACATATAAGTAGCATGATTCCTGTAGACTGCAGTTCGTATCTACCCAGGTGAACAGCAAGGAAAGTAAACCGTCCAGGATTGTGCGAAATATCTCTCTGTGTATACAGAGACACAAAATAATCGAGTCATTCACGAATTCGTCTTGAACACCTGTGATGTGGTCTGCTGAGGATGTCTTGGCTGGTCACGACAGCTCATCATCTCGATTTCCCACCGTCTCATCACTCAATTGGTTACGCGTCGCCGAATAGTCATAGTAGTAGTCATGGAAGATAATGGACCAGACAATACCTCTGGGCTGTTGGTATCACTTCAGAATACTAAATACAGTCATGTCTCAGGTGACTCGGGACAATTCAGGTTTCAAAATGAACATAAGACACTTCCCGAGGATTATATAGAGACAGTTGAGACGGATCCATAGACTACCTACCACGCTATAGACGCCCCGGCCAAAAGACCACGATTTCCAAGTCCCCCGTCTTGGAAATCTAGCAGTTATAAGCCCGTGCCGTCACAACAGTGAACTCATTCAAGCTATCATTCCAATATAACCTCTAGCTAGCCGCATTCCATCTCTCATCACCCTTCGCCATGGGATGCTTACGGTGTGCTGCCTCGGCGAGCACTGCCGCAGTCTTTGTGGTTGAGACGATACCTCAAGCGGTGACTCGAGCCCTGAGATGCAATATTAAACAATAATTGAGTTGGGGTTTGATGAGATTTGAAACCTGGTCAAGCCAAGAGGAAAATGGATGCACCCACACCTCAAGGCGTGGATTTGATTGATACTAATGACTGTACTCTAGGGTAGAAGACCATGCTAGGGTTCCTAACTAACCTAGGAGTTATACGCGTCCTGTGACCACATCATGGCAGCTTCTCTCAGAGGAAGTAGAAATACCACCTGGAAATGCTATAAATTTGACGCCAACGACTTGAGCGCGGCTGTGCTCAGCGGTGCCAGCCGTTAACCAACTTGACTGTTCAAAGGTTCCACCATATGCCTACAGTCCACCGTCACCGACAACCAGTTGGCCCCGCAGAAGTCATGCGACATGGTTGTTCGAGACCCAAATAAGTTTGAACTTTAAGTTCTTGAAAACTTGATTCTATAATTACATACGCCATGCACAATTAGACATAATTAGTGCCCTCTATGCCTCCGAGCTAGATAGGCAGACGACAACTCTAATCTCGCGCGATGCCCATCCTCCTCGCCTGCGCGATCATCTCGCCGATCAGGTCCTTCTCGGCCGGGCTCAGCATGCCGTAGAGGTGGTTGTCCGTGGTCAGGCAGCACATGTTGCCCTCGCCGAGAACCCAGGCGCCCGGCTCCCGCACGTCGCGCGGCTCAATGAGGTAGCTGTCGAACGAGCCGAACTTCCACCGCCGCCGCTCCAGGAATTTGTTCATGACCAGCCCGCCGTTGAACCAGAACGGCTTGCCCTCTAGGTCCAGGTGCAGCAGCTGTGGCGAGCACATCCGCCGGCTCGGCAGCAGGTCTGGCGACGGCGTGGCGTCGGCGTCGGGGGGGTCGGTTTCTTCCTCCGCATCAAATTCGGGGTAGAGGTCTGGGTCAAAACCGGCGTCGGTGCTGTTGTCTAGGACCGCCCAGCTCTGGAGCTTGGCCTTTTCTTCTTGCATTTCCTCACGGGTCTTCATCACGCCGAGGATTCCTGCGTCGCCTTGGTGGAAGACGTAGTCCGTGTCGCCGACCAGTTCGAACCCCAGCCAGAATGTTTCTTTGTCGCCTGGGGCCGGTTGTCAGCGGCCTGTTCACGAAATAACACACGGCTGGCCTTGGGTCAACTCACCATATACCATGTCATAAACCCCGACTTTTTGATTATCCCGGTTCCCATCCCGGTCGGGTCCGTTCATCCTGGCGACAAGGAGCATTGCCATGAAATGCCTGTACGTGTCGACGACCAGCACGCCACTCTCCTGCTGATGTCCACTGTCCCCTGTCCACAGCCTGCTCTGCTTGACGTTCCTCGACACAGGCTGAGGAAGGACAGACTGCAGCCAGCTCCTCCTGAGTTCTGGCATGATCAGCCGGTCCCGAAAGAACAGTGCCCCTGTCTTGACGTAACCAGGATCGTCAAACATCACCTCCGGGTTCCGAAAGAAGAAGCTGTCTGAATCGATGACTGTTATTTTGGTTGCGTGTTAGTGTATTTGTTTCCAGGTCCGAGCTGACGAAACCCAGGCCGTCATTCGAGAATCAAGACACCGCACAAGGCAAGGTTTATTTATACTGACAAATGACCTCCCGGAAGCTGGACAGCAGGATGGCAAAAGGCTTGATAGCCCAGCCCGCGAGCGTCCAGCCCTTGTCACGGACCATAGCGCCGATATCCCGCGTCACCACGCCCTCGAGGTCCTCCAGGTCCTGCCTGGAGTCGCGGTTCAGGTCGGAATCCCTAGCATACATGACCTCGATGGGGAGATTACACCCGAGCCTGCGCAGGATGGGGATCTGCGTAAGTAGGTACGCGACCTGGTCGTTGCCCGCCGTCAGCGCGATACCACGGCCGCCCTTCTGGATGTGCGAGCGGAGGGTCATGTGGTCCGGGAAGTACGGCGCCGTGAAAGGGAAGAGCATCTCACTGAGCTGGACCAGCAGGCCGCGGTACGACTCGTATGCGTGAATCGTCTCGGCGAGGTCGTTGCTACCGTCCCCCTCGCTGGTGGTGCGATGTCGCTCGTGGATATGCTGAATCACGTCGTCGCGCATGTAGGTGCCACCTTCGGTGTCGGGAACCAAGTGCAGGTCCTCCCATGCCTCCAGGTACGCCTTGTATCTGCGTGTGCGGACCCCAAGTTCCCGGAGGCGTGCCTCTCCGGTCATCCCGTCCAGAGGCTGTAGAAGGCCGCGAACCTCCAGCTCGCTGGGAAGAAGATCGATGACTCGTCTGAGAGCTTCGTCGGTATCTCTGACCGGTATAACGTGCTTGTAATTCTCTTCCTGGCCACTACCTGGACGCTTGGCATAAATCCTAGGTACGTCACCATCTTGTCCGCCGAGGAGAGTTTGATGCACCAGCTCGGGCGAAATACTATTGCCGCGTCCATCGGCATCGTCTCCCAAGCTTGCAACAACTGGAGCTACCGCCTCCGATGTTATGTTCTCCTCGGCGGCGGGGGCAACACGCTGCAGCGGAAGAATGATCTTTGGCTCCCGAGAATATGGATAAAACACGTATACCAACCCCAGGGTCAGAAAAAGGGGACATATCAACCAGAATAACCTCTGCTTCCTGCGAGCCGATCTTGAGGTCCCTTTCCAGGGCAGCAGAGTCCGGCCCTCTTTCAAAGGCGAGTCAGGAGGGGAGAATAATACGCCCATGTTCAAGGGATCTTTTTGAGGAGACGTTTTCATGTACCGCACAACGATGCCAGGTAACTAAAGGGGCAACATGAAGAGCTGACAGCTGGCAGCCTCTTTCTCCTGGAAGGATGCGGTCGGGTATGTGAGGGACTGGTCGGCGCGAGTATCCATCATGCTGGGCCGCGCAGGGGAAAATAAGTAAATCTATTGAAGAAAGGGATAAGAGAAAACGCGCCAGTATTTCAGTAGATTCCAGTCGGATTCAGGCCAGTCAAGTGTAGCCCGCCCATCAAGGGAGGTGTCGGGGGTCGGGTGTCAGGTGGAAGATCCTCGATGTTAGCTGTTGTCTTCACCCGTGCCAAAAGGGATCAGGCGGGACGGCCTTCCGGGAAAGGGTTCCATCTTGCATCGGGCTACTGCATCTACAGTTGATGAGAACATAGTCATCCGGTCCATCAACTCATCGAGTAGCTGATAGTCCAAACTGGGTATGTCAAAGAGAGGAAGGTCGGATGATTAGCCTGTTGATGATCTAGAACGGCATCATGTTAGCTTGTTGACGCCACATTCCTTGGACTCGAGGAACATTGAAGCTTTGGGGAACAGCGGAAGATCCTGGTCCGTGCTTGAGTGCGGTACCGCAACTACCTAGGTTGCTGGGTACTGTAAGCTAAGCTCCCCGCTCCCCTGGGTAGTGTGACCTCTGTTCACGCATGTCTCAGCTTCTCAGGGTTCACATGCCAACCTTCCTTGCGAGAACCTCAAGCGCATCCTCCTCCTCATCGCCCTCCTGATCATCGTCGCCCACCTCCTCAAAATTGACAGACTCATCGTCGTCCTCGGATCTATTTCCGGTGCGGGGCGACGCAGGAGCAGAGCTCCTAGTGCTGTTGTCTGGCACCATGGAGTTGTTGGGGGAACTGCGTGCAATCGGCAGAGATGGAGAGGTGGCGTCTTGCTGAGTTTGCTCGTCTGGCTCCGCGAACAAGTTCAGAATCTGGCCACGGTGAACTACTTGGCCTTCCGATGTACGAACATAGTCGTCTCTGGCTCCTCCATCGTCAGGCTGTACCACTTCCTCCAGACCAACAGCAGTAGGTGACCCAGTGTCACCAGGCGCACCAAGCTCCCCATCGTCATGCACCAGGTCTTCGCTCTTTGTCTTCAATGGCCGCACATCGCCACCCCGTCCCAGTGCCAAACGGGCAAGCTCTCGGTGGAAAAGCCAAGGGAAGCTGATCAACGGCATTTGGACTTCTTCTGGTCCGCTATCGTGATCTGGCTTCGCTACCAGCCGTTCCCTGGCTGAAGCTCTCACCTCCCCATAGGTTACGGTGTACATCGCCGCCACGAAACGGTCGAGCTTCTCCGGGTCGACCACGGAGCTGGGAAACGTGAGACCCTGTGTTTGAGTATCCCCAGTCACAGCCATCTTGCACTCAGCTCGGAATCGATCCTTCAGAGCCGCCATATCCCGGCCGACGTTCTCCTGGAGCTTGTAATCACTCCCAACACGAGGTTTGGAAAGGATAAAAGTGGACCATATCTCAAACTCGGTGACAGGTGCCTCATGCTGACCCATTAGCCGGCGCATAGCGACGTCGTAAGCTGCTTTGATCTCTCCTGCCTTAGCCAAGGTGTCTTCGTCCAGCGCATAGCGCGACAGGACGCGCTCGTCGAAAGACATTTCGTAAGCTGCATGGAAATCCCCGGCTTTGATTTGGTCGTACATCTGACCCAGCGCTGTTTGGGAATGGTAGGTTGACCTCCTCTCCTTTCCCATCCAGTGCGGAAATATCCGTGGTCGAAGGTGCCTCTTCATAACTGCAGGCCTTCCAGACTTGATATAGTCGACAGCTTTGGAGTGGAGCTTGGCAAGCTCGATGCCTACACATGAATTGTCAGTCTAGCCTACCGAGGGCGAGGACACTGCGATCAGCTTACATTTCGGGTCCTTGACACCCTCGGATGATTGATCTGCCCGGGCAACGTGTGCAGTGGCAATGGAGCCGAGGGAGTCGTTTTTCATATGCTGGACAAAGAACCTGCTGACGTCTTCAGTCGTCACATCTTCCGGCTTTTCCAGTCCTGGAGTGGACGATTCCGCGTCGTGATCCAAGGGCGGATGAAACCACTCAAGTGGGATAAGTCGCTCGTCCCAAAAGACGAAGTAGTCGTCACCGTCCATATCGCCTCCCGAACACATGCTTGGGATATCCCTGTCTCCAGTCTTTGGGAAGACGACCACGTTCTTTAGGTGTCTCAGCTCAGGAGCGTCTACTGCCTCAACCACTCGCACATCTCCAGGATGAAGCGATGGGTTGCGGCCGACGACACAAAGTCCGGTGACGACCTCGTAGTTGGTCGTACTCCTCCCATCACTGCCCTCCAGAGGAATTTGGAGGAATATTTGAGGGAGCAACTTGATGTTGTTGTCCCTCCTGCCTTCGGTCTCTCGAGAGTGACCTCGCAGCACGCCGATCTCATCGACAATTCCGAAGACCATGGCACTCTTCTCAATACTAACGGCGAATTTATCCTTCAGTCTTCTCAATACCCAGCACTTCCACAAGCGAAGCAGGGTCCAAAGGAATGGCTCTTTGGAATCCATGAATGTATCTACCATTTCTGCCATGGTCAAGGTGATCTGGTTCTCATCGACTTGGGATCGAAGCAGTTCACCGGCCCTCATGGAATCAGTCAAAGCTTCTTTGTACGCTCTGAGCTCACTCTCGAGGATGCTGACGAAGACGGACTTGTCCACGCCAAGAGCGGTTAGAATAGGTATCACCTGCTTGTTGAGAGTGGCATGAGAGAACGCAGAGGTCTTGATGATCTCGAGGCCGTTGTAGATAGCTTTGAACTTCTCCTGAGAAGGTCGAACATGGACCTCGCTGTGCGGAACGTCGGGCCACGGGACGAGGGTACCCTTGACGCCGCCCATTCTGATCTGGAAGCACGAAGGGGTCTCCGGTAAGTCGCGCTCGTTTGCGATCAACGTCGCAAGAAAAAGTGATATCTTGCCAACTCCATCGGTAAAGTTCCAGACACGGTCACCAGTTTGCTTCTCTATGTCATTGATCAGGCGGATCTTGGGTATACTGATGCCATTGACTTGACGTGTTGTGGTAAAGCACTGGCCCATTCTCGCCGCATATTTGCCAACTGAGCGGATATGGCGGAAATCTCCCATCCATTCACGTATGGACTCGCAGGTAGTATGATCGGTGTCGCTGAAAAAGAATGCACCGTTCTCCCTGAACTGTGAATTGCTGAACGCCAAGAATTTGTAATGACGGTTGCCGATGACTATGCCGTTGCGCATCACTCTGTGGACACGAGTGAACAGGTTGTCATCTTTGGTCGAATCCTGCGAGGAGAATATCTTGCCAAAGGTAAGTTCGTCCGTAAATTGGACACGGAGGAACCGGTCGCTCAGATCAGAGTACTTGCGGAGGATTCGGTTGGTCAACTCGACAGTAGGGGTTTTGAAATATATTGCTGTTGGAGTGATGACGGCCCTGCGGACTAGTGTTGCGGATGGAGGAACTCTAGCATTTGGCCAGTAGTGAAGGAACTTGTATTCATCAAAGATCTTCATGGGCTCAAAGAATTGCCTGTTCGCTTCAGCAACGCCTTCGAGCACCAGTCTGGCTTTATCGGCATCGAAGCCTTCAAGTTTTTCGAGAAATTGCGCGCCGATGCTGTATTCATCAAGAAGACCATGAGAAATGCAGACTTCTAGTTGGTATCGCACTGGAAACTCGAGCTGAAAGGTGTTTCTCGAGTCAAGGAGTTCCAAAGTCATCTCGGCGGTCGAGTCGATCAGTTTCCAGGCGTTGGAAGGGCCGGGATTGACGAGTCCAAAATGGTCGACTTGTGCGATCTTGACGTTGTAGTCTGCCAAATATGTACGGATGCTTTGCCACTCGTTGAGACAGGAGTCGAATTCGAAATAATAAGTCGTCCAGCGACCAAAATCGACAGACTGCCCAGCTGGCTTCTCAAGCCTGGCGGGCAGCTCTCTCAACTTGTGCAGCTCACCGGATATGTGAGTTTGTCGGGCCCAAAGGTCAAATTCCTGCCACAGCGACTGATCATCATCGTGAGAGACGGGTAAGCGACCATACAGCTTGGGAGGACTTGGCAGCAGCATGGCCAGCCCCCAGGCGCCGTTACCGCGGAGGCCCCAGATGAGCTTTCCGGGGTGGCTGAAATCAACCTGCATTTTGAAGACTTTCAAGCCGTAACGGCCAACATTGACCTTGAATTCAATCTCGAACCTCCGTCTGGCGAAATTCGGCACCAAGGTAACATCCTCATAGCTGAACTGTGGTGGGTTCCACATGCTTGATCCGCTGGCCATCATTCCAAACACCATCTTTCTGGACGGGAATTTCTTCTGGCAGAATAACGCAGGGATGGTCCCATGGCAAGGAGTTCGAATGCTGCGCAGGAAATATGGTCTTACTTCGAAGGACACTTTCACTGTCGAGGAATCTGCTCTGGTGATGGTTATGGAATCGCTAGGTCCACTCCATGTCGGCCATTTGGTCGGGGTTGGCTCAATAACAACTCTTGCCCTTCCTGTTCTTGTCCCGTCTTCATTCTCGTGGATGTCGACTCTGGTGAGGCTGAGATGGTTGGCAGTCAGTGATTTCCAGATTTCTCTGATTTTGATGTCCTTTGGAAGCCCACGTAAATCGACGGTCAGACTCTGTGCTGAGCTCAGAGTGACACCTGCCAAAATATCGGTTGCGGCACGCTGTTGCTGGGGCTGCTGTCTATGCTGCTGTATTCGCACATCAGCTGACGTATTGTGAGGTGAGGCCCGAGGACCGTCTGCGCCGTTTGTCCGATGTGCACCGTTGCTTTGGACAGAGCGGCGTGGATGAGGAGCCGAAGGGCTGGTACCTGGGCGCGGCGAGTTGCCATTAAGCGTGTTTCGAGTGCTTGTAGGTGGTGGTGGTGGTCGTTGCATGTTGGACTGGGCGTGGGTATGAGAGGAGCCGGCCATGCGACCTGTGACAGGAGCGGCACGAGAAGGGGGGATCTCGGAGGTGCCACCCTTTGGGTGTGGGATCGAGGCCGTTTGGGTATTTGAAGGGTGTGTGGAGGTAGTAGGCTGAGCCAAAGGAGCGCCGTCTGGTGAAGCTGGAGATCTGACAGGAGGAGGCATGCTGACTTTTGCGAGGTCTAGTGTCGCATTTGGGTATTGAAAATGCAAGTGTGTTGTTGAGTAAAAGACGAGCAATGGGCAATGGTCATTTGAATCTCAGCTGGCGACCAAAGGAGCCTTGGATGCTGAACGCTCATGTGGTTGGGGCTGCTCTTGGTGGTGCCCTTGACGCTTGAGGTGAGCAACTACGAGGACGAGGGAGGGAGGGGTTGAGAGGTTGGAGGTTGTTGGCTTTTTGTGTCTGGGACCAGGTAGGAGGAAGAAGTCCCACAGACCAAAAGAACTGTTCAACAATGAACAGTCTCAAGTATGGAGAAGCTGGTGTTGTCGGAACGGGAAACAATAGGAAGATTGAATGTCGAAGTCTAGAATGGGATGGAGGATGGAGGTAGAAGAGGGTCTGGACGTTTGTCGAAGGTCTGAGTGTGACTGCCAGCCAGCAAACGAAGGCTGCTGTGGGCCACCGAAAACAACACAACTGCAACTGCAACTTCACCTGTTATTGTGCAATCTGCAGCAATCGAGTGACGACAGCAACGGAGGCGTGTCCTTACTTACGCATAGCTCGGTATGCAGAAGCCAGGCCGGGGAGACGCCTTCCCATCCTGCCACTTGCAACTAAACCAACTGCCGTTTGCCTTTCGCACAGGAGCAGTTCTGAGAGTAAACCATGTCGTTTTCTTTTTCTGTACGTGCTTGCTGACTTGTGCGCACCTTCCAACCGATTAGGGAAGTCAAAAGGCGATACTTCCTTGTAGACTTGAGCCCATGACGTTCCACCAATGTATGCCATCAAAAAAGGCTACCACAATGCTCAATCAAGAACCCAATGCAAGAGGGACCGGCTAGTTGGCCCGTTCAACCTCACTTGTATCATCTCAGATGCCAGCAATGACTCCTTCCAGCTGGCTGGTCGACCCATCCAATGTTTACCCATTGCCCGTAGTTGGAAACCCGGCTAGATGCTTAAGTACCTAGGTACCTAGGTAAACAAACACACATTCACTAGGCAGTCCCGTTGCTGCTAGGGCCGCTCAATACAATCACGGTTGGCGGTCAAAGATCTTGCCAGGGTTCCTTTTCAAGCCGTCAGCCACAAGAGCTCAACACCCCGACGCAAAGGAGCAACAGGGGCACACTCACATGATCCAGTGTGGGTCTAGGGACGCCTTGATGCTCCGCATGACATCCAACGTGTCGGGACCGACCTCGAGCAGGAGACTGTCCTTCTTGCCCCACCCGATCGAGTGTTCGCCGGTGCATGTGCCCTCCATGTCGATGGCCCGCTTCACCATCTTCTTGACGCACTCCTCGACCTTCTCCCGCTCGCCGTTGACGGGGTTGTACAGGATGCTCTCGTGGAAGTTGCCGTCTCCGATGTGCCCCAGGATGGAGGCAAACAGGCCAAGCTCATCCATCTCCTTCTTGCTGACCTCGATGATGTCCGCGAGCCTGCTGAAGGGTACGGCCACGTCGGTGCTCCCTGTCACCATAAGGTCAGCGAGCTCTACACGCTTGTGTACATGGGCCGGTGAATGTGGTGGGAGAGGAGAGGGAAGACTCACAGACTTCCTCCCCGCCTTTGCGCAGCGCAAGCATGCTCCAAAGACTCTCCTTCCTGGCGCTCCACAGCAGCTTCTGCTCCCTCGCGTCCTTGGCAAACTCAAAGTTCGACCCCCCATTGCGCTTTGCGATCTGCTGCACGCTTCCGATGTTCTCCTTCACCGATGCTTTGGTCCCTGAGAACTTGAAGAACAGCGTCGGCACCTCGTCCCACACCCGCGGCGCCGTCGCACCGCCAAGGTTAACCACACGCATCTGCACCTCGTCCATTATCTCCATGGCCGCGACGGGCACACCCGTCTGCATCACCTCGGCCGCCGCCGCCGCCGCATCGCGGATCGAGGGAAACGTCACCACTGCCACGGAGAGGTCCTCGGGCACAACGGCGAGCTTGAGCGTTGCTGTGATCCTGTGTCAGACAAGCAAGAATGCCGGCTTCTTGGGGTGGTGGGCTGTTTTACCTTCCGTCACCAGGCCCAAAGTGCCTTCGGACCCAACAAAGAGACCATTCAGATTATATCCTGCCGAGGACTTCCTCGGCCGCCTTCGCGTCTTGACAATCCTCCCGTCAGAAAGCACAACAGTCAGGTTGATGACCCAGTCTTTCATCGTGCCATACTTTACAGCATTGGTACCAGAGCAGTTGGTCCCAATCATGCCTCCTATCTTAGCACTGGGACCTGTCTTGCTTATTAGCCTCCATAGTGCCCGGCGTGGCGCAATTTCGTTGGGCATAGCTGGTTTAGGAGCATTTGATTCTTGCCAGCCCATGCCACAACCGCGGGACAGACTGACCTGGATCGACCGGGAAAAATAGCCCACTACCCATCTTGCTCAACTGTTCGTTCAGGTCCTGCCACCCGATAGATGGCTGCACCACAATGTCCATGTCCTCTTGGTTGAACTGGACAATCTGGTCCATGTAGGCAAAATCGACGCTAATACCTCCAAAAGGCGCAGAAAAGTTTCCCTCCAGTGATGTCCCACCCGAATACGGGATAATGGGAATATGGTATTTGTAGCAGATCTGCGCAATCTTGCTCACGTCTTGCGTGGACCGCGGGTAGGCCACGGCCACTGGCAGGCTTTCTGTGTTCACGGTGGACCACTCGGAGTAGCCATGCGCGTGAAGGTCGTCCGGGTCCGTGGAGATGATTTCCTCGTCGGAACCTATGGCGTCTCGGATCTCTCGGATTGCCTGCATTGGTCTGTTAGCCCGGCGGCTTCTTGCCCTTCTTGTGGAAATGGCATCATCCCATTGCTGGGAAGGGCCACCAGCCAAGTTGGCTCTTACAATCTCCATCTCCTTCATGCTTGCATATCGCACGAGTGGCTGCTTGCTGTCCAACAACGTGGACCCCTTTCCATCCCGGCCCTTCGCCAGGGTCGCGAACCCCCAGCCCAGGATGCCTGCGACGGCGGCAACTCCGAAGACGCCGTTTCCGGTCCACGCCGGGGCCGAGTCACCTCCGGCAGTCGAGCCGGACTGGGCCTTTGTAGCGGCCGTGGAACTGGTGGTGCTAGCATTTCTCTGGTTTGGCTTCGCCGCGATCGGCAATGCAAGCGACGGCCGCAGGTTAATTCCCCTGCAGGAGACAGCGGCGCGCCGCCCGAGGGCGAGGGCAGGCGGCAAAGCCTTCCAGGCCGATCTGACCGACATGCAGGCGACGGGGTTGGGTGCAGCTGCCGAGTATCACAATCTTGGCCTCTGATTGGGAGCCAGGCAGCTTTTATGCAGTCTATTAGGCTCAGGGCTGGGGGGACGCCGCGGCAGCCGTTGCAGATCCGAGATAACCCTTGAGGATATCCCTCGTTCCGGCCAGTGGGATACTTTCCCCTCTGAATGAGGTCGACGAGAGAGCTCGCAAAAGGGACAGGACACAGCTTGGGAGAGAAGTGAGGACTGGAGTAGAGGGAGGAGAAGGAGAGCGCTAAAAGATAAATCGTGCGGTTTTAACCAATATGTCGTGCTAGACACCAATGCGTCTATGTGGGTGTGCGAAGTGGTGTGGTCAACCCAAGAAAGGAGGCTAGATATCTACTAAGCAGGACAGGGTAGGGCCGGAAAAGATGACGGCAAAATTGGCTCGGGGGGTGTAGGAGGGCGCAGTCCGCTGTACCGGGCAGGCTGATCTGGATGCGGAAGGGGTGAGGAAACAAGGCAATACCTTGAGTAGGTAGGTGGTGGTGTACTGCCAAGGAGCATGCGGTCCTAGATGCGGATCAAGAGGAACTTGACGGCATCACACGAGCGGGCGCGGTTGGACAGTGGGTGACCCGTAGAAGCGTTGCAACATGGGCAGCCCGACGGACACGAGAATGAGATGTAGACGAGCCCATTTATATCACATTATGAAGCCCGCTACACTGCCAGCCGAGCCCGGGGTGGCCTCAACGGGCGACCGACTTGGTCCCGTGGGTGGAGTCGATGGTCCAAGACCCAATCGGTGACATGAGGGGGGCTTTGACCACTCTGCCCACCAAAATACTCAAGTCGTGGGGGAGAGAGGGAACGAGGCGGGTCGCAGCCCCGGCAGCCAGGTTCACAGACAGGGAAGGGGTCTGTTGGTGCTGGCAGAGAAGAACCACGGCGAGCTGGGTGGGACAGACAGGTGTTGTCGTCCAAGACATTAGGGAAAGGAGGAGCCTAGTGGTGCGGAGACGATGCGGCTACAGTACAAGCCACTGAGTGGGCGATGAACGGACGCAACCCTGCCGGGAAGTGACGGAAGGATCTGGACTGACAAGGCAGTGTCTAGTTCATGAATGGCTGTCCAGGCTCTGTCTGCCTCTGCACCGAAGCAGAGGGATCACGCAGGCTGTGGCAGAGTTCGGCATCCCGCGTGTTTCGCCGGCTCGAGCAAGGGTTCATGCCGGTCGAAGGTCTCTTGGCACCGCGGGGGGTGGTCGGATGCTGTGGAGCTCAGGAAGCCGGTCCCAGCGCTTGCGAGTCGCCTTGAAGCTTGAATTCCGACCTCGCTTGGCTCGTCTCCCTCCTCTCGTGCCATTAGAGGATGCTGTGTAATGTGTGTTGGGGCCTAGAAGTCGCGCCGCCCCCACGAGAGCCGCTCGACAGGTAGGGCTTAGTCGGCGCACGAGGTCGGTAGAGACGCCTGCATCTGTTCTATTGTTGTCTGACATGGGCTCGCAAGCCCTTGCCGGTGTCTACTTAAGTACCTACCTAGTAGGTAGGTACTTGGGTAGTCAGCCGCAGGTGGTGCCTTGGTGCCTGACCTCTGTCTGCATGTGGAGAGGATTGCTTGTTGAAGCCCAGCTGCTCGGAATCCGTCACACAGAGACCCAAGAGCCCACGGCAGATTCATCCCATCACGTCCTGCAGCGCACAGCTGGTGTAATACTACCAGAAGTTGGGGTGGCGGACAAGGCGGAAGGACGTCGTGAGCCGTCAACCTCTACCGCCGCTAGAAGAGGCCAGCGAGTGACGTACACGAGCAACCCGAGGGACCACTAAGCACGGGACTTTGAGACCATGCGCTCGACCCTACCAAACCAGAGACAAAATAATGGTGGGAGCAATGGTGGGAGGGGCGTGACGGCGGGACGGCGGAGGGAACCCAAGGGCCATGTTCGAGGTCGACATCCAACCCCCCGGGCAGCCGCAGCGGGCAGGGCTAGGCCTGTCAGAGCAGTCGACATGCATGCGAGCTACCCGTGGGCCTCGGCTTCTACTCACCCACCACTGGCGTGGTGGGTGCCACAATTCCGCAACGGCCAAAACCTCGCAACACCCATTTTAGCCATTTTCCATACAAAAAGTCGACTTTTACCTCTATATAACTTTTTTAAAATAAATAATATAAATATAAAAATAATACTATTAAAATCCTTACTTTATAAAGAATTTATATATAATATTTATTAAATTCTAGAGTTAGAGTTTCAAGATTTAATTTTTTTAATAAAGAGTTTTTTAAAATTAATATATTTATTTAAATAATAAATATTTTTTAAAAATAAAAATAATAGAATTTTATAGATTTTTTATTATATATAAAAATATTTTTACTTAAATTATTAATCTTTATTTTAAATAAATATATTAATTTTAAAAAACTTTTTATTAAAAAACTAAATCTTGAAACCCTAACCCTAGAATTTAACAAATATTATATATATATTCTTTATAAAATAAGGATTTTAATGGTATTATTTTTATATTTATATTATTTATTTTAAAAAAGTTATATAGAGGTAAAAGTCGACTTTTTGTATGGAAAATGGCTAAAATGGGTGTTGCGAGGTTTTGGCTGTTGCGGAATTGTGGCGCCCCCTACGCCGCAGGCGTAGGGGGGCAGGGAAGGCCTGCCCCCCGGGTACTGCAAGAGAGAGCCAGAACGACGATGAGGTGCCAGCTGATCGCCCGGCCGGCAGATACACTGCCCAGGCCAGAGAGTGCAGATGTTGACACAGCCGTACGCGTTGTGGCGGCGAGTCGAGTACTTGAACGTTGCTTCTTCGTGCCCCAGACTTTGCAAAGCGCGGGGAACTGTGTGAGTCAAAGCCGCCTGTGGTGGAACCTCTAACAGCGAGACAGCAGCGGTCCCACTTTGTGGAAGGCTGAGTTGTTGTCAATGTGCTGAAGACCCAAGCGTCAAGGCCGAATGCTTGGAACTGGCCAGGTAAGGTCGATCTGATGTGTTCGTTCAGCCCCACCGCCTGCCTCTTCCAGAACAGGGATGCCGGGCTTCCTCCCAGCACGGTTCTTCTCAACCCCGGATTTATATTTACAGCCTTCGAGCTCCTTGGAATGAACCCGTGACAACTGTCTTGGTCTCGCATCAATATCACCATCTTCGTAGGTCCAAGTTCTAGCTCGCACAAGGGTGACCGACCTCTCTGCCAGTACCCCAGATGCATACCAGAATCACAGATATTGCGTATTCCTACTGCCTTCCTGCATTGCGCTTTGACAGGCAGACATATATGACTCCTCAACATCTGTTGTGCAACCAACACGACCTCGGGATGAAGCAGAGCCTGCGCCGCAAGGCATCAAGGCTGAGAGGGCCCGGCTGTCGGCGCCTAACCACCCACACGTCGGTGACCAAAGGACGCACACACCAGGCCTGTGGCAACTCCTGTGCGACGGCAAAGTCGGTGTGCTTCACATCGTGCTTCCTGCCTCTCACGGCCTGCCTCACAATGGCTTGTGGCACGAGAGAGAGGGGGATCTTGGAAAGCCAAGGCTCGGCAGACACACGGAGTGAACAGTACGGAGTACCTAGAGCAACCTGCCCATCCACCTCCCACCACTCCCCGCAGCACCCAACGGAAGGAGGGCGATTTCTAAGTCTTCCACACGGCACCTCCGCTTCCTCACTCTAGGCCTCCCTTCAGCCGGTCACGAGAGGGCATCCCAACCTTGCCCTGAGTGGCTGGAAGAATGATGAACTACAGTGGAACGATGTACACCCGCACAGGTATAGTAAGCCAAGAGTGAAAATGGATGCACCCCACGTCCCTAAGGCGTAGGTTTGATACGTATGACCGGTAGAAGACCTTGGCTAGGGTTTCTAACTGGTATGGCCCTAATGTACCGGTTTCCCGAGTTCCAACAAAGAACGTCGCGTAGCACGACAGCCAGGCTGACCATGAACTTGAGGGGTAAGTAATCAGAGTAAAGTGAGGTAAGCTGAGGCGGTCACCTCCCGTCCACCCACATCGAGACCGCCTTCTTTTCCCTCCGCGTACCTACATAGCACATTCTTCTAAGGAGCCACCTGAAGCGAGCATGCGTTGCAACTCTAGCGTAGGGCAAGGGAGTTTGGAGGGGGGCAAATGGGTTGACGTGAGATGAGAAACCCTGTTCACATGCGCTCTCGTCGTCCAGAAACTATTGCTGATCCCCCTCGCTACACCCAACTGCAACGCGACAGCATGGCTCAATGCTTCTTACACTTCAGGGGTGGCGTCGGCTTGCGGAGGGTTGCTTGGCGTGCCTGACCGAAGCATTGGGACTTTCTTCGGTCATACACATAATGCCAAAGTCAAATCCAGCCGGCGACCATACCGGGCGACCCTTATGCGAGACACTGACTATAGGTCGAGTTACACTTCCATACTTGCATATCGTGGGTCTTCCTCGAACCCGCTGGGACCGCATGAGACAACGGTTGTGCCTAGTTGATTGGCCGGTTCGGCTGCGAGTAGCAGCACCCAAGTCATGGACCAGAACGTAGCATGGCGCGGTGGAGTAGGGCCTTCGGGAGAGATGGTAGGACGTTTGCAAGAATTGATTGACCCGTCGACATCTGGTCGACCTGTTGGGTATTTGCTATCTACCGTAGCGAAATTCAAAGCCGTAACGTCCGTAACTCCTTGACCATGCTGTCACTTTTTGTGATACCCTTTTGCCTTTGACCATTTGACCCAGAAATTTCATCAAGCATTTAGTTACCAGCGATGGCGTGAGCACGGCGGCGATCACGCTCCTCAGCGATGGTAAGCTTGACACCCTTGCCCTTGGGCAGGGAGATCCAGGGCTTCTCGGCACCAATAACGAAGACGTTGGACTCCCGGGTAGCGAAGGTGTTGTCAATGGCATCCTTAACGTGGACAATGTTGAAACCACCATCGTGACGCTCACGGTGGGTGATGACACCAACACGACCCATGTTACGACCACCAGTGACCATGGCCAGGTTACCAATCTCGAACTTGACAAAGTCGTCGATCTTGCCAGTGGACAGGCTGCAGAGCACGGGTTAGCAAGCATCCTGAGGCAAGAGATTGTCCGAGGTGGTTGGCCACGCGAGCATAGACTTACTTGACCTTGACAGTGTCGTTGACCTTGATGAGAGGGTCAGGGTAGCGGATGCTGTAGGGAAGCAAGTTAGCTATCAAGGGGATTCTCGAAACATACCAGCCGCGGATCATCTCGCTCCGATCTAGAATCGCTCTTCCATCGACGAATGGCCGAAATGGGAGGATTCATCCAAAGCTTGGTCCAACGGCTGACAGATGTCGGAAGAACTCACGTTCTCGCATCATGCGTAACCAAGAATGGGATACCGCCACGGCCCAGCTGGACACGCTTGACCTTGCCGAGCTTGTACTCGGCCTCTTCGGCCTGGATGCGGTGGACCGTGAAGCGGCCCTTGGTGTCGTAGACGAGGCGGAAGTTCTCGCCGGTCTTCTCGATGGTGATGACGTCCATGAAGCCGGCAGGGTAGGTCGTGTCGGTGCGGACCTTGCCGTCGACCTTGACCAGGCGCTGCATCAGGATCGACTTGACCTCGCGGCCATTGAGGGCGTACTTGAGGCGGTTGCGGATGAAGACGATGAGGGGCAGGCAGTCGCGAGCCTTGTGAGGACCGGCGGAGGCCTTGGGAGCGTAGGTGCCGGACAGCTTGTCCAACAGCCAGTGCTTGGGCGCACTGAGGCGCTTCTGGTGCTTCTTAGCTGTTCATCAGACGGCAAGTTAGCATCGCCGCCGTGGTGTTTCATGAGTTGACCTCCAAGCCGACAGCCCACTTGAGTCGCAGGATTGCAGACAGAGCAGTTGCTCATCAAGCAGGCTTCGGCATCGAGAGGCGTGAGCAGGTTCGAGGTGTTCCATCACTTACGTCCTCTACCCATTTTGGCGGTCTGTTGGTGGCTGGCTGTCGAATATGGTCGTCTTGCACAGGCTGGCGGGAGGAAGAAGTTCTCGAAAAAACAAGCTGCGTTTGAAAAGTTGCTTTGCACCCCCGAGATTTTGCACCTTGTGGGTGGGGGTTTCCCAAATTGCGCTAGTGAGACTAGCGCCGGATCCACGTGATAGGCCTGGCCCGTGCTCCTCGAGTTGCCGCCCTGGGTCTATCAGTTCCGACTGACTTACACCGCTTCATCAACACCTCCACTTGGTCGTGTTAGAAGCCTTGGGATCTACGATTACAATTGTGCTAGATCAAATTCTGACATGGGGACTGCGATTCAAATCCGCCAGCCAAGGGCTGCTGTGACGCCGGAGAGGGCGGGCAAGACTTTGCAGTGAAATTGCTTCGCTGGATTCTAAGATTGCTCTAGACTCTAGAATGACAGTCCTACTGACAATTTTGCACCAGCATCCTGTGGGCTACCTCGGGACCCTCTCCCAATTACTCCGTACTGGGCTCCTGCGACCGCAGCATTTGAAGATGACACGCTCCATTGTAACGACAGAATTCCACCTTATCTGGTCCCAAAAGTCCCTCGTCACGCCGGACTCCCATTGCAATGTCCAAAGAAATAAGAATATGAAATAGAAATAGAACAAGGGGCTGCAATAGGTTCAGGGCGTAAGACCTCGAGCTTGCCGAGTCAGCCCGTCGCGCGGCTGCTGCTGCCGCGGCCCACCTAAAACTGCGGCCTACGGCTTGCTGCCTCTGCGGCTTCAGTCGAGTAGCAACCTAGAGATATCCATGGCGACCAGAGGCCCATCTCCATCCAATGCTGAGTCCCTCGCGTACGAGTCCAGGCCAGGCAACTCATAGTTAGGGTTGCTGGTCGCTGTGGAGCTTTGCGGGGGTAGCGTGGCCGTCCCAGGCCACTTGTGGCTATGAACCATCATGTCTTCCCTGGACCCGGACCTGTTCAGGTGAGGCTCCAAGGTCATCAACGAATTCTCGTTGACCCTCGTGTTCACGGAGGGTTCCATGAGGTTACTCCTCGCCCTGGACGGCGTCGGCGCAGTTTCTTTGGCCTGGATCTGCCGTTCCTCAATCTGCTTGTACGTATCGGGATACTTGTTGCGCACGCGATCCCTGAGATCGGTGGGCTGTCTGCTGGACAGGTCGAACCTCGGGTCGCGCTGGATCTTGGTCCAGGCGGGCCCATATAGTTGAAGGCCCTCGAGGATCTGATCGTCGTCTTGCTGTGTGAATGGCCGTCTCTCTCGACGGTGGGATTTCTTGAAAGGGCCATGAATGCCCATCTTCTGGAGATCCTCCAGCTTCTTGCGGTGTGCTCGGCTCTTCTTGGGCTTTGTGGTCGAGTCCGAGTCTTGTTGGGCTGATTGTGCCAGGCTCGACGATGCACCTTGGTCGGTTTCCTTGTCACAAGATGACGCCTGTGGCTCATCAGGATCTGCGAGGATGTCCTCCAACAGCAGCGCCGTCTTCGTCTTGCTTTTCAGCTTCGGCTCGGCGGGCGGAGCACTCGTGGAGGCTTCTTGGTTGAGACTCTCCTTGCTCTTGCTGTGCGAGACGCGCAGCTCATCTGGGCAGCATGTGCGGAACCGATCTTTCAGGTCGCCGGCTGTCCGCCCGTTGAAGTTGTACAGGGGATCGTCCAGGATGCTCGTCCATTTTCCAACTCCGTACTTGTTCACGCCGAGCAGAAGATCCCTGGTCTCTTCCTCTGACCATTTTCTTCGCGGTTTCGCAGCCTTCCTCTTCACCTTGGCCAGGCCCTTTTCCGCCTCGGGCGTTGCAATCTGTTCCTGTTGCGGCGGCGGCGGTGGCGGCGGTGGCTGCTTTTCACTTGCGTCCTGCTCTACATTAGGCATCACATTGGTGGTGAATTCTTTCAATGGGTGGATATTCGAGGGGTTCTCGTTATCCTCGAGCGCGATCGGAGGGAAGACGGCCGCGTTGGGTGGGGGTTCGTACAAGCCATTGATGATGGGTGGGACGATGTTCTGGGCAGACTTCTGCTTCTTCAATGGCTGGGGCAGGTGCATGATATCGTCCTTGATAGTAACAGCCCTCTGGCGCTTCTTGTTAGTCGCATCCTCGTTTGAGAGCAGCGACTCGGGCGGCTCGTCGAGGATATGGCTTAACGAGAGCTGCGAGTCGTTGACATCGGGGTTGTCGTAGAGCATGCGCAGAGAGATGCCCCCGCCCGTGTGGCGGAGCGCAGCACCCTCGGGATAGCGGCCATTGTACTCCTCTGTGATGGAGGCCAGCGGCGGTATGTGCTGAGGCGCCCTGGACGCGGACTTGTCACCCCTCGCATGTTGGCTCGCATCAGGCTCCAGCGGCGGCAGTGAGAAATTCGACGACTTGGCAAAGCTGCTAAAGCTCTGTATCGGAGGGAGATCGGGCGGGGGGTAGTTTGAGGTCTCGGGAGAGTTGGAATCATTCAGCAGGTGCATCAAGCGCGGTTCAATTGTCGCCATCGTGACATCCCACAGGAAACAGGGGGCAAGGCCCGCTGCGAGGAACCCAGAGGATCGAGAATGGGGTCGTGGATTCGGCACTTCGCAGCCATGGAAAGGGGCCCCAGGTCCTGTTGCGGAGGACGCCCTATCTCGAAGCTGGCGTGCGGTAGGGAGTAGCAGACGCGGGGTCCATTACCCGGGAAAGTCAAAGGTTCTCTGCGAAAATCAACATTGGCTGGCCCTGGGAGGATCGTGCAATGCAACGGGGCGGCGGTGGCGGCGGCTTCATCGTGGGAGGAGCCTTGAGTGAACCGGGGCACGAGGGTCGAGTCCCATCCAATTTGCCTTTCTGCCTTTGGGCCGAGGGGTCAGGGTCAATCCAGAGACCCATCTCTGTCTCTGTCGTACGGGGGCCGTCGCATTGCACACTCCTAGACATATCTCCCCGATCCGGGGAGCTGTCAATACACTTGAATGCTGTTGTTCTCAGAAGTGTTTGGAGACGGCGAGATTGCCTTTTGCTTCAGGGGTACCTGTTGCGACGCGGCCGTTTTGTCGTTCCGGCCCTCGTACTTAAGCATGTACGGAGTACGGAGTAGACGCATGGTCTGTTCGGATACTGACAGGCCACTGGGGGCTGGAGAAAGCGTGCCGTGGTCGGCTGATTTCAATACAGACCCACTACCCGTCCCCTGCTAAGATCCCGCTCACAACTCCGGGCTTGCAACCGCTCAAGGTGGGGCGCCACTATCACCATCCAGGTACTGCCTTGGACTGGTGACATTCAACACCTCGCACGCCTCGGATCTCCGCCCTGTCCATTGGCTAAGCCCGCTGGGACGCAACCAAGTCTTGTGAGATATCTTTCGAGCGTATTTGCATACTGAGTACACCGCCGTGAACATTCCAAGGTTATCGCGAGATCCTGTTTTGACG
The DNA here is from genome assembly GCA_036986855.1 of Diaporthe destruens. Lineage (NCBI taxonomy): Eukaryota > Fungi > Ascomycota > Sordariomycetes > Diaporthales > Diaporthaceae > Diaporthe > Diaporthe destruens. The sequence continues at coordinate 5,656,170 of BTXE01000001.1, read as the reverse complement.
AAGCAGCCTCGTCGTAATTTTGGAGGAGTCCAGAATCAAAATTGTCTCCTACTCACCCAGCACAAACACGCGATACCCCCATCATCTGTAGGAGTCGTGATGGCGTCACGCCTTCCCGCCTTTCCTCGCTTCATTTTCACCGTCTTCGAGCCTCTCAGCCTGTAAGCCAAGTGGGACCGTTATGCGCCCCTTTTCGTGATCCAGAACTAATACTTAATCTAGCATCGCCGGCTGGGCCGGAGCCACGATAGACCCGTCCTGGTTTGTAAAGGAGCAGACCTCGACACCAAGCCTGGCTGTGGACGAAAACTCCCGGCTTGTGGCGCTCCAGCTCGGTAATTGCTACGGCCTGCTGTTCCTCGCTGCCGTGGCCGTGCTGTACACAACCAGTAAGCAGCTTCTCGATGCAGGTTTTATCCCTTTGAGAACAAGCATACCACCCCGACATTCTGGATCAATATAACAAAGACTTCACGGGCTGCAGGTCTCAGGACATGCTACAGACACCTCGTGGCCTACCCTTTACTGTGCTGGCTGACTCCGAACGCTAATAGCTGAGCTCCGTGTGGTGCGGCGGTACCTCATTGCGCTTTGGATCGCAGACATCGGCCATATTGCGGTGTGCTATTTTGGCCTGGGGTTTGAGAGGTTTGTAGATGTTGGCTCATGGAACTCAATGACCTGGGGCAACGTAGGTGCTACGGTAAGCCTCCTCTTCTCTGAGTGACAAGACGTCTGGCCTGCTGACGGACTCCGAGGCTTTCCTTTGCTTGACACGGACAGCGTATCTGCTAGGTTTCTTTGGACATGATGCTCCTGTCTCGAGCACGAAGAAGATCCAGTGAAGTATTTTCTCCGCTGCATCTGTATCTACCCACGACTATGACCAAAATCATCATAATAACTCACCGGTGATCCCCGACTGATGCGAAGAATTATGGCCGATGTCACCTGGGCACAGAGAGGCTACCGTGTAATTCTAACTTCCACTCTAACTTCCACATTGCGCAACATGATCGTGGTTGGCTAAGCCGTTGCACGGAACCCTACTGGGAACACGGACTAGACAATATTTGCATTCTACCTTGGTGGCATGTAAGTCAGCCAGAGGGAAAATGGATGCACCCACGTCCCAGAGGCGTAGGTTTGATGCTCATAACCGGTTGGCAGACCAAGCTAGGGTTTCCAACTATGTATGCCCAACAAGGTGACCATGTGGGACAAGCTCTCGACACCTCCACGTTCCCCACGGAGTCTATGACCTGGCTGACGAGTAATGCGGAGCACAAACAGCTCCGGAAAGCGCAATATAATCGATTCAGGATGAAATCTCGCATGCTTGTCGGGATTCAACAGTTTCAGCTCAATGCGCTCCGGCGTAGGCCAGACCCAAAGTCAAGGTTCGCGATTCATAAGTCGTCTACATCGTATTGCCACCAGCCGCGCTTCGTGCGTATGGAGAAGCTGGTGACACCTGGTTGCCATAGCCAGAATCAGAGACAGTCTCTGCAACCGTCGTCGCCGGCGATGACACTGTAAATGTCGGCACCAGGCTTTCTCTCCTATTCCCAGACCCATCTGTGTTGCTGGTCCTCGTGCTGGCATTCCTGCCGATGTCCTCCCCTTCACCATCGCTGAACCCCGTGAAGCCGCTGTACCTCGTGTGGTCCGGCACGGCAGCGGGTAGCTCGACTGGTGCGTACGAGCATGCGCCGGCCTCCGGGATCTCGTGGATCTGGCTACCTGCGGTAGGTAGTTCGGTCGAGTTCGAATATTGGTGGTACTGATGATGAGGATGTAGCCGGCCCGCCTCGGGAGCACTCAGCTCCGCCTTGTCATAGACCCAGCCCCCGACCCCGTCGCTGTCCCTGGCCTCTTGGCTAGGCAGCTCCGAGCTCCCGTGCCCGTTGTCCAACCATGGTCGGCCGGCGTCTGGAGTTGTCGACGGCGGTGAGATCGAACCAAGCGGCGGCGAGAAGTCGCTGACTGATTTGCGTGCTACATAATGTGCTGTCATCGCCATGTTGGGCTGGTTAGGGTAATGGCCCTCATAATCGTTGTTGCTGTTGCTGTTGTTGCTATTATTGTTGTTGTTCTTGTTCCGCCGCCCCCATCTTCGCCCACGCCGTCTCCAGTACACAAATACGACGCCCCCAAGGAAGATCACGAACACAATCACACCAATTGCAATCCCAGCTTTGGAGCCCGTGTCGAGTTGTCGGGCCGAACTCGCAGTACCGGTACTTGTTGAGGCTGCGGATGTGGTCGCTGTCGCTGGGTCTGTGGTTGTGGGAGCCGGGGCCGGGGCCGGGGCCGCGACAGCATCGTCATCGTCATCTGGCGTGTCGATGCCGTCGTCATCTTGTCTCAGTTCCAGATTTTGTCCGACGCTTGCGGCTCCGGACTCCTTTGCCAGCAGGAGGAGGAGAGCCGCGATGTCTAATTCATGATGTTCCAGCATGATGGGCTCTCGGGACTTCAGGCTCTTGGCAGATCTTGTACTTAGAGGAGTGAAACCGAATTCCATGCCATGTTGAAAGAAGACGAGTGAGTAAGTAAATCATAAGATAGAGGAATGCGACCGAGACTTTTCTGTCCTGCCTTGCCCACATGCCGTCAAAAATGGACTCCAAAGCCAAGCGCAGCCATGGAGACGCAGCGATCGGCTAGTTGCAAGGACTCGTACCGTTTTCCTGCCACGGAGATATAGCCATGGGGCTTAGATCATCACAACAGGTTGGTAGGCAGTCCAGGCCGAATGAGAGGCGGGCTTGGAGTTTGGGCCATCTTGGCCACGCGGACTCAGCGTGGACGAGAAACGCGGAGCGAAACGGTTCGTCACCAAGAGTCTGGGCTGGGGCTCAGCAAGATTCCCCAAAAGCAAATTGCTCGTGCTGTCTTGTCGATCCAGGGCAGACACAGGCGCCATTACAGGTGACAGATGGAGGCTGTGTAGGCAACATGGCAAGACGGAGATGAGGGCCAAGTTCCTGGGAGATTTCTGGGCTACAGAGGTTCGTCATTGACGCTGCCCAAAGGACTTGTGCAGGGCAGCGTAGGGCTTGGGAAGCGCCAACGACGAAGGCGACCTGCTCTCAGTGCTCCGTCTTCGAGGCCCGTGTAAGTCGGCTCTCAGAGTTGCAGACGGATGAAGATCTGCGCATCTCAAACCTGCACCAATCCCGGGGTTTTGAAAAGGCGATTCGAGTCTTTATCCCTTCATACCGCAGAGGAAGACGACCTCCAGATCAGTGAGGCCCCGACTTCAGCTTCGTGCGCTTTTCATCATGCTAGCCCAGCACTGAAATCCGACACGTAACAGCTTTTCGTTGAAGCATATCTTGTCCCGATCAAGTCCAATGGTCCAATGTTTCCAAAGGGCGAGTGAAACATTTGAAAGGACGAGAAAGCTGTCTGGTGTTTTGTCAGTATCGGATCGGAAATTTATTACCTACCTAGGTTTTGAGTATCTGTCCCTCTCCACATTTGGATGCCCAGGAATCTCGACCCCTTACCCCAGCCCGTAAAATCCGGGGTTAAATCCGATGTCAGGTTCCCCAACTCGGGCTTCGAACTGTCATCCCGCAATGTCGTCAACGACCCCGAGACTTTGGCAGAGGACATGTGTACAGACGACACACGGTTTCAACTTTCTCTTCAACCATATAGGGAGCTGCAGTCTAATTTTTCGTGATTGATAGTGCTTTGACGGTGCTCACAAATCGCTGTCTGGCTGACTGTCTCTCACCCCGCAGTGGGCCTAAGAGTTACTCGAGTGCCAGGCCGAGAGCCGTCTCAAGTGGCGATAAGAGCTCCGGGGCTGACCGTTATCATATAAGCCAACTCCGGCTCAACCGACCGACAACACATCCACCCATTCATTGTCTGGCCTGGGGACCTGTTGCAATTGCTGGCCAAGATGAGCTACAGATACCCCCACGAGGACGACTCGGACGAGAACGGTTTCGGTGAGAGCCTGCAGCAGTCTTCCGGAGCTCAACCTCACGACTCATCCGAAAGCGACGATGACGTCTTCGAGCCGGCAACAGAGGCCACAGAGGATGACCAAGACGACGACGAGGGCGATTCGGATTATGAAGATGATGAGGGCGGCGAGGACGAGGACGAGGACGAGGACGACGAGGACGCATTTCACGGTTAGTGGTGGCCGCTCAACTCTTGTGTCGATTCTCTTGATTCCCACTCACACGGGCAGATGCCGAGACCGGCTACACCGTCGAAGTTGTCTACGGCGGATCAGAAGACAACGAGGAAGGTGACGATGCCGAAAACGAAGGGACGCAGGGGGAGAGAAGACCAGTGACCATCTCCATCGGAAATCTCTTGGGTAAGTGTTGCTTCAAGGAAGCTTAAAATACTCAACCAGATCCCGGTCGTCTCAGCCGAGCATTGCAGCTCATCGCATCTTTCCTGGATCCTTGGCCACATACTTAAGGAGCTGACTTGCACCAATAGGACGCATAGGGGCACCTCATCTCTCAGCACAGCAACTCATGGCCCTCTTCCACAGCCGAGACATCGGCCACGTACTCTTCAATGAAGTTGGCGAAGATTGGCCCGGACCTCGTCGGAGGCGGCAGCCCCCTGACCCTAATCGCTTCCCCAAGGTCCCCAGCGACAAGGGTACCGAGCTGATGAACTCGGGCGCATTCGGCTCAACAGACAGGTCTGCCGTCCGGCACAGGAAGAAACTCGCTCGCCGCATCCTCGACCGGGAACTCGGCGTCGGCAACCCGCGGATCAACCAGGCCGCCATGGCGCAGGAGATGATTCCTACTTCAGAAGCGGACATGATTGTCCAATACAATGCTCCCGTATATTGCGGACAGTTCAGCGAGGACGGCAACTTCTTTTACGCTTGTGTGAAGGATTTCAAAGTACGCATGTATGACACGAGCAACCCGTACAACTGGCGGTATTACAAGACGGTCAATTATCCCTGGGGCCAATGGACGCTCACCGACGCACATTTGTCACCAGACAACAAGTGGCTTGCCTACACATCACTGCAAAGCCACGTGTGCTTCGCTCCCACGGATCCGAATGACAAGGGCGACCCGTACACGCTCGACCTGGGCAGCGGCTCTAGGGACACCGGATGGGGAGGATGGAGGGCACGGGGACACTTTGCGATCTGGTCGATCCGCTTCTCGGGCGACGGGCGGGAGCTCATCGCGGGCAACAACGTCTCGAGTATCATCGTCTATGACATTGAGTCCCGCCGTGTGCTGCACAACATTCAGGGCCACGATGACGATGTCAATGCAGTATGCTTCGCGGATCCAAAAGATCCCCACATTATCTACTCGGGCTCAGATGACCAGGTCATCAAAGTCTGGGACCGGCGGTCGATGGGAGATGGGAGAGAGGCCGGCGCCTTCGTCGGACACATCGAAGGTCTAACTTACATCGACAGCAAGGGCGACGGGCGTTACATTCTCTCCAACAGCAAGGACCAGACCATGAAGCTATGGGACCTGAGGATGGCCATGTCGACGGAGCGGTACGAGGACCTCAACCCGCGACAGCACACGCAGCACACGGACTACGACTACCGGATGGAGGACTACGATATGGACAACTGGTTCCAGCACCCGGATGACAACAGCGTGGTGACATTCCGAGGGCACAAGGTGCAGGGCACGCTCATCCGCTGCCACTTCAGCCCGGCGGGGAGCACCGACTCGCGGTACGTATACAGCGGCAGCCAGGACGGCAAGGTCTACGTGTGGAATATGGACGCGACGCTCAAGTCCACCATCGACGTGGCCAGGGCGACGGGAAGGGCGACTCGAAGGCACGGCGGCGGCGGCGGGAGGCGCGGCTGTGTGCGTGAGCCGTACTGGCACCCCAATGCGCCCATCATTGCTGGTAAGTTGATCATGTTCACTCAGTTTTGGAACACTTATTGTTGAAGCAGGTGATATGACAAATACTGAACCGTCTTTTTGGCAGCGTCTTCGTGGGGTGGGTTTGATAGGAGTTACGGCTCGGTTTCGGTACATTCATGGAACGAGAATACAGAGGACGATGTGGATGATCCCAAGATGGGATGGAGTGTGAACGACCATCTTGGGGCAGAGAGCTTTGGGGTGGAATATTAGCGGTTGTGTATTCTCCGAGCGTACAGTTGCCATCGAGCCAAGAATTCCGGCATAAGGAGTCATTCAAGCAGTTCCAAAGAGATGGGGCATATCTGTCTTTCAAGTATTGTCATCACAACTCTTGGACGACCCTTGGGGAATGAGTGGGGAAAAGTGTCCAGTGTGAGGCATAGCAAGGTAAGGTTAAGGTTGCTTGTTGCTCGAGTGCCGTCTTTACCATGCACCATGCAGACGGCTATACCACCGCAATAGGCAAAAAGCTCACAGGCCACTTGAGATACTCCACGTGGGGACTCTCCGCAACCAGTAAAGAAGAAGCTGTCAGAACATCGGCACACACTCTCTTCTCAAATTTCTGTCACTTATTTCCTAAGGATTCAACTCGAAAGGATTCTCAATATCAGAAGCTAAAGTATCACATCAAAGCTTACTGTGACGGCACGGAGCTTATATACTGCTAGGAATAACCGATTGACGGATTGGTTATTATGGCCTTTCAGTCGAGGCGACTGTTGCACTTAGCAGTTAGCAGGTCCTTCTCACTTTCTACAGTTATACGGGATATACATCTAGCTTTCTAGTCTTTTTATTCTTAATTAAAACTATTCCTTTACTAATTTAAAGATTTTTAATTTAAAATAATAAATAATAAAAATTTATAAAATAAAAAACTTTTAAAATTTATTTAAAAATATATTATTTTTAATTAAAATTTTAATTACTTATATAATGGTATAAGTTTATATATTGCTAGGAATAACTAATTATTAAACTAATTATTATAGTTTTTTAACCGAGCAGTATATTAAATTAATAGTTAATAAATAAAAACCGTTTTAATTTATATATTATTAAATAATTTATTTAAATTAATAAAATTATATAAGTAATCTACTTATAACTATTAACTTATTTAATTAACTTAACTCACACTTACTTATATTCTCTTTATTAAACTAGCTTAACTTAAGGCTTAAAAACTATTGAATTCCTTTTATGTAGACTATAATGGCGACGGTACATAAGTGTTGGATTCCAAGTTGAAGGTAACTTGGAATTGTGGTCTTTTGGCGCAACACTCGACGGGTCCGTCTCACATAACTCTAGGTAAACTTGAGGAACGTGGCTGGGTTCAGGGAAAGTAAGCAGGAGAGGAACCAAAAACACTGAACATTTTTGATGGGACCAAGTTTCTGTAGAGGAGGCCATGATTCTTTTTCTTAAGTTTTCCGGCTTTGTCCAACTACTCTTACCTGGGTTGAGTTGGCAAGCAGTCCCGTAAATGCAGGTGCAGCAAAGGCCCACCTCCAGTGATGCCGGCTTACCGGGATCTGTGAACTCGGGACACGCAGGGGGGTCCCCCACCTTCCGGCAGGGAGAACACTGCTTAACTTGAAGAAGCTCCGGGCCCAGACCCAGGCCCAGGTCACCCAGGAGCTCCAAGCTCCGACTACAATCCAATCCCTTGGAGACTTCTTTCATTTGACTCCCACGGCCCTTTCCTCTGTTTTCACTCGGTTGGACTGGGTATCAACTCCCTGCGATTGACTCACTGCGATTGCAAACCACAACACCCTTGAATTTGATCATTGTCTTTTGCCATTGGCAGCCTCAACTGCCGTCCAACGTTTCTCGCGACGGCCCCCTTCGAACCAGAGTCACAGCCTTCGCAAACAGTCTCCATCGACAGCCTCCCCAGATAGCACCCTTCTCAAAACGCCCCGTGGACGAGAGCAGATTGAAATCCACGAGGAAGCCACGAGCCCTCATAGTCCAAAGCAAGGTTGCAAGCGAGCTTCGCCACAAGCATCACCGGCGCAGTTGTCCAAGTCACCTTGGTTGTGCTTTCCGCAACATTAGCCAAGCCGTTGGCACTGCAGCTCTGAAGACGCTTTTCAACCAGCCTTTGGGAGTTCCAACGAGTATCACACTGCAAAATATCAGCTTTCCATCATCTTTTTGATCCCAAGTGCTTCAAGGCCCGCCTGTACACACTTTACATCCCAGGGCTTTCAGAGTTGGAGGGGAGTTTGAAAGCACAGAGCTTCGTCTCCAGAGAAAGAAAGAATACCAGGAATCGTTTCAAGGATCATCAGCTAGGGGATTTTCAAGTCGAGTTGTCTGGGGGTCAAACAAAGTCTTGTGTGTCGGAACCTGGAGTGTACGTATTGATGACTCTGTCTCCCATCATGTTTTTCTATCCCTGTGTCACCGTTTCCTTCTCATCCTCGAGCCTGCTTGCACTTCGCCCTGATGTTGGCGGCAAACTGGCCGGAAATCTTGTTGTCTTCCGAATTACTGATTGCAAGGCGGCGACCACAGACGACTGGACTCCTGTACTTCTGACCCAAGACAAGACTATCAATACAGCTCTTTCAACAAAGAATCTCGCTTTCTCCGTTTCCAATTGATCGCGTTTTAGGCTGCCTACAATGGCCGACGAGAACTATGACTTCGATGTGTACGAGGCCGCCGACGCCCAGGCCCAGGATGGCGGTCAAGAACACCAGCAGGACGGTTCGGAAGACTACGGCGATAATACTCCCATGAACGGAGCACCCGAGCTGGCCGATACAGGACACGAAGCACATAATGGTGATGGAAGTCACAACGGCAATGACGAGCAGAACAATGACCAGGCAGCGTCGGGCTCATCTGCTCCCCACCATGGTGTTAAGCGCAAGTCGGAGCCAGACGACCGCCCCGTTGACCCTGGCGCCACAGCAGCACTGCTGATCTCGGAGCTCCAGTGGTGGAACACGGAAGATGAAATTCGAAATTGGGTCCATGAGGCTGAATGCGAGGAAGAGCTCAAAGAGATCACGTTTAGTGAACACAAGGTGAACGGCAAAAGCAAAGGGTGCGTTTAGATCTGTTTCACTTTACCGCAACGAGCTTGTCCCAGCTGATAATCTCTTGTCCGACAGCCAAGCCTACGTCGAGCTCGCATCGAGTCAGGCTGCGACCGCAACGAAACGACACATAGATTCGCTTTTCAGCACCGACACCAGCGCCTCCAGCCACGGCCAGCAGCGTCACCCGACCGTCTCTTACCATGCCCAAGGCAATAACCCCTTCAAGACCCTTCCTAAAGATGCGCCGCAGCGTGCTCGCGAAAACGCTGGCCGCGGTGCCCCTGGCGGCCCTGGCAACTTCAACAACAACATTGGACAGGCGAATTCATTCCAAGCAAGCGGAGGTAGTGGCTTCCAGGGCGGCTTTCGTGGAGGCCGAGGCGGCTTCAACCGTGGCGGGATGCGTGGTGGATTCAATGCCAACTATGGAAATTCGAACATGGGTGCCTTTAACAATAATATGGGCGCATTCAACAACCCCATGGGCGGAGGCTTCGGCGGGCCTGGCTTCAACCGCGGCGGCGGCATGGGTCGTGGCACGCCCGGAATGGGAGGTCCCATGCGCGGAGGTCGCGGAGGCATGATGGGAAATCCTGGTGGTATGCCCATGGGGATGGGAGGAATGCCTAACATGAATATGGGCGCCATGCCTGGCATGGGAATGAACATGATGGGCCCAATGGGTGGTGAGTCCCCCCATGCTGAGGAGTTGTCAATGAGCTTCTCGCGTACTGCTCCTGGATTGACGTGGCGATCGCACCCATCGCTCTGCTCTTGCTGCCTGTTTTTGCTTTGCTTCGCGCTTGTCTCTTCTCTTTCAGTGTGTTTTGCTGTTGTTATTCTGCTGTTCTTCCGCCCCCTTCCGTCGTGCCTCGTGTGTTCGTTCGCAGCTGACCTTAATCCGCGTCTCTAGGCTTCAACGGCATGCCCGGCCAGTTCAACCCAGGCTTCTTCGGTGGCGGAAACCAGGGAGGTTTTGGCGGCAACCAAGCTGGTGGTGGCGGCGGTGGAGGTGCCGAATGGGGAAACCCTCACGGAACTAAGAGGCCGCGGGGCGAGTAGAGCGGCGAGTAGGGTCTTACTCTGCTGCCCGCATAGCTATCCGCATAGCTATCCCACCGCGTCTGGGTTCGAATCGACCTCCTGTTGCGCTGCCATCGGGCCGTGACGAAGAGGTTATCTCGGCGGTTTTCTATTCACGCCTCCCGAACAGTGGAACAACCGCGTGCTAGAGAGCCCGCTGGAACTTTACCACAACAATGTATAACTATGAGATCGAGGAACTCGCCAGCCCGCCTCACGTCCGAAGCAAGGTGGAGGAGCCTCTGGGGGTTTGACTCGACTGCGTTGGACGAGTTTCGCGGCTTGTTGCGCTCTTTTTGCAGCCTGAAGCTGTTCTTGCACTTCTGATTTCGAAATCAGCGACTCAAGAATAGGACCACCCCGGGGCTCTTCTTGCAAGATCAACAGCACCAGGGCCACAGCACATTTCAATCGCACGGCACACTCCCTAGCCGCATTGGCCTCGTTGCGTCTCTCGACGTCGAATACTGAGCATCAATCAGTGCAGAGGTATCAGTGGGCTCGACCGCTTGGCTGTTGACGGGATTTCGCGTGTTATGGCGTTCAGCTTTTACTTGTTTTGGGGGCTTGCACGCCTCTTTCACACTAAGACAGGAATTGCGAATTGCATCAGCACAGCACTAGAATTCCTAGTCGGCTGACGTGCCTCGGCTGCAATCTCACCTCCCCCAAGCACTTTCTCAACACAAGAAATGGCGTTCTCAGGGGTTCAAGGCATTCCGTCAACTGTTTTACTTGTTTTCTGCTTTTAATTTGCATTTCAAGGGCGGTACATGGTAGTCTCGCCTAAGGCAAGGCAATGGAAATTCAACTGATTTTAATATTTGGATTGTGTTACCCGGTTGCTGTGGCGTTGTGGATGAGCCCAGGCAACTCTTCTCGAAAGCACCTGCTGCTTCTTTATTGGTAAAACTGTATGGTGGTAATTGTTGTCCTCGAGCATGGTGGTGTTTTGTGTACTATTTGACGATGGTGAATATGGCAGTCTGAAGACACATTCAGGTTCAAAGGAGTTCAAAGGCAGGCATTGAGAAGATATGCATAGCCGAGTACTGTCGAAGACAGGGCTCAACCCTCGAGAAAAGGCCAGGATCTCAGTCTAGCAGCTTACGAAGGGTGAGCTGGTGTGGGGACGGTATGAAGAGGAGATCTGCCCCGGTGCAGATACATATAACTACTACCTGGCAGTCGTCCCCACCATGCAGTACACCATGTCTAAGCACACTCTCAAAAGTAAGGAGTCGGTGGTACCATAAACATAACCTTGGAAGTTGAAGATTCACTCTGGGACATCCACTTGTAAAGGAAGTTCCTGTTGCCTGTCAGGCAACAGTAGGTAGGCATCCCCCGTCTCTCAGAGGGATTCTGAGTTCAACAGAAAAGCAATTGAAACAATAGGTTGTTCCTACTCCAATCCTTACTACCAGGATGCCAGAAGTTCGGAAGGGATATTGTAAAGGATATCGCAACTTATATCCAGTACACATGAATGCATTTGAGAGTTGATTTGTTTTACAGTCGCCGCCTATAACTGTGCAGATTGAGGTTGGGTAATTCACAAAGTGTTTGGAGAGGCAAACGGTTTTCAGGGGCTGAAAACACGGACGGACAGCTTGAGGTTTTGAGGGTAGTGGAGGGATCAATTGATAGGACAGCCCCTTGGAGTCAACATGTATGGGCAAGGCCGTCTTTAGAACCAAGTCCCAGAAGAATATCTATTTCAAGGAGACATTTGTGGCTTCGTACTGGCCGTGGCCTCGTGCCTGGCTATCACAAGCGCCATGGCCAATCTTGAGTTGTATACTCTGGGTATTATCCATTGATGGGAGGTCCAGACACATAGCCAACACCATCAGTTGTTTTCCAAGCGCTCAATCGTATTCCTGACCAGCTTCCGTATCTGGGCCCAGCGCCTGAGGAGGGTCTGTTTCCGGCTCTCGTTCATCTCCTCACTCCCATCCTCGTCTCGAAACCTCACCTTCTTCAATTCCCTTTCCTTGGACTTGATGATAGCCTCATACTTCTCCAGCAGGCTGACTGCTTGCGCATCAACCTTGGCTTGGTTCTTCTCACCGTCGTCGAGCCCGCTGACAAACCTGCGCCACTCGTCCATGGTTAGGCCCCCGTACCTGCCCGTCACAGCCATCTGCCTGAGCGCGACCTGGGTCCGGTGGCAGAGCGTGTCGCTGTCGAGGACGTAGTTCCCCAGGAAGCCGACGTCCTCGAGCTCCTCCCGCTGGCGCCGAGACAGCGCGGGCATGATGACGTCCTCGTCCAGTCGGACCTCATCCCATTGGTTCTGGGCTAGGATGAAGCCGTACTCGACCAGGAGGAAGTCGTTGCTGTGCGAGCCATAGGTGATGTGGACCTCGTCTCCTTTCTCGTAGTCGCGCGTGGTCCGCAAGGTGAAACTGTCTGCATGGTCGAAGGTGACGTGGCACCCGTCCCGGTCCGTGTGGTTGAAGAGATCTGCCACTGGCTGCAGGGCCATGTGGTCCTCTTTGGGCAGCTTCTCCGTCTTGGGGGTGACGAAGTAGAAGGTACGGGTGTTGACCAGCAGCCAGGCGTACAGGTACTCGTCCCTCGTGCACTCCTTTCTCACCAGGCCGCCCTTGGCCTTGCCCTTGGCCTTGGCCTCGATCGGGAACGCCACCGAGACGGTGTCCCAGTCCTTGTCGAATTTGGTACGCTGCTTGTCCAGGAGCTGGCTGGTGCCTGCGGGGAGGAAGGACTGCAACGAGGCTGGCCAGGTGAGCGGCATTGACTGTTGGATATCCTGTACGGTCGGGACTACTGCTTGCCACTTGCTGTACGTTGTGTCATTTGCGGCCTGGTTGAGGGCGAGGTCTGCGGCGAGTAGACCATGGACGGTGACATCCTTGGGTAGGCTTGTGACGATTGCGGCGGGAACTGTATCCCTTGTCCGAAGGGCTGAGACGGGGACTGTGAGAATGTCGGTGCCCTTGGGGATGTAATCAGTAGCCACGACTGTGAGTAGTCAGTGAGGGGATATTCTTGAGCCATACAACCGCGAGTGGGGTTCTCGTGACGAAGCAAGTGCATACTGTGCCTGTCACACTCATGCACACCGACTGACCTCCAAAACCACGACCGGATATCCTCATAGGACGGATCCTGTCGATCTCAACACCAATGGAATTGGCCCATGTGAGGAGTTCCTCGTGGACCTCCTCGAGCTTGTCCTCCACCCTCAGGGCCATCCTGAGCCTTACAAGGTACCGTGGAAAACAAAAAGATGAAGTGCCCTGCATCAGGTCAGTGATGGATCCGAGGGATGCGAGCATGGGTGTGTCCAGAATGCTTACCTGCGGCACACTAAGGGCCGGGATTGAGGCTGGGTTGGACCTCAGTTGGAGCAGAGTAGCTGCTCAGTTCTGAATACTCAAGGTATGGGCATAGGGATTTAAGTATGTGAAGATGCAGACGGGGAAACGCCAGGCAGGCAGATGCAGGTCTATCTTGGGCCGAGACTGGTCCAATAAATGACTCTTTTCAGGAGGCCACCCACAGTACAGCAGAATTTCGAGATCAGACGGAAGAGTTGCGTACAGCAGCGCCAGGTGACTCACGGGTAGCATCCATCATAGACAATTAACAATGTACGCATGCATGGAAGAAATAGAAGGCTCCAGTTGAGAAAGAATATTGTCTGATGAGGCCATCCAGAGCTCTAGTGGCACGCCCACGGGTGGTGGATGGTAATGTACCGAGTACTCTAGGACCAGTCTGGCCAGGCGCCCCGGGAGCTGGCCGGAGCTTCCCTGCCCAGACCGGGCGCATCATCGAACCACTTCGGCCGCCTGCTTCCGTCTGCGCCGAACTTGCACCCGCACAACGCACAACACACAACGCACAGCATGGTCGTCCAGTGGCCAGCCATAAGACCAGCATGAGGTTGACAGTTCCGAGGGCATCGAGCCTCTGCCTCTGCCGGGGCAGCCAAGGTGCCTGCAAGGCCGCCACAGTCGGCGTCGCGACACGCAGCTCCCAGCGATCCTTTTCCGTCCTCAACAGGCCGCCGCCAAACTACCCGGGACATGTGCCGCTGACACATGTCGAGCGAGCAGGACTGGCCATTGGCTCCGGGGTCATGTCGCTGGTGAACCCGTACCGTGGAGGTATGCACTAACTCTCTTCCCTTGGCTCCCTCGCCGGCCCAATCACCTCACCTCAAGCTGACCACGTTCCCCCCCTCGTCGCACGCAGACCTCATCGCCGCCTTCGCCGAGGCCACCTCCACGCCCTACTTCATCCCGCGCCTCCGCGACGCCATGCTGCGCTCCCCGATGGGGCGCCGCATCCTGCGCGACCGCCCGCGGCTGACGTCTGCGTCGCTGGACCTCCCCCGCCTGCGCTCGCTGCCGGCCAACACGGTGGGGCGCACGTACGTGGGGTGGCTGGACCGCGAAGGGGTGACGCCCGACTCGCGGTCCGCGGTGCGGTACATTGACGACGAGGAGTGCGCGTACGTCATGCAGCGCTACCGCGAGTGCCACGACTTCTACCACGCGCTGACGGGGCTGCCCATCGTGCGCGAGGGCGAGGTCGCGCTCAAGGCCTTTGAGTGGGCCAACACGGGCCTGCCCATGACGGGGCTCAGCATGTTCGCCGCCCTCACCCTCAAGAGGAGCGAGAGGCGCCGCTTTGCCTCGGTCTACCTGCCCTGGGCCCTGCGCAACGGGTGGCGCGCCGACGAGGTCATCAATGTCTACTGGGAGGAGGAGCTCGAGAGCGACGTCGACGGCCTGAGGGCCCGGCTGGGCGTCGAGCAGCCGCCTGACCTCAGGGCCATCCGCAAGAGGGAGAGGGAGGAGAAGAAGAGGCTCAAGGAGCTGAGGGCGGCTGAGAAGGGGGAGCCTGTGAGGCCTTGAGCGTGGGGCCAGTCCTCAGTAGTGTATAGCACCGTAGACGCGAGCACCATGGTCCTCACTGAACCAATCAATACCACACCGGGAACCCAACATCGGGAACCCAACAGCTCAGAAAGCATCGCATTGAAGGTATCATTATCGCATCACGTTTTGCACCTCTCAGTCCCAATGACTCCGTAGACATTCTTTTGTTGTTTGGCGACCCGTCGAGACGTGGGTCCATCACTGCTCGCTTCCCCGTTGGCCATCCACATACGTATGTGCACATGCGCCCGCACACTACAGATCCAGCAGGTCGTCGTCCTCGTCCGCCCATGCCTTGCGCCGGTTGACGACGATCTTCTCCTTCTCCTGGTTGGCCGACACGGCCGACAGCAGGTCCTTGAGCTGGGCCTCGGTCACCTTTTGCTGCAGCTGGCCCGACCGCGCCAGCATGATCAGCCTGTTCTCCACGTCCACTGCCCGCTCCTCCTTGACCAGCCGGATACGCCCCAGACGGTCCGCCGCCTCCGGGTGTAGGATCTGGTTGAGTATGGACTGCCGCGCCTCGGCTGTTGGGGACGGGTTAGCCTGGGGTCCATCCGCCTCGCCTGGTTGTTGCGTTGGTGCGAGGGGTCGCGTGACGGTCGGTCGGTGGGCGAGGGTGGGCGATGTGCGCCTGCTGGAACGATGTTTACATACCTTCTTGCTGTCTGCCATACGGACGGTCGTCAGCATGAAGCCGCCCAAGGGGGTTTTGCTTGTCCTGCACGCAGTCACGTACCTCTGTTGCTCGCCCTGGCCCTGACCAGAGCCGCTTGCTCCTGCTCCCGCACCGGCTCCCACACCGGACTGCGCCTTGAGCTGCTCCAAACGAGCCTTTCGAATCTGTTGGCATGGAAAGTGAGCAAGGACGTCCCAGTCAGCCAGCAATGGTTGGGGCCAAGATCGCCCGCACCTGTTCGAGTTCTGCGTCTTCCATGGTTGAAGACTTTGGAATGACCAGGCAGGGTTGGGACAAGTTATGAGGGGACGACTGGGGAGCTCGCGTGCATTGATGCTTTCCACCTTGGAGTTTGGCGGGGTCACTGCAGTTGGAGGCGGGCTCCATTACCCTGGTTCCTTGGGGTCGGATTACTTTTACCGCATCAAGTGCCTACCTACCTAGGTAGGTATCTAGGCACCTAGGGAGGCATTGAATGGGCCACGATCATTGAGCAGGAAGGGTTCTTTTTTTTTTTTTTTTTTTTTTTTTCCTATACCTTGCCTGAACATAATAGACGCAAAAGTCATATATTAGGCACATCTAGACTTGGATGTTGGGATCTGGCCGATAGTTGCACAGAGAGTGGAGACATGTGAGGGTGGACATTGCTTATAATATTTGCTATTCATCTCTTGACAGGAGAGGTGTAACACGGTGGCACTTTAATTTACGGGTGCAATGCTCCCTTCATCCATTCGTAACGAAGTCCCCGCTATGCATGCCTGATAACCCAATTGTTATATAAACCTCTGCCTTTAAAAGTCAGGCGTTCTCGGAACATCGTCGGACTCAAAGGGGATCCTGCTGTTCATCTCCTCCCTCCGCTCCGCTATCCTCGCCTTGACCATGTCAACCACCAACTCGTTCTGCGGGACCCTGATGCCTAGTTCCCTGCCCCTTCTGACGAAGTAGCCGTTCATGTAGTCGATATCGACCCATTGACCCGCTCGGACGCGGCTGAGCATGTTGCTATGCGACGAGCCCTTCTCCCAAAGCCGCTTGATGGTCTTCTTGCGCAGCTCGCCTAACCCACAATGCTTCACAACCTTTGACGAGTTGGTAAGCTCGGGCAGGGCCATTATCACGTTGAACAGCTCGTCCAGCAGCTCGTCGGCGAGCTGGATTGCGTGCTCGTTGTTCGGGAGGCTGTCGTACGTCGTGTCGAGTATGACGGCCATCGGCTCGATGACGCTGTTGAAGACCAGTGCCGGGAGTTTCTTTATGAGCCAGTTCTCCAGGTTATACCCGCCCGCGTGCAGTCCAGGTGTCGTCGTCAGAGTGCGCAGAAACCGTACCGCATGGGACCGCCGTTCTACCGGTGGGTGGAACCTGAGTATGGAGTCCAGATCTATGCCCTTTTCCACGGCGTGCAGGTACAGCTTTCCGGTTTCCCTCACCTTTGCCCCAAAGAACCATCTCTTGTTGTAGCCCAGTGAAGCAGCAATGTGGCCCAGGACGTAGTGTGGCCGCGTTGTCGGGTCTGGGAAGAGGGCCGCATTCAAGTGCTCCACGACCCCCAGCCCATCCTGGACCAGGCATATAGTCGTCCGTTGGTCGATCCTGTGCACGATGTTCTCGAGGGCGTTTTTGGTTATCCCACAGGCGAGGGTGACGATCAGCTGGTCGATGTGCTCGTTGCTGGGTTCGTTCCGGCCCCGTCCTATCCACTCGGCTTCTGCGCGGCCTCGGCCGCGGCTGCTCCTCTCAACCCCCCTCCACACACTCACTTGCTCACCCTCCAGCTTCCATGACCTCATGACGTTTTTTTTGTGGACAAGCAGTTTGACAGGGTCGAGGTGGGGGTTTCCAGCCAGCTCGTGGGCTATATAGTACGCGCGTGGGTCGTATCCTAGGATGTGTACACGCTTGCATTCTTCATCCTCCGGTAGCGGCCGCGGCCCGCTGGGATCGGTAGAGTAGATCAGTCCTATGGGGGTTTCTTTCTTGTTGGCTATCGAATCTATCTCGTCGGGGCTCTGCTCGTCAATGTCGTCGAGCAACTTTCGGAGGTCGGGACGCTTCGAGAAGGGGTCATAACGCCCTACGTCCGGGACGTCTTGGGCGTCTTGTTGAGCCTCGGATTCAGATGGTGTTTCGGGAGCAGCGGCGGGGGCGGCGGTGGCGCCTTGATCTGAAGAATACACCCGTGTGGCCCCCCGGCCCCCAGTGATGCTACCGCGGCTCCATGACGTGTGTCTGTGAGGTATTCGCGCAAACACCCGCGACCGCGGTAGGCTGCTGCGTAGGGAATACAGATTGAACGACTTTTTAGAACCACTTTAGAATCATAGTACTGTAGTGCCCGAGAAGAGACGCGTGGTCGAGACTGAGCAAGGGCCCCGAGAAGCTCAAGACGTCAAAGGTGCTTTCCTGGTGCCGGACCCGAGGGTCTATGGGGGAGGCTCTCGTGCCCGTTGCTTGGATGGGCGTGAACGGATGGATGGATATACGCTTCAGCTTGGGCAGTGCTTGCCGAGTCGGATCATCCGGTGACAGGAGGGGTTGTCTTCTGTGTCATTTTCCTTCTAGAGAGGGAAGCCAGGAATATTCGACCTCGCGCGAGGGGCAAAGGTCTCAATTCGACGTCGGCCTGGATGACGGCGACATTTTCCATGCGGTCCAGGTCCGACCGATTTTCTAAATTTTTAGGCGCAGGGGTCTGTCTGCATCTAGCCGACCCACTGTTCCGGAACGACATCTGGACCCTTCACAATCCCTGCCCACCTATACGCCGCTCGGGCGGTACAAACTGCGCGTAGTACGTACCTTATCCATGTGCCAAATCAGTCTTATCGAACTTTTCAAACCTCGGGTCGGGCTGCTTGCTCTTTTTGTTTACATTTGAAAAGGCAACGACATCGACCCGAAACACACCACGCTTGGAGTATAAATCCTTAGTTGTCAAGCCATCTGGGCCCACCGAGAATCCAAAACCTCCTCGTAGTGGCAAGGCGAGGTCGCACATCATGGCTGATGTGTCGGACATTACTCCCCATCTCGACCGTCTCGACGGCGACTTGGACAAACTCGAGGGCTCGTTGAAGCCAATCCTGGCCAACTTGGGCGAAGTCGCCTCCAAGCTGCCCCTGCTAGACAAGGCCAAGCTCTACGTGCTCGCCACGTACTCGATAGAGACGGCCCTGTTCTCGGCCTTGCGCCTCAACGGCACGGACGTCAAGGAGCATCCTGTATTCAAGGAGCTCGCCCGCGTGCGCCAGTACTATGAGAAGATCAAGAAGGCAGAGGAGCCGCCTCAGAAGCGGACACAGGGCGTCAATACGCAGGCTGCCATTCGGTTCATCAAGGCCGACCTGGTAAGTGAATGAGAGCGGTGCGGGTTGACTACTCGCTTCATGTTGAATTTTCAAACGGGACAATCGTCTTCACTGCGCTTCTTTGCTGACCAATTTCAAGGCCGGTGACGACAAGGAGGTCGATACCAAGCTGAAGGAGCAGCTGGCAAAGGAGCGCGCAAAAGCGGCAATCCAGGCCAGGATGAACAAAAAGCGACCCGCGGAGGACTCTGACGCTTCTTCCGCGGTCGCCGACCTCATATCCGCCGAGAGCTCAAAAGCCGCCGCCGCCGAGAGCTCGGCTGCCAACAGCGCCGCGGAGGAAGGAGAGGTCAACGAGCCCGATAGAAAAAAGGCCAAGAAGAGCAGGGGCGACAAGAAGAAATCTAAGAAGGACAAGAGGAAGTGAGCCAGGATCAGGTCAATCCTGGTCGGTGTGCCACATCGCTCAATCGGGTGCTTTGGAAGGTTTCGCTGGCAAGCGGCTACAAGCAAGTTGAGATTGCATGAAGCGCATCATGACTGAATCAGGTACGAAGCGGGCCATAGACGAGTGCTCAGTTTCGGTCACTGACGATATACATCAACAGATAGAGAGGCATCTCGCCCAGGTTGATGTGGCAAATGGCCTGATCTTGAATACTGGTCAGGATGGTCTAGCACAATGGTTTGAACAAAGAGATACCCCCCAAGGATGACCGGACACGTCGGCTGTTCGTTCACTCACTTCAAGCGCAGAGTGATTGGAGGACCCGGAGAGGAGGATCTGGTTACAAGGGCTTATGCCAGCTTACAGAAGCCAGTCGAGATCAACACGGAGTCTTGGAGCTCCAGTGACTGGTCACGTCGCTGCAATCGGACATGAAGGCAGCAGACAGTCACCACACCACGTCCTGGATAATTTTCATCCCTTTCTGGGCGAGTGATCTCCTGGTCGCGTCAGATTGCGCTTGGCCCCGTCACATTGGTGCCCGCGATGCGACTCTCCACGGTGGCCCCGCAGGAATAGTCTACGCCTTTACACTATAGTAGTAGCGCTGGATGTCAGCCGCGATGCCCCCAACCGAGCGCCGAAGGGTGAGGTTGGCGTTAAATTCAGCTCGGACCCGAGGTTCTCATAGATATTGTCACACTTACGAACTCTTCTTCGCTGTCCCACACAAATGGCCAACTTGATCCAACCTTCTTGATCAATCATTAAATCAACATGCCGCTCTTTCAGCTGCTGAAGCCCACCGAAGTGCCCCGTAGCCACGTTGCGCGCTTAAACCCAATCCTATACGACGACGGCCGTGCGGTAAATGAATTCTTTGCTCCGGGCACGAAATTCTTTGGCCGTCAGGTCATTCCGCCGGATAATAATTGGTCAGATGGCACACGCAGTTTCATGGGTACGTGCGGATCTGCCCTCTCTGCTTCTGTTGCTGTTGTTACCTAGGCTTGTGATTTGCATGGCGGAGATCCGCCATCACCTCATAGTTTAGAGTCCTGCTACTTTATGTTGAGATACATGCTTCATAGTACGTTCCGTCTGAGTGAGACCATTATACTGATACACCATTAAAGCCCCAATCGCCCACTACCACTTGCTACAGACGGAATCTTTCCACGTTGAGTCGGGGGAGGGCTTGTGGTATCTTCGAGGCAAAACGATATACCTCAAGGCAGGAGACGATATCACCATACCCAGATTTGTATCACACAGGTTCGAGAACGTGCCGGGAAGCACAGAGCCGCTGTCGATTCTGTACCGGTACGATGCGCAGCGGTATGAGATGGAGAGGCGCTTCTTCAGCAACACCTTGACCTACCTGGACGACTGCAGGGTGGCAGGAGTATCGCCGAGTGTGTTGCAGCTCTGTGTATTCCTCGCAGACTGCTGGATGCCTGGTGATTTTTTATGGGTGCCTGGTGGTGAGCACATAAGGTGCTTGGTCAACGCCATTTTTACCTTTACGTTGGCAGCTATCGGGAGGATTATCGTTTTCTACAAAGGTTCCTACCCGGAGTATTATGTTTCTAGTGTTGGCCACGAGTACTACAAGTCAGCCTTCAAGAGAGAGTCGTGAGACGAGATTGACCTCAAGTAAGTGGTGGAACCCGAGAGCCAGAAGTTCACTTGTCTTCTAAGTTGCGTGATCTTGCGGGGATCGAGCGGTTCTTTCTTACATTTAGGGACCTTTGTAAATTCCAACAAATTTTTGAAATCTCTACACTACAGCTGCGCAGAATTCAATCATGTGGCTTGTCGCTCTATCAAATTGCCCTGGGGAAGGGGGCTGACCAGAAATGGCATATGCACGGGGCGTCCAGTGGAGCATTACGTCCTGCAGCTACCCTGGGCCCCATGTCTGCCCCAGGGTCCACGGGTGAAATCAGCGTGGTTCTATTGGTTTCCGGGCTTACCTAAACATGATTTTTCTTGGGCGAATGCATTATATCGATTCAGTTGTAGTTGTACCTCGGGGTCTTTCTCCAACCTTTGACCTCAACCTCAATTCCATACCTCCAAAAAAAAAACCCACCGTGACATTTTCCTCCTTCCCTACACTCTCGTCGCGACAACCACACACACACACAACCAAAATGCCTCGTCAACGATCCGCCGGCCGCGCTCCTTCGCGCCCCACTGTCCCTTCGCGTGCGCCCGCTGCACCGACTTCCCAGCAGCAGACCCGACCTGCGACTACCTACGCGGCCCCCGCCACCCAGGCTCCCCCCCAGGCTGCTCCCCAGGCCTCCCAGGGCCCGGGTCTGTTCGGCCAGATGGCCTCCACAGCTGCGTACGTCTGGCCCTTGATCAGCATTGTTATGTTCCTCCTCCAAGACGGCGCGACCCGTGTGGTGCACGCCCATGAATCGGATACCTAGGGACAGATGGGAGACAGATATACATCCCTTGGTCCGTTATAAAAAGAAAACTGTTGCTAACGGATAATGTCTATAGTGGTGTTGCCGTAGGCTCGTCCATCGGCCACGCGATCGGCGGCCTGTTCGGCGGTGGCGGCTCGGCCGAAGCACCCGCCCAGGCGTCGCCCCAGGCCGCACAGCAGACCCAGAACGACCAGTGGGGCCCCAACTGCTCCCTCGCCACCAAGAGCTTCACCAACTGCATGGACGAGCACCAAGGCAACATGTCCATCTGCGGCTGGTACATGGACCAGCTCAAGGCCTGCCAGGCCGCCGCTAGCCAGTACTAGATGGGTTTGGCAGGCGGGCTGGTTGGACGACGAGATTGGGCACATCACGTCGAGTCGTCTGGACTCCCCGAGCGCGGCAAGAGAATCACAAGCCAGGTCATGTCATGACATGACAAGAAGGATGGCCGTGGAGTTATGGGGCAGCTGAGAAGTACTGGGGCATCTCAACTCATGAAGAGCCATCTATTTGGATTGCATTGCATTGCGGTATGGCGCAGCAATCACCAAGCTTGCTTCTAAAATCAGTAAATACACATTTCAAAAAAACAGCGAGCCTGTAGCAGTCCTGTCACTATGACCCAGGCGTCACTGGTCCTTGTCCTCTTCGTCATTTCTCGGCTCAAAGTTCAACTGTGACCTATTAGCTCCATCCTATCCATGCGATGCACAGCCGCTCCTGGACGGGGTTACGTAGGTCAACTCACCGAGTTTCCGTTGTAAAGCTGCTGGTCCCTCTTCCTGTCCTCGGGGTTCTGGAACCTCTTGATCCGGCTTGCACTGGCCCCGTCTCGCCCAGTCGTGTGGCCCTGACTGCGGTCTTGCTGCTCTGGCGCGGTCCGCTGTCCGGCCCCACTGTCACCGTTGTCTGCAGCGCTGCCAGAGCCTGTGACAGCGCCAGTAATGCTTCTAAGGATGGCGCCGATGAACGCCAGCACGGCCGTGATCAGGTGAGAGAACGGGTTGTACAGGCCGGCGTTGATGCTCGGGTATGCGGGCACAGCCCGGTCAACAGGTGCAAGCACCAGCGTCGAGCTTGGGGTGAGGCCCAGCTCCTCAAGTGTCTGGTCCTCCTCCGTCGCAGGATCGATCGATCGGTTCGGAAGCGGCGTGAGGATGACCTTGAAGCAGTACGGCTGGCTCCCGTCGGTGCGCCTCTCGTCAATCCACTTCCTCACGTCGCGGCTCAGGGTGGCCTTCGCGGGTGCCCGTGTGCGAATAGTTGAACCGTCGAACAGGCGAGCCTGCAGGGCGCACTGGTCATGAAGGCGTGACATACCGGTCGGTGCGGGCTCCCCGGCGGCAGCGGTGACCTCCTCGACGTCCTCGCCTGCGGCCGCCCTGCGTTCCATCTCCCTTGCCACGCGATTGTTCTCCTCGCGGGCCTTGCGTTCTGCCCGGTCGTCCTCGATGCGCTTCAGCACTCTCGCCCGGTCCTCCCGAGCCTGGCGCTGGCGCTCAGCGAGCTGCTGAGCCGCCTTCTTCTTGGCGTCGTTCTGCTTCGTCCTCACCGGGTCCTGGGCCTGCTGCTGCTGCTGCTCCTCCTCCTTCTCCCTGCGGCGCTTCTCCAATGCTTCTCGCTCCTTGCGGGCAGCCTGCCGCTGCACTTCGGCTTCATGAGTGGTGGCCGCCACGGAGGATTGACCTTGCTGCTCTAATGATGAAGGGGTGCTTGATGATGCCGGTGTGTTCTCTCCGGGTGTTTGGGAATCCGACGATGGCGTCTCGGCAGTCGCGGTTGTATCACCGCCCGCCTGTGCGTGGAATGTCCCGCTGACGCGCCTCATGAACTCGTCCTTGGACGTGCCTGCGGAAATGTACTCCTTCAACTCTCCGTTTTTTATGACAACCAGGGTTGGGTTCTTGGGCAGGGGGAATATGGCGGCCAGGTAGCCTGCCTCCTGGGAACCGGCTTTGAGCCGCAAGGACACGGCATCCTTCTCGACCAAGGGCGCAACGGCCTCGTCAGCGAGGAACTCATTCTCCCAGGTCATGCTCTCCTCCTCTTCATCTGTCACGAAGCAAACCACGAGTTTGCTCTCCTGAAGTGCCTTGGAGATGCCCTCCTGCAGCGTGCCTGTGAAAAACATCCCGAAGAGCCCTTCGTGTCTTGGTTGGACAACGCCAGTAAGACGAGGTTCGTGGGTGCTTCAACACACGTTGAACGTGGGAGCTGCAGCAGTAGATCGGTAGATGTGAAGGTGGGAATTCTCGACTGCGAGTCAAATAATCCAGTGGACACCTCTCAAAATTGACTTGCTTGACAACAACAAGTCTGTTGACCTTTCTCGTCTATGTCGTGCAAGTGCGAGGTCACGCAGGGAGTTAGTTGTAAGTTGCCAGTAAGCTAGCTGCCCGCGGCGTTACACACCTAGGTAAGTACCTATGTCAGGCACCTACTTGGTCCCGCAGGGGAGCTACTTCGTATGCCTGGAGCTAGGAGAGCTCTGGCCAATGGCCAAAGAAACCGTTGCATCATCGCCGAAACTTTTCCAATTGAGCCTGCCGAAGCTCCGGTCGGTTCGCTACAGTCCGTCATCTATACATAACCTCGTGCCAATGATGAAGGCCTTCACGCGCCTAGCAAGGCCTTTTCAGGCCCATGCCACATTCCGGAATGCCGTCAATTCATGTCCCAAGACCCCTCGGACCACTCCAACGTCACCACCAAGCTCAGCCGGCAGACGACCATTCGGTCAGTCCACAAGACGGTGCGACAAGCCCCAGCCCGCAGACGACCCGAACTTCACGTCGATCCTCGACAACCCGCCAAACCTGGTCCGCGCGGGGCGGCGACACGGCCCGGGGCTGATCATCCTCGCCATCATCCCCATCACCGCCTTCGCTCTGGGGTCATGGCAGGTCCAGCGGCTGCAGTGGAAGACGGACCTGATCGCCAAGTGCGAGGACAGGCTGTTCCGCGAGCCCCTGCCCCTGCCGCCCCGCGTGGACCCGCAGGTTATCGCCGACGAGTTTGACTACCGCCGTGTCTACTGCTCCGGAACGCTGCGCCACGACCAGGAGATGCTCATTGGCCCGCGCATGCGCGACGGCGAGCAGGGCTTCATGGTCGTCACGCCCCTCGAGAGGGCCGACGGGAGCACCGTTCTGGTCAACAGGGGCTGGATCCCAAAGAGGCTCAAGGACCAGCGTGCGCGGGCCAAGGACAGCCTGCCTACGGGTGAGGTGACGGTGGAGGGTCTTCTGAGGAAGCCTTGGAAGAAGAACATGTTCACCCCAGAGAACAGGCCGGACAAGGGGGAGTTCTACTTCCCAGACGTGAAGCAGATGGCTGAGCTGACGGGAGCCCAGCCTGTGTGGATTGAGGCTACCATGGGTGAGTGATCACTGTTTTCTATGCGGAATCTGGAGGATGCGACACTGCCCCTTTCGTACATCTAGGGTCGCTTTGCTGACAGTGCCTCAAAGACCCCAATTTCATGGAGCTCATGGAGTATGAGCAAAAGGGCATTCCAATCGGCAGGCCCGCTGAGGTGAATCTGAGGAACAACCACGCTCAGTATATCTTCACGTGGTAAGCTTGCTGACCCTCCCCTAATTCTATCATGATATCCTCACGCTTGGCGCCCGTGCCACTGTGCCTGCACGACTCAAACATGCTGACATCTCCATAGGTACAGCTTGTCCCTTGCCACCTCTATCATGTTGTGGATGGTCGTCAGGAAGCCACCTTCAGACATCGCAAAGCGCGTTCGTATGAATAAGCACTGGTGATCAGCACAAATGGTCCAGAATCGGCCATGGGCTTAATGCGCTTCATGTCACGTCGCCACCCTCACCAGATGATGGGGACCTTTGGCGCTTCTTTGCCTTGACTCGTCCTGGAGGAGGCATTCGCAGCTCTTGCAGGAGCTCTCGTGGCAGATAGCGCTGTGCGAGCGCGAATGGTGTAGTGCTGGCATTGATCTGCCGTTGTCTGACGGGGCGAAGATGGCTCGGTTAGCAACGCCTGTACAAAATTACGATGATACCCTGCTGCAAAGCGAATCGAGAAGGATGACACATACCTCCTCATCAAAGTCAACATGTCACTCTCCTCGATTGTCTTCCGACCCGCATGTTTGGCGTATGCGGATAGATCGTCTCCGAGCTGCTCGAAGAACCAGTCGGACGCCTGAACCAGGGCTGCCAATGTGTCTGGCGAGATCTTGGACTTGCCGGCAAAGCGTTGGGCGACTCGCTTGACGACTCCTGGAGGAAGCGAGGGGTACTCGATGCCGTGTTGCGAGATTTTCCTGCCGGGCTTCTTCAATCGATTTGATTTTGATGATTTTGTCATTTGTCCGACGACCTCTGCGACGGCTGCGTCCGAGGCGAAGTCACCGAGATGAATGTCACTATCACCTTCACCTTCAGCTTCAGCTTCGCCGTCACCGCGCAGACCCAGCCACTGGTTGGTGTCATCGTCAACCTGCATCTCTTCAGGGAGAGGTGCGTCATCCATTCCAAAAGCCTCATTCCGTGGGGATGAGAAGCTTTGTCTCCTGGGACTTGACTCGACCTGCGGTTGCAGCATGACTGTGCTTTGGTCGGCCTCGTCAAAATTCACCTCAATCGCCCCAAAGCTTCCCAGCGTCTCCCTGCGACCAGCCTCGTCATCGTCAATCCTTTCAAGAGTAGCATCGTCGTCGCCGAGGCCCGCCATGCCAGAATCGTCTCCTTCATCTCCATCCCAGTTGGCCCGAGGGAAGAAGGCCGAGTCAACACCGACATCATCGTCGCTCGGGAGATCGTTCATAGGTCCATAGTCACTCATGCGCATCGAATACCTCGACTGATTGTCTAGAGTCTGCCTTCGGGGCAGCTCTATACTCTGCATTGTAAAGTTGTCCTCGAGGTCTTCCAGGCCAGACGTCCTCGGCGGTCGGAGATCGTCGTCACTAACGTCGTCGATCGGCAGCGACAGCCGCGGTCTGTCGATGGGGAATTCATCGCTATCATCGGGGTCTTCAGGTATCGTTACCGGGCCGCCTTTCCTGCTACGGCTCTGGCTGCGCCCACCGCGCCTGCGCGTGCTATTGTTGTTTGGGTCATCCGGTGACGAGCTCGACGACGTCGTGATTGTCTTGCTCTTGGGCGCCAGTGCACGGCTCAGGGCTCGCAACGCATCCCGTGGCGTCTCTCTCTGGTCACGTACGGAGCGCCGACGGTTTCGGCCCGGGGTGTTGATCTCATTGATAGCTGCGCGTCGGGAGTCCAAGGCGCGGATGGCGGCACGGCCATGGGGAGTGAATTGGGTGGGGACTGCACTGCCTGCTCCTGCTCCCTTGCGGCCCGAGGCGGAGAGCAGATGGCGTGACGATCGGAAGTCGAGAACCTGGTTGCCGGGTGTGCGGATGGAGAAGCGCGCGGCGGATGAGGGTGGTGCGGACGCTCGGGAGATGTTCGGGGTTTGCTGGCTGGCGGCAGCATCGATGTTTTTGGGTGGGTGCGACGAGCTGCGACGCGGTGTCGCCCTGGAGGGACTGCGCTGGGGAGTTGGGGACGACATTTTGGGTCGTGACGAACGAGGGCGAAGTGGGAGCTGCTGCCCACCGGAGCCCTGGTCGTCCGCCATTTAATCAATTGACATAAATTCTGGGCACCTCCACCTTTTGCAGTGGGGGGTCCTTGTCAGTGATTCACTTGATGGTGTGAAAACGGGTGAGTGCGAATGTGTGTGTGGAGCTGAAGATGTAGGTAGTCCGTCATTGCTTGACGTGCTACCAGATAGGTGCAACGGGACGCGCCTGACGCGTCTGGGAGCTCTGTCTTCTGGCAGGTCCCTGACGACAGGGGTGTGTTTAGCTGGAGCTCCCGCAGCATTGGTGGGGCTGACCTAAGTACCTAGGTACCTAGAATACTTCCAGGTAATCTTGGCCCCCAATGTACTTAGCCATGCCTTCACTATTCAACCCGCTTCTGGTTATGACACATCCCACACGTCTGATCTGCCAGCACGTTCTCGACATCCGAATCATGACCCTATAGTCAATAAGTAGGTAGTCGGAACAATGTTTTGAAGACTCAGATCTTCCATCACAGCTGCCTGAAAATGCAGTTGTCAAAGCGGGGAAACGACACTTCAAATGTTCCATTGAGCATCAGAACTTCTCCATAATCATTGCTGTTAAAATTAATGTCCTCCGCATTATATTGCCTATTTACACCTCAATTCCGTCCTTGCTGTATCAGCCGTGGCTATTCGAAATTTTCGAAAGTGTCTCCATCCACAATGATTATGGTCAAAGGGAGAGGGGATGTATTAAATCGTTATATTGTTTTGCACATCGGACGTTGAGACACCCGTGGACAGTGAGAAAGCACACCGTTGAAAAGTCCTTCCATCATTGTACGGCACACTTTTTCCATGCTGTGAATTCCATATATCGGCGCGCCAAGTGAATATTGGCACAGTCAAACTGCTGGTACCAGACCAAAACGGGTGTCCGTAAGACGCTGCTGCTGGATGCTTTGGGACACATACGTTCTATCTTATTCGCTTTGTCTCAATTTCGCCTCCTGGCCTTGTCTGTGCGGTACGAGGCTGAGCCCACGTGCCCACAGACATATTGTATTCTCTCTGCACAGCTATTGGCATTGAATTTGTTAAATGCTGGGTCTTGAGTGTTTACCACCTAAACCCCATACATGTAAAACGTATGTGGCGCCTTCATATAGTGATAAAGTTCCAATATAATATCTATTTTATCTATGGCTAAGTGGATGATTGGACTTAGCGTGTGTAGAGGCTGAAAGTTTTCATTTCCTCGAGTGAGACAAGAGGAGAGAACAACTAGCTGCCTTTCATTTGACCAGATCCATCCAGAAGCGATATAAACTACAGTCAGATTTGGCGTTTACATTACAGAATCTGTGCTACCCACACCTGGCCCACGGCAAAGGTGGAGGGCGGGGTTCCGGATCGAGAACTTGCTGAAGGCCTGAATCTAACTGAGATGTTATTATGCATCAGTTGAATGGTGCTTTTCATAAACGAATTTTGGGAGTCATCGATTGGAAACACCAAGCCTTAAAATATGACGACTGCACCGATCCATTGATTACCTAGGTAATACTTAAGAAGTGACATTGAGTGTGGCAGTGCGAAGCTTCTTTCTTAATTACACCCAACTTGGGTTTCGCATGAGCATGGTGCGGTCTCAGACCTCATCGGAGCCTCATGCAAACCAGAAAACGGCATCGGCTGGCTCAGTAAGTGTCGTTTGACATCGATACTATTAGTTAGCTGCACTGCGATGAACACCACCCGAGGCATTCCGATGATTCCTCATCACAATTCGTCTCGTCCCAATGACGCATACCTACATTTCGTTTCTACCTAGTTACCATCCTGGCTTCAATGGATCCCCCCCCCCCTTCGCCATTAAGTAGGATTGTGTTCCAATTTCATCATGTCATCTAGACAAATCACACAAGATACCGATGCATATCACGTGCGAGACCCGAGGCTCTGCGAAGGTGATGCTTCTGCAACAACTTTCTGAGAAACATACAAGATTGTGCGGGTGACCCACTCAATTACTAGGCTCCAGCTCTCCTGTAGGTGTTCAAGAGATTTCACGAGCTGAAGCTCTGTCTACCGAGCTCAAGGTAATAAGCATAGCATCGCGAGATATAAAGACTTAGTTACTAATAGCCCCACCTGCAAATCCTTTGAGAGACATCAAGTCAATTTTGAGTATTTTTGACACTCTTCGTAATTGCGCATAGTTTTTATAACCATGCTCACGTTGGTCTTACTACTTAAGCAGGTTTGGCACTCAGTGTCCCCACATTTGAAATATTTCTTGATCACCGGCCAGTTGAGCCTCTTTATTTCACCTCCGACTCGTACCTCCAACCGTAGTCCCGACAATTTGAGTCCTGGTACCCAGAGTATAGTCCACGGTGTCAATTGCTGTCCAAAGGACCGTGAAACATGGCACATCAGGATTATCAGGTTTCCTTTAACGCGCTAGAAGGGTCGTCCAAATCCCCTGAGCTTCTATCTATATGCTATCAGCGCCAGAGCTGTCTATGGGATGGCCTAACAACTTGGAACTCTCAGACAGAAGGCATCGTTCTCGCCATCATGCCGACGTTGATGTCCTGGATCGGCGTCGGCATCTCCAAAACAACGATCCTCTCCGCCCATGCGCCAGTCCTGTCTTGCCTCCTCAGTCATGGACCGCTGGTAGTCTAGCCCACGCGGGTATTGGAATACAACGACCCAGCTCAGACTCTAGCCACAGGGACGGGCAAGCTGTAACTGCGGCGTCTCCGCCTATGTAAGGCAGGCCTGCTGAGCGCATTTGAGTACACGTTCGCGGCCGCGGCGGCGGCGAACATGTTTCTTCTCCTAAGGGACATGGGGAACATGACCATCCTTTCTTGAGGCTGCAAAAACGCCGTAGGACTCCTGCTTTGGATGTTGCTGGCGGTGGTGCTCCAGGCGATCGGTCAGGTACCATTATGTGGTAGTGTGGCAGCTATGAAAGCTATTTGTGGGGCAGACCCTGAAGGAGGACATCTGGAGGAAACACCGTAGTGGTGACTGCGATCTGTCCCAAAAGACGAGCTCGTAACTTGTTGCGCGAACCATGAGCTGCCGAGAAAAGTCACTCGGGGAGACCAAGGTAGCAACATTGAATCCCGGCCAGTGCCGTCGTTGTCAACATCATCGCTAGCTCGAGCGGCGCCTCTTTTCATACATTTGGCTTTTGGGATGGTTATTCTCTCATCTTTGGTTTTTGTCCTCGGTTTGGGACGTCCTTGATTGCATCTTGTGGAGACTCATATTGTCTAAATGTTCGACTGGTCTTGATCATAGAGGTTGCCGGCTCTAGGGCCTCAAATACCTACCCAGCTTATATACAGGCGCTTTGACCTCGGGCATCGGACAGATCAGGCAATTGTTTGACTGATGTATTCAATGTTACCACAATGTTGCTAGGAAGCGGATCCACTGCCAGCTCGACCGCATATAGACTTATCTGGGTATGTGAAATGCGATTCGGGTGGGGCACAACTGTCCTCGCCCAGATGTCAAGCATTGTCACCAGCTTCGGCACCAGATCAATGTAACCTCGACATAGGATTCAGGAAACGCAAATTTATTAAAGTAGAGTTAGCTTATGATTCGTAGGTATTGCGAGCCTAAGCCTTCTCCATCAAGCGAGCATATGCGTCGTCGTCCAATAATTTGGCGGGCAAGTTGCGGCGTTGATCTGGGACGGCTATACAATAAATAGCACAGTGCTGATCGGTTAGAATTAGCTTCTCACAGATTGATTTGGCCAAAGTCGAGCCGCGTGTGACGTATTGATTCAAGACAGTTGTTAGTACTAGGAAGACTGTCTCGGGACATGTTAATTTCCTTGTGCTAGACGCGTGGAAGCAGAGCTGATGTAAAGAGTCAACAGGGATGTCTCTTCCGGGGGTTAACGGTGACGGTCCAGCACACTGGTACCGAGGACGGGTCTGTGCCGACTCGCACCTATAGGGGAAATGACTGAGGTGGCATGGCCCGGACGTGGTGATCGACATGGCAGGCCGTAGTTGGAATTCTAGTTTGTGTCTCGTGTGTCCTTGACTCTCTGTGTCTTGTGGCGGAGGAAAGCCGGCGCAAGGTCTGCTGCCGGAAGTAAGGCAGAGACGGTGGCGCCATGGGGTGAAATTGGCGTTGCGGCTCATGGACTCGAGTCAACTATGTGACGTCTACGGGGAAGGGCGGATACTGATCTCAGCGGAAGCCAGGATCCAGGGCAATCGCTTGATATCTCGAGGCGGCGAGGCAGTTAAAGACGTAGTTACCTAGGTAGGTAGCGCCGGGCGGCGGAAGCGCACCTCCCCGGCCGCTCCGACCGACAGCACGGACCTGGGTGGCTCTAGCACACGAGGACGGTGAGATATTTTAGACTTTTGATTGAGCAATGAGGGGGGAGCAAAGAAGAATTGAATTCGGCCGAAGATGTTGGGCTGAGGTTGTCTGTGGGCTTGATCCATGCGGTGATCACTGCCACTGATCTCAACGACAGCAGGCCGTGTGGCCTTTTGACGTCGGACATAACCGAGCGAGAGCCTCTTCCCGAAATGGCACTCCGGAACCATCCCAAGAATGCTTGTCTCAGGCTTGCCGCTCAAGTCTTGGTGGAGGGTCTCTGTCTGCGACCATTCCAGCCCCACGGGGAGACTCCCACGGGGGGGGGGGGGACCGGCTTCTAGACTCGCCAGCCTTGCCACTGGGAGCGGGAGGGCTGCCGTCAAGCAACCTTGGCCTGCGACGTCGAGGCTCCTGGCAGCATGACAGCCTGGCAGGGCGAGGTGAAGGTTGACTCGACCGGTTGTGAGGCCGGAGCGCAGATGGGCTGACGGGCTGATGGGCCAAGGCAGAGAAGACGGGGGCGTGTGGTGGTGTGTCACACCCTTGTGCTGTGTGCTGGCCATCCATACACACATTCTCCAACATAACAGACATTGTACGGACAGCAGTCGCGGCGAACCAGTCTTGAAACGACGAATCACGAGATGCACCTTTCCGCCGCGGCCCACGGCCCACGGCCCACGGCCCATGCAGGCTGCACAAGGCCGGCCCAGCCCGGCAAACCCCTGGGTGGGCCAAAACCAGGGCGAGAGCGGTGGTCCCTGCGGTCGGCGTTCCAAGCCCGAGAGCCTTGTTACAGGACTTGCCTCAAGTCGCGCCAGGACCCGACATTCTGACATTCTGACAGCCCTCGACGGCGTAGCGCCCCACCAGCCTCGCCACGGGATGAGCTGATTGACTTCCTGGTGTGTGTACAGGTGCCACTGCCGAGGAAAGTATGCATCATGCAGGCATGCAAGCAAGCATGTACATAATGATAAACGACGACGACGAAGACGACGACGTTGGCGGCGGCGGCGGCGGACATGACTTGGTGTCCCTGCTTCCCCCAGGCTCTGCCAGGCTCTGGTCAGACTGATAAGCCAATACTATCAAGTCGGATATTGACCCAACAAAGCAGCCGCCGCCCAGAGGCCATGGCCGGCCTGGGAATCCGTGACCCTGAGAATTGGACGAAAGAGGCTTCCGACAAGGCCTCACAGTAACAAGCCAGCCACTAAGCTAATCAGCAATAAGCAGCCCGAGGGGGGCCGGCCGGCTGCTCCAAACATCCAACGAACGATTCCGTGACATTCCTTTACCAGAGGTTGGGTGTGTAAGACGGGCTGGCGGGCTGGCGGGCTGGCGGGCTGGCGAGGCGGCGGTTTGGGGGCGCCAGCCCATCCGAAGTTGTTGATCTACTGTGCTCTGTTTCCGAAGTTTCCAATTTGTCGGACAAGACAAGACACGACGAGGGCTCAAGCAGGCAACCCATCGATTTGTTTCCCTCACCACACCACTCGTCCACTCGTCCACTCATCCACTCACCCACTCACCCACTCAGCTTTTCAAGTTTTCAAGTTTCCAAGTTTCCAAGGTTACCAGCCGTTGTACGCGACCGAGAGGAGGATAAGTGGCACTGGGTCTCCACCAGCATCTCCCTACGGCTGGCCGTTTCGAGACAAACTGCAACCTCACAGGTCGCTCAACCAGGCCCGGGCTCGCCCCTTATTACGCAGTAGTACTAGTAGTACCCAGCGGCTACATAGCACCGTGCCATAGCTTTCCAAGCTTTCTTTGGCCTGTTCTGTTTCCTCTGGGCCCATCGCTTTTCCTTTCCTTCTTTCCTTCCTTCTCCAAACAACCCCAGGAGAAAGGGAGCACGCCGACCTCGTCAACCTGCTGCCGCCAACATAACACACACACACACAGCGTACGGTGAGTTGCTCAGTACTCAGTACTCCCTCCTCTCTGCGGCAGCCTGACTGCTGCTTGGGGTGCCCCCTCCCCTGCCCCCCTCCTCGAGTTCACGCACCCTCCCACACTCCCATTCTCCTACTCTCCCCGCCCCACCCTGGCTGTATCGATCGGGTACCTGCTCAGTGCTGGCCTGCCCGTGTTAGGTAGCGCCGCCATATAAACTGCCGTCAAGAGATACATTGCTATCTCGTGCTGTCGCCTTGACCCCCTCGAGCTCCTCTGGGTGGTCCGCTAGCCACCCGTCCTGCTACTCGCTAGCCGGCCTAGGGTCGGTTTCCATTCTGCAGTTCCTTGCCCTCACTCGCTCCTCACTCCTCACTACTCCTCCTCCTCCTCCTGCCGCCACCGCCGCCGCCGCCACTGCTGCTGCTACTACTTGCGGCGTGCTGCGTGCTGTGGTGCGGTAGTACCTACCTCCCGTACCGTTTACCCTACCCACCAGCCCACCTGGCCCGACCCTGGGTCCTCCCTCTTGAACACCCGCACCAGCACACCACCAGCAGACCTCCTGCACATCCCTCCCCGTCACCAGCCCGTACGGTAGACCCGTCCTCCCTGCGGCACACCTCTGTTCCGGCTGTGTCAAACCGTTTCTAACTTTCATGCAGCAGCAACCCAGCCTGGATCTTGACATTGACCCTTGGACATTTGCATTATTACAACAACAGACCTACTACCTAGCTGCCGGGCCTTTTTACCTGTCCTCCATCTTCTGCTGCAACACACAAAGACGCTGATTGTTCGACCTTTTTCCAATCCATCCCCATCTGCCCTGCCCCAGCCTGCCAGCCTGCCAGCCTGCCAGCCTGAGAGCCACCCTGCGACCGACCGCCTTTCACAGTCCATTCGGTCCGGTGCAGCCCAGCCCAGCCCAGTCCTGCCAGTCCAACCCAAACCAACCCAAACCAATCCTGCTTCAACTCCACCCTGCCGACCGACACATCCCAACCAAAGGTCATCGTCGCATCCCACCACCTCCTGGAAGCTCGACACCAGACACCAGACACCACCTCAACTTCTGCACATCCTCGCACTCCCCAGTGCATATCCTAAACACACAACATGGCTGCACCTGGGGTTCAGTCTCTGAAGGTTTGTGCTTCTCCCACCAGATTCCTCCACAAAAGGAGCTTGGCTGGTGGCTGTTGCCCCCTCCTATCCTGAGGGGCTTGTGCAGGTCGGGCTAACCGTGCAAACCCATCAACTGCAGTGCGTCGTGACCGGTGACGGTGCTGTCGGCAAGGTCAGTCAAGTTTGTCAGTCTGCATCGCCTGCCATCAAATGCTGACTTGTATGCCTCCAGACATGCCTGCTCATCTCCTACACCACCAATGCCTTCCCGGGCGAATATATCCCCACAGTGTACGTGACGCCAGCGCAGCGCGCTGCCCGCCCTTGTTGACCGCCCCTTGTCACATCTCGACACTCAACTCCAGCTCCGCACCTGGTGCCAACCACTCTATTAGCCCGTGATTCTGACAATGCTTTGGGAA
Organism: Diaporthe destruens; assembly: GCA_036986855.1. Taxonomy (NCBI): domain Eukaryota; kingdom Fungi; phylum Ascomycota; class Sordariomycetes; order Diaporthales; family Diaporthaceae; genus Diaporthe; species Diaporthe destruens. The sequence continues at coordinate 5,620,921 of BTXE01000001.1, read as the reverse complement.
CAGTTTCGACAACTACTCCGCAAGTGTGATGGTTGATGGAAAGCCAATTAGCTTGGGATTGTGGGATACTGCTGGACAGGAGGATTATGATAGACTGCGACCTCTCTCCTACCCCCAGACAGACGTTTTCCTCATCTGCTTCTCCATCGTCAGCCCGCCATCTTTTGACAACGTCAGGGCCAAGGTTCGTCAATTACCCCTGTCGGCCGGCCTATCACTTTGGGTGCGCTTGTCCAGGTAACATGGCACGGCATACTGATAAGATGATGTAGTGGTTCCCAGAGATCAACCACCACGCACCCAACATCCCCATCATACTTGTGGGCACCAAGCTCGATCTGCGAGAAGACCCCCAGACTCTGGAGAGTCTCCGACAGAAGAGGATGGAGCCCGTATCGTACGATGAGGCGCTCAAGTGCGCCAAGGATATCAAGGCTCACAAGTACCTCGAGTGCTCTGCTCTGACCCAGCGGAACCTGAAAAGCGTTTTCGACGAGGCCATCCGGTATGCCAACTGAACCCCAGCCGCAAGGATGGAATTCCCCTGGTCCTGAGGTGGAGCCCAACGCTGACCACCGCTATATAGTGCCGTCCTCAACCCCAGGCCTCAACCCACCAAGCCCAAGAAGTCGAAATGCACCATCCTGTAAGCGTCGATTTCGAACCGAAGCCTGTCGCTCTGTCGACCGAACTGTTTTAATATGCCCCTTCTGTGCTACGGATGGAAAAGCCTCTAGAAAGGACGGATGGGTCGAACATCACGAGTGTCGGCCAAATAGAAGGGCGAAAAGGATGGTCTGGGCGAAGCGCTTGTGTCGCGTGTTCCTTTACGGCTGCCACGCCGCGAGCTGGACTTGAGAAACGGAGGACGGTCGGGAACCAGGTTATACTACTACAATCCACGGCGTACGGTACGCCGGAGAGGCAGGCGCGCGGCCTCCCACCACCCCAGGATTCACCCTTTTCTGCCCATCACGCTGGCTCTTGCAGAAATCGCACTCTCCCAGCTCTGCCGGGCCCAACTCGTCAGGACCTCGAGGTACCAAGGCTTGAAACCTCGTCTCGCCGTCGCTATTTGCTTTCTCGCGATCTGTTCAGCAGAATGGGCATTTCACGCCAGTCACCAAAGGATATCCACGATTTGATGTTTGCTTTTTCTGTAGATAGCCGAGGAATACGGAAATGGAGGAAGGGCTGCGATCTTGTCTCTTATTCTCCCGAGGGAAATGGTCATTAGGGACAGGAACCTACTACATGTCAACCCAACTGTCGCCACCTCTGGCCCCAAAACCACTGCAAGAGAAACGAGGGAAATGTGACATTTCGATGGCGTTTTTCGTAGAAGGGCAAATACCGCCTTTAACGCGTGTCTGGTTCTTTACTACATGCCATCTATCGAATCGAAATCATAATAGTAGGGGGGTATCATTGACAGACAAACTCTGGTGAGACAAGTCAGAATCCACCAGGTTCAACAACCTTGTCAGGGAACTCTGCCACCGAGTGGCCACCATCGCCACGGCGTCCCTGGACCTTTCGGAGCTGTGCGATTGGGGCAACTTTAATCGGGCTCCTAATGCCGCTAGGCGCCGAAGTTTCCCCTGCGCACTTGACATGAGCCAGGGGAATATAGAGTGCAGGTGGACTGGGCCACCCGCTGTCGCCCGACAGCCCTGTGGTTTTTGATTCGTTCGGGCCTCGAACTCGAGAAACGGCCCTTTGAGGTTTCTTCCGCCAGATTAGCTCGGGTCATCGCACCCAGGCAAACCCGTTGGCTTCTCGAGGCTGAGGTATAATAAACTCTCCTTGGGTCCCCCCTTTTCGCCACCCTTGCCGTCTCGCATGCATTATCGAAGGACACACACTGCGGCGGGTGTGAAGGGCGGGAGAATGAAGCGCAATGAGGGAGAGGGAGAGGATGATGCCGGGGGTTTTTGCGTAGATGGACCTCAAAAATAAGGGGCCCCCCAGTTCTGTCCGGTTCCGGGCCGCAGGTCGGAAGTGGTGACGCCGTTGTCAGCCTGGTCACCCCCCCGCGAACCGCCAGCATAGACAATCAATCAATCCCCTTTTACCAGCGGCGCGGGCCACCACGGGCCCCACGGCCTCCTCGCCCGCCGCGCCCGCCACGGCCTCCCCGGCCGCCCCGGCCGCCCCTGCCCCCGCGACCGCGACCGCCTCTTCCACCGCCCCGGGCGCCGCTGTCAAAGTCGTCGGCGTCGTCAGCCTCGCCAGAATTCATCTGCGCCCTCCTACTAGGGTGGACCCAGTCCTCGTCCTGCTGCTCCGGCTCCGGCTGCTGGTCTGCCTCCTTCTGCTCCTCCTCCTTGCGGGCCGACTTGCCCTTGCCCTTGCCCTTGCCCTCGAGGGCCTTGCCCTCCTCCTCGGCCTGAATGCGGCGCGCGCGCTCCTCGTTGAGCTTGGCGTTCTTGGCCTTGATCTTGTCCCTGCGCGCCGCCGTCTTGCCGCCGCCGCCCGCCGTGAGCTCGACGTTGATGCGCCGCGCCTCGCCGCCGCCGCCGCGCGGGTCCGCGAACTCGGTGTGGTGGAACTTGGCCAGGCACGTCTTCATGTGCGAGTAGTTGTCGAACTCGACAAACGCGATGCCCCGCGGCTTGCCCGTGCCCTTCTCCGTCAGCAGCCGCACCGCGCTCGGCTTGAGCGATGCGAAGTGCGCCTCCACGTCGGCCTGGGTCGCGGTGAAGGGGAGGTTGCCTGTGTCGGGGGGCGGTCGGGGTCAGTATTGCGTGCGTAGATGTTGGTTGGGGCACTGAGTGATGTGTGTAGAGAGAGAGAAGGGGGTGGGGGAGAGACACATACCGATGAAGCAAATAAACTTCTCACGCTTCGCTTCACCCTCATCTTGCTCGGCAGACTCGTCCTCTACCTCATCTGCGTCCTCGGGCTCCTGCTCGCCGTCTTCCTCGGCCTGCTCCTTGTTGGCCTTCTTGGAAGACTTCTTCTCCCCCTTGGTCTTCTTGCCTCCCTCGTCGGACTTCTTCTGCGCCTTCTCGGCCTTTTTCTTCTTCTTCTCTATCTTTGCAGAGTCTTCCGCCCCTGCGTCTTCCTCGCTGGCAGGTACGGGTTCGGACTTCGTCTTCTTGGTCTTCTTGTCCTTCTTGTCCTTCTTCTCCTTCTTGTCGCTCGTCGCTGGCTCGCCTGCCTCCTTTGCCTTGGCCTCCTTCTTCGCCTTCTTAGCGGCCTTGCGCGCCGCCTTATCTTCGGCGTCCTGCTGATCGACAGGGTCCTCCACGTCGCTCAGCTTGCGTTTCTTGGAGGATTTCTCCGCCTTGAGGGCGGCAGACTCTGCTGTTCTTGCCATTTCGAGAAAAGTACGACCTTGAGACGTCGTCAGAAGGCTGGTGGAATGTGAAATTAAATGAACTTGAAAAAAAAAGGGCGGGGCCAGACGATCTGCAAGTCGGGTGAGAATAAGTCAAGGCAGGAAGTACGGCCGGCTGTCTAGGAAAATAAGTTGTCCAGGATTTTTTTTCCTGGGCAATTATTCCTGGTGTAGTTTAGATAAGATAAGCCCATATCCACTAAGTCCACCTGCTAGCTTACTCTCCGGTAAGCCACTAGCCGCAACTATACCAGTACGGATTACAGCCTCTTCAGGGCTTCGATTGCGCTTCTCTGTTCAGCGCAACATCATCGTGTGCTCGCTGTATTGGCTTGCTGAACAAGTTCCTTTGGGTGGGGCCATTCGAATGGATGACATCTCACAATTTGGCTTCGCCCTCGTCGCGCCATCGGGCCCCTTGCTGCAGTAGAAGGACAGCTGATCACGACCATGTCAGGCATTCAAGTCTGGCTGGATTCTGTGACCGGGTCAGACTTCGTTTGAATTTCCCAAGAAGCCGTACTCTATTTGTGGCCCATCATGCTGCCTCGAGGGCGAGAGCTGGGAATGGCCCGAGGAGCTTGCTGTCTATCACATGGTTGACATCACACGGTTGACTCTTCAACAAGCAGCAGTAGCATCTCGAGAGAGGGCATATTCAATCCGCATGGCTTTCCGATGGTGGTCCAATTGCAGTTTCATAGCCATAAACAGCAGCACATCTAACATTGTTGTGGCGTGTCTAGAAGTATATCAAGTCTGAACTCAACAACACCCATAAACTAAGTACATGACCGTCGACGAGAAACCTTCCCATTACTCTGACACTCCCTGCTCTCCTTTCCATAAGATTCGAAGAATAAAACACCCAACCCATCTCATCCGCCGCGCCAAAGTCGTGTTGTCATGTAAGAGATAAGAGCCGGCAGGGTACGGCAGGATGCCAAGTTGGCTTCGAGGGCTCGTCGGCGTTGCCGGAGAAAAGCTGCTTTCCTTTGGCAAAGGATGGTGGTGATCAGACTCCGAGAAGAATCGGCAGTGAGGTGTACATTCCGAACACTGCCGCGGCCTAGACAGCAAGGGCCAGGTGAGATGAGGGGCCTCGTCCATCGGAAGCTGAGGACTGCGAGATGTACGACGGAGAGTAAGCCGCCTGCGTTGCAAAGGCCAGATTCGAGTCTCCTGCACCTTCAAGCGTCCTAGCGCGGATCCCTCCTCCTTGAATGGTGACGACAGCGACGGTCGAGACGATGGCCCCGCCTGCTCCGTTCCTAGCACCGCCAGCACCGTTGCCGCCGAGACCGTTGCCGCCGAGCCCATTGCCCCCAAGCCCACCTCCCAGGCCGCCTGCACCGCCTGGCCCGAGGCCGTTGCTGCAGTCACCAGCTCCTGAACCTGATCCGCCCAGGCCATTACCGTTGTTTCCAAGGCCCGATCCGCCGAGCCCGTTGCCAGTTCCCTGACCGGATCCAGCGCCAAGTGACCCATCTGGAGAGGCAAGAACGGTGACTGTCGCTGGACCAGAAACTCCACCGAGGCCTCCCAGTCCACCGAGGCCTCCATTGCCACCGAGGCCATTGCCACCGAGGCCATTGACACCGAGGCCATTGCCATTTCCCAGACCTGAGCCTCCCAGACCTGAGCCTCCGAGTCCTGATCCTGAACCTGAACCTCCAAGACCGGCGCAATCCTGGCCATTGCCGTTGCCATTGCCGTTGCCATTGCCGTTGCCATTGCCATTGCCGAGTCCACCTGTACCTCCAAGACCGGAGCCCCCAGGACCCGAGCCTCCCAGACCTGACCCAGCACCACCAGGAGAGGCCAACACTGTGATTGTTGCAGGACCGCCGTTACCGAGGCCGTTGCCGCCGAGGCCGTTGCCGCCGAGACCGTTGCCAAGGCCGTTTCCACCTCCGAGGCCGTTGCCGCCAAGGCCGGAGCCCCCGAGACCATTGCCATTTCCGCAGTCTGCGGCTCCGTTGCCGCCTCCAAGACCAGGTCCGCCGAGGCCAGATCCACCGAGGCCAGATCCACCAAGACCAGATCCACCTCCGTATGTTCCAGCCCCAGCTCCATTGGCACCGAGACCAGAGCCCCCGAGTCCAGAGCCACCAAGGCCATTGCCGTTGCCGTTGCCTCCGAGGCCGCTGCCGCCGAGGCCGCTGCCGCCGAGACCATTTCCGCCGAGACCATTTCCGCCGAGACCATTTCCGCCGAGACCATTGCCTCCAAGGCCATTGCCTCCCAGACCGCCTGCGCCAAGACCATTTCCGCCCACGGGAACGGCAAGAACGGTAACAGTCGTGGGAGCGCCGAGCCCGCCTGCACCTCCAAGGCCACCCAGACCACCAGAACCGCCGAGGCCACCAGAGCCTGGGCCGCCTGGGCCGCCTGGGCTACCGAGTCCGGCTCCATTACCGAGGCCGCCGATGCCGCCGTCGTTGCAGTCTTCGGTCATGTGGGAGACTTCTTTCACTCCCTCAGGGGATAGGTCGGCATCGTGCAGGAGATGTGAGTTGTTGGTGGCACGGATGTGTGCGGAGAGGCTAACAGAGCCAGTTGGGACGGTGGGGACTGCAGAATTGGCAGGTGAAGGAGGAGGGGGAACGGGACCGGAGGCGGGTGAGCCAGTGACGATACCAGCCATGGGCGAAAATGCGGTGACAGTGGAGCCAACGGGGGCAGAGAGAGCTGTGATTGTGAGATCCGACGTGGCCTTCAAGATGTCAACAGATGGGACAGCGTCCACGTGGATGTTGATCTCAAGTTGGACTTCGGGTGACTTGGAGTTCATCTCGAGGGTGTGAGGAAAGCCCAGGCTCTCAGGATCAAACTGGGCAGGATGAATGTCCCGCGTGTTGGGGACATCATTTCCCTCAAGGTCTGGTTTGCATGTCAGCAACAGGTCAGAATTGGCACAGTGGTCTTCGGCAAGGGGACGCACGAGCTTCTTTGACCGTGGTAGAGGGGGGCGGGGGTTGAGCCCAAGTCAGCTGGCCGGTGAGAAGACTGCCGGCGGCGAAGAAAGTGGCAGGACGCATATTGAAAGGTGTGGGACTCGAGGGATGATCCGGTCCAACAAAGAGTAAGGACAGGAGAGGATCTATCGAATTGCTACTCGCGAAGAGATGATCTCCAAAAAAGGGGCGTCGAAGTGAACAAGGCAGCAAGAGAGTGAGCGATGCCTGTGGAAGAAGGAGAGTAGTTTGCGAATTCAATCAGACACGATTCAAAAAAGCCAAGAATGAGTGACGTCCAATAAACGTGATGGTTGTAGGTCTTTGGTGATGATTGAGATGGTGGGCGGCGGATGGATGGATGTTGATGGAGGGAAGAAAAGAAGAGAGGAGAGGACAAGCAGAACAGTTCCTCGGGAGATGATGTTTTGAGGACAGCATTGGGACGAGGCGTGCCTTCCCCCTGGCTGGTAGAACCACCTCGAGTGAAGCGCGGGTTGCGGCGTGGCAGGAGCCCAGTTCGAGCAGACTTCTCCTATCAACAGGGAAGGAACGAGACAAGCAACGGCGTCTCCAGCCAGTGACACAACATGGTACCTATCTAGGTACCTAGGTAGGGGGTCTGGTAGCACTGGACTGCTCATATCGTCGTCGGGACCAACAAGGAATGACCGATAGTGAAAACCATATAGATGAACTGGGATTGCTATCTGGTATTGACAGCATCTGTGGTGTGTCCCTCGTGCACAGCTCGTCTAGATGAACGTTCCTTGGGCGTTGAAGCCGCCAAAGCTGGGGAGGCCAGGTGGCTGACCAGCTCCTGACTTCCGGAGGGAATTGCAGGCAGGCGCTGCTGTATCCCCGATGCAGAACGAACAGTACCTACCTACCTAGGCTAGGTAGGTAGGTAGGTATCATGTGCTGCCTTGCGCAAGTGTGCCTCGGGCTTGCTGGGAAAAGAAGGAGGCAGGCAGAGCTGCTGGGCGACCTCACGCCTTCCCCTGCACCTCCGCCCAGCAAACCTCGGTACAGGACCCAGGTCCTTCTGCATCCGCCACAGGGACGGATCGCTCAGAAAGCCTCCAGGCCTCTTATACACCGTCGGCGGGTGGCATAGACCGCGATTACCTGCCGTGCAGTCGATGCTCCGTTCCGAGGCACTGGAAATGATCTCCCGGCCGTCCTTGATGATCGCGACAGCCGCGTGGACTCAGAAGAAGAGAAGGTCCAGGGGCTTCTCTTCGGCCGCGTATCTCTCCTTGAACTCCTTCCTGGTCAGCCATCGGGCAAGAGGCATCATGGTGTCTTTCATGTCCATGATTCCCCTCTTCTTCTGGTCAATGTGGGAGGCGTCGACCACTATGCGCTTCAGGTACTCGATTGACAGCGCGCCTTCCGAACAGATCAGCAATCCCTGACTTTTGACAGGCCGATGGCAGGGAAAGGGCAGGGCTTACCGTTGTCGAGGAGGGCCTCCAAGCGCGCAGGAGTACCTACCGCGATGCCGGTCTTGCTCTTCTTGAGGAACTGCACCTGCTCCTCGACCTTGAAATGTTTTGCAAACTGCGGTGGGCACGCATTAGCAGCTGCACTTGATACGGACCCCACTGACACCTACCAGTTTGGATACCACATTCCCCTTCCTCTGGAACTTCCTCGTCGCCCGCACCAGGTCGGCTGCCCTCAGCCCTGCCCCTGCCACGATGATGGTGTGAGGTGCTCCGACCTTGGGCGGTGCATCCCCTAGCCTCTTCTTCTCCTTCTCGACGGCCTTGGCGTCCTTCTCGTCGGGCCCTGCCGCAAACTCCTCCAGAAAGTCTGGCAGATTCTCCTTGACTCTGACCTGAGTGAAGTCGGTCGTGTCCCTGACGGCATTCGCGCTGATGTACAGGTCACTAAGCTCCACGGTGCTCAGGTCCGTGCCGAACCGCTTCGTCTGCCTGGCGACGTGGTCGGCGAGGAGCTGAGGGTCCATCCTGACGAAGGCCGTGTTCACCCCTGCCTCAAGGTCGAGCAGCTCCTCATCCTCGTCGTACTTGCTAGCCTTTTGCTTCTTGGCGCGGGCGGGCTGTGAGTCGTCCTGCACCTTCCTCTTCTTTGACTTGGCCTTGGACGCCGCCGAAGGCGCAGGAGCGGGTGGTGCTGACATATTGCCTGCTGTTTGCAAAAACGGCGGCCGGGCGTCTTGGTTTCCAAAAGATGGGTGCTGGAAGACGGTGAAGACGACCAAGATTGACGTCTCGAACCGTTTCAAATCGTGTGCCTGCGGATTTTTCCTTCACAGTAATAAGACAAGTTTCGAATTATGGTTCTGTTGTGTTGTCCTTGTAGACCAGGGTTGAGTGGGACGGCTTGTGAAAATGGAGTGAATCTGGTACATGAGATTTTGTAAGTGTCTATCCACAGTGAAAATTTGAGAGCTGGTGTTCGTCCCTACAGTAAGGCTAAATTCCCAGGATGTACTGTGTTGGATCACTACCCGTCAGACTGTATTTTGCAGGGCTTCAGCGCCTACGGGCAAAAGAGACAAGGGTCCATGGGGATTCCGTGGCCCAGCCCGCACAGTGTGAGGATCACTACACTTTTGATAGGTTACCCTTACACCAGCCAGCCGCCTGTAACTATGACATTTTTATAGGAGGTGCACGCGTGCTTGACGACATCCCAACGTCTCGCTCATTCTCCCTGCTCCAGTGCCTCGTTCGCTTCCATCAAACCCACCCCTTGTGGCTAGGGGACCACGGGGTTAAATCCCCTAGCCCGGACCGCGATCGGCAAACCCGTTCCGGGTCCCAGCGAGTGTCATCATCAAAACTGACGAAGGGGAAAAAAAAAGACTGGAGCATGGGCGCGGAGCAGCGCCGGCAGACAAAACCTCAGTGGGGCGAGCGGACGGCCTCTACCGGTGCACATTGACCTGCAGCAGGGGCCCAGGCTGCTTTGAGTAAAGATCATGAGAAGTGTGGAATAAAGCACCGGGGAGCGGCGCGGATTCTCACGCCCGAATCAACACGAGGAAGTGCATTAGTACGATCGTCAGGGCCTGCGCCGGGCGGTTTGAGAGCTCCTCGTTAAATGATAAACAGCTTCAGCTATGGTAAATCCCTGCACAGCGGCAGGCTTCCGGCCTAAACTTCCGTCTTTCACGATACTTTCACGTCCCGTTTCAACCACGGCTACGCCCCACGTTCTTCAGCTGGCCGCCTCGCTAGATGGCTTAAGCTTTTGTGCTGGTGTTTGAGTCCACCCTTGGCAAAAAACTATCTGGGGTGTTGCCTTTGCTGTTGTTTCTTCGGCCGGCCGGCGTTACTCCTGTTGCCAGGTAGGCATATGGGCCGATATTCGGTCTCTGGTGTGGTGCCTCTTCAGGAGCATCCATGGGTGGCACGACCGGGCTTCACCGTCGTCAGGTCGACACTCATCGGCCGTTTCTTGAGGCCTTGACAACCACATGGCGGTACCAATCGTTTAGAATCAGATAGCAGCTGTCATTTCTATTGCCTAAACAACATCCAAGGCCGGATCCCATGCCGATCCGGCACCGTCCTGTCCCACAATTTTCCGGGGCAAAAAACATGATACTTATATATCTACTGGCAGGCCGTTCACCATCCTGCAGGCCAGCGACTCAGGCCGCGCACAAATGGCACCACAGCCGCCTCCTCGCCTCTTCCAGCCAGCAGTCCAAGCAGCATGGCGCCCCAGTCCTCTATCCCCGTCGCGGCGAACGTCCTCGGGACGATTGGTACAATCCTGTGGTGCGTCCAGCTCGTCCCGCAGATTTGGACAAACTGGCGCACAAAGTCCACCGAGGGCCTCCCGGGTTCCATGGTGTTTCTTTGGGCGATTTGCGGCGTCCCCTTCGGCGCCTACAGCATCATTCAGAACTTCAACATGCCCATTCAAGTCCAGCCGCAGTGCTTCATGGGTTTCTGCCTCTTCAGCTGGGCCCAGGTCCTCGTCTATGGCCGAGGCTGGCGCCCCTGGGCCGCGACGTTGATGGGGGTCGCTGTCGCGGCTGCGTGTGCTGGCGTCGAGGCTGCGTTGATCCTGACCTTGCGGGTGAGTGCAGTCTCAATGTTATATCTCGGTTGGGACGGGGCATATAGAGCCATATAAATGATAAGGGTAGCGGGAGTATAAGAATTATTTGATGTGTATAGTGCTCTCGTACTTGCGTTCAATGTAACTTGAGAACAAGGATGGTTGCTGACAAGACAGCAGCCAATTTATCTAAGAGGCAGTGAGACGCCGGTGCTGGTTGTCGGTATAGTGGCGTCTGTGCTACTCGCCGCAGGTCTCCTACCACCTTATGGTGAGATCTGGAAGAGGAGAGGAAGGGTGATCGGTATCAACTGGGTTCGTGTTCCTCTCCGCGTGCTTGTCACAACAGTTCCCGGGCTGGAGCACTTGAAGCTGACATGCCGAGAGATCTTTTTGACAATGGATTGTAGCGGGGCATTTTTCTCGCTCATGGCACTTGGTATGAGCGTGTCTGTTTCTCTGTCACGTCCAGATTTTCCTAGAGCTTTTGGAAGAGGACTCAGTACTAATAAGAACAAACACAGTTGCACAAGATACGTTTGACGTGCTGGGAGGGGTGATGTATATCATTTGGTAAGTCGGGCTGTCCGCATCCATCATCCGCGTGCTTTCCCCCAGGGCTAATAGTGGACATCGCGAAGCATGATCTTGGAGCTTGGTATCTTCGCATCCCACATCATCTGGCTGATCAGGACGCACAAGATCCGGAAACAGGCGAAGGACCAGGGCAGGACTTTTGATGACATAGCGCTGGAGCACGAGAAAACGGGAACTCCTTTCAAGTTTGCAGAGAGAAAGAGCAGGAAGGAAAAAGATTCCTGCCAAAAGGATGCCGAATAGGGCACCGTAGTAGGCCGTGGTCGGAGCTGAGAGATCGACGAACGACCCGCCGGAGCACGGGGCTGGACAGACCGGGAAAGGCTCACGAGAGAAGGTCCTTGAATAGGACTGTGGGGGAGAGCCCTGACTGTTCTGGAATGCTGACTTGGATGTCCCAGCGTCGAGCGAAGCGTCATTGTTTCGGAAGGAGAGGGGCCGACCGGGGCCCAGGGTCAAACTCTACCCCCTTTGCATGATTGGAAGGAAGAGTTTCGTTTCTTCCCTTGGTGGACCAAACATGGGGAGGGCCATTTCCAGTACGGACGAAAGACTGTAATGGCTGGATATACCTACATGGGCTATGATCTTCTGCGCCCGGACAAAAGCCACGGATCATGGGCGGTCTAGGGGCACGCCCTAGTGGCCAACGAACATTGAATTCTCGCAAGTCAGGAGCGCGAGGCTTCAAGTTATTACAAGCCAGCCAACCGGGTGGATTGCCATGTTTAATGGTCTGGGTGAGCATCACTCGAGGAACAACATTCATCTCAACCACGCCGCCTTCCCAGTTCGAAGGGTCGGCGCCGACCCTTGATTCTTCTGGCCGGCTGGCCGAATAGCTTGGTGTGGTTTCTGCGAAGCGATCGAGAGCGTGGGCGATTCCGGCCAGTGCGTAGGATTTGACTCACTCTCACTGCTTATTTCTGGTGCTCACCGAAAGGCGGAGGCGGGGGTGACTTGTGGTTCCGGGGTAGCATGGAGGCAGGTAACCCAAGAGGATCCATATCCGCCGTGGCACTGCTGAGCCGCAAAATCACCCTGCGATAGCTCGGGAGGAATCGCCAGAGTGACAGATTACTTAAGTATGCATATATGGACTACAGAGTAGTAGTGAAACGGCCCAATGTCAGCCTAACACCTCCCATGAACCACCCCCAACGGTTCGTGGCTAGATACGCGAGCAACAGCTTGACTGTAGATGCAGTGTAGCGTGGCAGGCGTGGGCGATCCGGTATGCACAAGGATGCAGCTTGACGCCCAGCCGTTGATATGCTGCATTAGCCTGGCGGACGGTTGACGGCCAAGCGCCGCAGTGGCCGCTCGACTGGGGCATCACGCCACAAGGGCGGACCCATTGAATAAAGCCGTCTGTCGATACTCCGTACAGCCTTGGACGCGAGACAGACTGCGGGTTCCTGGTAGTTGAGTGAAGCTACTGAAGGACATGGATGCATCCACAACCTCTGAGCTGTGGATCGGCAGATTGGGTACATGAGACTTATTAGCCAGGGTTTCCAAGTGGTTGCATCTTCCACTGGGAGTGCGCCGGGTCAGGATCCAGGGCTCTTCCGATTGGAGCCTCTCGCCGGTGAGTAGCAGTTGTAGCCACCCCGCGAGGGCCCGGCCTCTTGGGATGGCCCTAGTAATGTGCGTTTTAGTGAATTCGGCGAAGTCCCTTACTTTTGCCGGAGGCTTACGAACAACAACAAGCCTGTCGGTGCAGCTCTGCCACGGAGTACGTACTGTGAGGGACATCACGGCGAAGGCGACGCAATTCATCCCGATTTGCTGGATACTGGCGGAAAGAATCCCGACTGCTGACTCGACAAGGCAAATCGAGACAGACATCCTACTCGCGTGGTGGTTTCAGTGACGTCTCGCACACAGCAGTTGCCATCGAGGCGGTTACGTATGACAAGTATTGCGCAGAGAGATGGTGGTAATGCTACCAAGAGGAAGGGTCGCTGCTGTGTAGGCTGTCAATTCTGCAAGAGAGAACATGCTGGGTGACACAGGAGCCGGGACCTTGAGTCGCCCGAACCGGGGCTTAAGACAGCGAAGATATAGGGCAGGGGAGCAGGCCAACAGCGAGCAGGAAACAACAACCCCCAAGTATAACTTGGCATCAAGACCAGCTGGAGACCACCTAGGATCCAGGCTGTGTGGTTGAGAGTCGCAGAGGAGTCCCGCTGCAACAGGACGGTATGCTAGAACGAGATGTTGTCTGGGGCGGTGGTCGTCGCGATGAAGTCATCGTCATCGGTGGGCGGCAGCGGCGCTGGCGAAGTCACGGAGAAGCAATTGGCAGCGAGCTCGAGTCGCAACCAAAGGATGAGGAGCACCGAGGTTTGATGTACCCCGTACTCGGGTCTAATGGGGGGAAGCTGGGTGAGCTGGGTGAGCTGTCACAGCTACCCACTGTGGACGGGGTGGCACGCACATGGATAGCATGTGGTGTGGGTGCGTAATGTGAGCACTCAGCACTGAGCATGTAGCCGTGCCTTGTCGGAGGATAGCACCGCAAGTCTGCCCTTGATGAAGATTGTACTGTATGTCAGAGAACCGAGCTACTGTACCCTTGGTGCTCGGCTACAGTGGGGCGTAAGGTTCGTGCTGGCTGCATGGCGACCGGGTTCTGGAGTGGATGAGGTGGATGCGAAAGTGGTTCTTGTCATCAAGCTGGTGGTGAGGACCGAGGAGAAAGAGTGGCCGAAGACTAACGCGATTGGAAATAGCCCGGTGGAAGGAGAAAAAGAAGGCGGCCAGGGGGTTGTGCTCGGGGAAGGCCAGGAAGAAGGCCAGCCTGCAGCTGACTCGCAGCCTCCAGACCCTCTGATTGGCCGTCCGGGCTGGAGAGCGGTTCCCAGGCCTACTACATAGTACTGACAGCATCGGACAGACAGAGCTCAGGACCACCTGCACCTGGGGCTTGGCTGGCTGTGCAGGCGTGTCATGGCGCAGAAGTGAACATGGGCAGTCTGTCGGTCCTCCTTTGCCTGACACGAGGGGGACACGGACAAGCACATGCTGTGGTTACCGTGGTTATTTTCCTGGTTCAGGAGTGTGTGGGCAGCAAGCGAGGTGGGAGGTGGGAGATGACGGCTGTGTTGTGCTGATATTACCGCGCCCGCGCAGTCCAGCAGCTTTCGTTAATTACGTCCGCGAACCAGCAATGTGGGTGTGTCTCGTCGCCGTCCCCGAGGAGCTTGAGTCTTTTTCCATTTTCTTCAGGTGTTCTCCATGTTTCGAGACCAAGCCGTGGGTTTGCTGTGTCCCTGTAGAGCTCAATTCGTGTGTAATTATGTAATTCTACTGCTGGCTTCAACAGGCAAAGTAGTCAGCCTACCTGCATACAGCCCAGCAATAATAAATTACCTAGGTACCTAGTCGGGGCGAGCCGATCAGGCCAGCAGGCCAGCAGGCCACCACCAGCAGCAGCGGCCACGGCTGCAAATGCAGCCACAACTACAACCCCTACCTCGCACTTTTATTAGCACCTTTTTGGCCCCCCCCCCCAGTGCCCCTGGCTGGCTGGCTGGCTGCCCACCCGGCACCCGCAAGCGTTCAAATCTCCCATCGCTCACAATTGATCTATGAACGGTCTGCATCCTGCATTCTGCGCTCTGCACTCTGCGCTCTGCACTCTGTCTGTACCCTATCTGCACTTCTGCGTCCTGGAATCCTAGCCGGCTCTTGAAGGTGTGACGCTGCCTCGATTGGATGGGCCGAGCTGCCTGCCCTAAAAGGCCCCTGGCTACCTGCTTGCTCTGGCAACAAGGCTTGAAGAAGCACACGGTGTACTCGGACGTACTCAGTACCACGGAGTAGGCGCCACAGGTACATCCGGCCTGGGCAGTACATACTCCGTACGTTGTGCGCCTGCTCTTCGACATCGCATACCAATCCGTCAAGCCTCACGCGTCCTTCCTATCCTCTGGGCTTGCATGCCTCTCTTTGCTGCCCTCTCTCCATTCGCTTTTGTTTCTCCCCCCCTTCTTTTCTTGTCTCTGGGGTTTCTTGTCGACCCTTGATGATCTTGTGTCGACCACACAGGGCTGATCCATCACCCTCCGTCAACGCTTAGGTCTCGTGGCTTGCCCCCTTCTACAATACTTATTAGTATCAGTACATGGGCATGTTGGGGCGTCAATCGGTGTCCCCATCACCTGCGCCTGCAGCGCCACTCACTGCTCACACGGTGACCACGGACCACGCAAAGCCCGTCCTGACGTCCTAACGTCCTAACGTCCTAACTCAAACAGCTCCCCTCCAAGGCCAAGGCCAAGCTCTGCTGCTGCTAGTACAAGCTATCCTACGTACGGAGTACGGAGTACCTCTGCCTAAGGGGGCCTCGTCAATCTACAGTACTGCCGAGCGTGCGACGCCTGCCTGCGCTAACACCTCGGCCTGGTCGACCCTTGTTGTTGTTTTATTGTTGATTGCTTCAAAGAGAGGCCCGCCGCCTGCTCGGCGAACAAGACACAGACACACACACACACACACACACACACACTTACACTCCTCCACGCCAACCAACTCACTGCCGCTCAAGTCGCATTGCCCAGCCTGGCCCTCGGAACATTACCTACCTACCTTGGCCCTGCCTCGCCGCACGCCGCGCCGCGCCGCGCCACTCCCACTCCCACGGCTACGGCCACGGCTACGCCCACAACTCCTGTCGGCTCCTCCACGCCCGCAGGACTGACTGCATTGCAGCAAGCTTGCACTGTCACAGGCTGTGCCGCCAACCGTCTTTTCCCTTCCCAGCCGTCTAAACGCCTCGTACCACCACAACCACGACTTTGTTGCACGCCCATCTGCCTCCCGCGTCTTGGGGACTCCACCGTCGACCTGTCTCACTTCCATTGGCGACATCCGCCGGGCATCTCTTTGCTTTTGCGACGTTGAAGACCACGCTCCTTACCTGGTGGTCGGCAACTGCCACCGGCCACTGGACACCAGTTTGCGGCCATCACTTCTCCTTCGGCACACCACCAAGCCTACCTCCCCTGTGTCCCCTCTCTCTGCCTCACTGTTCTTCCTCGGTCCTCCCGTCGCCCCCAGCCCCCAAACCCACGCGGGTGGAAGGAAGGTTCCCGGGAAGGAAGGGAGGGGTTACGCGCCCGCGCCCACGCCCGCGCCTTTGCCAGCGTGCCTGCGGCTCAGGGGGTCCATCTGGCTCTTTCTCGGCGTCAATCGACCTCGACCAAGCCGATCCCAAAGATCCAATCCCCACCTTCTCACCCCGGACCTGCCTCCAGCAAACTCCTCCTGAATGCCGAACGCTGAACGCTGAATGCTGAACTCAATCACCAAGCGATCTCAATATCGTCCTCCCTGCGACTCTGTGACAGGCCTTGGCGAAGTCTGTCGCAAGCCGGTCCGGTCCTGATTTGCCGGCTTTTGAGGCATTGACTTTTCCACTTCGCCGGGGGACTCGGTTCAACGTTGTTTTCGAGTCAGGCCTGTATGCATGCGCTCCTAGGCTCGGCTGAAAACCATGCCGCCGTCAAGATATCAAGCGTTGTAGGTCACCCCACGGCCCACCCGCTGCCCGCCAACCACCCATACCTTCTAGAACAATTCCACCAGCTGACATGACTCGAAGTCGCGAGTTCCAGGTAGTAGTACTCGGAGCAGGTGAGCACGTGCCCCGCAACATATCCCGTTGCAGAACCCCACCCTGTTCCTGTTCGCGCGTGCGTACGTGCATGTGTGCGTGTGCGTGTGCGTGTGTGCGTGTGCGTGTGTGTGTACATGTGCGTGTGCGCATGGTTTTACGTGGGAATATGGCCAAGGTCTCGCTCGAATCGACTGACATTGAGGTCTTCGTCTTTCTCTTCACTAGGCGGCGTCGGGAAGAGCTGTTTGACTGGTGAGTGGAGCCCACCCATCAACATGGGCATCACATGTAGCCCCCCTGTCGAGACCTCCCTCCCTGTCCAAAACCACCCAGAGCCACGGTTCACATGAAAGCTGCGTTGCTGACCAGCTACACTACCGGTAGCACAATTTGTCCACAATGAATGGATCGAGAGCTATGACCCAACGATTGAGGACTCGTACCAGAAACAACTTGCTGTGGACGTATGTGTTTCACAATACAATTGTCTCCCCTGCTACAAAAATAAATAAATAAATAAACTAACGCTATGTCCAGGGACGCCAGGTTGTCTTAGAAATGTGAGTCGCTGTCTCGAACAACATGCCTTGTTGAGTCTCACGTGGCTAACACATGTCCAGCCTTGACACCGCAGGAACGGAGCAATTTAGTGAGACATGCCCCTCGGTCACATTTTCGAACTCCCCCCTAACCTGCTGCAGCATCCATGAGAGACGTGTACATGAAAAACGGCCAGGGATTCTTACTTGTCTTCAGCATCACATCGCGATCGTCGTTGAATGAGCTGCATGGCCTTCGGGAAGAGATTCTTCGCATCAAAGACAGGGAGCAAGTTCCCATTGTTATCATTGGCAACAAAGCAGACCTCGAGGATCAGAGAGAAGTCCCGCGTACGAAAGCATTTTCCGTCTCCCAAGACTGGGGCGCTCCTTACTACGAGGCGAGCGCCAGGACCAGGAGTAAGTGCCTGCCACGGTCGTCTGTGAGCAGTGGCATCAGAAGCTGACTGGTGGGGACAGCAAACGTCGATGAAGTTTTCATCGATATATGTCGACAGATGTTGAGAGTAGATGATGCCATAGAGGCAATGGACGAAGAGACTTTCGAGACGCGATACAAATACGACGAGAACAGCAGGAAGAGACGGCGGCGGAAGAGGAAGAAGGACCATCCAAAATGCGTCATACTGTGATCGGTCTGTTCGCTTCTTCTCTGGGCTACGGCTGCTCCAATGTCATACCTGCTACTTCAAACCCAACCTCAAAGACCGATCTCCGACATTTCTTTTCACCCTCAAGACTATATACTCACTCGGCCGTTTCAAAAAGGGGGTCCTAATTAGGATCTGGCGTCAAGGTCCTGAAATCTCTATGCGAGCTTACTCATTGATACCACTACTGCCTCAGTCGATGCCAAACTTTGCAAAGATGTTGACGTCTCACGACGCTCATTCCCTTGTCATTATATTCTTCCTGTCTACTTCGAGGAAACGGCTCTACATACATAACCGTGGACAGCCGCATTCTCCTCCAACAAGCCATCGACAAAGTTTACCATGTTTGAATTTCACCAGCATTTGGGGGCGGTCCCGAAGGCGTTGCACCGGAAAAAGAGGACTGTTTTAAATCAAAGAATGGGTTCATGGGAAAGGGGCCCTGGTCGTTTGGAATTTGTTTAAACGGAAGAATCTCGTCTGAGTTTGGCGGATGCGGATTTCTTTCGCTTTTGGGAATAGATGGCATGGCGTGGCTAGATTCTGGCATAGCTTCTTACCGAACGCGTTTCCAGAAAGTGTCCTGTTATTCGGAAAGCCTTTTGTCGTGCTGCTTAAAGCACGAAGGAAGCATTGATGCGACGACCAGTGGTCACAACTCGCACAGAGCTGCATCCTCAACACCAGTCCAACCCCCCCCCCCCCAGAAGCCAGCCCCAGAACCCCAACCCTTTTTTTCTCAGTGTTGACGATGAGCCTTGGGATCGTCATCAATCAGCCGTTCCGTTCCCACTCGCACATCGTAGCCTCGCTCAACTATACACCTCTTATACCATATTTGCTATCCTTTACGCGCTTATATCTCTTTATTCATTCGAACTCATTTTGGGGGCTCTCGGCGCCTTAAGCTTCTGCAAAGGTCAAAATCCCAGCCCGAGTAAAATTCGACGTCATCAGGAGGCAAGCTCACCTCGACAACCCAACAACGCATTACAGCACCAGATAAATACACGAAGGGACTCCAGAACATGGAGTCATTCGCCCTCGCAGCTGAGCACTCTGGAGCTATCAGCCACGTTCACACCGTGACCATTAGTCCAGCTATTGTTGGCGTAGCTAGGGAGCTGAGACTGGCCGTGACGGTCGCCGTCGCGGGGTGGGTCGTTGTCGCTGGTCTCAGGGCCTTGACCGCGGCGGGCTTGCGGGAGTCTGAAAAGAGGGAGTGATTGGGGCTACAGACTGGCTCGCAGGCAATGACAGTATTGGATATCTGCGAGGTAAGGCCCGCCCGCCATTGCCGGGCGAAGCTGAGGAGCTTTACCGTCTGCGGTCCACGAGCCTCGGGGACTGGGTGTGCCAATAATACGCCGGCTGTTGAGCATTGTGTTGCGCTGCCAGTGTCGATGTGGTCCGGAAACTCCATACCTGACGACGTCCATCGACCGCCCATGCTGCTGTTGATAGCTTGAGTGTACTCTCATCGCAGTCAGCTCTTCCTTGAAGGACCTCGGGAGGAGCAGGTTGCCTTACCAAATATTGGTTGCGCAAGGCATTTGCTGTATGGAGCTTTCCACGCTCAATTCGTACCAAGCAGCACTGAGGCTTTGCTTTTCGGAAATGAGTAGTCTCATTCGCATTGAACACTGCTCGCCCAGGCATGTGCTGCTCAAAAATCTCAGATCATAGATACCCAGGTACCTGGTACTGAAGCCTGATATCGGTTGTTTTGGAAATATTACATATGTGTTGATCAACCGTCCAGTGCAGCCTAGACAAAAACATCAAAGCGCGCGTTGCATTTTCTGAGCCGCTCGGGTTCTCCATATCATATTATTGATGGTCTTGTATTGCTCTGCACTTTTCTCTTACTGCGTTGGTTGAATATGTTTTCCCCAAACAGACTTCGATCTTCGCTCAGACCGAACGCCAATATGACTCGTATATCTATCTTATGGCTACTATGTGTTTGGAAATGTCTCAACCTCAATGCCGTTCAAGCTTTACTTGCATGAAACAAGCTGCCGTCCGTGTGTGCTGCCAGGCGTTTCAACGTATATATCAAAGCTCGTGATGGAAACCATATTATAACGTGAACAAAGCTAGATCAAATGGAAAGCTGCAGCAGTACCTTGGCCATCTTTCATCCACTGATGTAGTATCTCAAAACGACAGTCTTCTTGCCAAAAGACCGGCAGCACAACCAAAAACCATGACTGAGCAGGCAGCACAAGCAGATGGCGCCGAGCCACCTCCACAGGGGCAGACTGCAGACCTGAGCCACCCACAAGATGCGCTCCGTAGTATTGGGTTGGCAATAACGGTGCTGACGCTCGTTCTCCCCACTCCTTTCCTCCTGATGCGCATATACACGCCGTGGAAGCTCTCATCTCCCCTGCGGGTCGACGACTGGCCCTGCGCCGCTGCAGTTCTATTCAGCATCGCATACCTTGCTAGTGGCATCGTCTTCGCAGAGCACGGTGGCGGCCACCACGTCTGGGAGGTCACAGCGTCGCAGCTTCAGAGCTTCCTGGAGACGGCTTATTGGAACTCGATCGCCCACACCCCTGCTGCGCTCTTCATCAAGTGTACGTTACTCCTCATCGTCGTGCGAGCGTTTCGGGGCAACAGGCTCTTTACGTACGTCGGATATGGCCTCGTCGCTGTCATGGTGGGCTATCATGTACCCTTGGCTGTGTTTAAGATCATGACGTGCAGGCCGATACGAGGATATTGGGATTATAGTGAAAAGTCAAACTGCTACGACTACCGGTTGGTCTTTCTATCTGACGCTATTGGGGAGGTCATCACCGACATACTGGTGTTGCTGATGGCGCTCCCGTTGATACTGCTTCGGGGGGCTCGCTGGAAGATGTATTTGATGCTGGGAGCTGGGAGTGTGAGTAATGGAATCGGCATCCCCCGTCAGCTTGGATTTGCAAGCTTTTTTTTGACATGCCAGTTTTCACACCAACGGTAGAAAGCTATGCTGACATTTGATCTCTTTAGTTGGCGACTGCAGTTCAGCTCGTGCGCATGGTGCTTGTGATTCATTCACAAGAGACGAGAGACCTGACTTGGGACTTTGTGAGGCTGAGTTTGTTCGCGTATGTCAATGACAACATCACCATGATTATTTGCCGGGATTTCCCCTCTGTCAGCACCTATTTTAGAGAAAATTACTAACCCTTCGACCACAATGCGAAGTCAAATAGAAATAGCAATAGGATTGATATGTATATGCGTGCCGACAATGGACGAGTATTTTCGGTGGAGAAAAGAGCTCGTGAGAGACTCTCAAAGATCTAAACCGAGCATGAGGTTCAGACCTCACAGGTTACTGGGAATGACTAGACTTCGATCTCAGAAGTCGAGTCATCCAGAGAAGGCTACGCGTGTGGCATCTCAGAAACCTTCGGGAATTCAAACGGAAGTTCAAACAATATTCGCAAAAGATCGTGTTCCGGAGATCTCACTACGTCCTCCATCTCCCTGCTTACGAGAATCGATAACCATTGCATGTGCAATGCTCTCTTCCTCACCAGAGCCGGCGGCGGCGCATACGTCCATATTATACCAAACCGATGAAGAGGCGCCCCCAATTCCTCAAAAGAGCGCTGCCAGGCTTTCGATGCAACGCAAATCATGGGGTCCTTCCACCACCGTATCCAATCACATGGAACATACAAAACAAGACCCAGAGACAATGCACAATCACGAAACATGCCTCAGGGCCTCCGAATCGTTGCGACTGTTCAATGAAAAAGAACGAGTGGATACCATGCTTTCCGTCGCCATTGTCCTCTGAAGTCCGGCGAATTCCATCTATACCAGAGATTATCACGGCTATTCACAATCACCACAGATTTTTAAGTGGTCTCCACGGTGCAGTCGCTGGCCTTGGTCGTTTACCATAAGCCGAAGCCCACCCGTGCTCATTCAAGGCATGCCAGGGCAGAGCACTCAGATGTCACCACAGTGTCACGGCCAGACTACGACTATGGGCATTATTCTGTTTGAGACGAGGTTAGCATACGAAAGCTTTTAGCAGTTCACACTGGATACAGAACCGTGATAGTTTCCCACTTTTTATATCATTTGAGCATTTACACCTATACGAAGGCGCCATGTATGTCCTCGGACATATACGGAATAGAAGCGAAACCACTTAAACTGCAGGCTGACAGCACTTGAGACTCTGCAGCAATCACATGCAGCTTCCCTCACATATGCTGAGGAACTGCCAACAAGAAATGTTTGTATTTTTGCAACCGACCTGACAGGTCGTCACACTGTCCTCCAGCTGGCATGCCCCTAAAAACCTTGGAAATCAAATATCTTGTGTCCCAGTAAGCTTAATAGAGCAGCACTCCCCCTCATCCCATCAATCCAGAATACCAAATACATGTCAAACCTACCCTCACTGCTGAAGAATTTGGGATTACTTTCCCGCCTCTTGAAGCCTCATGACAGCAACAACATCTCTGGTCTACCAGATGTCCACTATGGTGTTTGCAGTCAATATTTACTCGTGATATTGACTTTGATTTGACGCGCCTGACTGCTACAGATAGTATCATCCTGGAAGCGCCGTCTAGGGGCAAGGCAACGACGATTTGCGACGGTGGCTGCGCCTTTGGTAGCTATAATGTTCAAGGATGCCATGCTTGTATCCAAAGTGAGGATGGCAGCTCCCGTGCGGAGGAGTCTTCATTTCATCCACATACATACGATCTTGTTCTTCCAGGCCACCAAGCCACCGATGCAACAACATCGAGTACTTCTAGCGCCGCGCCATGGTCACAATATGCACCACGTTTGTGCCGGGCACGACAGAGACAGACAGAGGCAGTCACGAAGCGTCCAAACATGGTGCAGACCCGAAAAAGCCACTTCAACTCTTCCATGATATGTCTTCCATACGGCCGTCGGCCCAACAGTTTCCAGCTACATCCCTGCGTCCATGTTCAGCCAGGTTGCTCACTCCATCAGCCTCTCTGACGGGAGCGGCAAGCGTGACTGGGGACGCGACGAGCCTGATTCACAAGCCCGCTTACACTGCGTTGGATGCGACATCGGTGCACCTTGGTTCTTGGGTGCGGTGCATTCCACACACTTACTCTTCTCAAATACACACGCTCAGGAGTAGAGTAGAATCAGTCAGCTTCGTGCTATACTCGTGAGCCCCGCGGCTCTGCCCACTTTATCGTCCACTTCTGGCGATCCCTTGGTGCGGACTTCTCTCTCCAACGATTCTTCATCCGCCAATGAGTGCCTATCCAAACTAAATTTCACTATATTGCTTGGACTGTTGTGAAGTTGTCACGAGACCCGGAGATGGCCCAGGTGCCGTAATTGAGGCACCGGCCGGGGTGCTGGCCGTAGATGACCACCATTCGCGAAAGTTTCTATGCCGGCAAAGGCGTCACTCGTCCTCGCACTTCTGCTGAGGAACCTGTGCGAATAAATAGTGACAACATTAAGCACTGAGAAGAGGCGGCAGTAGTTGCGCTTTGTCGAGGGAGTACGGCCTGCTTGTTGACTTGCTGGTATGATATGAATATAGCATCGACATACCCCCCACGGGTATGTAAAATACCTAGGTATTCAACCCCGAATCTGAACTTGCAAAGCACGAGTATGATATACATACACCCTTTGAAACACAACACAGTCCCTTTACATGAAATCGGACTGCTCATTATTTGCCCTTCTTGCCACTCCCGCTGGCACTGTGGCCACCATCATTGTCACCACTCTTCCGCCTGAAGCCACTGGGGCGTCTGGCCTCGAGGCTTTTGAGTCTGTTCCCCAGGCTCACCCGCGCAGCAGACACTCCAGGGCCAAGTGGGCTCGGCTTGGCAGGCGTATTCGCTGAGCTCGCTGGCGGCATAGAGGCGAGGCTGTCACCGTCACTCTCGCGCTCGAGAGGTGATCTCACCTGAAAGCCCGAGACGCTCGCAGGGGAGTCCGGCCCGGCTGCAGGGATGGAAGACTGATCATCAGCATCGCCCTCGGGGCCTATCGAAAACGGTGCCGGCGCCGACCTTCGTCGGAGTCTGCTCACCATGACCGCGGCCTTGCCAAGCCCAGCTCCAGAGGACAAAGTACTCCCGCTTCCGCTTCCGCTGCCACTCCTTTCCCTGGCAATGTCCTTCTCGCCGTGACTGGTCCTCGCCCTCGAGTGGCCGTAAGTCTCGGTCCTCTCGCGCCCCATGCCCAAAGCCGCCCTCATGGCCACCCAGGTCTCTACATGACCCTTGCCTGCCTCCCTGACACACTCGCAATCGTCACCAGCAGGACACTCCGTCTCCCCCATGTTGTGCCACTCAGCCAGACAGTTTTCATGGAAGACGCAGCCGCAGCCCAAGCAAGCCGGGTAGAGCGCGTCTATGGACTCGTGGCAGAACACACACGTAAGTTGTGTCTGCGTGCGCCTGCACCTCTCACAAACACCGACAGCCCCGCCCAGAGAGGGGGTTTGGGAATACTGTAGTGGTTGTAGCTGCATCTCATGGACGCGACAAATCCCTGTTACGTCGAGACCGCGGCCAGATGCTTGCAGAGTATGGAGTTGTTCGCGCTTACCACCAAGTATGATCGTAGGAGAGGTCGTACCTGTAGCGGATTGGCTGACATCATGGATAGCGGATTCAACACAGCTGCTATCAGCGCTGAGACGTGCTCCTTCGTTCCAGCTGCCCTCCTTCAGGACGTTAAACTTCATGATCTCCAACCGCGCGAGTGGGAGACACCACATTTGCAGCATTTCAGCATACGCGTATCGATATCCTGCGTAATCAAGACCACGGCTGGGGTCCAGGAGAGGCGTGGCCAGCCACCCATCGTCATCAAATGCTGATTCGTCTTCCACGGTTACGGTTACGCTAACTGGTATCGTGGATACGAGCTCATCTCTGCGGAATTCGTCATCCGACACTGACGTTCTTGCTGTCTCTGTCGCCTCCGATGGCGCACCGAAATAGGTTGAACCTCCCCAAGTAATGTTACCATGGATATGGGATATATTTTCCATGATTCTCTCAGCAGGACTGGGGCGCTTACGCCCTGGCGGAGATGAGGAAGCCAACGAAGTAAACCCACGTGACATACCCGAAGTGAATGTTGATGCCAAAGCGGACTGAGACCGACGAATGGCGCGGTCATTTGGTGATGTGGAAAGGCTCTGAGTGTGGTCTATCTCACTGAGATGATGGTCTTTGAAGAATCTGTGTGGCGGGGTCTCACCAGTCGAGTACGACTGTGAAGATGGATCTCCCATCCAGAGTACATCCGGGCTCTGTGGGTCAGAAAACACAACAGGCGTCTGCGACATTCGGGGTGTGGTTACTGCCGAGCTGTAGCCACTCCTCCGCTCCATGCTCCATTCTGCAGTATCTGTCGGGAAGTATTCCAAGGAGAATGATGGCGCTTTCATTGGCAGCGGTGTCTCTGGCTGTGTCAAGCGAGATTCGGCATACGCCACACTGTCCTCCGCAGATGACTCTCCAAATATGCACGAGAGCATCGCCAACATCTGTACATCTCCCAGCTGTTCGAAATAGTCAAATAAATCACGAACAAAGTCTTGCGCGAGTGGGTGGTGCCCCCACTTGACCCGTCCTCTGAGGTGCTCGTCGCTACGTGCACTATATTCATCGCTCCTGTACTTCGAGAGGGCATCTTTGGCAATGACGAGGACAGACTTGTCTTTGTGGCGATGCTCATGTAACTCTAGCGGGATGTCTGATCTCAAGAGAAGTGCCGCATATCTCCATATGTTGACTAAATCGTAGTAGCCATATTTCTCCGCCACGTAAGCATTGTGTTCGCAAACGTACGCTCCGTCGCCAAAGATTATGTACTCTTGGGCAAACTGCTTCTTCGACGGTAGCATGTCCCGCATGTCGTGTAACGACACTATGTTCTTCGGTCGTCCGGTCCGGCGGCGATTTGTTCCTGTTCCTGTCCCTGTACCTGTCCCTGCGCCGGTCCCTCCGCCACTCGAACGGAGGGACTCGTTTGCACTCCAGGTCTTGTGGAGGCGGCGCCCTGGACGGTACCACAGACTGATTTTATGCATGGTGGTCATCTCTGAATCGCTTGAAGACGACGAGTCATCCGAATCGTCTGACATGGCTGATGCATCATCGTTGACCGAGGCGTCACCATCAAGGTAACGCTGCCGCGGAGGAGACTCATGAGTCAGACGACCAAAGCCGGCGAAGGTGGGCTGGTCTTTGGGACGCTCTCTGAAATTCTCATTAGGGCTGAAGAGCAGAGCCTTGGCTTCCTTTGTTGGAAAGAAGCTGACCAGTCGCCCATCATTTGAAAAGCGAGCGCCGCACGTTCTGATCACTGGAGGTATGGCAGGACGGTGGCTCGGCGCAAGAGTATTATCGATCTCAGCACTAGCGCTCAGTTCTTGCGACATGGACATGGATGCCGATGCCCCAGCTGGGATGTCGTTGTCAGAATCATCGCTCGAACTCTCGTCGGCGAGCACATCTATGCCGTCGTCGAGGTCGCGCACGTTCTTGAAAAAAGTCGTGCTTTGAGTTAAGTCGGCCTCTCCGAGCAGGTACGAGAAGGCTGCCGCGAGGCAGTTCTGTTTTCGTTTCAAGAATTGTTGAGCGATCTGGTGGACCTCGCTTTCGAGCTTTTCATGAGCACCGGGCGGCATGAAGGCATTTCTCTCGATGATGAACTTGGGTGCTTTGTTCTTGGGGTAGGCATGAGGAATATCAGCCTTGACTTTGATGAAGATCTCATCACCGTCCACGCCCCACGGGCCCTTCAAAGAGGCGTTGAGGATAAGCGTGTCCATGTCGATACTGTCCCACTTGACGTTGGGCAACTGAGTGCTGATCCGGACAAACTCTTCTTGTAGCGACTCTGGATCGCCCCACTGGTCATCGTGAAAACCTAGCCCGAACATCGAGGAATCTTTAGATGCTGCTCGTTGCGGAAAGTCGGTACTCGATTTCCTCTTAGTCATCGTGATACCTCTCATCCAGTTCATCTGGGCCTGGCTCCTGTCCACCTTGCCGGTTCTCGAATTCTTAGCTTTCATGGACGGTCCTTTCCAGGAAGGCCCCGTCCGGTACGACGGTAGTTTCATACCCAGAGTAAGTGCGCTTTGGCGAGACACCCCGCTCCGTGAGTCGCTCATGGTCGCTGTCCGTCGATGGTGATTGCCATCGTCTACGGTTCGGAAGGTCTTGTATGTGGCACCTTTTCGAGTTATAACCAGATTGGTTCTTGCTGCCATGCCCTTGGCATGACCCACTGACTCCAGGACGTGAGGATCCGTACGTGTTAAACGGAGCTTATTGTCCTCGCCCCAGGATACGAGCTGGAAGTCGCGGTTATCGAGACCGTCTTCGGTGATGCCACCGCGGGCTCTCCAGAGGAATTCCTTCGCCTTGTGATTACCATGGCCCTCGAATGTTGCAACTGGCTCAACCTGTCCGTCAACAGGGGTATCAGGACCCATGCGCCGGTCGAAAAGATACAGATGTCCCGGTTCGTTTTGGGGCATAGCGAGGAGCCCTCTTCCAAATGGCGTATGTCTTGCACGCCAGACTGGGAACTCAGTCCTGATGACCCTTTCTGGAACGTCCTCGGTATTTTTATAATCCCAGAACTTGATGCTCCTGTCCAATGAGCAGGTAACAATAGCGGTTGCAGTGAAGCGATTCCAGTCGATGCCGTAGATCTTGGAAGTGTGAGCGCTGATGGACCTCAATGGCTCAGATGACTTCCTCTCGTCCCATATGTGGAGCCACCTGTCGTGAGAAGATGCGATGATGAATGGATCCTGGCGACTGTACTTGACCTGGGTGGCCCCAGCAAACCAGTCACAGAATGTAAGAGCTGGCTGCCTTGGCCGCCTCAGATCCCAGCAATGAACGTAGCCGTCTACGGCACAAGTTGCCAAAAGGTCAGGATGATGGGCGGAGAAATTGATGTCAGTAATTGCCCTGGTGTGCCCCTGCAGTGAGTGCTCAATGGCACCAGAAGTCGAGTCATCGCGCAGGTTCAAGTTCCAGACGAGACATCGATGGTTGGCGGTAGATGCGACCCAGTAGTCCCGCGCAGCGAACGGGGACCACTGGACGTCAACCACAAGCCACGGGAGTCCATGGCTGCTCAGGCGGCGAGGCGGGCTGTAGGGAGAGTCGAGGTCGATAATGGCCAATCCTTCCGGGGACGCAAGAGCGACGTCTCGGCCGGATGGTGATATTGTGGCAGAGCCAACCACACCATCCACATGGATGGTTCCATCTGCGTCAAAGCTCTCGCTCTCATAAGCGGATTTGATAGTCTTCACCTTTTTGGGCGAGGCCTTGAGCTGGTCAAAGGCTAGAGGCATTATGTCAGTGCCCAAGGAGTGGCACTTCTCTGGGGGACCATTGCTTTTTCTAATCACACAGGAAGAAGTCCTTGAATCATGTGGTGTCTGGGGCAGACTTTCATCGTAGAACGGATGGGAAAGCGCACGAAGCCAATGTTGGGAACAGGAATTTCGTCAATATCGATCTCAAGGACATGGCAAAGTTGCGCCCATGCACCAGGTGACAGGCTGAGGTTGACATGACCAGGGGTTGGGGTCTCCCTCCTTGGTGCTGCTCGAGAGCCGGTACTTGGGGTACTAAAATTCTTATCTAATCAGCCCGCCCCCTCCCTGGCAGACTGGCAGACGGACATCTAGCGCGGTCCAGAGGGCCAAATGTAAAAAAAGTCGAAACACGTCAATTCACCCACCCCACCCCTTCTGCCAACCACCCCTACTCCAAGGTCCTAAGTTCGAACCCCTAAGAGGTCATATTTTATAATTAATTTTTATATTATTTTTAATTCTTTTATTCCTTTTATTCCTTTTATTCCTTTTATTTCTTTTTTCTTTTTTTTATTTTTTTTTTATTTTTTTTTATTTTTTTTATTTTTTTATTTTTTTATTTTTTTATTTTTTTATTTTTTTATTTTTTTATTTTTTTATTTTTTTATTTTTTTATTTTTTTATTTTTTTATTTTTTTATTTTTTTATTTTTTTATTTTTTTATTTTTTTATTTTTTTATTTTTTTATTTTTTTATTTTTTTATTTTTTTATTTTTTTATTTTTTTATTTTTTTATTTTTTTATTTTTTTATTTTTTTATTTTTTTATTTTTTTATTTTTTTATTTTTTTATTTTTTTATTTTTTTATTTTTTTATTTATTATTAAATTATTAAATTATTAAATTATTAAATTATTAAATTATTAAATTATTAAATTATTAAATTATTAAATTATTAAATTATTAAATTATTAAATTATTAAATTATTAAATTATTAAATTATCAAATTATTAAATTATTAAATTATTAAATTATTAAATTATTAAATTATTAAATTATTAAATTATTAAATTATTAAATTATTAAATTATTAAATTATTAAATTATTAAATTATTAAATTATAATAAAATATAAAAAAAATTTAATTAAAAAAATATATTTAATTTTAATATTTTATAATTTAATTTATTTAATATAAATTAAATTAAATTAAATTAAATTTTAATAAAAAATATTTTAAATAAAATTTATTTTATTTATTATATAATATATTTTTTATTTTAAAATTTATTAAATTTTATATAAAATAAATTTTAAAAAAATAATAATTAAATTTTTATATATAAATATTTAAAATAATTAAGTTTTATTAATAAATAAAATAAATTTATTTTTTAAAATTTAAAATTTAAAAATATTTTATTTTATATTTATTTTTAAATTATTTTAATTATTTAAATATTAAAAATTTAAATAATTTTTTTAATAATAATATAATTTTTTATATTTAAATAAAAAATAAAATAAATTAATAATAAATTTAAATAAAATAAAATAAATTATTATTAATTTTTTTATTAATATATATATATATATATAATTAATAATTATTTAAAAAATATATTTTATAAAATATTTTTTATATTAATTATTTATTTATAAATTTTAAATAATAAATTAATATTAAAATAATTAAAATATTATAATAATTATATTATATAAATTATATAAATTAATAATATTTTAAATATTTAATATATTTTTAAATATTAAATTAATATTTTATAATTATAATTTTTTAAATTATTTTTTAATTATTTTTTAATTATTTATTAATTATTTATTAATTAATTAATTTATAATATTTTAAATTTATTTATTTTAAATTAAATTTTTAAAAAAATAAATATAAGTTTATTAAATTAAAAATAATATAAAGTTTTTAAAAATAAATTTAATATAATTTATTTATAATTAAATAATATTTTTTTATTTATAATTATAATAATAATTATATTTATTTAAATTAATATATTAATAAATAAATTATTATAAATTATAAATAATTTTATTTAATATTATAATTTTTATATAAAAATTTAAAATTATTAAATAATTTAAATATAAATTTAATAAAATAAATAATTATTATAATAAATTTATTAATTTTATATAATTATTTTAAAATAATTAAAATATAATTTATTATATTATATATATATAATTATAAATAATATTTTTATAAATTTAAATATATATTATTTTTATTATATTATATTTTAATAATATATAATTATTATTATATTTTAATATAATTCTTTTATAAAATTAAAAAATTTATAATTATAAATTTTAAATTAAATTTATTTAATTATTTTATATTATTATAATTTTATTTATTTTTTAATTTAATTTAAATTTTTATATATATATATATATATATTAAAAAAAATATAAATTTTAAATTAAAAAAATATAAAATTTAAATTAAAATAATTAAATTTAAATTTATTTTAAATAAAATTTATAATATTTTATTTTTTTAAAATATATTTTAATTATATTAAATATTAATTTATTTATTTTAAAATAATAATTTATTATTATATATTTATTTTTTAATTATAAAATAATTAAAAATATAAATATAAATAATATAATATAATAAATTGATTTAAAAAATATTTTTTAATTTTAATAAATTATTTTTAATTATTTATAAATAATTTTAATTTTTTAAATAAATATTTATAAATAAAATTAAATTTTTTAAAATAATAATTATTTTTATAATTATTTTTTAATAAATATATATTTATATATAATTTAAATTAAATAATAATTTAATATTTTTATATAATATTTATTAATATTTAATTATATTATTTATAATTTATAATAATTTTATTTTTTAATAAATTAATAATATTAATTTAAATAAATTTAATTTATTTTATATTATATAAATAAATAATTTTTATTTATTATTTTAATTTTTTTTAATATTTAAATAAAAAACTTTAATATTATAATTAATATAAATATATATTAATAATATTTTTATTTTTATTATTTAAATTAAATTAATAAAAAATTAAAAATAAAAAATAAAATAAAAAATATATTAATAATAATAAAAAATAATAAAAAATATATAATAATTAAAATTAATAATAAAAAAATTAAATAAATAATTAAAAATATTATTAAATTATTTATAAATAAATTTAATTATTTTTAATATTTTTTTTAAAAATTTTAAAAATTAAATTAATAAGTATTTTAAATAAATTAAATTAAAATATTTAAAAATTTATTTTAATAATTTTTATTTTTATAATATTTATATTAAATTAAATATTAAATTAATATTTTAAATTTTATTTAATTTTATTTAAATATTTTATTTAAATAATAATAAAATATTATAATTATTTTTATAATTAATATTAATAATAAAAATAAAATTTTTAAATAAATTAAATAAAATAAAATATTTAAATAAAATAAAAAACTAATAAAATAAATAATAAATTATATAAAAAAATTATATTTAATAAAAAAAAATTATATTTATAATATTAATTAAATTATAAATAAATTATTAATAAGTAAATTAAATTAATTAATATTAATTATAATTAATAATTAATTAATAAATAATTTAATAAATAATTTAAATTTAATTTAATTTATTAAAAAATTTAAATTAAATAAATTATAATTATATATTTAATAATACTTTTAAATTAAATTTATATTTAAATTTAAAAATTATTTTATTAATAAAATAATTTTTTTTAATTAATTAAAAAAAATAAAAAAATAAAGAATTTAATTTTAATAAAAAAATAAAAAATTATTAATATTAAACTAATAATTTATAATAAATTAATTATTATAAATAAATTATATATATAAATATATAATTTATTTAATTAATAAAATTTATATTTAATTTAAATATTTTAATATTTATAATATAAATTATTTATAAAAATTTATTATTAATTATATAATTATTAAAAACTTTATATAAAAATTAAATTAATTAATATTTATTATAATATTTATTATAATATATATAAAATAAACAAATAATTTTTTATAATTATATTAATTTATATTAAAAAATATATTATTTATAATAATAAAAATATAAATTTTTTAAAATTAATTAATTTAAATTATATATATATAATTAAAATTTTTAATTATATATTTTTATAAATTTTATTTATATAATAAATATATTTAATTTATTAATTAATATATTTATTAATATTATATATATATATATTTATAAATATTTAAAAATAATTATTTTATATTTTTAATTAAAATATAAAAATATTAAAAAATATATTATTTATTATTATTTTTTAAATTATTTTTTAAAATTAAATTAAATTAATTTTTATTTTTAATAATTTTAATTTATAATAAATTAATAATATTTATTTTATTTATTTTATTTATTTTATTTATTTTATTTATTTTATTTATTTTATTTATTTTATTTATTTTATTTATTTTATTTATTTTATTTATTTTATTTATTTTATTTATTTTATTTATTTTATTTATTTTATTTATTTTATTTATTTTATTTATTTTATTTATTTTATTTATTTTATTTATTTTATTTATTTTAAATAAGAAAATAAAAAAATAAGAAAATAAAAAAATAAAAAAATAAAAAAATAAAAAAATAAAAAAATAAAAAAATAAAAAAATAAAAGGATAAAAGGTAGTAAAAGTAATAGTGGAAGAAGTAGTGGAACTTGTGGTAGAGGGTGTGGTTTTTGAGAAGGGGGGTGAGCGGATTGACATTTGGCCCATTTCGACTTTTTTTACATTTGGCCCTCTGGACCCCCGTAGACATCCCACCAAGACCAAGCATGCTTGGCTGCCTCCTTGGAACAGTCGGTACAAAGCAACCAATGATACCATCACCGTCGGCTTCAGCTTGCACTTAGGAGTCTTCCCCCGTTTGCAGGCTTACCACTGCTCTTTTCCACCACTCACCAACCCAACCAACATTCACAAGTCTCTCTTATACCACGCCTCTGCTCGTGGGCCAGTTCCTGCCGTGCACCTGCCGTGTCGGACTGCGCCACACTGGTCCAAACTGAGCTGCGCATCTCGTGCGGTTGGCTCAAGGAAGATCCGGATTTCCCACGTGCCCCCTCAGCTACCAACCGCACAAACACCGGCTGCGCGACGCTGCGGTAGGAATCTTAACATGGCTTTGCCCAAGAGAATCATCAAGGAGACCGAACGCCTGATGGCTGAGCCGTATGCTACCTGTCCACCCAGTGGCGGAGGCCCCAACTCCTGATCTGACTCCCTTTCCCAGCGTGCCCGGAATCAGTGCGGTCCCTCACGAGGAGAACCTTCGTTACTTTGATGTCACCATCGACGGCCCGGACTCCTCCCCTTACCAAGGTGCGACATGTCCGGTACTGCAAGGCAGGCAAACGGCGCTGACTGGTGAATTCTAGGTGGCACATTCAAGTTGGAGCTGTTCCTCCCGGACGACTACCCCATGACACCACCCAAGATCCGCTTCCTCACCAAGATCTTCCACCCCAACGTCGACAAGCTTGGTCGCATCTGTCTCGACGTCTTGAAAAGTGCGCATATGACAACCACTCCTGCCCAGGCTTCTCCTGGCAGCATGGTGAACTCGAGCTGACAAAAGACAATAGACAACTGGTCTCCTGCCCTCCAGATCCGCACAATCCTCCTCTCAATCCAAGCCCTCCTCGGTGCACCAAACCCAGACGACCCGCTTGCTGCAGACGTCGCCAAGTCATGGAAGGAGGATGAGAAGGCCGCTATTCAGACGGCCAGGGAGTGGACACAGAAATATGCGATGGGCCAGAAGTAGGAGGAGCGCCTTCACCGCCCGTCTGTCCCTGGTCACACTACTACAGCGGAGGAGGAACGAGCTAGGACGGGTTGGTGGATCGGTGCCGAGGACGAGGACCTGGAACAACTCGATAAAGTCCTAGACGAGATCTTGGAGGAGTACCGGACTCCATCACCCAAGGGGGTGGAACGCAACAATTGATGGTCAGTGGCGTGGACCATGCCCAGCGTTGCTGGGCATGGTCCGGGGATGATGGTCTCATGTGTTGTTGGCGGCATGGTTGCTCACTGGAAGATGGCTGGAAGATAGCAGACAGTTGGCTGTGATCCGGGACTCGAGGATGGGGGAGGCACAGCCGGAAGTCCTTGTGGCCATTTGGGCATACGATAAGACATGGTTGTACACGTGGCAACACAGCATCCACGCTGTCATAGAAGTGATGAAGGTTGGAGAGGTCCCATTTCTTCTTGCGTATGCTGCCAGAGCCAGGCCTTCATGGTATAGCTTCTTGCAAGCCAAATCAGATGAGCCAGTGTTGAGTATATCCCGTTGCTTGTAGTGTTTCTACCTTGTCCCTGCCGCCTGAAAGCACGGATCGGCCCTTGCTTTGTCTGCACCCAAAGGTGGCCCGGAGCAGACCAGGACAAAAGAGGGAGACAATTGTGGTTGCGGCAATAGCTTCACAAGGACTTTGTCTGTTAGCCAAGACTGGAAGAGAAAGGCTTGCTCGGGAGAGCACGGGACACTGTGCATATATCTCAACGGGTGCTTCCAAGGAAACAGGACCGACCTATTAGCAAATCTGCCCCGTCAACCTACCTAGGTACCCAGCTCCCAGACCAAAAGCAGCCTGATATCATAAGATAACAACCACCAACTTGACGCCACCATGTTTCAGTATAGCAACTGGAATTGTGCAGACTGTTCAAAGTCATTTTGCCTGGCGATCGACGATGGACATGCCAAGGAGGGAGATACGCCGGTCTGCTCAGGCTGTGGTAGCACGTCAGTTACTCAGATAGAAGGGCCGCAAGCATCACCCAAAGGAAAGTCTCCACAGGATGCTATGCAGCCCTTCCCAGGGTGTGCTACTTCCTGAGGGCTTTGCAGATTCTGAACAGCATCCATGACACCCCTCAGGCCCTAGAAGGTGCTGATTGCCACGGACTTTTGGCTGGCTGCAATATTCAAGTGATTTGAACAGAGCCCTGTCCGTTTCTGTGACTCAATCTGCCAGGGGCCATACATATATGTATGTATGGGTAGAAGAGTGTAAAGTCAGCATGGACACAAGACCCCTAGAGGACTCGAGACTTTCATGGTGTAAGAAAAGAACAGCCTGGGCAATATGACTCCTCCAAGAGGTACAGTAGCATTTCCCTTTTAGAAGTCTGCCTGGTTTGAATATCTTCTCAAGGACTTGAAAAAAGTTAGAAATTTTGGGATAGGTGCAAATTGATATTCTTCCAGGCTCACTGTCTTTTTATCACAATCCTGCTGAAAACTGACTCTCAAAGACTAATATAATGATGTGGATTATCACATATCCAGGCATAATGTTGTACAGACTATTGCCTTTTCTGGAGCCCAGGAAATCCACCAAGCAGTAGCCGTCATTGCTATCAATACTTTCATAATGAACCCACAAGCAGTAGATGTCCCTTACAACTTCACAGATGTACTGAGACTGCTCGTCTCCACAAACTCACAGCACTTGAGCACAACGTAGTAGATATTGCGCAGCTGTTGAATCTGAGGAATTACTGTTCAAGGGCCGGACTACAAGCAGTGGAAGCCAAGCTACTGGGAAACAATATGCACATTTTTTTTTATGGAAGTGGGAAGTGAGCTTTCAGACCAACACGGGACTGGCAGCTGATTGACTGTCACACACTTGGATATACATGCGGGCATATTTATGTGTACGAAGAAAGAAAGACTGTATCTATGGACGGGTTGTTAGATTTGTTCCTGACTCGAAGTTTTGATGTACCAAATTGCAGAACAGACTCGGGAGACTCGGACCATGGTTGTCAACTGGAAAGCCGTAAGATCCGGGTGGGCTGATGATTTGCATGTCATAGGAATACCACAGTAACCCAGGGCATACGAGCAGTGTATAGTACCACAGTACTCACCCGCTCCATTAGATGAGAGAGACCCACACAGTGCCTCGAAGAAGAGAGATTGGTGGGATAGTTAGATGATGGGCCAGAAGGCTGGACACGATGTCGGCGCCGTTGTCTGAGACAGCTTTTCAACCTGCCGGGCAGGTGCACCGGCTCCCGGCTCCCGGCGCGAGGACGTCGACGGAGGAAACTGGCAGGCTTGAGATGCAAGGCGGAGGCAATTTTTTCTTGTTAAGCGAGAGTGGAGGGTGTTTATGTTGACATTTCCACCTGTCATTACTAATGAAGCTCGTCTGACGTCGAGTTTGGGGGTACTCCGTCAACCCGTATCATGTGCACTCGAGCGGAAGCGTGCCTGATGAGCGAGCCGGGATCTCGAGCCTATCGCCCGTGGAGGAACCGCTCTTAGAAGGGAGACCCTTGTTGCGGGAGGGAGGCGGGATCGACCAGAGCCAACGACGGCCTGCATTGCATGACAGCGGCCCCCTTTTGCTGTGTTGTGTTGCTGGGCCTCGACGGGAGTGGCAGACAATGCTGTGTTTCGTGTGATGATTGATGCTTTGTGTTATGGACGGAGTACCGACCTAAGTCCTGTGACGTGGCCCAATGACAGAGACACTCTGAGGTAGGCAAGAATTGTAGGCTCGGGCACCTGAGGCCGTGGGCGTCGTGGAAACAGGACCCGAAACAGCATTAACTTATAAGCGGCTGTCCCTCCGCCATTGACCGTTGAAGCCTTGAAGCCCTGCCTGCAGCTCTGGTCAGGAACCAGGCACCGGGTGCCGGGTGCGGAGGTGGTCAGACGGCAGGAATCAAAGCCAGGCCAGGCCAGGCACCCAGGTGGGCTACATGGATCGTGACAGCCGAGTGGCGCCCGGGCTAGGGCCTGCGGAACTTTTGTTTGGTGGATGGGGGATGGATCTGTCGTAGTTCGCAGCAGCAGCGTTAGGCGTGCTGCATGTTTGCATGCCTGCATGCCAGTGCACTCCCCGGTCCAAGACACGCACCACCCAGCACCCAGCACCCAGCACCCAGGTCTGAGGTTACAGGTTGGAACCAGTTCCTGCCTTCTCCACCTTCCTGTTCAGGACTCCAAGCTAGCAGTAGCTACACAGTAGCTCTCTCCAGATGTCTCTCTCTCTCTCTCTTCAGCTGCCCCCCCCGGGAGCTCCTCTCCCCTTTCCCATGACCCAGCGCCCGTCACCATTCAACATTCAACATCCAACCAACAACCAACCCACCCGTTGTGTGGTCCCGCCTGACGTGACTTCTCTCCTTGCTGCCATTGACCTCGGCGCCCACCTCGACCAGCTCTCCAACATCCATGGCTGGATCGAGAACACTATACCATCCTCAAGCACCCGTCTTGTTATTGCCAATCCGAGCTGACCAGTGCACCCTGCCTTCAAGGACCTGGGGCACCATCCGAAGGTCCTCACCACCACCACTGTCACGCTCACACGCTCACGCTCACTCTCTCGCCCACACTCGTAGACCAGGCAGGCGCACTTGACCTTGTCTAATAATCCCCGACGCCCCACCTGGCATCGGCCAGCACCTGGCACCCCCCTCCCCCCCGAAGGCTCCAGGACCCCAGGCCATAATCCAGATCTTGGGTCCTCTTTTATCAGTTTGGCCGACAGGGTCCTCTGGAGCGTTGCTCCACCCCAGCACCGTCTGAGCTCCCTCCTGGAAGCCTGACCTCGTACCTGGTCCCGCCCTTGTCACTCATCTCCAGGCCCGGGACAGAGGAAGCAAGTCCGTTCTGGGAATTCTGAAACATTTCTCGTCCATCGAGTCCATGACCTGCTGAGGTTTCACCGGCTCTCCCACGGCTGCTACTGTGCACTCTCTCGTCCCGTTTTGGAACCCACTGCCTCTGCTGCCCATTGCTACTCTCCTTAATAACACACACACACACACAATCTCGACCGTAGCCCTGCCTTCTCGGTTTGGCCCGAAGACGAGCACGCAAATCCAAAAGAGACTGCCTGCCTCGACGCTTTGACTCCCGCTCATATCGCCCCGACTTACCCCTGACGACATTTGCACCTTCTCTCCCACGAGACCTCTCACCATCACCATCAGACCGACGATCCGTGCCCAGTCCTCAGCCCACTCCTTGCATTCGATCGAGTCATCCAGCAAACATGCCGTCCCTGATCAATGGCAAGTTCCAGCTGCCAGCTCTCGACCTCAAGTTCGGCTCCCTGACCGAGGGCACCGACATTCCGCCACCTCTCCCGTCCCCCATAGAAGAAGAGAAACCAGAACCCCCAAAGCCAGCTGCCCAGGACGCCGCGAAATCCTCCGCCGCGACCAATGGCACCCAGACCTCGCCAGCTGTGACCAACGCCAACGGCACCAAGCGGTCCGCAGAAGACGTGCCCCTACCCAGCTCTCCAACCTCCATCGGGACCGGGCAGGGTAGCATCCGACGTTTGTTGAGCCGCAACCGACTAGACTCGGCCTATGCTAACGGACACACCGCAGCAGGAGATGCTGGCGTACAGGCCCTCAGGAAACCGGACAGCCGCCCCACCAGCCGCAGCAACGCCAGCGTCACCACCGAAAAGCAGTCCAAGCGAGCCTCTGGCTTCTTTCGCCGCTTTCGGAGCTCCCATGACGCGACAGACAACACCCGCTCGAGCAGGCTTTCCACCTCGAACGACAACGAGAAGCCCGGCATTTCCAGTCCCAAGTCGAGGGGGCCGCCGCCCCCCATGATCCCGGAATTCAAGGCCCTGGGGTCCAAGGTCGACCTCGACGGCGAACAGGGCAGTTTGGGAGACGACCTCTTCAAGAACATAAAGTAACGACTCGTCATGCGACACAGCCAAGACGGGGCGCACCTAGTCCCACACACTCCGTGCGCCTGATGGACAAAAGCCCCGAGATACCGCTTGTTTTCATCCCCCCCTTTTTTTTTAAGAAGCCTCTCGAATCTTTGTCTGTCGGATTTGGATCGAGTTTGCATTTGCCTGCGTCGGAATTGCTGCGATTACTGGACTTGGGGACGAAAGTTTGAGATATGTGGCCCGAGATACCCAGCTCGCCCTATAGCGGGTTTATTCACACCTACAGATTACGAAATTTCTTTTATTCGCTACACGACATTTAACTACCTATGCACCCTCTTTTTCTCTTCTTTCTACGTTGACACCCTGGCTGTCCAGGGCTGTTTGGTGTTGTGTTTGAGACTTTTTGATACCTCGAGGCTGAACGCCCGCGCGCGATACGGAGGAAGATGGCGAGAATGGGGAGGGAGGTGCGGAGCGAGGAGATATAGGTGTTTTTTGACGCATGGTCGCACCTTTGCTGCGTTCTGGCCTGTATCTGGAGGGAGAGAGTTCGAAGTTGGGAAGTCTTCTTGTCAAGGAGCACATTTCTCGTGACCTGCTTTGTTAGGACTTATTGATGGACAAGGTTTCCTAAAAAGAGGAAATCCAAAGAGCACAAGTTAATAATAAGACGGGTCTATCATCCCAGGGGCTCAGAATGCCCTTTCACATGCAAATCTGGAATGGGAATACCAGTACTGCCGCACGAGCTGAATTTGACGGCTAATAAGTATGCTGTGCGATGATGGAGTTGACACCGATCATACATACAATACAGCCGATGTGTATTGGTTAGCGCTTGATCTGAGATGGAACGTTTTACAAAATGGTCAATAACCCCACCGTTCGCGTGATCAATGGCAGGCAGCACTGGGCCCCATCCACAAGGGAAAGGGGACTTGGAACAACAATTGACTCGCGGCAAGTAAGCAATCGGCTGCCAAGACAAGTAGCTGCTGGTTGACGGGATGGGTTCATCACACACACGTTCAGATGAAGATGGGGACCGAGGTATGACTGGTTTTCTCCGCCCCGGGTCGATACCACCGGAGCCCTGGATGAGCTCGCGCTCGTCTCAGTCAGGGAAAGGAAAAAAGGCCCACCCTATAAAGTCACGCAAACAAGATATCGAGGAAAGATGTGTGTGATGGACTGTGATGAGCCCCATCGAGGCGGCGCCGACCTCGAGAAAGTCTGGCGCGAGACCTTCTCATCATCGTATTCAACAAGGCTGACTTCTGTCTGACCTGCTTGTGTGGCGTTCCCGTTTCCCACAAACAAATGTATGCGTCCTTGGTGGTTTGTGATCATCATCATCATCGTCATCATCATCCAAGCGGCCTGGCGGCCCGTCATCCAGCCAGTAAATGTCAAGATTAATAAGAATTATGCCTGGCCAGCATATTTTGCCAATGCTTATCCTTACACTGCGCCAACCACCATAAGCAAAATGCTGTCGCTCGACGAAGAGTGTGAGAGAGGTCAGCACCAGTTGAACACCCACCACAAATATGCTTTATCCCCCTGTCCACCGATGCTTACACAGATGCGTGGAATTCCCACAACCTTCATCAGCTCATCATGTCATATTACCCTTCCCTTTGCACATCGGACCGGTCCGACATCACACCGTTGCGACCCGCCTGGGAACCCGGCCCGCCCACTAGGTAGCCTTGTCGTGCCCCTCGTTGAGCACCAGCTCTAGTACGATCTGCATACCAGATGAGTTTGACTTCAGCTCCGGGTGGCTCATGGCGATCTTGACGGTGCCCTTGGAGTCGGCCGACCCGGCCGTCACAGCGCCCGCCCCGACGCCCCCAAGGCCCGTAGGCCCGCGGCAGCCCTGGTCCAGGACGCGCACGTCGCGCCCGGCCACGATCTGCCTCAGCCGCCCATTCTCGGCGTTACGCACCTCCACATAATCCTCGTTGAAGAGGAGCAGGTACTGCCCGAACATGGTCGCGCCCCTGGCCTTCTTCTGCTTACCCGAGTACTCCATGATCAACGTCCTCGAGACCTCGCCGTGCTTGTCAACGTACACGGCGCAGTCTTCATATGCCAGCAGGAACTCCTGGTCGTTGAGCTTGAACATGCCCAGCGGGCGCTGGTCCCGTATGCGGTTGGCAATGTTGGCGATAGCAGGCATATCCAACCCGCTAGGGACGGACATTGTCTG
The DNA here is from genome assembly GCA_036986855.1 of Diaporthe destruens. Lineage (NCBI taxonomy): Eukaryota > Fungi > Ascomycota > Sordariomycetes > Diaporthales > Diaporthaceae > Diaporthe > Diaporthe destruens. The sequence goes on along the minus strand of BTXE01000001.1, from coordinate 5,579,781 downwards.
CTTCTTGTCCAGAGTCAACATCTCGAATCCCTTGGCCGTTGCCACTGCAATGTACGACTGGAAGAGATTGAGTGAGTAGCATTCTGTGGGGAGGTAGAACTCGTCAAAGTCGCGGAACGATTCCGTGGAGCCGGCTCCGCCGCGCCGCCCGCCGAAGATCCGTGGCCGCTTCTCCGAGGATCGCTGGAAAACAGGCTCGAGGACCTTGAAAGTCGTGTGCATTCCTTCTTTGCGCTTGTAGAACACGAGCGTGCGCTCCTTCATCCGCGCAGTGGCGAAGAAGGTTACGTCTTTGGCCAAGCGTTGCGGTGCCTTCCGGGCACTGTCATTACCAGTGGCGGGGAAGTTGGACGTTGGTGCGATAATCTCCAAAGGATATGCGATCAGGGACTTATCGGCGGTAACCAGACAGACGGAGAACTCCTCGAGGATTGCGATCTGTGTCACCCTACTGATTTGTACAGACTGTTGAGGAGGGTATGGTCAGTATTCCACCAGAGCACAAGTGCAGGGTTCGTTTGAGACTTACCCTCGTCCATCCACGCGGGTTCGAGGCCTCGGAGATGAAAACGCCATAGTCCGTCCCTATTGCGATCAAGGACTTTCCAAATGCTGTGAAGGTCGTGGCACAGTTTACAATAGCCCTGCAGACGGGTGGCGGCCGGCCAGTTCCATAAACTTGCTCGATCTCGCGGATTGCCCGGTCCAGAGGAGTGCCCTGAATTGCAACACCCGGTGCCTTGCCCGCCACGGAAAATGAGTCGTAAGCAAAGGCACCGTCTGCCAGGACACGCAGACGGAAGGGCTCCGCGTTCTGAGCGTGTAGAGCCCGCGCATGCTGCTCTTTGGCCTCGATGATCTTGGCGCACCAAGCGTTGCGCTCGTTTTCAGACTTCGCATACAGCGTATAAACCTCATGACCCAGATGCTTCACCTTGAACGGCCACAATATGTTGTCCGTATCAGATTGCGCAGTATTTATGCGAGTGAGGGAGCTCATCGAGGACCCTGACTGGCTGTGTTCCAGTACAGGGCGTTCAGAGACATTCGTGAGAGTTTTGTTGACAGCTACTCCAGGGCCGTTCGCAACGGGGCGGGCCAAAGGTGCTGTGATTCCTTTCTGCTTCGATACGGCCGCGTCATCTTTACTCTCGAGGAAGAGCAAAGGCATAGGAATTGGCTAATAATGGTCAATACACAGTAATATCGCAGGTTGAATACATGATAGCATACCTCTTTCGACACGTCATACTTCTTGTCTCGACCATCCTTGGAAGGGTACTCCTTGGCCAGGATAAAGTAGTGGTCGAAAAGCAGAGCATGTGTGTCGACCCATCGGACGCCTTTCGATCCCATTCTAGTCAGGTCGCCTCTGTGTATCAACTGTCTACCAAGATGATCCAGGTTTAGGACCGACTGGAAACCGGGCCGCAGAATCAGGGCTGTTTGGAGGGTATGGAGATCAACCTTGCCCTTGCTGCGGGCCACCGCTTCGTCACACTTCATCGTGACAGCTTTGATCTCGTCGATTGCCTTGGTCAAGTTTGTCTTCTCTTCACTGTCTTGGACCATCTTCTTCAAGACAGTCTGTAAGAGAAGACTATACCTCTGCAGACGCGTGATAGGCGACTTCAGAAATGTGTCCCAGCCCAGACGATTCGATCGCTTGTGACCCCGCACATGTTCCAGGAATTGGGCAAAAAGCACGTTGCGTGTGGCCTCCTTTCGCACTGCTAGCTGGGCAAGTGGATAGGCCGTGGAGAACTCCAGGTAGGGCTGCTCTGCTTTCCGAATCCACTCTCGGAAAATGTCAGAAAAGCCGACGATCCACGGCCCTTGCTCGTTTTGACGGTACTTCAACTGGGCGAGCAAGAATTCCTTGTTGACGTGTTGAATCGCATCAAACTTCCCGAAAACTTTCTCCACGAAACCGTTGATCTTCGCAGGAGGGATGATAGGCGGCTGCCATGCACGCAGCTGATCCTTGTAGAGAAGCCGGATGACGTCGAGTTGACTCATGTAGTCTTCCTCGCCAGTAACAACTTCGTGGAGGATATTTTGCCGCTCGATTTCCTTCGGCGTCTTGTCCTCGACCATGCTCTTATCGAGCTTGTAGTAAGTAGCCCAATCAGCATGTGTTGTTGACTCCTCTGTCAGGAGGTCGTCGAGACTGGCTTTCTTAAGCGTCCTCGTGCAGTGGTGAGAATAGCATCTGCTGGAGATCTCAATTTCGTGGAGCTTTGGTGCATAGCACCCGGATCCTGTTAATTGCCACAGGACACCGGACAAAGATCCCGGACCAAACTTGGCCCATTCTTCCTCCTCGATCAGGATACCGGCGTCGTATAATCGATCCGTAACCATAGTGCTTAGAGTCTCCGCATCCGCGACATTCATAGTCGGAACTTTGGTAGTAAAGAGCTTGACCAGGCCGTCTTCGATCGCTTTTCGCTTCAAGTCGGGTTCGCCCTCGGCCATCTCCCGAAGCCAAGCGGCGACGCTGCTTAGCGCCCAGGGCTCGACACAACGTCGGATGTCTGAGGAGGACAATTTCTCTGGTACAAATCTCTTCTTGCGCCCGGTGGGCAGGGTTATCATATCGTAAGCAACCGAGGACGGTGTGCCGGACTCGTACCCTTCGTGAAGAGTCCCGGGATGCAGCCCATGTTGTTGTTGCTGTTGGGCCTTGAGCGCCTTCTTTCTCTCTTCTGCCGCGTCTGTTCTTGACCGCCCAGGCACTTGAACATGTGGCGTATTGCTGTGGCTAGAAAGCGATATCGACCTCTCAACTTGCTGCTGATTTGTGAGCTGGCCGTCGGGGCCAGCTGCTCTCGAGTCGGAACTGAGTGAATAATTATGCTGGTACGCCCCGCGGTTCGGTGACTGTACTGATAGCAACGAGCTCGTGTCAGAACCGGGCGGTAAGGCAGGTAATGGCCGATTTGAGAGCCCGGGATGGAAGAAGAGGTCAGGAAGATCCTCCTTAACAGGTGATTCACTAGCGCTTGCTCTTGAATGCAGAGATACACGCTCGTCACCTTCGTCAAAACTGAGCCGCTGGGTAGTAGGGGCTTGCAAACCACCGGTTCCACCATAGTCCATGGCCGCGCCGTAGTCTACATCGCTGTCGTCGTCGTCAGGATAAGGTGGATTTTGATCGACTGGTGGAGGCGGTAGAGGCCGGTCCCGGTTCTGAAGCGAGGTTGTCCTCATCGGAGGAGGGGTCACGTCATTTCCATAAGCCAGATTGCCGGCATAGCCACCGCTGAAGAGGCCGATGTCCATCCCAGCAGCATATTCGGCGTCACTGCCGCTAACCTGCTCCTCGGCGGGCGTCGGCAGGGTCTGGCCCATGATGGGCAGGGCGGACGACGCGGATGAGAGCGGGGTATTGCCGCTGAATCTCCTCTCCTCCTCCAGGTCCTGCTCCATCTGCGCAAGGCCCGCGGCGCCCTCCTGGTCGCTCTCATCGTCCTCCCAGTCGTAGGTAGCCGTCGCGTTACCATGGTTCAAGGTCGACGCGTTCGAATCATACCGTCTGACACTACCGTTGCCGCCAGTCCCTTGAACCGTTGAGGCACGCGAATCGTACCTCCTAAGCCGGTCCAGATCGTCATCAGACAGGTTGCTGCCATTGATCGGTCTGGGCCGTGTCGTGTTGGCATTCCCTCCCAACTCAGCCTCGATGTCCTGCATAAGACTATCCTGCGTCATGTAGTCGTCGATAGGGTTCCACTCATCATCGTCAGGCGCGTATTCTACTGGTCGGCTCGGAAGAGGCGCATTTGTTGGATGTCTCGTAACACCTGCGGGCTGGGTGTGTGGAGGCGGCGACGGAAGCGCCGACATCTGCGAGTTGGAGCGAGACCTGTTGTCGCTTATGAAAGCGTTGGGATCTGCCACAGAGTAGTTTGGCCCAACGGGCATTGAGGTGTAGTTCGGGTACGGTGCCTGCGCTACGTAGGAGCCTTGGGGAGACGTGGTGCCGTTCGAAGGGTAGTTGCCAGTCCAGGTCGAGTGGAAGCCCGTCGAGGCTATAGACGGCGTGGAATGGGCTGAATACTGGCCAGGACTGGGCAGGCTGTTCCCGTACTGCGGATTACTACCTGGTGACTGTAGGATTTGTGGGGACGTGCTCCCGTGACTATAGGTAGGACTGTAGGGAGGATTGACCGGCTGGCCGTACGGGGTGGTCGAGGGCTGGGAGACTGAGGCATTGGTGTAGTTGTGGGCAAATGAGTTGTAGCCTTGGTAGGGTGCCTGGCGCTGGGGTGAAGCTACACTTGCATAGGCCGAGGGATCGTATGTGGGAGGTGTGTAGCTCGCGGGCTGGGGGCTGTAGCTGTTCGCGGCGGGCGCGGCGGGTGAAGCATACCTTGAAGCGGGGTGGTAGGGCAGAGTTGATTGCGATCTTCCAAAGTCTTGTGGGTTGTATGTCGACGGGGTCGGGGGGGCTTGGCTCTGGTATCGCTGATGGCCGGACGATGCTGTCTGACTGGCCATGAATAGTTCAGCTTGCCTGGCTGGGTCGGCGTCTCCCTGGCGGTCGGGGCCTATGAGGGCCGCGTCGTCGCCGGCGTTGAAGCTATTCGCCCTCGCAGGGTAGGCATGCTGCTCCTGTCCAGGGACGGGATATTGTATGGGAGGCACATGGCCATACCGCCGACCGCCGTCTCCTCGGAATGACATGTTGGGGCTCGCTTTTGGAGTTGATGGCGTCGTCGTCGTCGTCGTCGCCGTCGCCGCCGCCGCCGCCCAAGTCACAGCTACCCAAGTCGCGATCGCAGACCAAGAGTGCACAAGCTGGAAGTGCTTGTGGTGATAGCCCTCGCGTGACGTAACGGGGTCGCGAGGGTCAGAATGGATTTGGTGATGGCTGTGCGGTCTCGTCGCGGGAGACTCGAGCACAGGGATATCTGGTTCGCCGCCGGGAAGGGATGGCGGTCGATCGGTCAATCGGTGGGTTTGGAAGAGGGGAGCAGGCCTTCGCGGAGGGTCGTATGAAGCGGCGCTGGCGAAAAGTAAGGCAGGCACCTAATAATAAGCCCCAGGTGTGCTAGGGTGAGCGCGCAAGTCCGGGTGCAAGTGGGCCAGATGGGGATTCGCGGTCCGCGGTGGGATTTGCGGATACCAGATAGTGATTGCGCAGAGGCAGGGTAATAATGCAGATGCCGGCGAGTGGCTTATTACGATCTCGAGACGTCGTCGAGACGTCGAGACGTTGAGGAGCTCTCTCAAGAGTCGTTCATGGCCGTGCCCGCGTGCGTGGAGTTTGCTTCTTGGGCGAGATAGAGGGCCCTCCCGTAGCTCCTCACGAGGCCTTGCTGTCTTGCAGGGCAGTACCTCCGTACTGAGTTAATGATTGGGTATCGAGTCGCGCAGCTGGTCCTGGGGGCGAGGAGAAACCAGGCGGCCTTCGCACAGCAAAAGAACAGGCAAGGCAGAAACGGGCGACAGAACAGAGCCTCGCAATGGGCTTTTCGATGGGACTACAGCGGGGACTAATGATGATGGAATGCAAAAGCAAAAAAGAACGTCTTGAAGATGGCGCGCAGCCGACCTTGGGAGCGTGGGGGAATGGGAACGAATGGGCGGCCTGGTGGACTTGGCTGTGAGTGTTGGGTGGTTTAGTGCCAGCGGGCATCGGCGCCCACTCGGCCCCCCCCCCTGCCACCTTCCCACCTCGCCAATCAGTGCGTTTCTTGGTGTCCTGCAACTAAATACTAAGTACCTAGGTAGGTACCTGGGCACACAAAATGCCAGCCAGCAAGCCCAGCTCGGCCGCCTCAGACCACATGCCCAGCAATGCGACACCACAACGGGAAGACTTGGCCGGCCGTGGACGCCTGTGCTTCGGTGCATTTCACTGCGTTATCTGGGGCTGGAGCCGGGCATGGTGCATGGTCACTGGTTCTCCTGCCCAGAGCCAGCTGCTGATTCTGAAGCAATGCCACTGTCATCAATTGGCCCTCATACGAACTAGGCGCGAACATGGAGCACCAATTTTCTGGAACCCACGGCAGAAACCTGTAATTATCCCCCATATGCTCTAACGAGCTGACGAGCTGACAACCTGCCAACACTGGCAGGATCGGCACTTGGGGGCCCGCCGTCTATTCTACTCCGTACTGCACTGTCTGGAATGGACTGTCAGGACTGTCAGGACTGTCAGGACTGTCAGGACTGTCAGGACTGTCAGAAGCGTCAAGACAGGGTCGAGCTACCTGCGCTCTCGCACCCGGCACAGCGGTTCCGTGGGCTCCAGCTGCGGCCTTACATGAAACCAGCCAGCCCGGCCAACGTTGTAGTCTCAGGGTGATTTTTGCACCCTTGAAATCTTTGTTGATGAGAGGAGCCACACGCGTACTTGGAACCAGTCTGCTCTGTTCATCCTGCCATAGCCCGGTTATTAGAGAACGCACCCCAGCCGGCCCGTTGGCTATTTGGTTCACAACGGCGCAGGGCGCAGCTCAAGCCGGCTTCGAGACGCACCATCGTCAGCCATAGCTTAGTGCTAGTATTACCCAGGCCCCAGGCCCTGGGTTTAAGGGCCTAGATCTTACCGAGGAGACGGGTCGGAGACAAGACCAGGCTGACCTGTCAGGCCGGTTCAGCAGGCAGGTGCAGCAGGCTGTCTGCCAGGCAGAATATGAAACGCCCCGAGGCTGAACTGAACCCTCGTCTCCACCTGTCCACCTCGGTGGCAACTTGCTGTGCCCGGTAGCAGCAGCTGGGTGCTTCCAACACACCTATCCTACTGCCCGGCTGCCTCTTTGCCGGGCATTGAGCCTCAAGGCGGAGCTTCTGTCTGCCCAGGTGGTGGTGAAAAGCCACAGCGTCGCTATAATCGCCCACGGACCAATGTGGCACAGCTACTCGGGGGGCGGGTCCCGTGCTACTCGTACTCCGAAATAATAAGTGTACTACACGTGTACTGTGTTAGTCAGACGCTTGTCTGCGACCATCGGCAGAGGAGCCGGCGCTGTTGGCCGTTAACCCCGAGCCGACGACTTATTACCGGAGCTCCTGTCGAGGCCCATCCAAGGCAGTATCCGCAGCCCCGTCGAAGCTGTGCACCACCGTGAAGCACCCGGGATGAGTGCAACAATGGTCGGTCCGGTCGGTGCAGCCTCCGTGGAAGGCTCGTTCGATTCGTGGATGATTGTGGGCAAGGTAGAATTCGCGGTGGGTGCCAAAGGCTCTGCAATGTCCTTATTAGTACTGCTGTGTCCGTATAGAGGTCAAGGCTCTCCTCAGGTGGGGCTGCATCCCAATGACGAAAGCGAGCTGCCCGCTCCCCTCATTGCCCATTGAACAGCGAGGGCCGATCGGGGGAGGCCCGGGGGGCAAGCTTACCAAGACGACTTCGGATCTCCACCTGGGACATAAACTGCACCGTCCCCAGCCTCTACCGCTTTCTCCTACCAAACCTCCCCGTCGTCCAGGAAGCCAGATCACCAATTGCCCTCATCAAGAATCCTAAAGATCAGTTCTTCAACAAAACCAGCCAAGATGGTCAAAGCAGGTGAGAGGACCCCAGACCGTGATATATATGCACACACACCAAAGAGACCCCGCACAACCATCAAGCTCAAGTGCTGTTCGGCGACTCAAAGGAGGGGGTGCATCCAGCCCATCTAAAGTACCCTGATGGGCTGATGGGCCTTGAGAAACGTGCTCACGCACCCGGATGGTCACACTTTGCCGCCGGACAGGCGCCCCGTCATGTCTGATGAGGAATGTCGTTGAGGCTCGCCTCCAGGCCACCCCTGGGGCGTGCTGCAGTATGAGGCAGCTGGCTAATGTCTGTCCGTTCTCCCGCAGTTGCCGTCGTCCGTGGTGACTCCAAGGTCTCCGGTACCGTCACCCTCGTGCAGGAGTCCGAGTCCGCTCCCACCACCATCTCTTGGGATATCACTGGCAACGACGCCAACGCCAAGCGGGGCTTCCACATCCACACCTTTGGTGACAACACCAACGGCTGCACATCTGCCGGCCCCCACTGTGAGTGATCCAGCACCCAGGGACCCGGCCCTCCCGAGCCAGGCCCTCAATGCACGACTCTTGCTGTACTAAGTCTTCCTTCCCTCTCAAGTCAACCCTCACAACAAGACCCACGGCGCTCCCTCCGACGAGGCCCGCCACGTTGGTGACCTGGGCAACATCGAGACCGATGCTCAGGGCAACGCCAAGGGCAGCGTCGAGGACAAGCATGTCAAGCTGATTGGCCCCGAGTCCGTCATTGGCGTATGTTATCACCTTCTCCCGGCCCAAGAGCCAAACATCTGGCCCGCAACCACCGCCATGCTAACACATTCTGTAGCGCACCGTTGTTGTCCACGGTGGCACTGACGACCTTGGAAAGGGCGACAACGAGGAGTCGCTCAAGACTGGCAACGCCGGACCCCGCCCTGCCTGTGGTGTCATTGGTATCTCCAACTAAGTGTCTCGTCCCTTTCATGGCATCCGAGATGAGCGTAGCTGTACTGAGCTCGGCACGTTGGATGGCGCCAAATTGCACCGGCCGAGCCCATCTCGGCAAACAAACCACCTAGGCACCTAGGTAGCCAGCAGAAATGACCTCAAAAACAAGAGACTCGATTGAGAGATGCACTATAACGTTGTAGACCCCAGCACTGTGCAAAATTATGCCTGCCTCACTTTCCCACAATGTTGTGTATTGAGGCATTGATACATGCCCGTCTCCAAGCTTGCTGAGCTCGGAAGCTCTGGCAGTTGAGGCCGTTTCTACATGATGCTAGCAAAGTGTTTCAAAATCATGGTGATAAAATAAAGGGATGAAGACCTCATGTGGCATCTCCACAAGTACTGGAATCTCCACAAGTACATGTTGTGGTCAAGGGTTTCTACCAACTTCCATGCGGCTGTCGCAGATTCTGAGGTGCTCAGAGCTGGCCAAGCCCTGGGTATTGATCGTTGCCCCTCATCTGCATAACTCGGAGCTCCCCTGGGGGGCAGTTGAATAATCCAAAGCTGCTTGCCGAGTAGGGACTAGCGGCAAGCCCCGGCTACCATGCTCAGTTAGCCCCGAGACGTAAACCCCACGTTGGAGGTTGGAGCTTCCAGGCAGGCCCACCAGAATTCTGGACCCTGCGGCCGAACATCTGGCCAGAAGACTACAAGGGAGGAGGCACACGACACCATCATCAAACGTCCAGGTCACCTCATAACACCCACTCCCTTTCCTTCTCTCTTCAACCAAGCTGCTTGTCACTTGGTAGTCAATCACCTCCTCACATCTATCTCTATTGACATCTGCAGACGGAAGTCCCTTTCATTACCTGTTTGGAAACCTGGTACCGGTAAGTTGTCTAGCTCCCTTCCCTTGTTCCTTTGTTTTGTGGCCCTCGCCAACAGCAACTACTATCCTGTCCATTGGCTCCCCCTTCCACCGGGCTACCACAATATGGGCCACTGCGCTCTGCCCGGTGTTAGAACAATGTGTCTATATGGCCCAAATCATGTCATATCACCGTCCACACACTGCTGTGCCTGCAACCAGTGAGTGGCATTGATACCATCAGTGATCTGGTTGGTGCAGTGGGTTTTTGGAGGACCACATCAGACAGGACGACAATTTACCTCTCAAGCCCCACGTTTGACAAGGTCCAAGCTTGTCTGGCCCAGTCACTCGCCCTCAGCACCTCATACATGTGTACCTTTCATGCAAGATTCCCCGGCTGAAGCCCTCTGGGAATGCGTCCAGCACCACCCCAGGCTCTGTGGGCTGCACTTGCTCCTGTTATCCTTTGTCTTGTCAAGCCATACATGAGTGGGACGATATATCACTGACCTCATCTACAGGCTTTGTCAAGAACCATTGCTAGTTTTACTCTTCACTCTTCAAAGTCTCCTTGACTCCAGTCATTGCCATTGCCACCATGTCTAAGCCTCTCTTTGCTACCGTTAAGTCCGTCTTGAGCGGCGATACCTTGATTCTAGCCAATCCTCAAAACCCAACAGCTGAGCGGACTCTTTCTCTCGCCTACGTGAGCGCTCCTCGGCTCAGCAAGGATGGCGACGAGCCATTTGCGTTCCAGTCCCGAGAGTTCCTGAGGAATCTTGTCGTGGGAAAGCCTATTAAATTCAGCGTCTTGTACACGGTACCGACATCGGGGCGCGAGTACGGCACTGCGGAGCTTCAGGATGGTACTAAATTCCCTGATGAGTTGGTCAAGAATGGTTGGGTCAAGGTCCGCGAGGATGCTGGCAAAAAGGAAGACAACGAGGACCTTCTGCAAAGACTGGATCAGCTCCGCGAGCTCGAGACTAAGGCCAAGAATGATGGCAACGGGCTCTTCGCCGGCACAGGCGGTGTGATCGAGGTCCAGAATGACCTCGGTCACCCGCAGTTCCTGGACGGGTTGAAAGGCAAGACAGTGGATGGCGTCGTTGAGCGCGTGTTCAGCGGTGATCGCCTCCTGGTTCGTATCTTGCTTTCGGACAAGAAGCACCTGCAAATCATGACGCTTGTCGCTGGCATACGTACTCCATCCACGGCCAGGACGATTGTCTCGACGGGCCAGACGCAGCCATCCGAAGAATTTGGCGACGAGGCCAAGGCATTCGTCGAGAAGCGGCTGCTCCAGCGGTCCGTCAAGGTGGAGATTGCAGGAGCAAGCCCTCAAGGCCAACTCATTGCTACGGTTCTGCACCCCAACGGAAATATTGCTGAGTTCCTCCTCGCCGAAGGTCTTGCTCGGTGCAATGACTTCCACGTCACCATGCTCGGTGACAGGATGCCCTCCCTGCGCGCTGCGGAGAAGAAGGCCCAGTCATCCAATCTCAAGCTGCACAAGCACCATGTTGCCAAGGAGGCGGCAAAGGAATCCGAAATGACAGTATCGAAGATCATCAGCGCCGACACCATCATTGTGAGGAACAAGAACGGCGATGAAAAACGAATCAACCTGAGCAGCGTTCGTGGGCCCCGCACAAACGAGTCGTCCGAGGCTCCGTTCAGGGATGAAGCCAAGGAATTCCTGCGCAAGAAGCTGATCGGGAAGCACGTCAAAGTGGCAGTTGACGGGTCCAAGCCGGCCTCAGATGGTTACGAAGCGCGAGAAGTTGCCACAGTGACCCAGAACGGCAAGAACATCGGTCTACAGCTTGTACAGGAGGGTTGGGCTTCGGTCATCCGTCACCGCAAGGACGACACCGACCGTGCCTCCAACTACGATGAGCTGTTGGCCGCGCAGGAGAAGGCCAAGGAGGAGAAGAAGGGTATGTGGGCCGGCAAGCCACCCAAGTCCAAGGTTCTGGTCGACGCTTCCGAGAGCCTGCAGAGAGCCAAGATGAACCTCGGCTCCCTCCAACGGCAGAAGAGGATCCCCGCAGTGGTCGACTTCTGCAAGTCCGGGTCCAGGTTCACCGTGCTCATTCCTCGTGAAGGCGTCAAACTCACGTTGGTCCTCGGCGGGATTCGTGCCCCCCGAGCAGGCCGCTCACCCGAAGAGAAAGGCGAGCCTTTCGGCAACGAGGCTCTGGATCTTGCAAACAAGAGATGCAACCAACGAGATATCGAGGTCGATATCCACGACACGGACAAGATCGGAGGCTTCATCGGTGACCTGTACGTCGGCCGCGAGAGCTTTGCCAAGCTACTTGTCGAGGAGGGATTTGCTTCAGTGCACCAGTACTCGGCAGAAAAGTCCGGAAACGCTGCGGAGTTGAACGCTGCGGAGCGAAAGGCCAAAGAGGGGCGTAAGGGAATCTGGCACGATTGGGACCCATCTCAGGATGAGCAGGAGGAGGAGGCCGCCCCCACTGAGACTGCGGCTGCCGATGCTCCCGTCAACATCAAGCGAGAGTACCGCGACATTGTCATCACCAACATTGACCAGAATGGCAAGATCAAGATCCAGGAGGTTGGCAAGGGCACCGCGGCGCTTGAGCAGATGATGTCCACCTTCAGGAAGTTCCACCTCGATTCCAAGAACAATGTGGGCCTGAAGGACACACCCAAGGCGGGAGACATTGTCTCAGCCAAGTTCTCTGAGGATGGACAGTGGTACCGAGCACGCATACGATCCAACGACCGGGCCAACAAGGTTGCGGAGGTGGTGTACATTGACTACGGAAACACGGAGAAGATCCCCTGGGCCAAGCTGCGGCCGCTCAACCAGGCCGAGTTTGGCACGCAGAAGGTGCGGGCTCAGGCCATCGATGCGTCGCTGTCCCTGGTGCAACTGCCCACGGCTCCCGAGTACCTGAACGACACGATCGGCTTCATCGGAGAGGTGACGGAGGGCAAGACTATGGTGGCCTCATTCGACCTTGTCGACCAGAAGGAGGGTGTCAGCTACATCACCATCTACGAGTCAAGCGGATCGCCCAAGCCGCACGAGTCCCTGAACCGTGAGGTCCTGCTCAACGGGCTGGGCTTGGTGCCCAAGAAGCTCAAGGCATGGGAGAGGAGCCCGGTCTTTGCTGATACTCTGAAGGAGTACAAGAAGGCCGAGACCGCAGCCAAGAACGACCGCCTGGGAATCTGGGAGTACGGTGATCTCACTGAGGACTGAAGAGGCAGACTAACGCCCTCAACAAGTGAGAGGATTAGGGATGAGGGATGAGTGATTGGGGGGGGTTGAAAACTGAGGTTGAGGCGGGCGGGAGCACCCATGAAGATGGTATCACCCTCGACCCTGCGCAGCTCCAGGTCCATAAAAGTTGGCGAGGCAGCTCTGACAGCATTACATCGCATTGTTTTGGCATTGTTACATAGCCAGTGTGTAGAAATATTATGATTGCCAAGCCCGTTCATCCGGCGCAGGGTGAGAGTGTCCGGTGTTAGCATGGCCGGTTTGAGCGAGCGGCTCAACGCTCGCGCTTCGGGTTAGGAGGGCCGAGCTTAGTGATCCAGCAAAGGGCCAAGGTGTTTATAAATGAAATGACATGCTGTCCCGGGGCTTCCGCCCTTCGGCCCAAGTGATACACGCGCGGTGGATCTTGAAGGTTGCGTGCAGTGCAGGCAGAACACGGCTGGCAACCAAGAAAGAATCTTGACTCTGGGGAAGGGCTAGTCGAGGCAACACAGTAAAGTAGGTCCGTGGAGAAAGAAGCGCAACTGGCAGCCGTGCCGGAATGCAAATTGCAGCGCGGGACAGGCTGTTGCTGCTAGGCTAGGCTGCTGGGGCGGGGTGACCCCGGCCTGCGCTGCCCCTCAACGGTCTGAGGTGGTGGTCTCCGACACCTGGACCTGTGGCCTGCTGCACATGAAATGAGAACCGCGGGGGGTATGTGGAATCAGGACGACCACGATACAAAACAAATATCCAAGGTCAGTCATTACACAGTATTTAAGTAGACAAGGCCTGGCCGACAGCGCCCAATTGACACAAGGGCCTGCTACTATGTGCCTATGTAGTACGGAGTAGGTACGGAGTACTGTGTACTGTACGTACACACGAGGTGCCCCGAGCTCAGTGTCAGAGCCCATGGTGGGGGGGCGATATCGTCATGGGCCCGTAAATCTGACTTGCCAGAGAAGTGTGGCCTTTGGGGAGGCGTAGTAGGACACCCAGCAGGCGGGAGAAGCTCCAAGTCACCCCGCCATCAATCAATAATAAATACCTCTCCTGTCTTGTCGCACCTCCCTGCTAGCCTTGCCCTCCCGTCAGAACACCTTACTCAGTCCAATCCTCTGTCCTATTCTTCCACTCTTCTCAAGCCAACAAAGACAAAACCCCCAGCCAGGACCCAACACTCCGCGCACATTCATCATGTCGAACTCCCTGGACCAGCTCAAGGCCGCCGGCACCGTCGTCGTCTCCGACTCTGGCGACTTCGCCTCCATCGGCAAATACAAGCCTCAGGATGCCACCACCAACCCCTCGCTCATCCTGGCTGCCTCCAAGAAGCCCGAGTATGCGAAGCTGATTGACGAGGCCGTCCAGTACGCCAAGCAGTCCGGCGGCGACGTCGACACACAGGTGGACGCCGCCCTCGACCGCCTGCTGGTCGAGTTCGGCAAGGAGATCCTCAAGATCATCCCCGGCAAGGTCTCCACAGAGGTCGACGCCAGCCTCTCCTTCGACACCAAGGCCTCCGTTGAGAAGGCCCTGCACATCATCGATGTAAGACCAGAGAGCGACCACCCCCCCACCTTGCGAGAACGAGAAGAGCCCCCATCCATACTGACGCCTCACCCCAACAGCTCTACAAGCAACAGGGTATCTCCAAGGACCGTGTCCTGATCAAGATCGCCTCGACATGGGAGGGCATCAAGGCCGCCGAGATCCTGCAGCGTGACCACGGTGTCAACACCAACCTGACGCTCATGTTCAGCCTGACCCAGGCCATCGCTGCCGCCGAGGCCGGTGCCTTCCTGATCTCTCCTTTCGTCGGCCGTATCCTGGACTGGTTCAAGGCCCACACCAAGAAGGAGTACGCCAAGGAAGAGGACCCCGGTGTCGAGTCGGTTAAGGCCATCTTCAACTACTACAAGAAGTTCGGCTACAAGACCATCGTCATGGGTGCCTCCTTCCGCAACACGGGCGAGATCACCGAGCTGGCTGGATGTGACTACCTGACCATCTCCGTAAGTCACCCTTTTTTTGGGGGGGGGGGGGGGCATACGCCCCACCTCGTTCCGATCCCGGAGTCCTCGTACAAGAAATGCTGACGTTTCTGCCAACCTAGCCCAACCTGCTCGAGGAGCTCATGAACTCGGACGCCTCGGTCCCCAAGAAGCTGGACGCCTCGGCCGCCTCCTCGCTCAACCTTGAGAAGAAGTCGTACATCAGCAACGAGCCTTTGTTCCGCTTCGACTTCAACGAGGACCAGATGGCCGTTGAGAAGCTGCGCGAGGGTATCAGCAAGTTCGCCGCTGATGCCATCACGCTCAAGGATATCATCAAGGCCAAGATCCAGGCATAGGTGTTTTTCTTTTAAACAAAAAGTTGATTGGTGGTATAAGCAAACAGGAGGATGGGAAATGATACCGTATAAAATAGCATTTGCTTAACAGGATGTTAATAAGACTCCTATGGCCCAAATTGAATCAATTGGTTTACCATGATGATCCTGAGTGCTGCTTCACATACCTGTGCCGGGCTCCCACATGCAAGGGCAAGGCCAGCACGCGTTTGTTATCCCAGAAAGCGAAGAAGATCTTGGTGAGGTGGTTGTGAATGAGCCTGTGGATTTGGTTGGTGATCACATGGGGAACTTATTGGGAACTTATTGGGAATTACCGCACAATCAACTTCATGGTGGTGTCTGTATTTGTATAGTGAAGACTACTCATAGGAATGTCGTTCTCTTCTTAACAATGGTCTGGTCCATCATATGCCTGTAATTATCAATTCGATTCAATCCCTTGAACCCGGTTATTATCCAGAACCGGGCCAGGCCCCGTTTACAAAACCGTCCTAGAACGCCTGCAATGCCCAACTTCCCCCTGCACGTACGCTGGCTCCAAAGCCCATGATGCAATTTTCCTCTTCAAACCCGTCTTTTTTGGCCCCCGGACCTCATATCTCTTTTCGCTCATGGCTTCTTGCCCTTTTTGCACGAGACCTGGGTGATACCGTGTACAATGCCCTCAGGCCGCGCCTCTATCACCAGCGCCGACAGCTTCCGACCAGACACGCACCCAGAGTCCAGGCCGAACGTGTGGCCCTTGCCGTTGCCGTAGGTATCGGGCACCTTCAGCCCGCTCTTAGCATCGTGCCCGTATACGATTGTCAGTCCGCTCAGCTCCTTCTCGACGTCGGTCTGCTCCCGCGCCTTCTTTCCCTTCTTGTGCTTCTTCTGGGCAGTCTCTGGTGGCGCAGGCCTGTCGTGGCCATCGTTGGTCGCGTCTGGGGCGGCGGCGGCGGCGGCGGCATAGGGGGTCTCTTCCTCTGATTCCTCCCCCATGGCCAGCGTGGTCTTTTCTAGCCGCTGCTGGAAGCGGTTCCACTCCTTCCACCACATGATGCCCTCTCTGCCCTCAGTGGGGACGGCAACATCGTCGCCGCCGTGCTCGAGGCTCAGGCCCTCCGCCTCCATGATCTTCTGCACGAACTCGTCGATCATCTCGTCGTCGATCTGCTGGGCGGCGGCGATGCTGCCCCTGCCCTTCCGGTTGTTGGCCTTATCCTCAAGGAACCTCCTCACCGCCTTCCGCCTCAGCTCGTCCACGGGGTACACGAGCGAGCGCATCGTCATGACGGCCTGCGGGTCCTGGTCGGCCAGGGACACGTTGGGCACGAGCCCGCCGTGGACGACGACCATGTTCTCAAAGGTGGGGGGCAGGTCCTCATCCGACGGGATGCGGCCGACCCTGAGGATCACGGGGAGCTGCGACAGCCACTCAATCTGGCGCTTGGACAGCGAGCGCGCGGTCTGGAACTCGGGCTTGTCGCCGCGGTCAAGCAGGGCCTCGTGGGCCAGGTACTCCTCCTTGACGGCCTTGGGGTCCTTGCCCTGGTCGTTTTCGTCCTGTTTCTCCCCCTGGTCCTTGTCGTACACCTTCGTCTCGAGGTCCACCGCATCGATCGCTGATTTCTGCGGCTCCGGGTCCTCGTTCATGGTCGCCAGCACGGACAGCACGCGGTCCTCGTGGTTGCCCCTTACGGCGTGCGCGCCCAGCTTGATGGCCAAATCCACCACGCCCGCCGAGTCTGGGCCCTTGTTGACGAGGTCACCCGTGAGGATCAGATGGTCATGGGCCTTGTCGAAGCGGATCTTTGCCAGAATATCGTCCAGCGCCGATTTCATGCCGTGGACGTCGCCTACGATCACGAGACGCTTCGTCTGCCCATTCTGACTGGGTATGAACTCCTTGGGCAGCTCCGCCACGATCTTATCGGGCATCCCTTTTATCGGCGGCCTGTGCGATTTGCCATAGCTCATGGCTGAGATACCGGCGAATACTGACGACAGGTCGTCGTCGGGCTCGATAGCCAACGGTTCTGGCTCTGGCCAGAAGAGCGAGTATGTAGTGGAGGATACCCTGCTGTAGCTGAGGAGGAGTGTGAAGATCAGGATGGCGAGGACTGCAATCAGGATTCGGGGAAGTCGCGAGGAGGAGTGGTGTTCGGAGAATATAGACATGGTGGTAGTGTATCGGTGGCGCGGGCGGCGCTTAGGCGAGGCTGATACGGTACGTATGCCGTCACGTAGTCATGGGATGGGTAGAGACCACGTGATGCAAGATCTTCGACAAGTGCGAGGAGTACGACTCCCAGATTATGTCGATGGCAAGGTTCGTGATAGTGCTGGTGTTGCTGCTGACGTTTAGGCCAATATGGTCATGCGACGGACTTGGAAACCTCAGGATGTCCGTGGGGTGTGGGTGTGCC
This sequence comes from Diaporthe destruens, assembly GCA_036986855.1. Lineage (NCBI taxonomy): Eukaryota > Fungi > Ascomycota > Sordariomycetes > Diaporthales > Diaporthaceae > Diaporthe > Diaporthe destruens. The sequence continues at coordinate 5,562,472 of BTXE01000001.1, read as the reverse complement.
GAACTCCCGGGCACAAGCAAGCCTACAAGTATGAAAATCGAGGTCCAAGTATAGGTGGGCAGAAGGGACTGGTGTTGAAGACAAGGCGACAGGAAGTCAGACACAGTTGCAAGATGTGAGAACAAACGTCAACGAGAATGTTGCAGTCAGCAAAGTGAATGAGTACGGGCATTCTCCTGCCAGCAGGATATGAATGTTGTTGACATTGTGAGGAGAAATTGAGCCAAGATCATCAGCCACTTTCTTGGACTGCTTGGGGTGCCGCTCGGTTTCCACAAGGCTTGGCCCCATACGGCATAAGGGACCTCGCGACTGCCTGGTACCATATATTTATTAGCAGCTAGAGTTGCTAGGTTCAGACCCGGTCTTCAATTCGAGCACAATCAATGTACAGCAAGAAGACCTCTGGCTGGGGACATCACAGATGCCTTTAGGTTAGAAGGCATGTTCGGGTCTCTGTTTTCCAGAGCCATTGTTTTAGTCACGAACACTTGGCTATGATGAAACTCAGTATACATGAGCAGGTGCCGCCTTCCCATCCAATATGTCCAAGTACACAGTAGAGGCAGAGCCCATAAAATCGGCCCAGAAGAGAGTGGCAGGGTTGGGTCGGAGCTGCCCACCAATTCAATCGCGACGGGGCGCAGACCCCTTGCTGGGCAAGATTTCTAGCGGTGTGAACGTATATTCGTCTGAATACGAAGCAGGGCACGCACATTACGCACTCGAGCCTCTGCCCTTTCACGACGAGACCAGCCGACACGATGCGAGGCTGGTTGGATTTGAATTGCATCCTGGAGAGGGTTGTCGGACCCATTTCCTCCCTCCTGCCCCTCGTGTTCATGAACGACCCGAGCGGTTGTGGCATAAGAAACGTTGGTCCGGTGGCGAGCGGGGAGTTGATCACTTATCCCATGGGCACGTAAAAGATTTCTTTCCCAAGGACTCGCGGCGCCATCCCATGCAGCACATCCAGATCTGACTCTCTGCCGTCTTTGAGGAGCTCCTTGAAGGCATTCATTCCCATGTGCTCCCTTGGTCACGACTTTTTCGACTCGAGCTCGCTCCGGTACTTTGCGTTCTCCAGGTCCCTCCAGTCCGGCGGTGCCTTGCCGTCGCCGGATGTCTCGCCTCTCGTGCCGCCGAACGCAGACTTGCCGGCGTACAGCTGGTATCCCTCACCCGTGCTGTCGCTCTCCTGCAGGTTCTTGAAGGCCGCGGGCTGGTTGCCGCGGAAGCGCTTGCGCATGTCGATCATGCCGCGACGGCACTCGCCAAAGCCCTTTTTCAGCTGCTGGCATTTCGTGGGGAGCGTCTCGGCCAGTGGTGAGCGGAGGCAGTCAGCGGCCGAGTTTCGCTGGACCATGACGCACTCGGACTCCTGGAGGCATTGCGCCAGGGCGGCTCCTGGCAAGAGGTGGGCTGATGTCAGCTGGGGGGCCTGAAGCTCTCACGAGGTTGGGCCCGGGTAGGGCTGGCAGGTGCGTACTTATTTCCTTACATGAGCTCGGCATGGCGACCAGAGATCTGCAGAATCAGAGATTCCTGTGGTGGTTGTGGCCAAGAGGTTGTCGCAGAGCGCAGGGCAGGGCCGCGGCTAGGCTGGGCGGGCTACATCAGAATCTCGGTGGCCCAAGCTCTTTCGTTCGGGAGAGTGGATGCGTGCAGCCTGTCGGGAGTGGTCTGATTTTATCCATACGCTTACACTCGTAATATTACCATGACACCTCCAATACACAGTACACACCAATTACAATTCCCCACTGATTTTATGTGGATTTCTACTGCCTCCGTGGTCCCAGCCCCTGCGTCGCCCGCATTTATTAGAAGCATCAGCCTTTGCGCCGACTCACCGGGTCGTATGCGACGGTAGCTCATAATAAACTGGCCCAGTCGCATGCAACTCGCTCGCCGGAGGTGGAGGGCTCCGCAGCTCAGCCATGTGAATCTGCTGTGGCATCTGATGCGGCGTCTGGCCTGGCATCTCTCCCGAATACAAAGCAGGAGTCTTCCAGTCACCTGCACCGGATGCCTGCCCTGCACTGTAAGGAGGAGCCTCGATTCTGGTAAAGGCGCCCTGCCTCGCCTTCTGCCGTCTTCTGCGCATATACCAAACGCTTACGCCAATTCCGACAAATATACCTGCGATGGCCACTCCAATCCCTGTGCCAATCTGTGCCCCCATCGACAGTCCAGCGCCTGACGCTGAAGATGTCTCTGCCGTCGCGGAAGTCGTTGAGGTAGCCACGCCCTCATTGTCGGCCGTGGACCCATCCAAAACTGTTTCCACCGCGTCGTCAGACGGCCTTGGCGTTGACTCGGCAGAGGCTGCTGTCGTGGTTGCGTCCGGTGTCGATGTCTCCGAAGTCATCCTTGTTGTCGTGCTTGTCGAAGACGTTATCGCTGGGGTCGGAGTGGGACTCGCCGACGTGCTGAGAGCGACGGTGGTTGCCGCACGCTCAGATATGTCGAAAGACCAATTGTCAGAGTTGGCGCCCTTGCCCACGGCCGCACCTGCGCTGGGCTTCAAGTTGAACCAGCACGGCGTGTCAGAGCCGGACCACGATAGTTTGATGAGGGCAGTGCTGTTGAAGCCACCCACGCCTTGGGTTTGTTTTTCTGTCGCGAATCATCAGCACTATTTCCCTCCCCCCTCCCCCCTCGCCCCCGGAGCCCCATTGTCCCTCTCTATTCGATCGGAGAGTCGCCTCGGAGAATATAGACTTACGCGAGACACTGCCACTTGCCGCTCTGCAAAACGTATAGAGCCATGGCGCCTCGAATTCTGAGGTGTACTGCACCTGCACATAATCGTTATAGTGGAGAGTTGCGCCTTGAGTTGGAAACAGAAACTCGACGCCGTTCGAGGGGGTTGCGGCAGACACAGACGCGATCAGTGGAGCCAGGAAAAGAGCGGATGCTACAAAATGTGGCAAGGGTGAAGCCATTGTGACTGCCCGACTCCCCCAACATCAACCTTGGAACCGCTTGAGATTGAACAAGGCGAAGAAGGGACTGTAGGACAAAAGGTGACGATAAGTTACCTTCTGTCCTACTGGGTTTATTTTTCTTCATGTCCTGCCTCTGAGCCAGGCAGTCTTGCAGTGCGCCTGGAGGGGGCCTGCTTACTCTTGGTGGGGGCCAAGAGCTCAGCTCATCTCCTGCCCCTGTGATCCTGCGTCCAATCATGCATATAAGAGCCGCTAGTACCCAATGTAGGATTTACCCATTAGAGGTTTGGAGGGCTCGGACTGCCTGCCTTGGTTTGATGATCATTTCTCGTGGCAATCCTTCTATGCGTATATGGTGATATGTGGTGCTGGATCGATCACTGGCCAGGCTCTCCATGGTTCCACGGTCACGTTTTTCCATGTCACAACACCGCGCTCTTCACGGCAAGGACGTCTCACACTTCAGTTGAATGCGGTGTGTTTGCAAGAGGACAAGCATGAGGATTATGACCTTGTATGGCCCTGGCTTTGGACTGGCCCGTCAACCGCTGCCCACTCGAGGAGCCCGGCCGAGAAAAAAGACCGCCAATTTCTCAAAGATTGGCACTGGGTACGACGTAGTCAGGGTAGATTTTAGAGACCACGTAGATAGGCCGTCTAGGGCTCAATACAGCCCTGCCAGGACATGCTTGACGCAGAAAGAGGATTGTGAAGCTGTCAACCGTGCCGAGCGAACGGTAATCCGCGTGCCGAAATCTTGCCTTGTTATGCAGCTCCTCCCATCTCATCACGATATTCCTCCTAGGGTGTCATGCAGTCAGCATGTCGCGCGGCTGGGGCGTATCCCAGACAATGTCCCGCTAATATCCGATAGGAATGGTTACCGAGCTCGCACTCATGGGACCAGGCCTCTCAGCATAGTGGCTGGACCGGAGTAGAGTTCCCTCAGTGCCCAGAAACGAGTAATATTTGCATCACAGACAGCCTTCATGCCGCGTGACAAATATACGGCTTGGTGTGACCGTGGAACTACTGAAATAATGAGCAAACCAATAAGACTGGCCAGACAGACGATGACTCGACGATTTTGGCGCGCATATATGGTGCTGTGATATCACGGAGAGATCAATGACAACGCTCAATGCCATAATACGTGCTGTCTGCTTCTAATAGAGGTTCTGTTAGTATCTGATGATATCACACCTGGGCGTTATCATCCAGGGCTCCAGACCGAAGCAAGACTTAGGGCCAGGGGTCAGAATAAAACGACCTTGGTGCAAAGCACACAAGTGAGCGGCTGAGCCTTTTCCATGCCCCGGTTAAGTTTCTCTATGAGTTCCAAGACACCCAATGTCTCTCGTTTCCAAAAGTGATGCTCCATTTTCATTAAAGAGGTGCGTCCTGGAAACCCAGCTCCAATGTTGCATAACTAACTCATTTTGCCGCAGTTGCGAGCTTGGATGAGTTCTTCAATTTTTTCGCCACACGATCCAGATATCATTCTAGAAAAGGGATACTATGAATTGGCAGTGTGGCATGGTTTTGTCTTCAATGTCGTCTGGTCCGAAACTTGGAGATGGCTCGAAGAATCCATCTCCATTCGAACATCGGTGTCCATCGAGGATACTTAAGTGCTTTCACCATTGTCCAGCTATGATTGATCATATACGCTGCAATTCTCTTACTCACTGTTGCGTTGGCAACATTTGAACGGAAGCTACTTACTCTGGCCTTTCGCCATGGAACATCGCGCCGTCTGGCAACCACTTTTGTAAGGGCACCTGGGTTTTGGTTGCATCACCGATTCGCGATAGCGTCATCACACAAAGATTCCAGTTTGTTCCCCCATTTCAACACTCATTTGCCACCATAGTATGTCTCTTAATGCTTACCCTCTCGGCGGCTATCTGGGTTTGCAGTGAATTCGTTGTGCCGGACCCAGAAAGAGGCGCACACTGTGAGGAGGATTTCAATATTTTAAAGTTCTCAAGGCTCAAAGCGTCATCGTAGGGTCTTACGTA